>OY728151.1:1784510533-1785769700 GCA_963277665.1 Viscum album | reverse complement strand
TTTTAATAAATTATACAACTTTTTAACATTATAATGTAATACCATAGATAAACTATGAAATTCATGAAAAACTGCTTCCAATATATTTTGAAGAATAAATAACTTATAATGGAATGAAAACCTGATGTTCCTTATATACAGTTCATCCTTTAATAGAATCACTATTAACTCTCTAATATATCAAAACCTCTACCTTCTTGTTTCCAAATGAGACTCATGTACTTTGGGTATTAATGAAAATGTCACCATCATCTAATAAAGGCATGATCCATCATAAATATTCTCATAATAATGGTAAATAAATGCCAATAAATACATAATTTTCTCTTCCTTACTATCTTAAAAATAAATATCACCAGAATACATCTGATTCAAATAATCACCAATAAAATTCCCCTTCTAGGTGATATATGTGATCTCAAAGTCATTATATTTGAGAAATTTCACCCATATTATCTACCAAAAAATGAAATCCTTATAAGAAAAGATATATCTCAAAATAATATGATATTTATAAAAAAATCTATATATAAGTAATCCCTTTATAAAATAAGAACAAAACCACCATAGAAAGTTATAAATATGGAGTAACAATTTCATGGGGACAAAACTATTTATACCCATAATTAGTGACTTCTCCATCTAGAATATTGGATCATCCAAATTCATGATGAAATGCATCAAAATATAAAATATTATTAATAACTTCATCAGGTATTCAAAGTACTTGAACACTCATTAACTACTCCTCCAAATAATCAAATATAACTTGATGCTCCTCTCTATAAGAAAATAATTAACTTTATTAGTAAAAGTTTATAGTGAAATCACAATCCAAGAAATGTTAGGTATGAACCTCCTATAATAACCAACCAAACCTAAGAAACTATATCATTAAAAAAATATTTGACAAGTTCCAAGATATAATCACCTAGATCATCATTGGTCTCACTACTACATTGTAATATGAGATAACATGACCTAGGAAATGTATATCATGTGTCTCGAAATGATACTTATACATATTCCAATAAAATTGATGTTCCTTGAGTAACTCCAATGCCTACCTAATTTATATTTTTTTATGAAAAAATCACCAAAATAGATATTTAGTATCATTATTATAATTTTGAGTATATAATAATATCGTTTAGAGCAATAAATTTATGATATATGTTTAATGGGATTATGAATAGGGTGTTACAACCTTTTGATGATGATTTTTTTATAGTGTATATTGATGATATATTATATTATTATAATATGTATGATGATAATTAAAATAACCTTAGGTAGGCATTGGAGTTACTCAAGGAACCTCAATATTATATATTTTTTATTTGTAAATAATAACTATGTATCCCATGGTGATATACATTTTAAAATTTGAATCCTCTACAATAACTCCTAGATTTTAATCATCAACTATTGATGTTTTGCATATTTTATACAATGATATTCCATTAAAATAGTATAAACACTAGGGTATAACTTTATTTCAACTTAAATCTCATTTCTTAGTGGTATAATTGTAACTTATTCTTAGAAAATATCATCATAATTCTAAAAAACTCTTGGAAACTCCTCTATCATCACATCTAATACACAAAAAAATAAAATTCCATAACTGAAGTCTAATAATTTGTGGATTAATTCACCTTTCCCCCAAGATAAAATATTTTCCCCCAAAAAACACCACATGATCACCTTTATAATTATAGAAAATCAAATTCCATTGATAGAAATAAAAATAATATTTTATAATGAACAATCAATCCCTTCCAAGTATGATATGATATGGTCACATTCATAATAAGGTAGTGGTCCATGAAAATAAATCTCTTTCCAAAAAAATATCAAAACTACACACTTTGGACTCTAAATCTTTTATACTAGTTGATATAACCCAATAACATGGTAAGTAATAATAAAAAAAGTGAAGTAACTATATTTATAAAAAAAATTGTAAATAAATAAAAATTATACCATGAACCAACTCATGTCGATAGAACTCTTGATCTTATATAATGTGGAGTTTTCTTATAACAATTTCTTCTTCTACATGTCTTTGAAACATGCCTCTACCTCCTATATGGTTAACTATGAATTTTTGAAGATTTTGAGGTCTCAAATAATATTCTATCCTAGAATAACCCTATGTTAGTGGTCCCGATGGTCAAAAATCCTACTACTACTATAGAAACTACTTTTTAGGAATCTTATGAAACAAATGGTGTGGACCATGAATAGCCGCAATTGACTCATTACTACTCAAAAAATTCTAAAATTATGGGCATATCGATTATCGATGACTTATGTAACAATAATAAAAATATAAGAATACTTGATTTCCAATAAATTATTTTAGGATACCCACACTCTATAGATGATATCATATTAAGAGTTGATTCCCATAATTATGAATGAACATTGATTTCATTTAAAATTTATATTTTCCACCTCTACCTCACCCTTTACACTATATCTTTGGGAAATCACTAGGAAATATCCCATCCCAGTTAACTAATTTTCTATATTCTCAACTATTTCAATTATATCTAAAAAATAATTCAACATCTTCTATATCTTAGGATTCATATCCCTTTTAAGATGATTATCACTAAACTTCTCATATTTCATAAAATTTAGAGAATATAATATTGAATTCATAAACCT
Organism: Viscum album; assembly: GCA_963277665.1. NCBI lineage: Eukaryota > Viridiplantae > Streptophyta > Magnoliopsida > Santalales > Viscaceae > Viscum > Viscum album. Next base: position 1,785,767,024 of record OY728151.1, on the reverse strand, counting down.
TAAACCTAAATCATAAACATTAGATTTCGAATACTAAATAACATAGAGATTATATTATTGGTCAACTCTAAGAGATTTAAATAATAACTCTTTCATGAACATCTCTTGAAAAATAGTTCATCTGATCATTAACATATAAATATCTACCAAAAATAACATCCACCACTGACACACCACGTCATGTAACAAAGTCACTACAAAAGGAAAACAATGTGTATATAACCTTTGGATTAAAAAGAAATAAATATAAATTTCCTCCATCCAATGACCAGTCTCATGATGAATGACAAACCCCTCAAAATTTAGGAACTTTTTCTTCTAGAATTCACTCAAGTGATTTTCCTTGACTTTCCAGCTTTTAGATCTATCCTCTAATACATAGCCTTGGGTTCTTATGGAACCTCCTCGGTGAGACAACATAATTTTCTCACACAATGATTATAAATGTAAACAAATAATGTAATCTTATTTTATGGATATATACATTAATAATATCTAACAATTCCACCACATCATTCACCCCCATAAGTAATTTTAACCTAATCACAACACACACAATCATCATGAACTAAAGTTATATAATTCGTTAATAAAAATTGATATAGATACCTTGTATCTAGCATACAGCCCCATAATTATTGATCCATAGGTTATAGAGTTCTCCCTTAGATCACAAGGTCCCTTTTATGTAATGATGGTTTCTATAATCTGCATTACATACTCAGTTCATCTAATATTGTTTCCTTACTATCCATGAAATAATTAATAGTTAAAATTCTAAAATCCTTCAAAAAACAATCACTAAAATATCATTTTGTTACAATTCAACCCCATTGGGACTCTTCTTAAGTGATAAAAAAGATTGAGTATGACCCCTAAATCCCAACTTAAATTGTAAAAACATTGGAAATTGGCACCAACGGTATTTCATCATACAATTATAGAATGAATTAAGATTTTAAATAGAATTTAACAAATATAAAAATAAAATCAATGCAAAAACCTACTATAAATACATGATAAATTTATATCAAAGGCATGAAATGTCATAAAATTACAAAAACAAATTAGTGATACAATCACAAAACTATAACTCTTCTATATATCTAATAAGGAATATTGCAAGACAACATCAACAATAAGTATCTTGTCTTCAAAGTTGATAGCACAAAAAATCACCACCAAATAAATGTGGATAAACTAAAAATAGTATGAATACTATGGTGAGAAAATAAATATACTTAGTAGGTCCCCTTGAACTCTCTTATATCCATGTGAATGAAGCATAATAATGTATTCATGAATGAATCAAAAGAATAAAATAACCAACCATTACTGGGACCACTTTGTGCATAAAGATTGTATTTGTTGTCAACAATTGTCAATGATGGTAAAAATGAAGAAAAAAATGAAGAATGACTCCAAAGTGAATGGAGGATGATTTAAGTGAAGATGTTTGGAGAATTTTTTTGGATTTATAGCATTGTATTCCATGCATGGACAATTCTCTATGTTTTTACAAATCAGACGATTGATGCACTGGTCTTAAAAAGTTCTAATAACTTGTATCATGTGTGATACAATGTTTAAAACATTTAAGTATCATCCTTTTAAAGAATATTGAAGTACTTTGGATTTAATAATCCAAAAAAGAAAAGAAAAATAGGGAGTGGCATGAACTTCGCACTAGAGGGTGGTAGCCATGCATGTGCATTATGTTTTAAGGTGGCCATGCATTTTTCTATACTCGGTTTTCTACCAAGTACTTATTACATGGATTACTAAAAAAATCTGTGCCATCCAATGAGCTAGCTACCCCAGCCTCAATCCGGGGTACATGTGGGACCACGGGGGGTCAACCATGCCCATGGGGAAGCCTAGGCAGAGCCATCTCGCAATAGGAATGTGTGTTCTATGTATAAGCTCGCAGGAGTGCACACACGGTGATCAACTCATGCGCAGGGATGCATAGTGGGTGCTAGAAGTGCGATCGCAGGTGGCATAGGTGGGCGCAGAAGCGCGCCCGCAGAGAACTGGTGTGGGGAAGCACCAGAGGGGGGAGAGGAGAATTCCAACCAGTGTTTGGGAGGAGTTGATTGATAAACTGTGAGAAGACCATGGTTCATTTCTATGTGGGACAAGTTTTAAAAACACGGAGGAAATCCTAGACGCTCATCTAATATTACGAGAGATCTCGAATACATTCCTCATCCTGCATCCTACATTATAATCATGGTCGTACAAGATCAATCTATGTCGATCCAATGGTTGTGCCCTCTTCTTCAACCTCTGATCGCATGGAGGGTAACCCGACGCTATGGCTCACCGTCACCACTACCAATCCACCATGATCATGCTCCCGATCAGCGTTGATGATGAAAACTACTTCTTGGTGATTTTCTGATTGAAATGAGTCCATGCATGCAATCTAGATCTTGCATGCATGTGATATCTCTAGGATGAAGGTTCGGCTGAGGCAAATTAAGTTTACAAGCCCATGGGGATTGGAGTGTGGATTTGAAAGAGACTCATGCCCAAGATTCATGCATGAGAATTGTGCATGTGACCTTAACTCCATGCATGAAGATAGGAGCCCGCGTTCGGAAAAAGGAAACACCTGAGACTTTCAGCTTATCCTTGACCTGTGGTGTTGAAATATTGAAGGCAATTATCTTGGGAATTCAAATCCCCGATCTTAATTGGAGATATGCGGATTTGAACACAGAAGAGGATCTCCCCTATACTATAAAGGGAGAAGCCCGAGAAGAGAAGAGTTGATGTTCCCACATACCCTATATATTCTTTTTCAAAAAACAGAGCATCTCCCTTTGCACCACTTCATGAAGAGTAACCAGGAGTCCCGCGAGCCTTCTTCTCTATGAATAAGAGTTCCTGCAAGCCTTCAACAGGTTCTACGCACCCTCGAAGTGCTTCACGAAGAACCAGCATCCGAACTCGTGATAGGTTTTGTAAAAACCCTTGTTGTGCTTCTCGAAATCCATGACATCATGAGCTAGTGCTTGAGATATTCTCTCACTTTTCTTTTCAAAGAGGAAAAATTGTGCACCTCATGCACAAAGAAGAACCATTTATCCTTTCATAAATAATTCATCTCGATGTCACCTTGGTTTCATAAGGTGAATAAGAACTCTTTGTGGTATGTATTTTTACATTCCATTGTTTTTAGGAGTTTGAGTGTTAGTGAAGAAGTAAGGGAAATACTTGTTGCATGCACCCATGTTCATTGTTTGAAGAATCTTGAGGCCTTGAAAAAGGAGTTTGCACAAAGGAAGGGTTATACCCATTCAGTTATGATGATTCATGCATATAAACCTAAGGAAACACCCTAACTAAGTTCAAGAGAAGCAAAGAAGAGAAATAGGAGGAAGAATCCTTGAGTAGTAACTTTCAAAAAGAAAGGGTTTCACCCTTTCGGGTTTGGAGAAACATACACAAACACCCTAACCTAGTGCAAGAGGAAGAAAGAAAAGAAAGGGAAGGAAGAGGTCAAGTGTGTGTGTGTTTAAAAGAACCATATTCATTAAGGGTTTGTACACAAAAAAAATAGGATGAGCAAGCATGATTTCATGCATTCACATGCACATGTGAAGTGACTTAAATAAAGAATCAAAATAAAGTGGCTGCATGTGTATAAAGAAGAAGAAAAATAAATAAAGGGAAGAAGAGGTTCAACCTAATGTCATATGCATGATCACATGCATACATTAATAAGAAGAAAATAATTGATTCAGATGATGCCAAGTGAACCGATCTTCATTTCTTGAATAATCACATTGGTTTATGTGATTCTTTCCAAGAAGAGAGGAGAAGTTTTAGTGCAATTGGTTGTTGCACTAAGAAGAAGAAATAATAAGTCTAGTGTAGTTGGTGTTGCACTAGAGAAGAAGAGAAATAATGAAGGAAGAATTATTTTCCTACTACTTTGCAAGTAATCAAGTGAAGAACAGTAAAGAAGACCAAGAGAAGAACCTACCTTTTGAAGAAGGAAGAAGACTATCTCCAAAGGCATTATAAAGAACTAGCTATATGCTAGAAGTTGGACTAGGCTATCACCAGTCTAGGGGATAGGATTGTTTCCCACCCCCCTCTAAAGTGTAGGTACTCACACTAGATAGAGGATTTCTTTCCTAGCCACTCCACTTTAATATCATATCACATCATAGTAGATAATCAATGCACTGGTCATATACATGCATGGAAAGGATGTAGCTACTCTTATTGAGTGGTGAACCTTGTAAAAATATTGTGTGCATATTTTTACTACTTTATATTATTGAATGCGATAGATAAAATAGAATAATAAAATCAAGATCCAAATAGGTCAAGAGGTATAGGGATAAAAGTTTAAATTGGTTTAAAAATTTACCCAACACTGATTCATCCCCCCCTCACAGTGTTACGTATATCTTAAACTGGTCCTCTCAATTAGTATCAGAGGGACAGGTTCACCTCTATTAGATTCTATAAAGTGAATTTATTCTCTTTTGAAGACCGGAGTTTCTTTCCTGAGTTATCAATGAAGTGAAATTTCAATGAATATTCTGTTATCTCTGAGAAAAAGATTATATCTACCAAGACCATGATCAATAGGAAAAATAAGGAGAAGAGAAATTTGAATAAGAATTACCTCTTATCTAAAGAAGAGGAAGCATATGGTTCTCCATATCATTCTGACATTGAAGAGACACCAGACTTGCAATGTTATGATAATGTGGCTCAAGTTTCCACCAAGAATATAGATAACCTTCCTACCTAAAAAGATAAGGAGTTATGTATTAGTACATATAGAAATTATTCTCATGATGAAAATGCTGGCATAAGTGGTGATGATCAATCTAAAACATCTCAAAAAATATCAGTTGATATATTAAGAATGATTCTTCAAGTTATTACTGAATATAATACATCCCTAGTTTGTGGAGTATTTCAATACATGTAGGAAAATACCACTCATCTGGAAGAAGAAACTGATGTTTTAGAGAAAGTCTTACAAGAAAAAATTGTTGAATATCTAAAGCTCTCCAGATAGGTTGGAGCCCTTGAAGTAACAAATAGGGAATTTGAATTAAGCTTTTCAAAGTGGCTCAAAGATATTGAATAAAGAGAGGGAGTCAATAAGACTCTAGAAGAGAATATCCATGCACTTGAAGATGAGATGAAAAAAATAAATGATGTCAAGGAGTTATATTTGGAAGAAGACTCCAAGAAGATCAAATAACTTGTCTCTTTATTACAAAACAAATTAAGGATGCATGAAGATGAATTTGAAAGATTAAATAAGGCTTGTGAAGAGAATATGACTACGATTGAAGACAAGGAATTCATCCTCAATATGAGATGTCTAGAATTTGAATCTTAATTGACCAATATTGAGAAGACACATATTGAGTCTCCACAAAAGAAGGAAATAGTTGCTGCTAGCACTCAATGTTAACTGGATATTTATACTCTCTAAATACATCCAACATGTGACAAGAAGATCATGGATTCACTCATTGATCTATCATAAGTAGTTGAGAAAGTAAAGGCACCGTCTATACCAACTTTTACTAATGTTTCTAAAATTATTTCTACAAAAATTGCAGGTTGAAAGAAAAATTCTAAACAAGTATGGATGAAGAAAAGTGAGAAGAAACCTACCACTGTAGCTATGGTGGATAGGGGAAAGAGTGTGGAAGATATCTCCCATAGAAAGAAAAACATACCAAGAAGAAGATTCAGCAACCTTAAAAAGAAGATGGAAATAAGTCAAGGATTGTTGGTCAATGTTGGTGCTATAGTAGAGTTGGTCATTGTCCACTGGATTTTTGGTACAACCCCTTAAATTTAAAAGAACAGAAAAATCCCATCTCAAGGGGGAGAAATATAGAGAATAAGAAGCAACATCCAAAGATCCAAAAACATATGTATACTGTAAATAGATTTGGAATGTTAAATAACATTTGTGATGTATGAAATGGTAGTGGTCATATGAATGGTGCATGTTCATTTCAATAGGTACCCAAAACTAATAAGAAAAGAAGACCACAGAATCTGGGTAAGAATGAAGAAGCATCCTTTGGAAGAAATCAAATGAATAATGTGAAAACAAATTCTCCCAAGAATATTTCTAGAAGGAGAGATGAGAAGTCCTTGGATTATAAATCCAAGAAGGTGAAGTGTGGTGCATCCAAAAGAAATACTAAGAAGGAAGAAACTCAGAATAATCCATGTAGAAGATCCAATCTTGATGCCTCAGTACCTAATAATATTCTGGTGGTTTGGACAGAATATTTGGAAAGAATGAGAAAGATTGAAGATGCACAGGATAAGACTTGTGCTAAAAGAAAAAAGAAAATTCTACATGAAGAAAAAGAAGTTATGTGTGTGAGATGCAACAAGGTTGGTCATACTGTTAAAAGAACCATTTAATTTACTCCAGACCAACAAGAATTCCTCAAAAAGATTAGTGTTGCACTAGGAGATTATATTTCTTTGAAATCCCTTGAAGAAAGAAGATTCACACACAAAGAGATGGAATAAATAGTGAGGTCCACACAATCATAGTCAGCATTGAAGATCAGTTGTGAAAGTGTGAATAATGGAGCATCTGGGTTGAGAAGACCATCTCAACCTTATTGTTCACATTGATGGAATAATAAGGATCCACCTTATTTCCTTAAATCATTTTTTTTATTTGTTCTTATTATATAGGGAATTGAAGGTGAGGCAAGATCTCAGGGATACAACCTGAGATTCAGTGATGATAAGTGTTCCCTTGAGGTGGAGATACATGAATAAGCTTTTAGAGTCATTATCTCAATCATTATCTACATCAGTTGGTATAAAACTAAATTACTCTGAAGATTTTATGAAGATCATGCCACTGGAAAAGGTATGTTATTTCCAAATATCTCACCCTTGGTTACTGAAAATAAATATCATTCTATATAGGTAGAGTAACAAAGTTAATCAGTGAAATAAGAAGAATGAAAGTGCCCCAAGGCCACTTATCATGTCAATTGCACTTGAATGTTTTTGATCTATTTTTTGAAGTCAGTACAGGAATTTCAGGTTGATTATTTTATATCACACTTACTATCCTAATCCTAGAATAAAAGTGGAAACCCCTTGAAGAAAATTTCATGATTTCTCATCTCATGAGGTATCATGATTCTGTAGATAATGGACAGCTATGTTGTCTAAATCAAATCCTCTTGTTTTCTACACCGAGCATTGCTCAAGTAAACTTAGAGTGAAATGATTGATTGCACATTTCTTCAGAATGGACTGATACCCAATCAACCAAGAACTTTTTATTTCTTTTCAATAAGGGTTAGAAAAGTGAAATGAAATAAGTAGGGGGAGAGGAGAGATCATTTTGAGAATAGATCATTTTGACATTGACACATTCATTTTAGGAGAAGTCTTATGGTATTGAAAACAAAATACAAAGGGCGGATTATTGGGACCACTTTGTGTATAAAAATTTTATTTGTTGTCAATAGTTGTCAATGATGGTCAAAATGAAGAAGGAGATGAAGAAGGACTACAAAGTGAATGGATATTGATTCAAATGAAGATGTCTGGAGAATTGTTTTGGATTTATAGCATTGGATGCCACGCTTGGGAAATTCTCTATGTTGTTACAAATCAGATGATTGATGCACTGATCTTAAAAAGTTCTAAGAACTTGTATCATGTGTGATATAATGTTTAAAACATTGAATTATAATCATTTTAAGGATGATTGAAGTACTTTGGATTTAATAATCCAAAAAGAAAAAGAAAAAAAGGGGGTGGACTGAGCTTGAAACTTGAAGGTGGTAGTCATGCATGTGCGTCATGTTTTAAGGTGGCCAAGAATTTTTGTATACTCAATTTTCTACCAAGTACTTATTACATGGATTACTAAAAAATGGTTCCATCCCACAAGCTAGCTACCCCAGCATCAACTTGAGGCACATATAGGACCATAGGTGGTCGATCGCACCCATGGTGAAGCCTAGGCAGATCCAGCTCGCAAGAGGTGTTTGCAGGCCATGTATAAGCCCATGGAGTGTGTTCACGGTGATCAACCCGTACACAAGGATGAATAGTTTTCACTAGGACCGCACCCACAAGAGCCATAGGTGGGCATAGAAGTGCGCCCATAGAGAACCGGTGTGGGGCGGTATCGGAGGGGGGATAAGAGAATTCTAAGCAGTGTTCCGGAGGAGTTGATTGATAAACTGTGAGAAGACTATGGCGCATTTCTATGTGGGATGAGTTTTAAAAACATGGGGGAAATCCAAGATACTCATATAATCTTGCGATATATCTCGACTTCATGCCTCATCCTACATCATGTGTCATGTGTTATAAACATTTTTGTCCAAGATCAATCTGAGTTGATCCAGCGACGGTGGCCTCATCTTCAACCTCTGATCGCACGGAGGGTAACCCGATGTCGTGGCTCACCATCACCACTACCGGTCCACCTTGATCGTTCTACTGATCAGCTTTGATGATGAAAACTACTGCATGGTGATCGTCTGATTGAACTGAGACCATGCATGCAATCTACATCTTGCATGCATGCGATATCTCGAGGTTGAAGGTTCGGCTGAGACAAACAAAGTTGCTGAGGCCATCGGGATTGGAGTGTGGATTTGAAAGAGTCTCATGCCCGAGATTCATGAACAATAATTGTGCATGTGACCTTAACTTTATACATGAAGATAGGAGCCCGCAGTCGGAAAAAGGAAACACTTGAGACGTGCATCTTATCCTTGACCCGTGGTGTTAAAATCTTAAAGGAAAATATGTTGGGAATTAAAATCCCTAATCTTAATGGGAGATATGTGGATTTGAATGCGGAAGAGGTTCTACCATAGCCTATAAAATGAGGATCCAGAGAAGATAAGAGCTGCTGATCCCACATACCTGAGAGCTTCTCTTTCAAAAAACAGAGCATCTCCCTATGCACCACTTCATGAAGAGAAACCAGGAGTCATGCAAGCCATATGCTCTACGAAGAAGAGTTCTCGTAAGCCTTAGATAGGTTCTACTCACCCTCAAATTGCTTCGTGAAGAAACAGCATATGAACACGTGATAGGTTTTGTAAAAACCCTCATTGCGCTTCATGAAATCCATGCCATCGTGAGCCAGTGCTTGAGATATTCTCTCACTGTTCTTTTAGAAGAGACAAAATTGTGCACCTCATGCACAAAGAAGAATCATGTATCCTTGCATGAAGAATTCAACCCAAGGCCACGTTGGTTTCATAAGGTGAAGAAGAACACTTTGAGGTATGTATTTTTATATTCTATTGTTTTTAGGAGTTCGAGTGTTAGTGAAGATGGAAGGGCAGTACTTGTTTCATGCACCCATGTGCTTTGTTTTAAGAAGCCAGAGGCCTTGAAGAAGGAGTTTTCACAAAGGAAAGGTTATACCCATTCGGGTATGATGATTCATGCATATAAACCTAAGAAAAAACCCTAACTAAGTTCAAGAGAAAAAAATAAGAGAAAGAGGAGGAATAGGACTTGAGTAGTAACTTTCACAAAGAAAGGGTTTCACCCTTTTGGGTTTAGATAAACATACACAAACACCCTAACCTAGTGCAAGAGGAAGAAAGAAAATAAAGGGAAGGAAGAGGCCGAGTGTGTGTGTTTAAAAGAACCATATTCATTAAGGGTTTCCACACAAGAAAAAGAGGATGAGAATTCATGCTTTCATGAATGCACATGCACGCGTGAAGTGACTTATATAAAGAATCAAAATCAAGTGTGTGAACATGTATAAAGGACAAGAAGAAAGAAAGGGAGTAAGAGGTTCAACCTAATTTCATATGCATGATCACATGCATACATGAACAAGAAGAAAATAATTGATTCAGATGATGATAAGTGAACTGATCTTCACTTCCTGAATAATCACATTAGTGTATGTCATTCTTTCCAAGAATAGAGAAGAAGTTTTAGTGTAGTTGGTTTTTACACTAATAAGAAGAAAGAAGAAGTCTAGATCAGTTGGTGTTGAACTAGAGGAGAATAGAAACAAAGAAGGAAGAATTACTTTCCCACTGCTTTGCAAGTAATTAAGTGATGAAAACTAAAGAAGACTAAGAGTATAACCTACTTTTTGAAGAAGGAAGAAGACTGTCTCCGTAGGCAATATAAAGAACCAGCTAGAGGCTTCAAGTTGGACTAGCCTATCACTAGTCTAAGGAAGAGGATTGTTTCCCACCCCCTATAAAGTGTAGGGACTCTCACTAGCTAGAGGATTGATTTCCTAGCCACTCCACTGTAATAGCATATCACATCATAGTGGAGAATCCATGCACTGGTCATATCCATGCATGGCAAGGATGTCGCTACTCTTATTGGGTGGTGAACCTTGTAAAAATATCATGTGAATATTTTTACTAATTTCTATTATCGCATGCGATAGGGAAAAGAGAATAAGAGAATCAAGATCAAAACAGGTCAAGAGGTAGAGGGATAAAAGTAGGAATTGGTTTAAAAAAGTCTCCAACACCGATTCACCCCCCCCCCCCCCCCCTCTCAGTGTTAGGTATATCCCAAACTGGTCCTCTCATCCATCACTTTCCTGAGGTCAACCACTAAACCATATCCACACCATGCCTCATAGTCATACCACATTTTGAATCCCAACACATTTCAAGATAACCAATTAATATAATTCTAACATAGAAATATAACCAACCAACTTACACGCACTATTGGAAATAGGGGTTACCCCCATGCCCATATACCAACGGTTTTCCCTAACCATTGGTATTGAATAATATACTAATTTTTATCCCAATGATTGTATAAAAACCATTAACATAGCCATGACTATATGAACAATTTTTAAAAACGGTTGGAATATGACCTCCCTAAAATGCCTAAAACAACCTCTCCCTACCGCCCTCCCCTACTCCCATCCCAACTCCCCCTTTCACTCCCATTCTCCCATCCTGGTAGCTCTTTTATCCTCCTCCCCTACTCCCATCTTGAGCCCTAGAATATCCGCTCACTGTCGCTCGCTACTCCCCTCCTCCCATCCCTATCCATAGTAGCACCACTCCCCTCCTACTATCATGATCCCTAGTAATGTTTCTCCCCTTGACATCTAATCTCAAACCTACAGCGATGTGCACCTCGACCCTCCTCCCATCTATATCTAATCCCTATCCCCTAAAGAAGACACATTTGACTATATTCTCAATCATCCAAATGATTTTTTTCTTGGTTTCCTTTCAATTTTCTTCAATATTAAATTAGTGGGATCCAAATCATTGATTTATTCTATAAATAAACCATTTTATTTTTATTTTTGGTCTAAAACTGCACACATATTCTAATTTTTGTCGGAATTTAATTTATTTTGATAATTTTGTTTGATTTAGGGTTTATTATATATGGTTCATGTGTGTTTGGGTTAGTTTAGACTAGTTTGGTTTGGTTTGGGATTGTTCTATTAAATTTTGGATTGGTTCATTATTGTATTTTATTCCTCAATTTGGTTCCATTTAGTTTAGTACAATCTCTATATTTCATTTTGATTTCATTATCAATATTTTGTTTATTTTTAATCTTCAATGAGATCAAAACAATCATTTATGTTATGTTTATATTTTTTAAAGTTGTTCATAATGTTGGAATCATCTTGAGTAGTTGATGTTATAGGTGGAAATTTATCTGAATATGCATCATCATATTTAAGTGATTGAGGAAAATTATATAAATATATTATTTATTTTGAATAGAAAAAAATACCACTACAATTGACTTTCTCATACAGTATGTATTATATTATTTATTATCAATGTTATATATTCCCAATGTCTGCATGTTCTATGTGAATTTTTCACTATATAAATATTATATAGTGCATATATAAGTGTCTATATATTGTAATTTAATATTTAAGAGCATTACTTGTCATTATGTATTGAGTAATAAGTTGATCTAATGTATAAGAATACAAGTATCTATTTGATATTATTTTATAATATATTATATTTCAAACATTAATGTTTCATACTAACAATGGTAATGAATAGTAGAAATTTGAAATTGAATAAGATAGTTTATTATTTTTTCGTAGTTGTTCTATTTTTTGGAGACATAGTAATGAGTTTGGATTCTAGATTGTTATTTATTAAATTTCCACCATATATATGAAAGCAATTGAAGTAAAGAGATAAAATTATTTTTTCAAGTAAATAATGAAATATATAATTGTTAGTTAATAATGGAAGTAGAAGTAATTAAATAAAGATAAAAACATGTACATGTAAATTAATAAATAATACACAAAAATGATAAATATATAATTTTAGAAGGAATTTTTCTTTGAGGTTGAACATTAAGATAATAGTCAAACTATAAAAATATGAGATCAATATGAAGAAACCATAAATCAATTATTATAAAAATAGTATAATCACAACCATCATGGAATATTTACATAGTAATCAACCATAATCATCATGATAACACCTAGTATTCCAAGAGACACTATAGGAAAGCATAAATATGATATCCATATAATCAGAATCTGATGCAATTGAACTAACCAAACACTATTTTTTACCCTACCTTTCCCAAACAAGGTGCAAAATCTACAAAACATATTGTAATCCTCATTTAGTAAAACTATCTATAGTGCATCATAACTAGTTCAATAATTTTACCTAGATTCTTTGGAAAATATAAATTCGCCCATAGTTTTCAAATAATTCCATAAAAATGTTAGTTACTCCTTTTAAATAGGATTATAATCAATTCCAACCCTTTGATTCTAAAATTTATTTGAAAGAGACTCTTTGGAATTTTTATACACACTTGGATCACACAAAATACCCATTTATGACAAGTGATATTTTTTAGAAAACTATATTCATTTGGAAGAGAATAAATATATGCACATAATATAACCATGAAATCATAAAAATCATGGGATGAAAAAAAATTAAGCATTCCTGGACATATTATTTAATCTCGAATGTGGTATGATGTGGTAGGGTCTAATTATAGGATATCGATGAAGTGAATCGCATCGCGGCCACTTTTTTATCCAATCGCAGACCAATTAATTTAATTCAAATTATATAATTATATATATATATATATATTATGAAAAATTAAAAATTAAAAATTAAACACATCCAAATTCATAATTAAAATCATCCATATGCATCAAATGAATGTCCAATAAAATTTAATGATATTATTATATAATTAAATAATTTACTTAAATTAAAACAATTTAATTTTAGTATTCAATCAAAAATAAATAAATAAAGACACATTGGATAAAATTAGGATAAACTAAAAAAAATACTATGAAAAAAATGCATAAGGTTAATTAAAATTAAATAAAATTAATAAAATTAAATCTTAAAAAAAAAAAAAAAAATAGGTGTAAAAAAATGAAACTGGGAAAACCTTAAAAAAAATAGAACCTATGGGGGTTTTATGGGTTAGAAAAACAAGTGGGGTGCTAGGGGGAGTGATGGGTAACAGGGGGTCTGAGGGTGGGTTTGGAAGGTTATAAGTGGGGAGAGTGAGGTATGAAAGTCTTTTATGCCTCATAAATTTATTCACCCAATTACATCTCATTTAAATAACACCCCTAGGTATTTATATTCCATAAGATAAATTCTCATTATTAAATACTTGATCCATGATGGATTCGACACATTATTACTCATTGATATAATGGAATTCAATATCATGGTTTTATATTTTTAGTATTTTATTATATATATAGTATTTTGTTATATATTATATTATGATTCTCATATAGACTATTGTGTCTATTATGGTTTTATATAAATTGAACAGTTCTCATTTCCTTAAATATCAATTCACTTAAACTTCAATATTAATTAATTACTTTTATTAAATAACGTATAACAATTTTATACAGAATAGAAAGAAGTAAGATATATGAAATTGATCAGATCTTAACTGATTTTTAAAACAAGTTGGAAAGATTTTTAAATTTTTCATTTGAGAATGAGTCAGATAGTGTTCACATGCATTTCTTATGTTATAATTGTATTTTAAGACGTTGGTTTAGTCATGAAGAAGGTAGCTACCATGTAACCAAATATTGTTTTCAAACAAACCACTATATATGGTATCACATTGTGGGGAAAATGATATCTACAATTGCTCATGATCTAAATGAGAGGACTGGATTGGAGAATTTGTTAGATGATCGGCTTCCATTTATTCATTATCATTATAAGGAAGGGATGTCAACCCAAGAATACTTTGATATGAGAACACATGATGAGTCTAATTAAAATAATTTTGTTGAAAGAATGAAAATATTGGATGATGTTGCAACAACTCCAGTATATTGACAATGTGGTAAAATGAAGAAGTTGGAATTTTTAATTTGATTTTTTCATGAGAAAAAATGCATAATATTTCTAATACTTACATCAATTACATTCTTAAATTTTTTAATAAATTTCTTCCAGATGATGTAGATATTCCCTCAAACCACTATATGGAACGAAAGTTAGTTTAGGAACTAAGATTTTCAAAAAAACAATATTTATGATCGCCCGAAATATTGTTGCTTATTCTGGGAGGGAACCGCAGAATGGAATGATTTTATAAAATGTGGGACATCCCAATGGAGGCAAAAAGTTGATGGAACATCATTATATGTTATAGATAAATTAATCAGTAACTTTCCATTGATCCCCATACCCTATAATATTTTAATGTCTAATGAAATATCAATAAAACTTTGATGGCATGATACCAAGATAAAGAATAATAATAATGAGTCATTTCACCCTATAGATGGATTTTCATAGCAGATATTTGATGTTCGATATCTTGATTTCATATATTACAAGTGTAATGTGAGTTTGGCTCTTTCATGTGATGGTTTTAATTTGTTTGGATAGATGCTTACTTTTCACAGCACATGGATAGTTTTCATACACATTTATAACCTTCCTCCATTGATGTGTAGGAAAAAACCTTTCAATTTCATGTGTATACTCATATCTGGACCTTCTGATCTTAGAAATGATATAGATGTATACATGCAACCTTTGATAAAATAGTTGAAACATATTTGTAATTTGGGTGTACACGCAAATGATGCATGGTCGAAAGACATATTTTAGATTTTTTTTGCACTTATGTGGATGATCAATGATTTTCTTTCTTGTGAAATGATGTCTTGATGGAGCATGAAATGAAAACTAACATGTATTGTTTGTATGAAGAATACATGATCCAAAAGACTAAATATCACCATAGTTTCAGTTTTATGGGACATCAATGATTATTTCCAATGGTCCATCCATATTGGGATAATTTTTGAAGATTTTACAATATCATAGAGACCTACAATCCAACTCATTGTATGTATAGAACTAATGTGTTTAATGAATTACAAGATTTTAGTTTTTCATTTGGTAAGGTTCAGATGAAATCTAGAAAAAGGAAGAATGTTTCCACTAAAACCTATTACAATTTGAAGAAGAGAAGTATCTTATTTGAGTTTCCTTATTAGTAAAACAATTTTTTACATCCTTACTTAGATGTAATGCACATTGAAAATAATATGTGTGAAATGTTGATTTCAATTATTATAAATGTCAAGGGAAATACAAAAGATGATTTATGATCTCATGGTGACTTGATGTATTAGGGAATCAGATCAAAATTTCATCCTATGTGTATCAATGAAAATAAATGGAAAGCTCTATGTGGTTCTTATGTGATGAAACAATCAAGAAAAAATCAATTTCTTTAACTACTAGAGACTATTAAAGTTCATGATTTCTATTCAAGAAACATATCAAAATGGTTCAATAGAAGATAGTTGAAGCTGAAATCTTTGAAGACTCATGATTATCACATTCTTTTGTATGAGTTTATTCTAATAGAAATATGTCATCTTATATCTGATAATTTAAGGGTGTCAGTTATTCGGTTGTTACATTTCTTTAGAGATCTTTGTTCTTAGAAGTTTTTGATGTATTTCTTAAAAAGAATGTTGGTAGTGGCACCATTAATTTTGTGCAAGTTAGAGAAAATATTTCCTCTCTAATTTTTCACATGAATGCTACATCTAAATATCCATCTTCTAATTGAAATACTTCTTATGGGACCTATTTCTTTTCATTGGATGTATCCAACTAAAAGAAACATGTTCACATTGAAGTCTTTTGTCTAGAACAGAAATCATCTAGAAGGTTTTATCATCAAAGGTTACTTGTCTTATGAATGTATGGATTTTTTTTAATGTATTTTTCAGATCTAACTACAAGATAGAACATACCAATGAGAAGTAAAGAATAATATTATGAGGAAATTGACCCCTGTTTTCCATCACTTTCCCAAACTGGTGGAATTCATGGATCATATACATTGATGACATTAATCCTCTAAGAGTGTGATATGGCACATCACACAGTTTTAGTTAACAATGATTTGTTCGATGACTATATAAAATAATTAAACTGAATATGTATATATTATTTCATCTCATGTAATTTTACATATATGTTAAAGTATAGAAACGGTGGGCACTGTAGCAGCGGCAGGGCACTGTAGCGGCGGAAGAGTACTGTAGCGGTGGCGGGTATTGTACAGAACTATAGCAGTGTAGGTACTGTAGCAGTACTATTCACAGAATGGGCTTTGGGCCAAAAAAATGGGCCTATGGGCCATGTAATGGGCTAAATGCCCACTGGGCCTTCGGGTTATGTAATGGGTCTCCCTCTACCCAGTTAAAAGAGGTATTTTCTTTGCTTTAATAATAAATGAGGTTTTGGCCCCAACCTTTTAAAAAAAATATATGTTAAACTATTTCTATTTTTTATGAGGGAACATAAACAAATTATAAATAGAAAGCATTGTTCTTTATCATTGAGAAGGATAGAGACTTTTCATAGCAAAGAGTTTTCTTCTTGGTTGAAATTGAAGGTCTAAATATTACTATAATAAATTAATAAAATAAATATTTAATTATGTTTTAATATTTATCTATATTTTAGGCATTGATTTTGCATGTTGGCTATGTATCTGAGGAAATGAGAGTTTTGTATTTTGGTCCTCATTTCATGGTTCTTGAATGAAAATAAATTATGATCAATGGATGCATATTTATTATCAAAAAATGACCAAAGAACATGATAAAAAATGTGATAGTGTTATGGTAACTTCTTCAACATATTACTATGCTAGTGCATTAGATAGTAGACCTCGATTTGAAAATGTATCTTATTATGGAGTCATTGAGAAAAAACTAATATTGGATTATTTCTCTCATGGTTGAGTCACTCTGATGAAATTACATTGGTTTTATTGATGATGAGGTATGGAAAATTTATTCATGATTGTGAATTTCATGTTATTGGCATAATTAATACTCTTACTACCAATGGACCATATATATTTGCATCAATGGCGAAAGAAGTTTTTTATTTCAAATATCATCTACGACCAGAATTTGGTGTCATTATTGAAGTAATCCCAAGAAATATTTTTATAGATGGTGATGATATAATTGACACGATCCCTACTCCCATTTACCCCAGTCCATTTATTACTAATGATTACTCCAATACTTTAATTTTCAGAGTTGATTGTAAACCAGAAGTTATGGTGGGAAAAATATAGAATCATCCATATATGTTCTCAGTTCTTTTGTTTTAGCTTGACTTGGGTTGTTGATGTTGGTTCTATAAAAATTGATTTACTATTGATTACAAATATCTTTTATCCAATAAGTCCTTCATATAAATTTTCTATATTTCATAGTTGAATTTTTCGTAGATTTTCATTTTATAATATTGAATTTAACTATATTCAAACTTACCAAACCAAATAAAACCGAAACAATTAAATTGTAACAAAAAAATTAGATGAATTGAATTGGACATTTTAAACTAATTGATATGAAAATAATTAAATAACAAAAAATGGAAAAATTATCTAACCCAAAATATAACCCAACTAAGCTAAGAAAAATAAAAATATAGAAATAACATAGGAAATTGAAAAAAATGAACCAAATGACTAAAGGTGAATAAAAATGGAAAAATTACCTAATAAATTGACCAGAATAAACCAAATGACCTAACCAAAATTGAATTGGATCGAATTGAAAATATAATAAAACTATATCATACCCATGATAAACATACTAATTTGAACGTATTGTTTTTTCTATGACATGTCTTATGTTTTGATATTATTACCACTAGATATAATTTTTTTTTCACTGTGTATCTTGTATTTGGTTTGACAAGTGGTATTACTAAATTATGTCATGTCACATATTCTTTATTGTTTTGGTTACACATTAGTTATGGATTTATAATTAATTCCATATTTGTTTTCAAATTTGATAAAAAATACTCAGGAGCTACAAAGAAAAAAAGGCAGACCATAATCTCCCAATAAGTGATATGGGTGTCCATCCTCTAGTGCCCATTGTGATTATTTTATTTTAAAAATATATATCAATAACATATAATGTCATGCAGTTAATTTTTTAAAATTTTAATCAGGATCCACCACTATGGTACCAGTTATTCACTGACCAACCTAGTGGTTACAGTGTTCATGTTAGATATTAGAGGGGGGTGGTACTACAGCTAGGTGCTCTAGTCAGCATGCCCAATTACACCCTATACCTATCCCTAACGTACCATCTACCACACCTTCTGATCCCATGGTTTTGTTACAAACACCCAAGATATTTAGGCCACCCATGTTTGTACCTCTATTTGCATCTGAGCCTCCTCACCATTTTTTCCCATATCTGACAATGATTCCAACTCATTAGCCTTATTATGAATTTTCACAGCCATCTATGCCATCTTCTTTTCCTTATACTTTATTCTCCCTGGTAAACTACATTCCTACTTATTTGAGTGCTATTGCGACACATTCTAAGCCTGTAAAGCATACACTGGGACCCACTCTATCTGTATAGGGTGATGTTCCTTCAGTGGCTAGGGATCTAGTGACACCCACTGATCGGACTGCCTATGGTATATTCATAGAACCCTAGTAAATATTTTTTACCATAATTTATTTTCATTATAATATGTATTGATATAATATTTGTTTTTATTATTTAATAGTTGGATCTACCAATAAGAAGTGTGGGAATACATGGATGAGTGCGGTGTGGAACCGTTGCATGCAGCTTGTGGTGGAGTATAATGTAGTCAAACAAATTATTGGAAAAAGTGGATGTGAATATAGAAGTTTTTTAGTGATGCTTTCAAAATACTCTGACAACATTCTCGTCTATCCACAATCATGGAGAAACCTACCAAATAAAGTAAAGTATAATTCTTGGGTATAAATATGGGTAAATATATTTTTTGGATTTAATGTTATATTATAATATTATTTATATGTATAATTATTTTGGTTCCAAATTAATTTTAATTTTCCAAATGGTGATTTTTTTAGGCCAGTACAGCTTATAGAATTAGTTGATCTCTGGAGAGGCTATAAGAATTCATTGTATAATCGATAGTGTGATAGAGTTAGCCCAGATTTAGAGGCCACGCCTATCATGGATGATTATCCAGTAGAATATTATTAGGAAATGATCACTCATTGGATGAGTAACGAGTTTAATGTATTAATAAATTTTTTTAGTTTTTAAATGAAAATTACCATGATTTTCATAAATACTTAATTTTATATTATTGAAAAACAAATAGGAATCATTAGGACAAAAAAAGGATGCTACGGCATAACTCTACACTTTGGGGCGGACTATGATGATGGACCATGATAGGAAGCAGGTACGACACTCATTTTCTTAGATTTTTTAATTTTTTATATCTCATTTAAATATAGATGTCAATAAGCTTACAAATTCCATTTCTAAAAAATAACATCTAGTTAGATAGGTTTTGAGGGTAGACCTTAAATTAGACAATTGAAGAAACTAATATTCATATACAAATATTAAAATTGATGAAGTTAGAGGTCTAGTTTTGTCTACAATACAATGAAATAGAGTTGAACAAGATAGTTATAGTTAATAGATTTAATGAGATGTTATTAAATAATTTAAATGTATATTAGATTTGAAAATTTTAAATTCCATTATAATGGATATTTCAACCTTTCTATGGTGATAATATTGATTGATTAAATCAGTGTTATATAGCACATGGATGTTATTTTTATTTAGTTTGAATTGATTTTGAAAGATTGCATCCATTGTAGGTTTTTCAAAAACTCACATTTTAGTATTTAATATCCTTCATGATCTTGGTAGTGGACCTCAACTAATTAAGAATAGTCGATCATATATGTATTTTAGCGGCTACTTAGTCATTATCAAGAATTTCTTAAGCATAAGTAAATATGATTTGATCCTATGTAAATTTAAAAGTGGGATTATATAAGGGTGACCCTGTAATTTTATGTGCTATATAAATATTTATATACATTAGAAATGGCTATGTAATTGTAAATTTAACTCCATGTAAAGGTAACCGAAATTTCCAATAGCTTATGTAATGGAAAAAATATACTTGTGTATAGGTCATATGAGATATTTAAGACCTAAGAGAAGGTGCTTATTGTTTTATAAAGGTTACATAGATTTGTGTTGAGGTAACCTCACCATTAAAGTTCCTACAAAATCATAATTGTAAGATAAACATGACCTCTATGAAGGAGCTAAATTCATAGGTAAGGGTAACCTTAAATGTATAAAATCTAAAAAATGGTAAAACAATACCAATGTAAAGGTAACCAAAGGGGTTTCAGAATTGGTATATAATAAAGAGTGGTTCGATTGGAATGTTACATGGGTTTTTGATTAATAATAAACATTACTAAATAAATTTGAAACAAACCTTGAATATTAGATAGGTTGATCTTTAAGCATGGGTGAAGAAGATCAAATGAAGGAGAAAATTCTAGAATATTTATTAAATGATTATTTTTTAGAAATTCAAGAATTAAGAGTAATGAATCATGAAGATTCATGTTTTTTTGTATTGATTTAAATATCAGAAATATATAGTGATTCAATCTACTAATTATAATGTGGAGAATATTTTGAGGTATTATCCTAATATGCTGATCATTTTAATGTTTTCACTTGTATTTTATGATTCTCTAAATCTACAAGATAAATATTTGAGAAAATATATGTATATAAATGTAGTATGATTTATTATATAGTAAATTAAAATTCTTGATAATGATTTTAGTGGAAGAATATTGTGAATAAAAAACTAAATCCTGGCTTTACTCTAGAATAATGTGAAATATCCTTAAAATTTTAGAGAACTGGACAATTCTACTAGTTTATGAAGTAGTGCTAGAGCTAGTTTTGTGAGAATGATGAAAATGGGATATTGATGAGCAAGACTTTAGAATAATTGGAAGGAACTAGTTGACTATAGAATACTAGATTTAACCAAGATAAAATTAGACTGAAATGAGAAAGGGAAAAGTGAAGGACTCTTGGAAATTTTTAGGGCATAATGGTTGGACGAAATAATAATATGAGATCATGGGGGAATTCCATGTATGAAAAAGATGAGAAATTGAGTAATTCACATGGTCACTGAATTAAATAGGATATCTTATTTTTAAAAATAGAATGTATAATTCTTTCTGACTTATATATAAGATGAAAAAAGAGTTTGATAAGAGATGTTTAAAGAAATAAGAACTGGGAGCTATTATGTTATAAGAAATATAAAGAAGAATTCTCTGAAAACAAATCAACTAGACCTGAATAATGTTGAATTGAATCAAATTGAATCAAATACAACTGAACTAAGATAAACTAGCCCAATAATACCTAAACATAAGTGAACCAAAAAAACATGTCTTTACTATTTCAAGTAGAGGTAAACTAAATGAAATTGACTATAAATGAATATATTTGTATTAAAAAGACTAAAACGAACCAAAACCCAATAGAACCAAATATTATTGAAACAACCCACACTAAACTAAATTATATATAATTGAATCAAATTGTAGAAAAATAAATAAATAAAAATGTATTGTATAAAATAAAATTGAAATAACTGAAATATAACCAATTAAAGATGAATTGAATTTAACCAAACCAAACTTACTTGGCCTAAATATACTTAACCAGATATAAACCAAATTGAATAATCTTAAACTAAACTAAATTAAACAAAAATAAAGTAAATTTATCATAAGAAAACCAAATTGGATTGGACTAATATGAATTGACCCAAATTGTTCTATACTAAAGTAGATCTAGATGAAGATGATAGGTGTAAACTATCTTGGTCTAGAGGAAATGAAACTAGATCTAACTAAAAAAATTAATTAACCTAAATATGCCTAAATTAAATTGATTCAAACCAAATATAACTAAATTATAATGATATAAATCAAACCAAATGAAATATATCTCAAAAAAACTAAGTCAAACAAAAAAATATAATTAAACAGATCATTAATTTATTGAATTAGCCTGAACGACTCACAAACAAACTTAAACCAAACTGAACAAAATAGAATTGAAATAAATAAAATGGAACTAAATCAAACTTAGTAAACATGAATGAATATGTCATGACCAAATATTATTAGAATAGAACTGTACTAGAATAAACTAAATTGAATCAAACTAAACTAAATTTATATAAATATTAGAAAAAACCATGAAAAAACATTCTTTTAGTCATGATTTGGATCATAGTAATTGAATGAGGGGTTCCAAAGAACACTAAGACCTCATGTGATGGAGAAAAAAAAATTCACTTGTATCATTATATCAAAAAAACTCAAGTAATACATTTAAAATCTCAAAAGGATTGTTTAGGGAATTTAATGTGTATTATTAAATCTTACCAAAACATAATTCCTTTATGTTATAGTCATGATTAGAGTTTTAATAGCCCATTCATGCATATTAATTTTTGTTATAGTAATAATTGTTCATTTTATCATTAATTACGGTGATCACACAACCACATTATTATTGATTATTGTGATAACATGTTCACTTATGTATATGTTATATCTATTGACAACCCATTCATACTTAGTTATAATTCATCCACCATATGATTTTATTTTCATCTTTATTTGGAATTAATATACATTTTATTTTAGATATAAAATTCATTATTAGTAAAATATTTTAAATTATGGTTTCCTACATTTAATGTCATTGTAGAATAATGTTTTAGATATTTAAGAATTTTTTCCTTGATTAAAACTATTTTTCTCAAGAAGAAAGAAAAAATATGGAAGTGTAGTAAAAAACTGACACAGCATCAAATTGTTAGTGTTAATTTATTGATTTAAATTTTATATATATATATTTTAACTTAATAGTCTATTTATATTTGTAAAAGTATTATTTGGAGGCCCTTTATTCCCAATAACCTGACAACATTGGCCCAAATGATCACTTAGATTATATTTTGGGAGATGAGCTCCATGGTGCAAATATTTCCTCAATTCATTATAAGTCATGGAAGTTGATTAAGTAGCTTGGATTTTCTACTAATAAAGTTCATATTTTTTCAAAATATCGTAGTTTGTTTTAGGAGGAATCAGCTGACCTTAATGACTATAAACAATGTGTTACATCTCAACAGAAGAAAAATGAAGATGGAACACCATCTCATCTTCCAAATAAAGTCATGTGGAACTTTCTATTGATTCCCAGACTTCAAAATATTTTCATGTCTGCAGAAATATTAGCCAATATGTGATGGAATGATGCTGATAAAGTTAAAAGTAATGATGAGTTGCTTCATATTGTATATGGATTAGCATGGTCGGAATTTTACACACAATGTCCTGATTTTTCATCTAAGGTGTTTAATGTCATGTTGGGTCTATCCTATGATGGATTTAATCCATTTGGTCCAATGATTAGTGATCATAGCATGTGGAAAGTTTTCATTCATGTTTATAATCTTTCTTCATGGATGTGTATGAAGAAACCTTTTAGTTTCTTGAGTATATTGATATTTGGACCTTCTGATCCCAATAATTATATAGATATCTACTTGAAACCTTTAATAATATAGTGTAAGAAGCTTTGGGATATGGGTGTTTAAACATTCGATGCTTATTCAAGAAATATATTTTAGATGTGTGCTTCCATTTTATATAATATAAATGATTCCTTTTCTTATGAAATTATTTTTGGTTGAAGCACAAAGGGAAAACTATCATATCCTATTTGTATGAATAAGTCATGATTGTGAAGGGTTAAATATCGTCGTACTTTTAGTTTCATGGGGAATCAATGATTCTTTCCAATGGATCATAAATACAGGAAGAATATTCAAAGTTTTGATAATATTGTTGACATTTAACAACCACCTCAACATATGTCAGGGGGTGATGTTCTTAATTAATTGAAATATTTCAGTTTTCCATTAGGGAAATGTCAACTAAAATCTAAAAAGAGGAAGAATGTTGACATTGATTCCACTTACCATTGGTAAAAGAGAAGTATATATTTTGAGTTTCCATATCAGTCTACCAATTTTTTATGTCATTTTTTAGATATAATTCTCATTAAGAAAAAATATATTAAAAATGGTACTTTAAATTTTCCTAAATATTAAGGGAAAGATCAAATATGAATTCTAATCTCATTGGGACTTATTAGATTGGGGTATTCGACTAGAACTGCATCTATTGTGGATTAGTGAAAACAAATAGAAAGTTCCTTATGCTTCTTATGTGATGAAACCATTGGAGAAAGATCAATTTCTGGGAGTATTGGACAATATCAGGATTCATGATGTGTATTCTAGCAACATATCTAAATGAGTCAATAGAAGGTATTTGAAACTAAAATCCATAAAAACTCATGATTATCACATCATTCTTCGTGAATTGATTCTAATATAAATTTTCCATTTACTATCCAATAATGTAAGTGTGACACTGATTAACTTTTTTCATTTTTTAGATATCTTTTTGATAAAAGGTAATCTAATTCATTCTTGATAAAAATATAGTAAGATGTGCCATTAATTTTTTTTGAGTTGGAAAAAACATTCATCCGTTCTTTTTCTCCTGAATGCTGCATTTAACAGTTTATCTTCCAACTAAAACACTTCTTGGGGAATAGTTTATTTTCAGTGGATGAATCCTAATAAAATAAATATGTTCACAATGAAATCATATATATGAAACAAGAATTGTCCTAAAGGTTCCATTTTGAGAGGTCATCTTCCTCAGGAATGTATGTATTTTTACTCAATGAATTTTTATAATATGAGAACAAGAAAAAACTTACCAGTGAGAAATGAATATGAGAAGTATAGTTAAATTGATCCCTTGTTTCCATATCTTCTCCAAATAAGAGGAATATTTGGGTTATATACATTATTTACATTGATCCTTGAAGAGAAGTATATGGCACATAGCATAGTCTTGTTTAACTATAGTTTGTTCAATGACTATATCAAGTAAATAATTTGGATATTTATATGTTATCTCGTAATATTAATTTCACATATACCTTATAATTTTATTATCATTTTATATATGGAACATAAAAAAATATAAGTAGAGTTCATCGATATTTTCCTTTGAGAAGGAGAGAGGATTTTCATAGATAAGAGTTTCCTGCTTGGTTGAAATCAATGGTATGACCATTTCATTAATTAGATTAAAATATAGATATCCATTTAATTTTATTATACATATATATTTTTGGTATTGAGTTTACTTTTTGACTCTATTTTTCAAGAATTAAGAGCGTTGGTTTTTGGTCCCAATTCTTTGGTCTGTGAATTCAAATCTTTAATAATCAATGGGTATAAATTTTTTATAATTGATCAAGTGTTGAAAATGAGAACATAGCTTCATGGAGTTATGTTAACTACTATAATGGATTTTTATTCCAGGGAATTAGATATTCAGTCCTGATATGAATATGTGTATTATTATGGCCTTGTTGAGAAAATATTTTTGTTGGATTACTACTCTCAAGTTCGAATCACTATGAAGAAATGTAGATGGTTTGATTCAATGATGTGATACTGTACTTTTATTAATGATTTTGGATTTATAGTTATTAACATGTGTCAATTCCTATATAATGATGAACCATAATTTAGGAATCAATGGAAAAACAAGTGTTTTATATGAAAGATCATCTGAGACATGACTATGGTGTCATTAATGAAGTATTCTCCATACATATATTTCATTATTTTGGGGAAAAGGTTTCCACTATTGATTCCCCCATTGTTTTTGACCAAAATATTACATTTAATGACTCAAATAGTTCAATTGTGATAGTTGATGTTGAACCTAAAGTATCAGTGGGTAATATATAAAAGCAGGCATATATGTTCATAGTTCATTCAGTTTACCCTAAAATGATTTTTTCGGGTTTCTTTTACTATAATTACTTTAATTTAGTTTTATTTTGGAATTATATATTTGTTTTATTATTTTTTGGTTTCATTTCATTTAATTAGATTTATTTCAATTCGGGAAACCGGGATTAAAATGGGTTTTAAAAATTGTATAAATTGGTTTAAAATTATTTTTACCAAAAGATGTTAGGACATTTTTATTCATTATTTGACTTCTAAGTTTTGTGCATGATTTTTAAAAACTTTTTTTAAAAATGTACATTTCATTCTTTTGCAGATTATAAAAAATACT
This sequence comes from Viscum album, assembly GCA_963277665.1. Classification (NCBI taxonomy): domain Eukaryota; kingdom Viridiplantae; phylum Streptophyta; class Magnoliopsida; order Santalales; family Viscaceae; genus Viscum; species Viscum album. The sequence goes on along the minus strand of OY728151.1, from coordinate 1,785,740,354 downwards.
TCATAAATTGGAAGGAAGCAATTATTTGATCTTGATCAATAGGTGTGTGAGCATGGATTGCCTCTTTGTCTTCCCTCAGTGAGTATAATAATTGTAATATTTTTATTTTTCATTACATATAATTTCATGTTCATATTTTTTATCAATTTTTCTAGGGACATTCAGTTCCACCAAAGATGACTCCTCGTCATGCTAGCATGATTATGAGTGGGGATGCTTCTATACCTAGACGGAACACCCATCGTACCCATTCCCACACTAACCCACCAACATACACCTCATCTACCACACCTTTACATCCTCCACTTGAACCTTCATGGATGTTCCCAACCATGCCTCCACCATCATTTCATTTATCCTTTTATTCCCATACCATGTCTACACCACCTCTAGGGATGTTCCCACTCATTCCTCCATCATCATATCATTTAGCCTCTTCTTCCCATACCATGTCTATGCCGCCTCCATATATTTTCTCACATTTACCATATCCATATCCTTGGATGTATCCCCAATACTACTACCCATATTATTCCATGTCTACACCACCTCCCTTTCTTAGCATCCATCCAGCATCTAATGAGTCTATTCCTTCTGCTTCCACTCCAGTGCATGAAGATCACCCAGAGAACTCATTGGAATAGATATTTCCTTTAAAGTCTACTGATCCAGGATATCCCACAAATCCATCATATCCTAATTAATAGCCTTCATTTGGTTTTTTATTATAACTATGTAAAATTATATCACTTCATTTTTACATGTTCTACCATAACATAATTCTTATTCTTCTTCCCTATTATCTTATTTAGTGGGATATTCTAGTAGATGGCATGGGAGAAATTGTATCAAGGAATCTAGAAAATGCCAAACAAAGGTAATGGTAGATTATAATGAAGATTATCATATGATAGGTAAAAATTTCAGGTATTGTAGAAGTTTCATGGCCACTTTATCCAAGTACCATGATATCATTTTGGTGGAACCATTCTCATGGATACATCTCAATAATGACATCAAGAGGAAATCATGGGCACATATATGGGTAAGAAAATTTTATAAATTTATATCTATATTGTTTTTTTTATTTATATGAATTAATATATTTATTGCAGAGTCCAATTAACTTCCCTGATTGTGAAGCTGCTAAGGTTGTAAGGTTGATGGATCTTGGGGAGTTATGGAAATCAAACAAGCATGAGTTATATGTTGGTTGGAGGAGTAGATTTGGTTTTGATTTAGTGGGTGTACCCATATTCCCAGACTTTCCAAAAACTCAATATCAAAAAATGATTTCTTATTATAAGACTGGTGAGTTTAAGGTATTCCAAATATTTAATGGTTTTCATATAAAATTTAATTATTATTACTTGTATTTAATTTTTTTTGTAAGAATCAATAAAAAATAAAAAGAACAAATATTCAATGACATATCTACACACATTGGGGTGCACTATAATGCCTGATCATGAGAAGTTCCATGTACTTTAATCTAAATTGAAATAATATCCTGATTTATTTTGCTACTTAGTTAGCTTTTCAATCTGATTTTTAAGTATTATTTTCATTAATACCATTAATATTAGTCCTAGAAGCCAATTATACATTAAGACTATAGGCCAATTATCCATTAGGCCTAAAGTCCAATTGTATATTAGTCTTAGAGGCTAATTGTACATTAGGCCAATTGTTCATATAATGAATAATATAGAGTTCATATTATGAAATTAATATAAAGAATTCATATTCAAGATTATTTAATGTTCATAATGAGTAGCTAAAATTATAGTGTTTAGGATTTGGATTTTTATAGGAATTTGTTATAAATGTTTATCACATGTTTAAATTTATGAATTTTTCATTAATTTAAAAGTTATTCCCTTTTCTTATTATTCATGATTATAAAATATTTATATTGTGAATATGTGTATACTAATCAATTTCATTTACAGAAACTTGTATTGGGCATCAAAGGGAGAGTACCTCAAGAAAAATTATTTTTCTTGAGTAGGAATAAAAAGTATAGAAGTGTAGTAAATTCAAAAACATAAAAAAATATTGTTTTTTTTATTTATATTTGAAATATTCATATGTAATTAATAATTAAATATCTTTTTTATATTTCCAATAGTCTACCTTGGAGGCCCTTGATGATAATTAAGATGAAAACTTCAGTCCAAATGATAATTTGAGGTATGTATTAGGTTCAGAGCACCAGGGGAGAGTCTAATATCGATGAAGGAAAAAAATCATCCCCTCTATGTGTTGGCCCTCATCAGGATCCTCTCAAGACTCCCAGTCCATCTATTTTCAAAGATCTCGTGAAAAATTATTTGAGGCAAAAAAATAGATTTAGAGGAGTCAGAAAGAAGTAAATAGAAGTGTGAAAGTTGTAAGATGATCACTGAAAAATCCTGAACGCTATGTCAGTTAAAAGTCAATCACTTCCATCAGAGGATTATACTAATATTGATTCATATATGGAATAAATTTTCTCTTTAAATTATTCCCCGAGTGATGTTAATGTGGGTCCTAGTGGTGATCTAGCTAAATGTGGTGGTGATGATGTTGTTAAGATTTTGTTGCTTTTGATGATGCAGTTGCTACTTCAGATGAGGTTGTTCCTGTTGAGGATGTTATTTATGGTGCTGATGGTGATGATGATGTTTTTTATAATGAGGAGGATGAGGATTTTTGTGATAGGGGGAGATATTGAACCCCCTCTATTTTTGACATATAAGGAAGGAGACTTGTCGATTTTCTTTAATGACTTGAATTGATTGGTGGTATGGATGTATATGTATGTTTTAGTATTGAATACGGTTGAAAAATCTTATAATAAGTTATTTTAATGCTAAATATACAATATTTTTACTGTATTAAATGTATATTGTCTATTTTTTTATTTATAGGTTTAAGATATGGAGGAATAAGTGGTTATGCTGCTACTTCCAAATGAGGGCAGCTACCTATACCCAATGTTAGGAGAACCATGGGTATAAGTTCATTACTATGATAAGTTATACCCACATTTCTTGAAACCATGGGTATATATATATACCCAAATTTTTGTTTAAACTGTGGGTATTGTAGAATCTCTAGGACCTATACCCATGGTTTTTCTAGAAACTGTGGGTATATGTCTATACCCACACCTCCATTATCCATAGTTCTAAAAATTGTGGGTATATCCTCTACCCATATTTTTAACATCTATACCTACAGTTTAAAATTATGGGTATAGGGTGGTTTTCCATTAGTGGAAGAGAGGATTTTTATTAAATTATTAATCATTTACGGTTTTAAAATATTTTCTATCCTCCCATTAAAAAGGGAACTTAAGTGATTTTTCTGAAACTTGTGGATTTACCAAAAATGAATACATATGAAATGTTTTTTTTAGTAAAAGGATTAATTTTATATTTTTATTTTAAAAATTACATAAATAGGATTTAATTTTAGTTTTTATTTATGGTGTGTGTGGAGGATACCTATTGGGTACTTTTTTCTCAAAACTATTATCATTTCAAGTTTGTTTGGGTTGTATCATTTGGTCTCAAGTTTCTGGTTTGAGTATAGTGGTGGTTCCAAGAATTGGATTATTTTCATGACATGCAAAGACATGTTTTCAAAACATTTTTTTTCTTATATTTTATTTCTTATATTTCATTTCTTTATTTTCTTTCTCATGCTAGCCTATAAGATTTCTATAATTCACATTCTGTCTCGATTTATTTCATTTATATTGGGTGTGTGTTGTTTAGAAGGACCTATGTCCTATTTTTTATGGTTTAACTTTTGAGGATGTTTATTTTTTTAGTGTAATAATATGACTTATATAATGGTCATGTAATTTTTCCAAGTGGGAGACATGTTTTATTATTGTTTAATTATGAAAAAAATCATTACCACTTGTGAATATTTCATGTTAAAGAACTAGATTTCTTCCCATGGGGATCATGAACGACCTTAAATCCTTATCATAGGTTAGATCAGGTTCTTAGATCTAGGATAAAATAGGTTTATTCATGATAAAATGGTATCTAATCCAATTTTTTTATTTTATTTATTGATTCAAGGAAGACATGATATACAACTGTCAGAACTAAGGAGATATTTACCAAGGAGTGTCTGGTCAATATTTTCAAAACAGAATCATGTGTTTATGGTGGAAGTCGAGAATTTGTAATATTAATTTTGAGTTTTATTTATCCTTATTTATGTGTACAATTATATAATTTAAATATATTGTAGGAGGAACTAGTTATCTTCATGATCAAGGTGAATGGGTTATTGATTGTGCAAACAGGTCATGTATCTTTAAAGGGTATTGTTTGGAGTTTATTTCCTTGTTTAATGTTTTCTTAATGTTTTCTATTGATATTATAGATTATTTTTAATCGATAGAATTGATATTTATATTATTTTAAAGCTATTTTTATCCTATTCTATTTGGAATTTTATATTAATTGAGATGATTTCCTTGAAAGATTATTGTTTCCTAATTTTTTAGGTTTTCATTTCTTTTGTTATTAAATTTATTATTTTCATTTTAATGTTGATTTTTTGTAAATGAATTTTAATAAGAAAATGGTTGGATTATTTTTTATATGAAATATATTTGAAATTTTTAATATATTTTTATAAAATATAAAGTCTTTCTGTATATTATGGATGGGTTTTAAAAAACAAGTGGTTTCCATCAGATGAAATGTGTAAAATGGAAAAAATTGTTTAAAGGGAGGATTAGAAAGTGTTAAAATTTTAAATTTAAATTGGTGTGATGGTAGTTTTATTTAAATTAAGTAGTTTAAAATGTGGTGTAAATGATTTTTACAAATCCAAAAAAAATATTGTTTTTCAATATATTTTTTGGCTTATGACCATTATTATTTAAGATGAAAAGCCTTTAATGTTGGTTTGGAAAACAAGAATTGTTGGTTTTTAGTGGGAACTCGTAAAATAGAGTGGGACATATCACAATTTAATCATCACTAAATAGGCTGTATAACTATGAAAATATGGATTATTTTAGTAACAACCAAATTTTAATTGAGTTACTGGTTTTTTTATGGACAAGTATGTTTTAAATCATAGAGATATAATGTTTCTATCTTTCATTGATTTTGATATTATTGAAATTATTTTTTCATTTTATTCATTGTATCTTTAAATTAATGAGGTTCACAATGTGCTTAATAATCTTTTCTTATTTTTGAGAGATTGAGTTTCTCAAAAAATGTTTTTGGATAAGTTGTATAAAAATAAAAATGTAAATGGAAACCTCTATTATTAATATATTTTTTTAAATGAAATGGGTATTGATTTTTTTAAAATGATATTTTATTTTTATAAATTGAAATTTTTATTTTAGTAATGTAAGATAAATGTTTAATTTTTTTGTTTTAAGTGGTATTTTATGGGTTATATCATGTTTGATTTTAAAATAAGTGGACTCTTTATTTAATAAGATGTGATTTTTATTTTATATTCTTTTTTAAAATTTTATTGTAAAATATTGTATATATTGAATATATTTTTTGTTTTAAAAATTATTATGATTTTGTGATGTGTTGGGAAGAGTATTTTGTGGCCATGTGTATTGATTTATTTATGATTACATTCTTTCTTATTAATAACTTGTGATTGGTTTATTTAATATTTTGATGGATTTTTAATTAATGTATCAAGTTTTGGTTATCATTTTTATGATGTTTTTTTTAGTGAAGGGTAGTTTTATGGTTAGAATAACCATTCATGTGTATGAATTTTTGATGTGAAGTTTTCTAATATTCAATGTGGATTTTCCAATTATGTGTATTTGTTCCCTTTTTGTCTTAGAAATTTACTTAAAATGGAATCTGTAGAATATTCCAAGGATGTAAAGTTTTTATGGTGGGGAGTTCATACTGAACTAGGATATTATGAGTTGGTGACAGTGGTATGAAATTTGAATTTCTAGATTTAGGTTAAGGAGTGAGATTCTTGAACATGTTTTAATTATTTTTAGGAATATTTTGGGTATAGACATTTGGTGTAATTTCACCTGAATCAAGTTCCAAGTTATTGGTGGTTGAATTATTCATAAATAAAAGGTTGCATTATGACTAAAGGGTTTCAACATGATATGCATAGATAGAGTTTTCAAGCCCTTATTTGGAACCCCCTCTGACTCATTCGATCTTAGTCATGTGATGGAGGAGAGAGAGACCTATTTATCTCTCTTTGTGATATCCTTGTTCATCCATTGATCTATATCATTTTGAAGGGGTTTTTTCACATCAGTTCTTGATAATATTCTTTCCCTTATCTTCTTTATGATTCTCCTAGTATTTTATCTGATCTTCACTCACTTGGTTTGGGTTTTGGAAAGCTGATTCCACCAAAGCTTGTTAGAATAATTCCACATGATGTTATTTTATTCTGTGTATCATATAATAGGTCCCAAAATTAGATGTTCAAGTCATCTTTCATTATTTACCATGAGGTATGATATCATGTGGATTTATTTATGATCCTTATAGACTTTTGGTCAAATTTTTCATTGGATTCATTGTATTATTTTAGGATTATATGTGCTTTATATCAGGGTGCATGTAGAGAGTGGACCTCATTTTCTATGCTTGTGTCTCGACATATTTATACAGTATAAGGAGTTTGGTTTTGTATATAACACCATGGTATTTTAATTTTAGATGCATGTTTTATTTATTTTCGGGTGTTTATGGTTGGGTTTGTTACTCATGGAACTAGAGGAGTTCATTATAATCTGGGGATCAAGTTCCAAGTCATAAATTATGGTAGTTGACTCCATATATAATTCTATAAATTTAAATCCATGATTTATTACCTATTTAATCAATTATTTTAACTTATTAAAGAAAAAACATATATATTTTATAGTTAATAGTGGTTGTCAAAGTGAATTAAGGGGTTTATTTCAATTGAAGTTGGTAATGAAAATGGGTTGAATGGTTTGAAATGGTTTTTAAAGAAGAAAACTCGTGATTTTAGAGAAAATGGGTTTATAAATTAGAGATGAGTTTCATTTTACTAACTTTTCCTTTTGCTTCAATGAGTTATTTGAAATTTTTATAGTTATTTAAATGATATTTGGACTTAAATATGCCCGAGTGATGTTTTTTAATGGATTTAATTTTTTAATATATTTATAAATTATAGTTTCATGTTTTGTTTTTTCAAGACATGATATTAAAAATAAATTTTCTAAAAGGGGTTTTTGAAGGCTCGTTTGGAACTTTATGAATGGGATTTATTGGTATACACATTTCTTTGAATCAAACCCCATTTGACCTATTTCTTTAAAAATTAAAATTATATTATTATTATATTCATTGGTGATATTATCTTGGGTAGGGTATGTGACGTTTATATTTTATTATTTATAAGAATGGTACTTCTTCTATGAAGGGTGTTTGGAGGTGGGGTAGTGCATGAATCATGGTTGTTATATGTTTCTTATTTCATTGAAAATTATTGTGATTGATTCCATGTTTGTATTAATCACTTTCAATGGTTGATCATGGGAAACTTGGGTATATAGGTGGAAAGACTAGGTTTAGTACCATTAGTATTTCAGATATGTCCACCTAACATAGGATTAATCCATACTAACAAAAGATTACTAATTTCATGATTTGAATCATATGTATTTATAAGGATATGATATTTCCCCTAATAGCTATTAGTTTATTATGTATATATTTTTAGCAATGATGAGACCTTCCTTAATATCCTTTGTTTGTTTATATGATTAGTTAAGTAATTGATATATAATAAATATCCTAGGTTCCCTTAACCTTAGTTATCTAAGGATACTCTCTTGATGTTGTTCAGTTTATTATTCTTTATGTGAGATATTTTTTTCTATTTACATTCAATTGTTTATATTTTTTAATTGAGTAAATTTATTTGTTTTTTATTCAATAATTTATTTCTCTTACATGTGTAGTATATTTTTTATGGTTATATTTGTTTCATCCATTATAAATTTCATGTAATTTAGTATTTGTTTCTCATCTATGGGATTTCATTTATATGGGAATTTTATATCATTATTTTTATTTACATGTTATCTCTTTCAAATGAAACTTTCGAATGTTGTCAGTAATAATGTGGTAAAAAGATAAATTTTCTAAAATCATTACTCATTAATGGTTTTAAAGGATTTTATATACTCTCATTAAAATTGGTTTTTATTGAATTTTATAATACCATTGATTTACCAAAAAGGAATGCATGCGACATATTTTTTTTAATGGATAGTTTTATTTTATAGTTTTATTTAAAACTATCATGAAAAGTATTTATTTTTAAAGTTTATGTATGGTGGGTTGGGAGGATACCTACTTGGAAATTTATTTCATGCCTATTATCATTTTAGGTTCATTTGAGTTTTCATGTTTGGTCTCAGTTTTCTAGATCGATTATGGTATTGGTGCCAAGAAAAGATGTATTTTCTTAACATATAGAGATAGTAGGTTATGGTATTTGTTTATTTTTGGTACTTTATTTCTATCATGTATCGACCATACTTGACTATAGGATTTCTGTTTTTTACCTAAATTTATTTAAATTATATTATATGATTTTTTGGGAGATATTTATTTAGATATATACCCTATTTTTCTTGATTTAAATTCTTTAATTGCTTATTTTCTATGTGTGATCATCAGAATTAAGGAATGGTCATTCCAGTCTTCTGAGGGGAAGGCCCATGGTTTTATTATTTTAATATGAAAAATCATTAAAACTTCTATATATTTGATTCCTAAACACTAGTTTCTAGCATACTGAGTTTGGGGATACTCTTTGGGTCTTACCATGGTCTAGATTAGGTGACCAGGTCTCAGTTAGCATTAGTTGGTTCATGAGAGAAGAAAATCCTATTAAAGAGTGTGGTTGGGGGTTCTATTATAAATTGGTGGGGGAAGTACAATAAACCTATTGGGAGATAGTATAGGATTTGTAAAAGATAGAATCAAGGTTAAGGATTATACCTTTCCCATGTATCCTCACTTTATCATTTTAGTGGATCATGTGTGTCTCATATTGTACCCAAACATAAAAAGGACATAGTTACCCACTTTTGTGGAAAGCCTTGTAGAAATATCCGGTGGTGTTATTCTTGATTATTTCTTGTTTTACATATGATATGTTGTGTTGTGAATTTATATCAAAATAAACTCACCCAAGTAGAAAAAAATTATTAAATATTAAGAGGGTTAATTGAATTTTAATAGGATATGGTAAAATTAGTTCACACAAATTCAACCCCCAGGCTCTCAGTGTGATTGTATAGATCACTGGGAATTTCACCCAGTTCACATACACCACATCATTTCCCCTATATTTTTCTTTGTAATCATGTCTCTAAAAAAAATTCTAATAATTATCAAATTAAAAAAAATTAAATCAATTGAAAGAAAAAAAAAATCATATTGCCTATATATATAATAAGAAATCTTTCAGCATTGGTCAATCACACTAAACCATCAAACATAACTCATTGATTTTAATTAATTTTTATGAATAATCTATTTTAGAAAATAGTAGTTTTATCGTTATTAATCAAATAATTTATCTAAATTTAATTTCTAAAATAAATTTACATTCTAGAATAATTACATGAATTCACTCGTATGTTATGAATCTATGTTCCAAAATTATTCTTGAACATATCTCATTATCCACCCTCAATAAAGGTGAGTTTTATAACCTCAAAATCCCAATTCCATAGAAACCACAGAGTCAAAATTCCTCAAAATCAATCAATCAAATCCCACTCTTCCCTAATGACATTGAATTATACTGTAGTTGTATTGGAAGGTAATGTAAACACAACATCCATTTAAAAGTATTGACATCCAATCTCATTTTCAGAATAAATTAAAATAATACTCTGATTCCATTTTGTAATTTTCTACATTTCTATAATAGTGCCACAAAAGTGAAAACCCACATGGACTCAAGTGAATTCCCTAATAAGTAGAGGATAGTGGGTAGCATTGAGGGTCAAGAGTGTCACTTGGAAAGATATTTTTAATCTAATTGATCATTGAAATAAAATAAATCATAATCATATTAATAATCTTTTATAACAAAAACCAATTCCAACCATGCTCAATAAATCTCTAAAATAGATCATAAAAATTCCAAATATGTTATAAAACCTCTAGATACAATCTTAATGGTTTTTTATCCATCAAAAAACTACATCAATTCATTTAACATCCCTATATGAACATGAGTGAATCCTATAGGTTCATGATATGTGAATTTAAAGGGTGCGATATATATATATATATCATACCATTAGATATATCAAACATATCTAGGATCCTAACATTATTATATATGTATTGTGAAAGGTACTACTATAATTTCAATATAATAAATCAATACGTGTCAAATAGAATCCAATTCTTACCAATCCAAATTAAAACAATGTTTTCCTACTTCAATTAACTCTAGTGGAAACCTAACATCTCTGTTAGAGATATTATAACCAATTTCAAGGGGTAATAAGTACCATAGTCAAAAACATAACCTGAAAATTTAAAGGAATAAATCTAGAAATGATAAAATTAATTCTCATTTAATCATATGGTATATCATACATATTTTTATATCATAAAACCATTGGGATTATTCCTAAATGAGTAACAAGATTATGTGTGACCCCAAAGCCTACCATCAATAAGATATGGGTTGTAGACTAGAACCAAATATATATAATCACACATATATGAAATTAATTAACCTTTTAAAATGAATTTCTATAAGAACTAAAGTAATATCAACATATAAACAAAAAACTAATGCAAGATAAATTCATATCAGAAACATGTCATGTTAGATATAGCCAAAAAATCAGTACCATGATTAAAAAACCCATATCAAGGTATAATTCAATACATTGTCTCCAACAACTCTCTCATGTCCATAGCTAAGGTCTCCTGACACCACCACTAAATTTATCAATAAAATATGAAAAATTGTATCTAAATCATGGAAAGGAATATAAATAAACATAGTAGGTTCTTCCTTAGAACTATGATGTTTCCATGTGTATAAATCAAATTATGAATTTATGAATTAAACAAACCAAATAAAACTACTAATAATCATATTCCTAAGTTCTATCACCAAAAAACATCCATACCATACCTCATAGCCATAATAAATTCTGAATTAGGTCACATTCCCATGGATCCACTTTATATATCTCTACTTTAAAAATATCAATAACCAAATTCCACCAACCATTTCCTATATAGAACTGAGAAGTTGTCTTCTCAAAAATTCCTCGCTATAAAATATCCAAGAAATTCTCCACTCATAAGGAACTCACTATAGTATATAATTTTTGGGCAGCTATCCACTCATTGGGCCTCTTTTATTTTCTAAGTATACACCATTGAGGACTCTTCCCAACTCAAAACACATCTCCACATCTATACATCACATATTTAAAATCATCACCATCATACCAAAACTATATTATAAATTTTGGGATATTTCCCACCTGTAGGGACTCTCAATGTTTCAAGATGTCTACTCTTAACTAGCATCACCACCACAACATCTCTAATATATTATAATGGTTTATTTATACTCCACTCATATGGAAACTCATTATTTATGGATATTCACACTTTGGGACTCTCTCCACCTAAACATATATCATCAATACATCATTATCATCACTTCATCACCACACATTAAATGCTAATACAATATCATTATAAGTTTTACATAATCTACATCATCATCATCATCAAGTATTTTAAATTTATTTATACCAATACCATCCCTTATATTCCCCTCATAGTATAACTATACAGAATCATAAGGTCTTAAGGAATAAATAATAATATCACACATTTTAATCATACTCCTACACAGACCAAACAGTCAAACTCATATAAGTGAGTCTAAGAGAGTAATTCACATCATCACTTCAATTCCTCATATCTTAAGAATAAAAAAATCCACAACCACTTCACTAGTAATATAGAATCATGAATCAACTAAAAAAATTCTCTCAAATAACCAAATCCTTTTGCGTATACAACATTCCAATTACATATGATGGATTCTAGAAGGCATAATTATTTTTGACCCCCATAATGTTTGTGAATGTCCTTGTATTTATGTGGAATAATGTGTGTGAAAACTAAAGCATCCTAATGTACCTCACTAGAAAAAAATCATCAGTATTAGAATATTTCATGGCCCTATACATGAGTGGAACAACCCCAATGCACCTAATTTCTACCTTTATTTTTTGATAAAATTTTGTTTTTGGAACATTTTAAGAAAGTTACATGGACCCTTTCCAATTGTTCATACCCTTGTGTCGATTTGGCATCAACCCTCTATGGGACCAATAAAAGTCTTGGAAATGGTTTCGTACAATTTATAGAGAGTGGAATGCCTCCATAAAGATTTGGGACACCTCTATTCTAGATTCATTAAAAACCATACACACATCTTAAATAATTCCCACTAAAATTTAATTATTACTTTCTCATAATTATAATTGAAATTTATTATAATATTAATATTTCAACAATATTAAATTTTCAACTCAAATTTCAATAGAAGAACATAAAATAAAAATCCCCTTTATTGTATATTCTCACAAATATATAATAATATCATATTAAATCATAAATAAATTACAATAAATTTATTTATTCATAGAATATATTTTCCCATCTATTAATATATTTTATTTCCACCATTTACCAATTTCCTTCATTAATTCATCATATAACCATTCTCAGATATTTTAAATATTCCCATATATTTAATTCAATCATACTAAAATATTCCATTCACCAATGTCATCATTAACTCATATTATCATTATTTATTCACCCATAGAAAATAAGAAAAATATGTTATCATATATTAATAAAAATATGAGATCCATGAGTTATCTTCCATAATTTCATTCAATTATAAATCCTCAATCATTGTTCTCTGGTCATTTATTTTCACCATAAACTTCTCTTTAATCTACCCTGACGTAGGGATTTTGTAGCTTTCTTTCCAGTGAGAATAAAGAGAAAATATAAGAAATATTTTTGGTGGACATTAAGATCAAATAGTAGTCTAGTAATTATTTTCCTTATCCAAACCATTTCATAACTTCCAATTAATTTTCTTCTTTAATTTACCATTCAAGTATATATATAAAGATATCAAATGGACCATGATTCATGACATAATATTAAGAAACTATTCCTCCTCCATATATTATAATAATTATATGTCATCTCCATTATAATACCTTTGGTAAATCATTTATAAAAGTAATATAAAAAAATTTAATTCCATAAGTAAATAATTAAAATAATTATCTACATTGAATTATGGTATTTACCAAAAAAATATAACTGTATAAAAAGACTTCCAAAATAACATCCAAGGGTAAACATCACATCTAAAACCTATTAACATGCTTAAGATTTTATTTAAAAGCTATTAAAATTACTATTTTACTCTTCTAACCAAAAATACTAAAATAACCTCAAGGATTTTACAAACATACAAACATTGAATTTTTAAGCCTTTATAGTACACACCTATATAAAAAATCTCATCATAAAAATGTTTAAACTATAATCATAAATAGAAAATAATATCATTAGCATTATCATTACTCAACTTTCATCTATAAAATAAAATTATTCATTTAAATACAATAAGAACAACTTAGATGAATTAAATATATTGATCTATAATTTGATATTATCCTTATAAATTATTTCCTAAACTCTCTTATGTTTCCAAATAACTCTCGCTAAGTTAATAACTCTTCCAAGTAAGTATTTATATATGTGTCTTGGAATTTCCATTGGATACTTAAAAAATAAAATCCTACTTGATATCAATATCATAAAAATAAATCACATGTGACATATCATGATAATAATTTGAAAACTAGGTAATAATGAACTCATTATGAATATTTTCTATCCATAAAAGTAGTTTCAACAGATAAACTACCACTCCAAATCACATTAACACCTTGGATGGCATAATAAATAAATTATAATGCTTAATTTTATTACTAAACCTTTTTACATCCATGCCATGTTAAAACACATATGAATACATGATCAATATCTAAAAACTATAATTGTTTAATCCTCTAATCAATATAGGGTTTCTTTCGACTTTGAGAAGTCCTTATGTGATCTCAAATAACCTAAATATGTTCTACCCTATTTTATAAAATATCTTGTCCAGCTGTAGTTTCCATAGATATTTAAACCCAATATAATGGTCACCCATGAAAATATCCATACGGATTAATATCAATAAATGAATGACAACTATTATTATAAGAAAATTCAACTAATGGTAAATGATCTACCCATTATCCTCTAAAATTAAATACACATTCTCTCAACATATCCTATAAAATTTTAATCATTCACCTACTTTAACCATAATTATATAGATTAAATTTGATAATAAGGTGTGATTGGGTACTAAAATAACATTTTAATCCTTTCTATATATATGATGTAAACTAAACATTATGATCTGATACTATTAAAATTTATACACTATGAAGAATGCCATCCTTCTACACATAAATATTTACCAAACTACATAACAATTTTGATTTATTAATTGATAAGATATTGGCTAACTTCATCAATAAATCAATGAAAATCTAAATAAAACAAAACCTATTAAGAGTAAAGGGTAATCCTATAATTAAATTCAAGGAAATATCGTCCCACTTCCATTAGGAAATATGAAAGGGATGTAACATGTAAATACCCTGACCCTAGTATCCCATAGTCAGTGGTTACATTAATACATTGGTACTAGATATAATAGAATGCATCCCTAATGACTGAATTGTTTATTAGTCTTGGTAAACAAGATAAATAAATTAATATTACAATAAAATTGAAAATTTCAAAGTAAAAAAAGTGAAAGTAAATATTTTTCATCCTTGAGATCATTCAAATATTATTTATTTATATCCTATAGAGGAAACAAAATAATGGGTGAGATCAAATTCTTAGTAAGGTTTATGTATAGTGGAATCTATCATGAGTAAATAAGGAATAATCAATATGGAAAATTAAATAACTAAAAAGGAATTTCATTTAATCAATAACCTGAGAAAAATGCATCAATGGTTAATATCAATATATTAATATCATGGATAATAATAATTGAATTATTAATGAAGGAAATTCATAATATTTGACTTTATGAATTTAGACATCATGATATCTATACCATCAAATCCTTGAGACAATACAGTTTAACCAGTGGGAAAATATACATAAAAACCTATTTAATGCTAGATTATTAATTTATCTTATTATACTTATTGATGCATCAAGGTGATATATAATTCTAGTCCCCACCCATCACTACATTTCCAATACATTACTCATATATCGAATGGTCAATTTAATTCATAAATAATATGCCTTATTAATAAATATCTATATTGACTAAAGAATACAAATTTATCAACATTTTACATAGTCAATAAAATAAAATTACCATATGTAAAAATGTTATATGTTTTAAGAAAATAATCATATCCATGATACATAAAATATAAATATTTAAGAAAAATGTAATGTCTGATGGTCACAAAAAGTGAATCTTTCCTGATAAAGTTAATGACCATGAAATTAATCAATAATGTGAATGTAAATACTTTACCTGGTCAAAATGATCATAAAACATCCTGATAAAGAGTAATGATGGTATAATTACAACATATCCTCAAAAAATTATAATTAAAATAAAGGTTTATAGTCTTTGATGAATAGAAATACCAAAATATAATTAAAAATATTCTTTAGGAAACTACACTTTTCTCTTTGAAAATAACTTTTAAAAAATAAAAAATTTCTAGAATATTAAGAGAAAATATTTATCTGAAAATAACCATATAAACTTATAAATAAATCTTTAAATTAATGGGTGTTCATGATGGAGGAAAACTTCAGTTAATTCTGAGTATGTTAAAACAAATATTCTTTTCACATTTTTGGTAAAAAGTTAAAAACTACCAATTTTGAAAAAACAAAAGAAGATTACTTTTAAACCATTTTGTAAAAATTTAAAAATGGGTAAAAAAATTACTAAATAATTAAATAATATTAAAAATATTATTTAAATTTTTTTAAGGAAAATAAGGATCTGGAAGTAAAATATCTTCGACCTATTAAAAAAATAATATGGATTTCCTTAAAAGTATGATTTTGGTTTCTTGAGTACATAAAGAGTGGAAAATGTAAGGAAAAAATATAATTTATAGAAATAAACATAGGATAATAAAATATTTTGGGTTTAAGATTTAGAGATGAAATAATTTCCCCATTAGATAATTCAACATAAATAATCCTGAAAAATTATGAGATTGTGAAATAAACCCTTACGACTTTGGTAACTTTTAAATAATACCACTCATGAAAGAAATAACTTCAAATGAAACATTAAATACCATGAATATAAATATATTCATAATATAGAGTATAAAATGGGTGGTATATACACCTCATAAAAATAAATATGTGGATAATACCAAATATGTATCAATTAAGTGGAAATTTAGAATAAATCTCTTATAAATATCATACCGTTGAATTAAGGATTAATAAATGAATTGGTTATATGTATTAAATATAAATCTACATAAAACTATTAGAAAAACAAAAAAAATAATCAAAATAAATTCTGCACATAATCTTAGAATATCAATGATAGTGAAGAAGTAATATAACCCACTTAAAATAAATTGAGTTATGAAACACATTACCACTTAGTATCTTTCAAGAGAAATCCCCTTGGATGAAACAATTTGAATTATTACTAAAAATTAAATTATTTATGATGTATTCATTATATAAAATGTAAAATGGGTATTATTACACCATATAAAATAAATTATGTGCATAATAATAAAATATGCCTCGATGAAGGAAAATTGAGACAAAAAATATTACCTCAGGTCCAACTCATCACGTACATTCATTATCTTCCTAAATAATAAACTTATGTTAATTATTTATTTTCTTAATGAAAAATTTAAAGTTTATTATTTCTTTTATTTTATTTAAAACCATTTTATATTTAATTACTTAATCAATTAAGTTCACATTGGACATTTTGATGATATTCGGTTTATATGTCCAAAATGACTTCAGTAGGTTGACTATAGTAAAAAAGGAAATTTTTTCATCATATCTAGAATAATAATCATGAAATAATTATCATTTTTATATATAAATTATAATTTTAAAACCAATCATGAATTATTTTTATGAAAAATGAACTACATTACAATCATGAACATGGTATGTTGTACGTGTGTATGAGTAACATTTCAATTATTCAAATATAATGATGGAAAGAAGGTAAGTATTATTTTATCATTAAATAATTATCAATATTATGTAATTATCATATTATTTACTTAAACATACTAATATATACCATTTATTTTATTTGGTTATGAAAAACAAATCACATCGCTTCATGGAGGTGGTAATCCACACATACACACAAGCGACGTTATCATTTTTAAATGAATGGAAATATAAGAAATAATATGATATTTCATATTTATATAATTGTAGATATTTCATGGGTATCATATATATATATATATATGTACTAAATATATCATTAAAACCATCTATGAGTTATGGTGATGGAAAATGAATTACAATGATTCATGAGGCGGTAGTCCACCTTACTCATAAATGATGGTTTCATTTCCCATTTGATAGAAGAGGAGATGAATGTAGTTTATTCCATTATAATATTAACATATTTTTATATAGGATGTATTTATTATATTATATCATCATGGTTGAATAATATTTTAATTAGGTAGAGGAAGAAATATAACAAAAACACTTGGTTAAAAATGATACCTCTTCTTTGGAAAACCTATTTGGGTTTAAACCAAGAGCCTTCCAAGGAGGGGTTTCTAATAAAAACAAGACCTATATGACATGGTAAGGTAAGTAATTAAGTTATTTTGGTATGGATTTTTTGAACCAAATGGTCCTTTAAGTGTGAATTGTAACGTCTTGGATCTGGGTGTCACACAACGGGTGCCCCGAACCCGGTTGGTCACATGACCTCAAGCGCATTTCCCTAAATTCCAGAGGCTGCTGAATAGTAGTGAGGGCCTAGGACTAATAGTGGCGAAACTATGCCCTCATTTTTCAAAGTGTGGCATAGTGGAAAAATAAAAACATACAAAAGTGGAATCAGTAAACAATATAGACCTGAAATGGACAACGGAACTAAAGTAATAGATAACCAACAGTCATATATATGATGATACAACATTTATATAATTCTAAGAAAGTATCCAAAACAGGATACATTGCAATCTGATACAATACAGCACAAGGTACAAAGTACAGCAAAACAAAACAAAAGCAGTGAAATAGGAACGCGGCAGCATCGCAAGCCTAAGATCGGTCCCATGCTCTCCTACTCCTCTGCAACAATCATGTACCTATATAGGGACCCTTTACCTTATCGATACCTACAACAATATAATCTATTTGGGCCCAATACATGACCCAAACAGGGTGTGCGAAATAAATCCCAGTAGGCAACCACCAAAGGCACGTGCCCAACTGTCAGTGAAAATGTGAAACAGAAGTGTGAAATAATGAATTGCAGTAAACTAGGAAGTACTCAAAAGTAACCATTCATACCAGTACATTTCCATTTTAATAATTATTTAAAAATTCAATATAAGTGAATTCTGAGTTTTCTGAGACCCGTCCTTGACCGACAATCTCCTATACCAGTTCCATAGAAGAAACCACAACAAGCTATCTAAAAAGTGAAAGATAATAATAATATCAAGCCTATGCTTTAGTTGGAAGGTACAACATACGAAATCACCACAGTGAATATTCAAAGTAAACATTGTCCTCAGACATGAAAATACTTACCCTAAGGAAAATAGAAACTAAACCCTCATGTGAATGCTCTCAGGCATAAAAAATGTTTCCCTCAGTGATACGAGATATCGCCCTCCGACACAGAAGCTACTGCCCTCAGGCATAAGAAACGTTGCCCTCGGTCTAAAAAAACCTTGCCCTCAGGCTGAACAAAACCTTTCCCTCGGGCTAAACAAAACCTTTCCCTCATAATAAACAAAACCTTGCCCTCATGCTAAACAGAACCTTTCCCTCAGGTTAAACAAAACACTTTCCTCAGGAATTCCATAGGAAAAGTAAGTAGTCGGGCCAAGCCCAATGCATAAGCAAGAAATTTATATATTTTTCCTCTCAAGAAAACTCAAAACATGTTATAATCACTGCATACCCATGGGTATCCCATCCAAATGGATAAAAAAGGGAAATGCACCCTTGGGGTGGCCCTAGATCAAAGAAATGATCTCAAACAGTAGTTTATAATTATTCATTGGATTACCTATGCAATTATAGGTATCTCAACAGTCAAATTATCAGCCATACGACACCCTGAACATGGGCACGAGGCACAACAGCACACAAAATCAACTTGATAGTTGGAATTAAACATAAGAGCACCTACCTCGATCTCCTATTATTGATATACGTGAAAGGCGCCTACCGAAAAAACCAAGAACAATGTAGATCTGGGATAAAAAATTACCCGTTCAAACCTAAATAACTTCCCTTAGGGAAATAATTAGAATGAAATATTCAAGACGAGGGAAGACCTTACCTGCATGGTTCAAACGAGATCGGCGGTGGAAGAATTGGAGTTCCGATGAGTGATCGAAAGCTCCTCCAAGTCTCGGCCTCCTCTCCCACTTCCCTTGGTGATTCCTCTACCTCCTATGTTGAATGAGGAGGCTAATTCCTATTTTTAACAAAAAAAAACATAAATACATGGCGTGTACTTCCCAAGTACATGCCGTGTAGTATCCTTTTTAACTGTTCCCCTTGCGGCTACTTTCCACCACCTCACTGTTCATCCGCCGACTGATTACACGACATGTATTAATAGGTACACGACATGTAATATCCTTTTCAACTGTTCCTATGGTGGTTAATTTCCACCACCTCACTGTTTACTTGCCAACTGATTACACGGTGTGTATTACTAAGTACACGGCATGTAGTTATTTTTTACACCCTTAATCATCCACAAGCCTACACGCCCTGTATTCTCATCCCACACAGCCAAAGTACACGGCGTGTGTACAAAAGTATACGGCGTGTACCCATAAATTTGGTATTTTTTCCACATTTCCATTGTTTTATCAAAAACACTTAAGGAAAAAGGAAAAAAGAAACACGTACCTCAAGAATAAGAATCGGGTTCTTACAAACTCCCCCCTTAAAGCAATTCATCCCCAAATTTCCCTTCCAAGGTGGTGAAGATAAATCTGAGAACAATTCTGGAAACTGAGCATGTACATCAGTCTCCCACTCCTAGGTTTCATCCTGCACTCAACCATGCTGCCATAGAACCCGTACGAGAGAAACTAACTAGCCTCAAAGAACCTTCATGCTCTTATCAACAATATGAATCAGATGCTCCTCAAAGTATGAATCAACATGAAGTTCAACCTCCTCATTTTGAAAAACATGAGATGGTTCTGAGTGATAACGGCGTAGCTGAGATACGTGGAAGATGTCGTGCATGGCCTGGTACCTCTATGGTAACTACAACCGATAGGAAACCGTCCTGACTCTCTCCAGAATCTCAAATGGACCTACATTCCTCGATGAAATTTTACCTGGTCTCTTGATCCACTTGTGTCCCAACCTCATTGAAACATTCAAGAAAAACTAATCCCCGACCACAAAATCCAAGGGTCATCTGTGGCGATCAGCATAAGATTTCTGATGAGACTGTACAGTAGCCATCCACTTCTGAATCAATTGGACCTGCTCTAAAGTCTCTTGCATGAGACGTGGTTCTAGTAAAGCTGCCTCACCTTCCTCCAAATAGCACAAGGGTGATCGGAATGGCCTATTATATAAATTCTCTTAAGGTTCCATCTTAATAGTTTCCTAAAAACTATTATTGTAGGAAAAATTGACCAGGGGTGTGTGCTTCTCCCAAGAGCCCCCAAAGTCCAGGATGCATGCACGCAGCATGTCCTCTAGAACCTGTATTGTACGCTCTGACTGGCCATCGGTCTGAGGGTGGTAAGCTATGCTCAGAATCACCTGTGTACCCAGTTCCCTCTGAAAACTCTTCTAGAAACGAGACGTAAAACGGGAATTCCTATCTGAAATGATAGAATGAGGGACCCCATGAAGACGTACCACCTCTCGGATATAAAAATTCTCGAGATCTTCAACACCAAAGTTCTCCTTGATCAGCATAAAGTGAGCTACCTTCATAAGTCTGTCCACAACAACCCATACGGCATCATTGCCTCGGGGTGACCTTGACAACCTGGTCACGAAGTCCATCGTGACATCATCCCATTTCCACTCCGGAATGGGTAATTGTTGTAATAGTCTGGCTGGACTCTGATGTTCCACCTTCACCTACTGACTGGTGGAACACCTCGTAACAAAACTATCTACCTCTCTTTTCATACCCGGCCACCAATATTGACATCTCAAGTCACGGTACATTTTGGTAACTCCAGGATGCACTTCCAAAGCTGAAGCATGAAATTACCACATAAACTCCTCATGTATATCCCCTGGAACGCACACTCATCCATGTATACGCAGTACCTAGTCATTGCCTATCATCCAACCAGGAGGAGGGTCCTCACTTTCCATTGAATCCTGTAGAAATAAGCCTTCTGAATATGATAGCTATCTCATCCTCACTCTATCTAGGAGGGTAGAAATCACAGCTAAGGATGAAATATAGGTTTTCCACTAACTACTGTGAACCTCCAAATGCATCTTAGAGAACAAATCCATAAGCTACCAATCCCCACTAGCCTCTTGCACTGTCTGTATCTAAGTCCTCCTACTCAGTTCATCAGCTACTGTGTTACCCTTACCAGGTGTATAGGAAATCTCAAAGTCGAAGGACTGAAGGCATTCAACCCACCTTCGTTGTCTCAAATTCAATTCATCCTGGGTAAAGATGTATTTAAGACTTTTGTGGTCTGTAAACTCCACAAAATTTTCTCCCAAGAGATAATGTCTCCAATAGTGTAACACATGAACAACTGCAGCCAACTTGAGATCATGCATTGGGTAATTCCTCTAATGTGGCCTCAACTATCGAGACCCGTACGCAACTAATCGATCACCCTACATCAACACTGCACCCAGGACAATACCTGATGCATCACAATAAATTGTATATCTCTTCCCTTGCTATAGAAGTATCAGGACTGGTGCTGATGTCATCCTTCCCTTTAACTCCTGAAAGGTTGTCTCGTAATCTTTTGACCAAATGAACTTCATACCCTTCTTAGTCAAACCCATAAATGGCACTGCTAAACAGGAGAAGTCATGTATAAAGCACCTATAGTAACCAGTCAGGCCCAAGAAACTCTGTATTTCAAATACGTTCTTTGGATTCTCCCAAGAAACTACTGCTCTCACTTTCTATGGGTCTACCTCAACTCCTACCTCTGAGATAATATAACCTAGGAAGTGAATATGGTCGATCCAAAAGTGGAACTTTGAGATCTTAGCATATAACTGATGCTCTCTCAGTGTACTCAATACGATCTCAAGATGGGTGGCATGGTCGTGTCAAGTGGGAGAGTACATTGAGATATCATTCACAAAGACTACCGTAAAAAATCCAGATATGGGTGGAACACAATTCATCAGATCCATGAAAACATATGTCACATTTTGTGAGTCCGAAAAGAATTACCAAGTACTCGTATAGACCATATCTACTCTGAAAGGATGTAAGAGGTATGTCTGATGGTCTAACCTGCAACTGATGATATCCGGATCTTAATTCAATCTTATAGAACACTCATGCTCTTCGAAGTTGATCAAAAAGATCATCAATCCTCGGTAATGGATATTGGTTCTTAACCATCAACTAGTTCAGTTTCTGATAATCCACGCAGAGTCTAAGGGTACCATCTTCCTTCTTAGTGAAAAGTACAGGAGAACCCCAGGGAGAATTACTCGGTCGGATGAAACCCTTGGATTATAACTCCTTTAACTGCCTCTTGAGCTCCTGCAATTCTGGTGTAGCCATCCTATAAGGAGGAATGGACACTGGTGCTGCTCCTAGAACAAGTTCAATAGATAAATACACCTCTCTCTTCGGAGGTAGACCTGAAAAGTCATTCAGGAAGACATCCTTGAAATGATTAACCACTGGAGGGAAATCCTTCTGACAAGTTCCCTGGTCATCCAGATATAAACTCACAATCTGGGCTATCACTCCACCTCTCCCACGATGCTCTGGTCCAACTCGTCTTGCTTGGACAACCCATTCTCCCTTTTATAGAAACTCCCTTCCCTCTGGTGACGTGAAACTCACCCTTTGATGGTAGCAATCTACAAAGGCTCGAAAGGGTACCAACCAGTCCATCCTGAGAATGACATCATAGGCTGTCATGTCTAAGACATAGAGGTCCAAAAAAAAGTGACACCCACCAACCTCTAAGGGGAACTCCTTTCACTGAAAAAAACCTGTATTTCTAATTCCCAAAGAAGTTTCTAGCATCATGATATCAGAATAAGAAGAAACACAAAGCCCAAGGCTCTCCAAAATGGGCACAGATATAAAGCTATGTGTAGCACCAGTATCGAAAAGTACCGAAGATAAAACAGAAGCAACTAGAATAGTACCTATAACAGTGGAAGGTCCATGATCTTGCTCATGTTGGGTCTGTTTCACTGCATATGTCTACCCAGTGTCATGACCCTACAACACAACCTGGCTACCCTGTGCTGACCCGCCCTGTTGTCTCTGAGATCATGGTGTCTGGCTACCACGGCCATGACCACCACCTCAGCCTGAACATCCTGATGTATTCCAATTCCCTGATTGGTAAGAAGTTTTTTAACCTGCTCCTACACACAGAGTCTGCACAAAACCCCTCTCACTAGTCACTAGTGGAAACGCCCTGCAAAAACGCAGAAGATGACCTATCTTGCCACAAGCTTGGCACTCCACTAGGTCACGTGGACATTGAGTTCTCTTGTTCCCCTCTTTACCACACTGGTATCACATTACCAGGCCTCCTGAAGAATTCTTCTGGCTAGAAATTCCACCGTGAGAGAAATATATATTCCTATTCCTCTTTCCGGTAGAAATAGTACCAGAGACCAGTGTCAAACTGCTCTGGTCCGCACCACTAGCTTACCACAGGTTCTGCTCAGTAATCAATGCCTAGTTTACAATATCATGCACTATAGGAAACCTGAAAACATTCACCAGATTTTAGATGTCATTTCAAAGACCATCCTCAAAGTGTCTAGCCCCCAATGTCTCATCACCCACCAGAACAGGTGAAAACGGTATAGCTCGGTGAAGCAGGTAGAATAGTCCATCACTGACATGGCGCCCTACTATAGATTCATGAACTCTCGAGATCGATCTGTCATTATTGTCTCTAGAAAGAAAAATTAATAGAATACTGCCTAAAAATCTTCCCACGCCATGTCTCGGTGATGCTCAGTCTGGGTGGTAACATCCCACCATCTCCTGGAGGAATCATGCAGCATGTAAGTAGCAAGCTTGACCCTCCTCCCAGGAGGCATCTCCAGATGCTCAAAGATCATCTGCATAGAATTAATCCCTGACTCCACAACCTATGGTCCACCATCCACTGAAAACATAGGCGGATGCTACGGCTGGAATATATGTTTCAGCTCTGCCATAGATGTGGCAACCGGCGGTGCTCCCTGGAAGTTAGGCACGAACCACATGAAGCCTTCATGGAACTGTGCATCTATGCCTATGTCCGGTATAATGGCTAGCGCCACATCTGGCACTGCTGGAGGATCCATCAGTATCCCATGGCCTACCATCTCTGGAGAATAATCTTCACCACTCTCTTGGTGAACAACTCGAGTTCATCTCGGCGGCATGACTCTACAAGGTCAAACACACTCCTTAGATTAAGAGCATCAAGGACTAAAAACTGGAAATGTAAGAAGGTAACAGGAGAAAGAAAACATTCAAGTTTTACAAAACAATACTACACAGCGTGTATAATAACTACACAGCATGTTCCCTTAAGTCTTTCACATGGACGTGTACTTCTGCCAAAACTGGTCATGTAACACCCCAAACACACAGCGTGTTGTCCTTACACACGGCGTGTACTTGAATTTTCTTCCCCTGCCCGAGTCCTTTAACACGGCTAAGCCACACGGCTCCCCTTAGAACAAGGTTACATGGCTTGTTTATTCCAGACATGTTGTGTACTAGACGACCTTCACCGACCCGTGTTTTTCATGACACGGTCGGATACTTGGCTGACACTACACGGCGTGTTCCACATGTACACGGCGTGTATTAGACAAGCTTCACCGACTCATGTTGTTCATGACATGACTAGATACACGGCTCACACTACACAGCGTGTTCTAGAAGGACATGGCGTGTACTTGAAAAGACAACATTGACCCCTGTTGTTAGCTACACGGTCGGATCCCAATATTACACTACACGGCGTGTTTAGTATTGACATGGCATGTATAAGCTAAGATTTCTCCATCTTTTTTGTTAGTCACACGGGCGGACATAGGGTCACGACGACATGGAATGTACAACCGATACACAGCGTGTTCCTTGGTAAAATCTGGAAGACCCATGTTCCCTCCCACATGGTGGGTTACATAGCCTTATACTACACGACATGTACATATAAGTGCATGGCATGTACTTAGAAATTTTTCATTTCTTCCCAAATAGAAGAGTACATGGCGTGTGTTCATAGAACCACAGGTCGTGTTGTTTGGGTTTCTAGACATTAAACCTCAAAAACTACTATGTATCCCCTTTTCTTTAATTTCAAGCATCGGTATGCCAAATTCCAATCCGTGGGGGCCCATACTCCCCGTGAACCAAAGTTTAGGACCCGACCTTTCACATTATAGTACAAAACGCAATGAAAGGATGGATCATCATCCGCCAAATTCCGATCCAAGAGAGCCCATATTTCTTAGGAACCAAAGTTTATCATCCATAAACCCAACAGCAACATGTACCAATACCCTATCAATAGTTGGAATATCTATCAAGGTACTTATCACAACAGCATTAATTTTCTAGCACAACATATATCACAATAACATGCAATTTCCAATGCACCTACATGGCATGGAAACTTTTCATGACATGTGATTCTAACATGTGCCTAAATGATGCATGATATGGCATACCCTTATCTCATCAGGTTGCAACTAAATAGAACCCATGTATAAAAATATAAATACCACACCACAAGTGCGTCACCCAATAGTTAAAATCAAACCAATTGTAATAATCATAATCAGAAAATAACAGTTTAATTTGAGGAAATCCATCTTTTACCTATACATAGGGTAGCTACTCCCGAGCACAGTTTATTATGGAATCCCTTAACAATCTATCTCTTTTAGTTGTCTCCAAATAATAAAATAACCCATAGAAAAGAAACTCCTCTGATACCACTTTGTAACATCTCAAATCCAGGTGTCACACAACGGGTGCCCCGAACCCGATTGGTCACATGACCTCAAGCGCATTTCCCCAAATGCCAGAGGCTTCCAACTAGCAGCGAGGGCCTAGGTATAATAGTGGGAAAACTATTCTCTCATTTGTCAAAGTGTGGTGTAGCGGAAAAATATAAACATACAAAAGTGGAAGCAGTAAAAAATATTGACCTAAAATGGAAAATGGAACTAAATTAATAGATAACCAACAGTCATATATATGATGATGCAACATGTCTCTAATTCTAAGAAAGTAGCCAAAACAGGATACACTACAATCTGATACGATACAGCACAAGGTACAAATTATAGTAAAAAAACCAAATAAGTGCAACAGGAACGCAGCAGCATCGCAAGCCTAAGATCAATCCCAAGCTCTCATAATCCTTTGCAACAATCATGTACCTATGTAGGGACCCTTTACCTTATTGACACCTACAACAATATAATTTGTTTGGGCCCAAGACCTGACCCAAACATGGTGTGAGAAATAAATCCCAGTAGGCAACCACCAAATGCCCGTGCCCAACTATCAGTGAAAATGTGCAATAGCAGTGTGCAATAAAGAATTGCAGTAAAATAGGAAGTACTCAAAATTAACCATTCCTTCCAGTACATTGCCATGTTAATAATTATTTAACAATTCAATATAAGTGACTTCTTATTTTTCCAAGACTCGTCCTTGACCGAAAATCTCATATACCAGTTCCACAGTAGAAACCACAACAAGCTATCTAACAAGTGAAAGATGATAATAATACCAAGCTTGTGATTTATCTTGGAAGGTACAACATAAGAAATCACAACGGTGAATATTCAAAGTAAACATTGTCCTCAGACATGCAAATCCTTACCCACAAGAAAACAGAAATGAAACCCCTAGGTGACTACCCTCAAGAATAACTAATATTTCCCTCAGGTATACAATATATCGCCCTCAGGAACGGAAGCTACTACCCTCAAGCATAAAAATGTTTCCCTCAATCTAAAAAAACCTTTCCCTCGGGCTAAACAAAACCTTTCCCTCAGGATAAACAAAACCTTACCCTCAGTCTAAACAAAACCTTTCCCTCAGGCTAAAAAAACACTACCCTCAGGCATTCCATAGGAAAAGTAAGTAATCGGGCCAAGCCCAATGCATAAGCAAGCAATTTATATATGTTTCTTCTCAAGAAAACTCAAAACATGCTATAATCACAGCATACCCATGGGTATCCTCGAAAAACGGCTAAATAAGGGAAACTCACCCTCGGGGTGGCCCTAGATCAAAGCAACGATCTCAAACAACAGTTTATACTTATTCATTGGATTACCTATGAAATTCTTGGTATCTCAAAAGTCAAATTCTCAGCCATACGACACCCCGAAAATGGGTGTGAGGCATAACGGTACACAAAATCAACTAGACAGTTGGAATTAAACACAAGACCACCTACCTCAATCTTCTCTAATCGATATACATGAAAGGAACCTCCCAAAACAACCAAGAACGACATAGATCTGAGATAAATTATTACCCATTCAAACCTAAATAACTTACCTTAGTGAAATAATTGGAAGGAAAGATTCAAGAAGAGGTAATACCTTACCCACATGGTTCAAATGAGATCAACAGTGGAAGAATTAGAGTTTCGATGAGCGATCGGAAGCTCCTCCAAGTCTCGGCCTCCTCTCCCCCTGCCCCTGGTGAGTCTTCTACCTCCTCTGTCAAATGAGGAGGATAATGCATGTTTTTAAAGAAAAAACATAACTACACGGCATGTACTTCTCAAGTACACGATGTGTACTATCCTTTTTAGTTGTTCCTCTAGTGACTACCTTCCACTGACTCACTGTTCACATGTCGACTGATTACACGGCGTGTATTACTAAGTACATAGCGTGTACTGTCCTTTTTAACTATTCCTCTGGCAATTACTTTCCTCCACCTCACTATTCACCTTCCGACTGATTACACGGCATGTATTACTAAGTACATGGCATGTAGTTAGTTTTTACACCCTTAATCACTGACAAGACTACATGCCCTGTATTCTCATCCCATACAGTCAAAGTATATGGTGTGTGTACAAAATTACACGGTGTATACCCATAAATTTGGTATTTTTCCCAAATTTCCCTTGTTTTCTTAAAAACACTTAAGAAAAAAGGAAAGGAATAAACTTTTACCTCAAGAATAAGAACCGGGTTCTTACATGAATAAAATAGAAGAGGGGTTCACTTTTATAAGTGAAGGGAGGGGAACTTTTAAAACTTCATAAAATATTAAATTATAATAAGGTCATATTCAATTAGAATACTTCCAAATGGAAATTAATTTGAATTTTGGATAGGATAAGGTCAAAATATGGAGTTAAAATAAGATTTATATAAGTTTAATTAAAAACTAACCCTTATCGCTTCATTTAATCCTCTAGTAAACTCATTTAAACCTTAACCACACTAACAAATTTTTCAAACTAAAAGGGTTATAATGTTACTTATAAGATAAAAATTGGATCATAAATATAAAATGAATGAAATTTTAGAGCATTTATTATCCTAATTTTCATATTTCATTATTTTTAAGATTTTTAAATAATTTAATAAAATATGATTTAACATAAAATATCATTAATGTAATTCTTGACACTATTCATTTAATTTGACATTAAATGCATGAAGGGAATAATTAAATTCAAATATAATAAATTTAACCATAAATAATACATAATTATTAACTATATAATTATTTTTTAACCAAAAGTCATCCAAAATAAATTACCTTTAATGTTTTTAAAATCATTTACCTTGAGTTTTCCACTATTTTGTACAAGCATTGTGTTAGCATTGTATAAGGTTTTAAGATACCTATATAATCATTAAAAAATAAATATAATTTAACAACATGAAAATAATTTCATTATACTAAAAATAACCTTTAATATTTGTTAAAAACTTATTTATATCCCTCTGTGAACAAATATGATATATTTAAAGGAAAGAGAGTGACATTTTGTCTTTTTATATACTTAAATTATTATATAGGTAAATTTCATTGAAAATTATCCCATAAATAATTTAATTTATATAATAATCTATTAATTGTTGAATTAAATTCATCCAATGATGATTAATATGAATAATTGTGGCCTTATAACTTAGTTTTAACCTAAGTTAACCCAATTTACATTTTTACTGTGGGGAAACTTTTTTACAGTTTCACTATTCATTATCACCAAAAATTAAGTTGAACTTATTACCTAATATTAAGTATTATTATTCCAAATATTTAATCTATTTAATTTAATTCAATTCATATAAGTGGATTGATTTAATTTAAAAATGAACCCGCAAAATGTGTCTAAAAATGGGTTTTCAATAAATGTATTTTCCAAGTATAAGATGATATTACATTAACTCTATGACTTGTAATCATCATTATATGAATTTTAATTCATATATATATATATAATATATAAAATTTATTTAAATAATTCCTAATTAGGAGTTATTATAGTAAATTAAATTGGAGAATCATTTTTTATTTAAAAATATTTTTTAAGCCAAAAAATAAACTTGTACCAAAATGTGACATAAAGATGATTCAAATATAATTAAATAGATTAAATATAACTAAATAATAATTATTTTAATTTTTAATTACTTAATTTATTGAAAATAAATTATGGTTTAAAAAACATTACTTTTCACTATTCACAGAAAAATAACTCATTTCAGAAAAATCCTAAAATTTCACCTTAAGTTAATTATGACATATTGATTAAAATATGAAGCTAATCTTGTAAAATAAAATTTATAAAATTGGAATAAATTAATCATATTATTTTATTATAAAAATTAATAAAAACATTTTTAACAAAAAATATATTTTTGAATCATGTGAATACTTTTCTAAAAAATTAGTCCTTAATTACCAATATATTTGATTCATCTAAAATATTTATACATAATTTTCAAAAGGTTATTATTTTTCATACCTCAAATTTAATGACTATATTATAATAGTCACATTTAAATATTATATCATGGTTCATTGAGGTTTGGGGTTTTATTTCGTATACACTGTCAAAGATAGTGGTCTTTTAAAATCTAGAGGTGTTATAAAACAAACCCACTAGAACTTTATGTTAATCTTTCTCTCACTAGAACACAAGACATCTGGATACAAAATTAGGCACTATTTTTTTATGATACCACAAAAACATATTTTCCAATAAATTATACAACTTTGTAACATCAAGATGTAATACCAAAGATAAACTATGAAATTCTTGAAAACCGCTTCCAATATATTTTGAGGAATAAATAACTTCTAATGGAATGAAACATGATGTTCCTTATACATAGTTCATCCTTTAATAGCATCATCATTAACTCTCTAATATATCCACACCTCTACCTTAGCATTTCCAAATTATACTCTGGTACTTTGGGTGTCAATGAAAAGGTCACCATCATCTAATAAAGGTAGTCTCCCTTAAAAATATTCCCATAATCATGGTAAAGAAATTCAAATAACTACATAATTTTTAATTCCTCTCTATTTTAGTAATAAATATCACCATAATACTTCTAATTCAGATCATCACCAACAAAATTACCTTTCCAAGTGATATATGTGATCTCAAAGTCATTATATTTGAGAAATTTCACCCATATTGTCTACCAAAAAATAAAATCCTTCTAAGAAAAGATATATCTAAAATTATTAAGATCTTTATAAACTATAAATTTTTCTCTATAAAAGTAATCCCTTTATAATATAAGAACAAAAAAAAGTTATAAATATGGAGTAACAATTTTATAGGGACAAAACTATCTATACCCATAATTAATGACTTCTCCATCTAGAATCTCGGAACATCCAAATTCATGATGAAATGTATCAAAATACAAATTATTAGTAATACCTTCCATGGGTATTCAAAGTACTTGAACACTCATTAAGTAATCCTTAAAACAATCAAATACAACTTGATGATCCTCTCTATAAGAAAAGAATTAACTTTATTAGTAAACATTGATAGTGAAATCACATTCTAAGAAATGTTAGGTATGAACCTCCTATAATAACCAACTAAAACTAAGAAAACATATCCTTAAAAAATATTTGATAGTTTCCAAGATATAATCACCTATATCATCATTGGGATCACTAATACATTGTACTATGAGATAACATGACCTAGGAAATGTATATCATGTGTCTAGAAATGATACTTATATATATTCCAATAAAACCAATGATCCTTGAGTAACTTCAAAACCAACCTAAGGTTATTTTAATTATCATCATACATATTATAATAATATAGTATGTCATCAATAGAAACTAAAAAATCATCATGATAAGGTTTTAACACCCTATTCATAATCCCATTAAACATAAATCATAAATTTATTTCTCTAAATGATATTATTATATACTAATAATTATATTAATGATACTAAAAATCTATCTTGGTGATTTTTTCATCAATAAATCTAAACTAGGGATATAAAAGTAATAAATGGACCTTATAAAATCAACATAGACCTTTTAAATAATCAAGAAAATCATCTATCTTAGGGAGAGGATAATTTTTATTCGTAATAACCTTATTCAACCACCATTAATCTATACATAACCTTAGTATTCTATCTTTTTTATTTGTAAATAATACCTATGTACCCCAGGGTTAAATGCACTGTAAAATTTAAATCCTTAACAATAACTCCTAAATTTGAATCATCAACTATTGAATATCTAAATATTCTATACAATGATATTCCATTAAAATAGTAGAAACACTTGTGTATAACTCTATTCCAAATTAAATTTCACTCCTCAGTTGTAAACTTGTAACTTCTTCTAGGAAAATATCATCATAATTCCACAAAACGCTAGGAAACTCCTCTATCATCACATCCAATACACAAAAAATAAAATTCCATAACTAAAGTCTAATACTTTTTGTATTAATTCACCTTTTCCCCATGACAAAATATTTTTCCCCAACAAAAACCACATGATCACCTTTATAATTAGATAAAATCACATTCCATTGATATAAATAAAAATAATATTTTATAATGAACAACCAATCCCTTCCAAGTATGATATGATATGGTTTAATTCATAACAAGGTATTGGTCTATGAAAATAAAGCTCTTCCCATAAAAATATCAAAACTACACACTTTTTCCTCTAAATATTTTATAACAAATAATCCAACCCAATAACATGGGAAGGAATAATAAAAAAAGTGAAGTAACTATATTTATAAAAATAAAAATAAGAGTGTAAATAAATAAAAAGTATACCATGAACCAACTAATGTCCATCAACCTCTTGATCTTATATAACGTGGAGTTTTATAAAAACAATTCCTTGTCCTACATGTCTTTGAAACATGACTCTACCTCCTATATGGTTAACTATGAATTTTTGAATATTTTGAGATCTCAAATGGTATTATCTCCTAGAAAAACCCTATGTTAGTGGTCTCGGTTATCATAAATCCTACTACTACTATAGAAAATACTTTTTAGGAGGCTTATGAAAAAAATGGTGTGGACCATCAATATACACAATCAACTCAATCCTTCTTAGAAAACTCTAAAATTATGGGCATATAGATTATCAATGACTTATTTAACAATAATAAAAATATAAAAATACTTGCTTTAAAATAAATTATTTTGGGATAATCTCACTCTAGAGATTATATCATGTTAATATTTGATTCCTATAATTATGAATAAATATTGATTTCATTTAAAATTTATATTTTTCACCTCTACCTCACCTTTTACACTAAATCTATAAGAAATCACTAGAAAATATCCCATCCTAGTAAACTAATTTTATATATTTTCAACCACTTATATTATATCCATAAAATAATTCAACTTCCTCTATATATTAGGATTAATTTCCCTTTGAAGATTATGATCACTCAACTTCTCATATTTCATAAAATTTAGAGAATATTGTATTGAATCCGTAAAACTTAAACGAAAATCATAAATATTAGATTGCCTATACTGAATCACTTAAATATTCTATTATTTTTCATCTAAAGACCCAAAAATTCCATTGAATTTTTTTTTAATACATGGGAATTTTACGAATCCGCAGTTTCTGACGGCGCCTGATTCTGAGGCTCGGTGTGCCCGGAATCAATTTCTGAAGTTTTGTTTGGGTACATTCAGTAAACGTATGTGTGGGATTTTATATCTTTTGAACTGGTGATCGGAATTTAAATCCAAGGACATTGATGAACTCGCAGTGCCAATATTCTCTTAAAGTGACCTTTACCACAGTTGCGTTTTATCGAGAGCGGAAGTTAATTTTGAGGGATTTCTAAATAAATTAAATAAAAATATGACTAAGATATTTTTATGTAAGTGGTGGTTTAGCCCTCCTAGGGGAATTTGGAGGTGGGGTACACCCCCACATAACCTCCCATGGGAGGATATTCTATGGTGGGGCCCACACGGGCATCAAACCCCTCAACTCCCCTTGAACCCCCCCTTTAACTCTTGAACTCCCAATTTATGGTGGAGCCTTTCCACCTTCTCTCATAATGGTGCCAACACAAGGATTAATTAATGCCTTAATTAATTAATTTGTAGTGTTATGAATTCTTATGAATTCTTTTGAAATGCATGGAATCATTAAAATAATATGGAGGCTATTATTTTATTTTTTTCTTGGAGATTATTCTTTATTGGAGCTTTGGGAGAACTCCTGGAAGAACGACATCCACCCAACAAAGAACGCTCCTCATCTCCGAAGAACGTGATGCATCATCTCCTTCCCTTCCAACCAGGGTAAGAAAGGGAAGACGCCTCCCACGAAGAACATCACCAACGACAACTCCATCCCCTCTCGAAGTCAATAGAATGATGTCATCTTGTCGCGACACCGTCAAGCGATCGCCGATTGTGGGGTAGGGGGAATTGGATTATTTTTACATATGAATTATACCCATGTAATTCGACATTTATTTTTGGATTGATGGTGGCCAAATTGTTATCACCTAACACAGAGGGAGCGGGCCGAAAAAACACGGCTTGAAATCCCTCCATTGAATCTTGTTTAGATGACATTGGCGGTGGAGCCAAAAGGGCGCGGTGTCATCGCACCGCGCCGGTGGAGAACTGCGGCGAACAAAAGAGGAACCACGGCTGGGAGGGCCGCTGCGGATGAATAAGCACGGCGCCGTCGCGCCGCGTGGTGGAGCTGAAGGCTGCAGCCAGGTTGGGCTGCGGCGGTGGTGGTTCGGTGCCATCACGCCGCGCGAAGGGAAGCAGGACTGTGGCGTCGCCGCACTGTGGTGGAGGGGAGGAGGCGGCCGGTCGAGCCGACCGTTGTGGAGCCGGACAACAGGACGACCGGCCGGCCCACCGGCCGGCCTGATAGAGAACTATGGCACCGGCAGGCTCCGCGTGGAGGATGACACAGCCCGTATCTATGGGCCGCTCTACTGGGTGAACCAGTCAGCCGCATGTCGGTCGGGCTGGAGAACTGCAGTGCCCACAGGCGCCGTGTGGGGAGAACTGCGAGCCGCGTGTGTCTGGCCGAACCGACCGGTCGGGTAGGGTGAACCGGACCGGCCCGCAGCACAGTACGGGTCTACAGGTGGGTCGTTCCCCACCGGGCTGGGCCGACCCCCAGCCGGGTTGAACCCACCGAGCTGGGTCGGGCCGACCCGCCAATCCACTAGGCTTGACGGGTCGGGTCCGTCTTCGCTTGAATGCGAATATCTCCTAGACCGCGCGTCTGATTGACACGTTGTCTACGTTACTAGGACCCTCATGACGAGGCGGTCCTTTTTTATAATCTAAGTGGGTTTTGGGTAAATTTTGGAAAACGTCCGGTTTTGGATCGAGCGTAAATCTAACTGGGACCCTGGAACAGAAATGCCAATAACTCTCAGACCGGGCGTCCGATTGATGCGTCATCTGTCATGTTGGGCTCCTTTTGTTGAGACGGAACTACGGGATACATCAACTCAGGAATTTGTGATAGTTGATGTATAAACACTTGGCTCGAGGATCGGACCCTCTCAGAATCGAGCGTGTTGTGTGTGGGAACCCTGGAGCTGGCTGCGACTGAGATGTACCAGAATCCTCTGTGGGTTCGGTAGCGATGACTACTGTACTGGAATCCTCCGTCAGTTCGACAGCGATGACTACTGTACCGGGATCCTCCATGGGTCCAACAGTTCTGACTTCTATTCCTGTATCCTATGTGGGTCTAATAGAATAGCTGGTCCTATATCCTATGTGGGTCTGACAGCTTAGCTGGTCCTATATACTGTGTGGGTCCGATAGCTTAGATGAATCAGTGACTACATCTGATCATCTCTATTACTCTATGAAATATGTATACCTGTGTGATATGATTCATGTCTTTCAATCATTATCATCATGGTGATTGACTTTACTTCCTTTGTGGAATGGTTTGGGTTTGGGCTCGAGAGTTGGAGCCGGACTGTGTTTGATAACTTAGGTATATGTATGGGAATATACCTAAGTAGGGTTGGTTGATAATTCATGATTTTATCTTTCTACTGTGGTTTATCCTTGTGGATTCTAGGAGACCTTCGGGGGTCTCGGGGTCCCCTACTGAGTTTTTTTATACTCACCCCTACACAGGCTTCGCCCGCACCTTGTTGTGTTCTGTGCAGATGACGAACGATAATTATTGAGGCTGAGGGTGATGGATGGGAGATTTCTCGGATCTTTATTAGATGGGACGAACCACAGGGACGAGTGGTTCGAGTTCTGTACCTACCCTTCAGGTAGGATTCCCAAGCGGACGATCCAGGAGCTGCTTTTCCTTTTTTATGTGTACTTGTTCTTGTTGTTCATTTGGGTTTGTATACTGGAACACTTACTTTCAGCACACCTTACTTTTCTATTTTAGTACTTTTTTCCTCTATTTTTTGTGTTCAGACTATGTGTGTTAAAGGTTTAAAGGCAATGCCTTCCCTTTTTATTAGGGATTCACCTTTGGTGCTAGTCGCTAGCCCATGGACTATGGAAGGCGGGCTTGGGGTAGTCACGGCACAAGCCCCGAGGATGGGTCGTGACATTTCAACTCTAAGAGACTCAGATAATAACTATTTCACGAACATATCTTGAAAAAGAGTTCATTTAATCATTAACATAGCAAGATATACCAAAAATATCATCCACCATTGAAATGCCACATCATGTAACAAACTCACTGCTAAAGGAAAAAAATTTCCATATAACCTTTGGATTAACTAAAAAGAAATATAAATTTATTCCATCCAATGATCAATCTCATGAATAATGAAAACCCCCTTAAAATTTTGGAACTTTTTCTTCTGGAATTCACTCAATTTATTTTCCTTAACTTTCCAACTTTCTGATCTATCCTCAGATACATAGACTTGGGTTATTATGGAAACTTTTCAATGAGACAACATAATTATTTCACAAAATGATTATAAATGTAAAACAATAATCTAAATTCATTCCATGGATATATACATGAATAATATCTAACAATTACCACTACATAAATCACCCCCATAAGTAATTTTAACATAATCACAACACACACAATCATCATGAACTAGTGTTATATAATTCGTTAATAAAAACTGATATCGATACCTTATATTTAGCATACAGTCCCTTAATTATTTATCCATAGGTTATAGAGTTCTCCCTTAGATCACAAGGTCCCTTTTATGTCATGTTGGTTTCTATAATCTACTTAACATACTCAGTTCAACTAATATTGTTTCCTTACTATCCATGAAATACTTATTAGGGAAACCACTAAAATCCTTCCAAAAAAACTCACTCAAATACCATTTTGTTACAATTAAACCCCATTTGGACTCTTCCTAAGTGATAAAAAATATTGAGTATGAACCCTAAATCCCACCTTCAATTGTACCGTCATTGGAAACTAGCACCAAGGGTATTTCATCATACAATTATAGAAGGAATTAAGATTTTAAAAATAATTTAACAAATATAAAAATAAAAAACAATTCATAAACCAACTATAAATACATGATAAATGTATATGAAATGCCTGAAATGTCATAAAAATCCAAAAAAAACAGTGATACAGTGACAAAAGTATAACTCCTCTATATCTCTAATAATTCATATTGTAAGACACCATCAACAATAAGTATCTTGTATTCAAATTTTATAGCACCCAAAATCACCACCAAATCAATCAGGATGAACTAAATATAGTATGAATACTACGGTGAGAATATAAATATACTTAGTAGGTCCCCTTTAACTCTCTTATATCCATGTGAATGAAGCATAATAATGTATTCATCAATGAATCAAAAAAATAAAATAAGAAACCATCACTTTCTCAAGGTCAGCCAATAAACCATATCCACACTATGCCTCATAGTCATCACAAATTTTGAATCCCAACACATCCCCAAATAACCAATTCCCATAAGTATAATATAGAAATATAGCTAACCAACTTATACCCACTATTGGAAATAGGGGTTACCCCCATGCCCCTATACCAACGGTTTTCCCTAACAATTGGTGTAGGGTAATATACTGAAGGTTATTCCAACGGTTGTCTAAAAACCATTGGGATAGCCATTCCTATACCAAAATTTTTTAAAAACTATTGGAATATGACTTCCCTAATCGCCTAAAATAGTATATCCCTACCAACATCCCCTACTACCATCCCGAATTCCCCTCGCACTCCCATTATCCCATCTCAGTAGCTCCACTCTCCTCCTCCCCTCCTCCCATCTAGATCCCTAGCAGTGCCGCTTGTCGTCTCTTTCCCCTCCCCTCATTCCATCCCTATACATAGTAGCACCACTCCCCTCCTACCATCCCGATCACTAGAAGTGCCGCTCCCCTCGAGATCTAATCTCGAGCCTACAGCGGCGTGCCCCCCTATCCTCCACCCATCCAGATCTAATCCCTATCCCCCGAAGAAGCCACATTTAACTGTATTCCCAATCATCCAAGTGATGTTTTTCTTAGTTTCCTTTTAATCTTATTCAATATTAAATCAGTGGGATCCAAATCATTGAGTTATTCTATGAATAAACCATTTTATTTTTATTTTTGGTCTAAAACTGCACACATATTCTAATTTTTGTGGGAATTTAATTTATTTTGATAATGTGGTTTGATTTAGGATTTCTTATATCTGGTTCATGTGTGTTTGGGTTAGTTCAAACCAGTTTGGTTTGGTTTGGGTTTGTTCTATTAAATTTTGGATTGGTTTGTTATTGTATTTTCTACTTCAATTTGGTTCCAGTTAGTTAAGTACAATCTCTATATTTCATTTTGATGCCATTATCAATATTTTATTTATTTTTAATCTTTATTGAGATCAAAATAATAATTTATGTTATGTTTATATTTTCTAAAGTTCTTCATAATGTTGGAATCATCTTGAGTATTTGATGTTATAGAAGGAAATTTATTTGAATGTGCATCGTCATATTTAAGTGATTGAGTAAAATTATATAAATATATTATGTATTTTGAATAGAAAAAAAAAGACCACCACAATTGACTTTATCATATAGTTTGTATTATATGTTTTTTTATAAATGTTATATATTCCCAGTGTCTACATATTTTTTTTGAATTTTTCACTATATAAATATTATATAGTGAATATAATAGTGTCTATATACTATAGTTTAATATTTAAGAGCATTAAATGTCATTATGTATTGAGTAATAAGTTGATCTGATGTGTAAGAATACAAGTAGCTATTTTATTTGATTGTATAATATATTACATTTCAAACATTAATGATTCATACTAACAATGGTAATGAATAATAGAAATTTAAATAGAATAATATAGTTGATGATTTTTCCATAGTTGTTCTATTTGTGGGAGATGTAATAATGGGTTTAAAATCTAGATTGTTATTTCTTGAAGTTCTACCATATACATGAAATAAATTAATGTAAAGCGCAAAACATATTTTTTCAAGTAAATAATGAAACATATACCTGTCAGTTAATAATAGAAGTAGAAGTGATTGAATAAAGAGAAAAACATGTGCATGTAAATTAATAAATAATACACAAAAATGATAAATATATAATTTTGGAAGGAATTTTTCATTGATTCTGAACATTAAGAAAATAGTCAAACTATAAAAATATAATATCAATATGAAGCAACCATGAATCAATTCTTAAAAAAAATAGTAAAATCACAACCATCATGGGATAGTCACAAGATAATCAACCACAATCATCGTGAGAACACCTAGGATTCCAAGATACAATCGAGGAAATCATAAATATGATATCCATATAATCAGCATTTGATGCAATTGAACAAACCAAACAATTTGTTTTAGCCTACCTTTCCTGAACAAGGTGCGAAGTCTACAAAGAATATTGTGATCCTCAATTGGGAAAACTATCCATAGTGCATCATAACTAGTACAATAATTTTACCCATTTTTTTTGGAAAATATAAATTCACCCATAGTTTTCAAATAATTCCATAAAAATATTAGTTACCCCTTTTAAATAGGCTTAGAATCAATTCCAACCCTTTTATTCTACCAAATGAATAGGTTTACTCTTTTTAGAAATTTTTATACACACTTGGATTGCATAATTAAATAGATTAGAATTAATTAACTAGGAAATCCTAAAATATTCATTTATGCCAAGTGATATTTTTCAGAAAACTATATTCATTTGGTATAGAATAATTATATACACATAATATAACCTTGAAATCATACAAATCATGGGATTACAAAAATTAAGCATTCCTAGACATTGTATTTAATCTTGGATGTGGTATGACGTGGCAGGGTCTTATGGAAGGATAACGATGACGTGAATCGCATCATGACCACTTTTTTATCGAATCAAGGACCAATTAATTTAATTAAAATTATATAATTCTATATATATATATATAATGAAAATTTAAAAAAAAATAAAAATTAAATCCATCCAAATTCATAATTAAAAGAATCCCTAATGCATCAAATGAATTTCCAATAAAATGTAATGATATTATTATATAATTAAATAATTTACTTAAATTAAAAAAATTTAATTTTAGTATTCAAACAAAAAATAAATAAATAAATACACATTGGATAAAAAGAGGCTAAACTGAAAAAAAAAATACTGTGAAAAAAATTCATAAAGTGAATTAAAAATAAAAATAAAAATAAACAAAATTGAAGCTTAAAAAATAAATAAATAAAAGAGGTGTACAAAAAACTGGGAAAAATGAAAAAAGACAAAAATAAAATAGAACCTACCAGGGTTTTAGGGGTTGGATATAAAAAGAGGGGTGTTAGGTGGTGTGATGGGTTATAGGGGGTCTGAGGGGGGTGGAGGGTTACAAGTGGGGTGAGCGAGGTATGAAGGTCTTTTATGCCTCATAAATTTATTCACCCAATTACATATTATTTAAATAACACCCCTAGGTATTTATATTCCATAAGAGAAATTTTCATAATTAAATACTTAACCCTCGATGGATTCGACACATTATTACTTGTTGATATAATGGAATTTAATATCATGGTTTTATATTTGTAGTATTTTCTTATATATATAGTATTTTTTTCTATTATATTATGATTCTCATATAGACTATTATGACCCTTATGGTTTTATATAAATTAAAGAGTTATTTTTCCTTAAATATCTATTCAATTAAACTTCAATCTTATTTAATTACTTTTATGAAATGATATATAACAATTTTTTACAAAAATTGAAAGAAGTTGTATATATGAAATTGATCGGATCTCAAGTGATTTTCAAAACAAGTTGGAGATATTTTTAGATTTTTCATTTGACAATGCTTTGGATAATGTTCACATATATTTCCTATGTTATAATTGTGTTGAAAGATGTTAGTTGAGCCATGAAGAAGTTATCTACCATATAACCAAATATGGTTTTCAAACAAACCACTATGTGTGGTATCACAATGGGGAGAAAATGAAATCTAAAATTTCTCGTGGTCTAAATGAGAGGACTAAATTGAAGAATTTTTTAGATGATAAATTTCCATTTATTCATCATCATTATAATAAGGAAAGGATATCGTCCCAGGAATACTTTGATACGAGAACACATGGTGAGTCTAATAAAAATGATTATGTTGAAAGGATGAAAAAATTGAATGATGCTACAACCACTCCAGTATATTGACAATGTAGTAAAATAAAGAAGATGGAATTTTTAATATGATTGTTTCATGAGAAAAAATTATAAGATTTATAATACTTTCATCAGTTAAATTCTTAACTTTTTGAAGAAATTTCTTCCAGATGATGCAGATATTCCCTCAAACCACTATATGGCATGGAAGTTTGTTGAGAAACTTGGATTTTCAAAAAACAATATTCATGCTTTCCCAAAATATTGCAGTTTATTCTGGGAGGAAACTACTGAATGGAATGATTTTATAAAATGTGGTACATCCTGATGGAGGATAAAAGCTGAGGAAACATCATCTCATGTGACATATAAAGTAATGTGGAACATTCCATTAATCCGCGTACCCTAGAATCTTTTCATGACTGATGAAATATCAATAAAATTTTGGTGGCACGATACCAAGAGAAAAAAGAATAATGATGATATGGTTCATCCTGTATATGGATTCTCATGGAAGATATTTGATTTTTGGTATCTTGATTTCATAGATGACTTGTGTAATGTGAGGTTGGGTCTTTCATGCAATGGTTTTAATTTTTTTGGATAGATTCTTACATTGAACAGCACATGACTAGTTTTCATACACATTTAAAACCTTTCCCCGTGGATATGTAGGAAAAAAAATTTCACTTTCATGGGTATACTCATAGCTAGACCTTCTGATCTCGGCAATGATATAGATGTATACTTGAAAAATTTAATAAAATAGTTGAAACGTCTTTGTAATTTGGGTGTGTGCACATACAATGCATGTTCAAAAGACATATTTTAGATGCTTATTTCACTTATGTGTAAGATCAATGATTTTACTTCTTGTGAAATAATGTCTATATGGAGCATGAAGGGAAAACAAACATGTATTGTTTGTATGAATAATTCACAATCGAAAAGACTAAAATATCACCATAGTTTCAGTTTTATGGGACATCGATGATTCTTTCCAATGGTCCATCCATATAGGGATAATTTTTGAAGATTTGACAGTACCATGGATACCTAAAATCCACCTCATCGTATGTATAGAATTGATGTGCTTAATGAATTACATGATTTTAGTTTTTCATTTGGTAAGGATCGGATGAAATCTATAAAGAGGAAGAATGTTTCCATATAAACCTATTACAATTGGAATAAAATGAGTATCTTATTTGAGTTTCCTTATTGGTCAACCAATTTGTTACGTCCTTGATTATATGTAATGTACATTGAAAATAATATATGTGAAATGTTGATTTCAATTCTTTTAAATGTCAAGGGAAATAAAAAAGATGATTTATGATCTCATAGTGACTTGGTGGATTAGGGCATCAGATCAAAATTTCATCCTATGTGTATCAGTGAAAATAAATGGAAAGTTCTATGTGGTTCTTATGTGATGGAACCTACAGGAAAAAAAATAAATTTCTTGAATTATTAGTGACTATTAAAGTTCATGATGTCTATTCAAGCAACATATCAAAAATGGGTTAATAGAATATAGTTGAAGCTGAAATCCT
The DNA here is from genome assembly GCA_963277665.1 of Viscum album. Taxonomy (NCBI): domain Eukaryota; kingdom Viridiplantae; phylum Streptophyta; class Magnoliopsida; order Santalales; family Viscaceae; genus Viscum; species Viscum album. Next base: position 1,785,697,006 of record OY728151.1, on the reverse strand, counting down.
TAAAGACTCGTGATTATCACATCCTTCTACATGAGTTGATTCCAATATTAATATGTCATATTATATCCAATAATGTAAGGGTGTCAGTTATTTGGTTGTTCCATTTCTTTATAGATCTTTGTTTTTAGAATTTGTTGAAATATTTCTTTCAAAACATATTGGTAGAGCCACTATTAATTTTGTGAGAGTTAGAGAAAATATTTCTTCCATAATTTTTCACATACATGCTACATCTAACTATCCATATTCAAATAGAAATACTTATTCTAGGACTTATTTATTTTAATTGGATGTATCCAACAAAAATAAACATGTTCACATTGGAGTCATATGTCTAGAACAGAAATCTTCTAGAAGTTTCTATCATCAAAGGTTATATGGATTAAGAATGTATGGATTTTTGTTCAATGTATTTTTCGGATCTGACTGCAAGACAGAATATACCAATGAGAAATAAACAAGTAGAGTGTGAAAAAATTGAACCCATTTTTTCATCACTTTCCCAAATAAGGGCAATTCCTGGATCATATACATTGATGACATTAAGCTTCAAAGAGTGTGATAGGGCACATCACACAGTTTTATTTAATAGTGATTTGTTTGATGACTATATAAAGTAAGTGAATTGAAGATGTATATCTCATTTCATCTCATGTAGTTTTACATATATGTCAAACTATATCTATTTTTTAGCATTTAATATAAAAAATTATAAATAGAAAGCATCGTTCTTTATCATTAAGAAGGATAGAGACTTTTCATATCAAAGAGTTTTTTACTTGGCTGAAATTGAAGGTGTAAATATTACTATAAGAAATTAATTAAATAAATATTTAATTAAGTTTATTCATCTATATTTTAGGTATTTAGTTTGCATATAGGCTCTGTATCTAAGGAAATGAGAGCTTTGTATTTTGGTCCTAGATTCATGGTTCGTGAATGAAAATCAATTGTGATCAACGGGTACATATTTATTATCACTAAACAAGAAAAGAACATGAGACCACAACATGATGGTGTTATGATAACTTCCACAATAGACTATTATGCTAGTTCATCAGATAGGATACCTAGATTTGAAAATGTATCATATTATGGAGTCATTGAGAAAAAAATAATATTGGATTATTTCTATCTTGGTTGAGCCACTTTGATGAAATGATAGTGGTTTTATTCGATGACGATGAATGGAATATTTATTTATGATTGTGGATTTCACATTATTGAAATAACTAATACTCTTGCTACCAATGAACCATATCTATTAGCATCAATGGGGAAACAAGTTTTTTATGTCAAAGATCATCTTCGACCTAAATTTTGTGTCATTATTGAAGTAATCCCAAGAAATATTTTTTTTTATGGTGATGATAGAATTGAAACCATCCCTACTCCCATTGACCCTGATCCATTTATTACTTATGATGACTCCAATACTTTAGTTTTCAGAGTTGATTGTGAACCATAAGTTATGGTGGGAAATATATAGAATCATCCATCTATGTTCTCAGTTCTTTTGTTTTACCTTGACTTGGGTTGTTGAGGTTAGTGCTATACAAATTGATAAACTATTGATTACAAATATTTTTTATCCAATAATACCTTCATGTGAATTTTCAATATTTATTGGTTTCATTTTTCTTTGAGTTTCATTTTCTAATATTGAATCAAACTATATTCAAACCTACCAAACCAAAAAAAACAAAAAAGTTAAATTGTAACAAAAAACAAGATGAATTGAATTGGACATTTTAAACTAATTGATATGAAAATAATGGCATAAAAAAAATAGAAAAATGTTCTAACCCAAAATATGAACTAACTAACCTAAGACAAATAAAATTGTAGAAATAACCTAAGTAATTGAAAAAAATGAACCAAATAACATAAGACAAAAAAATGGAAATATGACCTAATAAATTGACTAGAATGAACCAAATGACTTAACCAAAATTGAATTGGATCAAATTGAAAATAGAAGAAAACTATATCATACCAATTTTAAAAATACTAATTTGAATGTATTGTTTTTTCTATGACATGTCTTATGTTTTGATTTTATTACCACTAGATATAAAATGTTTTTTATAACATTGTGCATCCTGTATTTGGTTTGACAATCACTGTTAATTAATTAAGTCATGTCACATCTTCTTTCTTGTTTTGGCTACACATTAGTTATGGATTTATAATTAATCCCATATTTGTTTTCAAATGTGAGAAATGAAAAATACTGAGGAGCTACAAAGAAAAAAAGGAAGAACATAATCTCCCAATGAGTAATATGGGTGTCTATCCTCTAGTGTTTGTTGTGAGTGTTTTATTTAAAAAATATATATCAATAACATATAATGTCATGCGGTTAATTTTTTTTAACTTTTAATCAGGATCCACCACTAAGGCACCAGTTATTCACTGACCAGCCTAGTGGTTCTAGTTCTCATGTTGGATATTTGAGGGGGTGGTACTACAGCTAGGTGCTCTAATCACCGTGCCTGATCACACCCTATCCCTCCCATTGACGTACCATATACCACACCTTATGATCCCACAATTTCATTATAGAAACTTAAGATATTTAGGCCACCCATGTTTGTACCTCCATTTGCATCTAAACCTCTTCACCTATTTTTCCCATATCTGACAATGATTCCTACTCATCAGACTTTTTATGAATTTTCACAACCATCTATGTCATATTCTTTTCCTTATACTTATTTCTCCCCATGATACTACATTCCTACTTCTTTGACTGTTGTTGCGACACATTCTGAGCCTGTGAAGCATACACTAAGACCCACTCCATCTGTATAGGTTTATGTTCCTTCAGTGCCTAGGGATCCAGTGATGCCCACTAATCATACTGCCTCAAGTATATTTATATAACCCTTGTAGAAAAAATTTACCATAATTTATTTTCATTATAATATATATTTATATAATATTTGTTTTTCTTATTAACAGTTGGATCTACCAATAAGAGGTTTGGGCATACATGGATGCATGAAGTGTGAAACTGCCACATACATCAAGTGGTGGAGTAAAATGTAGTCAAACAAATGATTGGAAAAAAATAATGGGAATATAAGAGTTTTTTAGTGATGATTTCAAAATACTTTGACAGCATTCTCATATGTCCACTATCATGGTAACACCTTCTAAATAAAGTAAAGGATAATGCTTGGTTATAAATACGGCTAAAAAAATTGTTGGATTTAATGTTATATTATTATTTTATTTATATGAACTAATATTTTGGTGTCAACTTCATTTTAATTTTCCAATGGTGATTTTGTGAGGCTAGTATAGCTTATAGAATTATGTGAGCTCTAGAGAGGCTATAATAATTTTTTGTATATTGTTTGGTGTGATTGAGTTGGCATAGATTTATAGGATGCACCTATCATAGATAATTGTCTGGTAGGATATTATCAGGAAATGATTACTCATTGGATGAGTATCAAGTTCATGGTATTAATAAAATTTGAGGTTTTTAAATGAAAATTACCATGATTTTCATAAATACTTAATTTTATATTATTGAAAAAAATAGGAATCATTAGGGGAAAAAATAAGGATGATACGGAATACCTCCACACTTTAGGGCGAACTGCGATGTCAGACCATGAGAGGAAGCTTGTATGTCACTCATTTACTTAGCTGTAATTAATTTGTTATAACTCATGTAAATATAGGGGTCAATAAGCTTACAAATTCCCTTTATAAAAAATATAATCTTGTTGGATAGGTTCTAAGGGTAGACCCTAAATTAGACAATTTGAAGAAACTGATCTTCATATATGAATATGAAAAGTGACGAAGGTAGAGATATAGTTTTGTTTACAATACAATGAAATGGAGTTGAACAAGATAGTTATAGTTAATAGATTGAATGAGATATTATTAAATATTTTTAATGTATATTATATTTGTAAATTTTAAATCCCATTATAATGGATATTTCATCCTTTCTATGGTTCTACTATTTATTGACTAAATCATTGTTTTATAGTGCATGGATGTTATTTTTAGTTAGTCTGAATTGATGTTGGTAGAGTACATTCATTGTAGGTGTTTCAAACACTCACATTTTAGTGTTTAATATCCTTCATGATCTTGGTAATGGATCTCAACTAATTAATCATAGTTTATCATATATGGCTTTTAGTGGCTACTTTGTCGTTATCATGACTTTCTTAAGCATAAGTAAATATGATTTGATCCTATGTAAAGTTATAAATAGGATTATATAAAGGTGAACCTATAATTTTAGGTTCTATATAAATATTTATATACATTTAAAATGGCTATGTAATTGTAGGTTTGACTCCAAGTAAATGTAACCAAAATTTCCAATAGCTTATGTAATGGTAAATTAATACTTGTGTATAGGTCATCTGAGATATCTAAGACCTATGAAAAGGTACTTATTTTTTTATAAAGGTTACATAGAGTTGTGTCAAGGTAACCTCACCATTCAAGTTCCTACATAATCATAATTTTAAGATAAACATGACCTCTATGAAGGCACTAAATTCATAGGTAAGGGTAACCTTAAATGTATAAAATCTAAAAAATTGTAAAACAATACCAATGTAAATGTAACCAAAGGGGTTTCGTAATTATTATATAATAAATAGTTATTATATTGTAATGGAACTTGGTATTTTTATTAATAATCAACATCACTAAATGAATTTGAAACAACCCCTGAATATTAGATAGGTTTATCTTCAAACATGGGTTAAGAAGATCAAATGAAGAATAAAATTCTGAAATATTTAATAAATGATGATTTTTTAGAAATTCAAGAATTAAGAGTAATGAATCATTAAGATTCATGTTTTGTTTTGAATTGATCTAAATATCACAAAGATATAGTGATTCAATCTAATGATTATAAAGTTGAGAATATTCTGAGCTATTATCCAAATATTCATATCATTTTAACACTTTCACTTATATTTTATGATTCTATAAAGCTAAAAGATAAATATTTGAGAAAATATACATATATAAATGTAGTATGATTTATCATATAGTAAATTATAATTATTGATGATTATTTGAGTGGAATAATGTTGTGAATAAGAAACTAAATCTTGATCTTATATTAAGTTTTGGGAGATGAGCACCATGGAAGACTATGTTATTGACCAAGGAAGAGTATTGTCCCAATGAAGTATTGTTCCACTTTAGGTACAGGTTCTAGTAACACAGAGTTGGAAAAATCTAATGCACAGGTATCATAGATTAGTGATAATAAATAAAAGGATGAAAAAGGTCCATACAAATGAAAGAATGGAATCAAAGGGCAAATGCTGAATTTAAGAAATTAATGGATGTTTTATTTCCATCACATACACTAGAGACCACCACAGATTGTGATGTATATAGATCAATTATGAATATATTATATAGTTCATCAGGTAGTATTATTAGTGGTGTTTGGTACGATGATGTTCTTGGAGATGTAGATGGTAAGGACGACTACGAGTAAGTAGGTGGGGATGGTGGTAAGGAAGAGGGAAGGGGTGATAGTGAGGAAGAGGGTGGGGATGAGTTCGAGGTCAAGGATGGGGATGAGGATGAGGATGAAATTGATGATAGTGATGGTGATGAGGGACATATTGATATATTACATTTTTTTTACTGATATTTATGACATTTTTTGTTTGATTATTTGGTGTGAATGAATATATGTGATGTTTTTTATGTTTTTTATCATCAATGGTTAAATGCATCAATTGATTTCCTTTTTTATCATTATTTCTGTATCGGTTTGTTTCTATTTAAGGATTATCTATTGGTTTCATTGCTGGATTTATGTGTTTAGGATGTTCTATTGGTTTCATTTCTTATTGAGGATGTCATGTTTTCATTGTAGGTGTTTTGTTTTGATTTCATGTGTAGTGTTTTTTTGTTTTGATTATTTCTTATGTTCTTTTGTTTTGAAGTTTTTATTACAGGTGTAATGGGAAGTGGGGATGTTTTTGGATAGGGAGTTGGGGGGTTTATACCAATGGTTTAATAACCATTGGCATACCTCTATTCCAACAGTTCATAATGAACTGTTGGAAAAATAAAATTCTAACCATCCTATACCATCGGTTCATAGTGAACCATTGGTATAGGCCTTTCTCAATGGTTCAAAACAGTTGGGATAGAGTTATCCAAATGGTTTTAACTATTTTTAAATCTCTTTTCCAATGGTTTTTAACCATTGGAATATCACTATACCAATATTTCACAATGAACCATTGTATCATGAAATTCTAACCACCCTATACCAATGGTTCTCTATAAACCATTGGGATCGGGCTATACTGACATCCCACATACCAATGGTTCCTAGAACCGTTGGGATATCCTATCCCAATGGTTTCAAGAGTTATCCCAATGGTTTGTAACTATTGGGATATGTTAAATTTTTAGTAGTGACCATCTATTTCACATCATAAAAAGAATAATTGTTCACCCAAAAGGACCTCTCTATAGTATATAATGGGTGGGAACCTATCCACTTATAGGAACTCTCATAGTTTCTCGGTGTCTACCCATGTGGAATTTTCCTATGTCAACCCACATCTCCACCACTTAACATCTCATCCTTGGTATCATAAGCATCATCTTACCTATACTGCATCATAATAGTCGGGTGATTATCCACCCTTAGGGACTCTATCAAACTCAACCTATATCCCCAACATAATATCTCCCATTTATCACAATGGTTATACAAATATACAATCAAAAGTACTCTCTCTATTTCTGAATATCCACCTTCATGGAATCTCTTTACCTCAACCTGTACCACTAATACATCATCATCATCACTTCATCACCACACAACATAAGCCACTACAACACCCCCATATTTTTCATATCATTAACATCATCATAATAAATAATTGTAATGTGATCCAAACTCCCCATATATATTATATTCTCCTACAAGGTAAACTTCATAAAACCATAATTTTGTAGTAAATAAACAACCATATCACACATTCAAACTACACTCCCAACTAGGTAAAACACACAGATTCATATAAATGATTCTTACGGAGTTATTCGCCACATCACTGACTTTAGAATATCCTAGATATAAACAAATTCCACAACCATATCTCTACCCATCATAATTTAGGAATATTATATACAAATAGTGTCTTAATTAACTACATTATTCCAAATACACTACTAAAATATCACATAAGAAATATTTCATAAGTCATATAGCTATGTGACCTTCATACTAATATGGCACAACCCCATGTATATAATTAATTAACCATGTAAAAAAACTACCCCCATCCCCATTTAACTCATTAGATAAAATTATATCAATACTAGAATATTTCATAACCTCATCCCTAAGTGGAAAGGCCCCTACACACCTCATTGACCCATTTTTATGCTGATAAACTATTGTCAGTGGAAAATTTCTAGAAATTATCATGGTCCCATGATGAATTTTCACACCATATTATTCATTTTGAACCTCTAATATATGATCCTATTGTAATTATTAGAAATGATTTGGTAAAATATTACTGAAAGTGGCACATTGTTGTCTGTAAATGGCACACCACCATGTCGAACTTTGAAAACCCATGCCCTTTCCTCTTAAGTTTTTTTGAATAAATTAACATTACTTATTTCTCAAAATAATCATACAAACTCAATAATATATTATATATCAATAATAATAGATTTTCAACACTAATTTAATCATAAAAACATATCATTAAAATCCCTTTAATGTAAATTCTCAAAAATATATCATAATTTCATATTCCATTATTATTCCACTGCAAATAAATAATAATAAACTTTATATTATTAGAATATAATATCCCATCAACTAATATATTTCATTTACACCATTTACCAAATTACTTTATCAATTTATCAAATTATTCTTGGAAATATTAAATATTTATATCAATGAAATTTTATCATATTTATATTTTAAATTCACCAATATAATCATTATCTAGGATTATTTGGATTTATCCAAACATCATGCAAAAAAAATCATTATAGATTACCATAGATTTATAAAATGATAAGAATCATGTGTCTCCTACCATGATTCCATGTCAATCATAAATCCTAAATTATTTTTCCATGGTCATCTATTTTCTATATCCACTTATCTTCGACTATCCATGACACATGTGTAGGTTATGGGCACAGCAAAAGCACATTGGTGGGTTTTCCCAACTTGAATTTTTTCATTAATAACGATCAATCTGAGATCTGTCATGATAATAAAATGTTGGATCTTCAGAATATAATAAAGAAATAAATAAAGGAAGTCAGTACTGGAACCATATGTAGGATCATCATATATTGGTTATAATTGATTTAATTAAAAGGCGAGAATTACCCTGATGGAATTCACTCTCTATTGATGTTTTCGGTCATGATCTGATGTGATTCGTCCTTGTTTCGTAGAATCCAAGTGTGGGATTCCTCTAGTGGTGATCCAAACTTGATCCATGTATCTCTAGATGTCGCCGAAGGGATCTTCGGGTGCTAGAACAGAAGAGCCTTCGCTTGGGATGTCCACCTTAGATCGACTTGAGAGACTCTTGGAAAGTGCTCTCCTTGATCCGGTGGAGGAGGATCTCTCTCGTAGCTTGAGAGAGTTCTTGGAAGAAAATAATTCTCTCTTGGCATGAGAGATTTCTATAGATCTGTTTTTCACAACCACCAAAAATGGCTAGGATAATGAGAATTATAAAATTGTGATTTTAATTACTTAGAATAATAAAATGGATTAATTACCTGAATTCATTTATTTATTTCATTTAATTCTTAATAAGACCTCATGTCTAATAATAAAATTTTACTATTATTATTACTTGACATGTGCCCAGAGAATTACACCTAATATTATTTAATTAAATAAATAATATTATTTCTCACAAATCCCCAGAAAAACTACATGGCGTGTATAATAATATAGATGGGGTGTAATTTTGTTTTTCCATTTTGTTTATTTCCTCCACCACATTTATTAGACCTTGAATAATGGATATTTATTTTTCAAATAAATATCATTACATTACTTCCTAATAAATATATTATTTCCCCCACAATATATTCTCTTGAATAACTAGTGTCGAAATAAATTTGATCAGGTATCCTTGAATAATTATTAAACCACAATAGGGAATAATATTTATTCAACTTGTTAAATTAATATTTAACTAAGATTCTTGGACACACTTAGTGTGTGACCCTCTAGGCCTCTTTCTTAGTGGCATTAGGCGGAGCCTGCCTAAAGTTTAAGGTTTTCATATAGCAACATGCCAAGGCATCCATAGAGAAAGAAGTTAATGCCGCAATGACGTTCCACCTCCTATGAACGCTTATCATGTAATGTAATCACTTTGTCTCTATATCGTGAATCAAGCGGGTTTCATGCTAGTGCCATCAACTCATGTGCTAGATTTTTATTTCTTTGAATTCTCATAATTAAACTTTACCATTTATTACCATGGGCATGGATTTATTTAGGCTATATCAATTACATCAAATAGCCTAAGATATCTACTTCCATTATGGAATAGAAGGGACAAATCCTTTCTTGCATTATCTATTAATGTAGTGTTACTCATGATGCACTCAACATATCCAATCTCACTGGGAATAGTGTGTTGTCACAGTTTTCATCAATACATCTAAGTGAATGAGTTGTAATACCCATTAATAATAATCGTAAATTCTAAGGACCAATACACACATCTGCAGATAGGAACGTACAATGACACTGTGAAATATGTATTTCCTACTGGAGGGTCTCGTTCTTATATTATCCTCCTAGATATTTCCAAGGGCGCACACCAAGAGAAGGTGCCTCAAAGTTTTATGAGTCCACACCCCTAATGTCCTGTATTATTTGTGTACCTTAAATAACATCATCCATTCATAGAACATATATTCAAGAATTGTTTTATGGAACTTCTGGGTTTCCATCATATCAGGGATCTGCTATGACCTTTTAGTGAAAAAGTTATCCTTAGAAAATTATCACATGCATTATCATGCAGAAGAACAATCAAGATGTGATAAGGTATTTATTAATGAATAAAGTAAAAAGTATTTGGTTCTAGGCCACCAAATCCAACAGACTCCCACTTGGACTAGATCCAACTACTAACAATATTTAACCCTCTATCTCTCATATGATATTCATGCTTCTACTGAGATAGGACTTTAGTCATGGGATCCACCATGTTCTCTTATTTGGACACTATGCTCTATGAAACTTCACCCCTTTAGTATAAAAACCTCAAGAGGTGATACTTTTAGAGTATGTTCTTTTTCCGTTGATGTGACCTTGGTTTTTTTTTCAAGATCCACCGTTTTAGTATTATCACAATACAATGTGATAGGATCTTTACTAATAGGAATCACATCAAGATCCTGGAAAAATTTCCAAATCCTAACGGCTTCCTTGGCTGTATTAGAAGATACTATATATTCATACTCCACTATAGAATCGGTGACAACTGGTTGATTTGAACTCTTCCAACTCACAGATCCTCCATTGAGACAGAAAACATATCCAGATTGCAACTTCAGATTGTACTGATTTGTTTGAAAAACAACATTAACATACCCTATGATGACAATCTCATCGTATCCTCCATACACCAGGAACAAATCCTTAATTCTTATCAGATAATTAAGGATAGTCTTAACAGTGGTCTAATATTGTTCTCCTGGATCTTCTTGATATCTTCCTACCATGCTCAGTGTATAGGCAACATCAAGTCTGGTTCATAACATAGCATACATGATGGATTCTAGAGCCTAACCTTATGGGATCTTACTCATTATATATTTCTCATGTTGTGTTTGAGGACACATTTTCTTAGAAAAATGTAAGACATGTGACACTAGAACCAATACCCTCTTGGATTGTTCTATACTAAATATCTTTAGTATCTGGTCAATGTATGTACCCTGACTTAGTCCAAGTAGCCTCTTAGATATATCATGAATGATCTTTATCCCTAGAATGTAGGCTTCTTCACCCAAGTCCTTCATGGATAAACACTTGTTTAACCAGTCCTTTACTGATTGTAAGACTGGTATATTGTTTCCTATAAGAAATATTTCATCAACATATACTACTAGGAAAACAATTGCATTCCCATTAAACCGCTTATAAATACATGGCTCACATTCTTTCTTAATAAAACCAAATTATTTTATTTCTTCATCAAATCGAATGTTCCATGACCTGGATGATTGCTTTAATCCATAAATGGATTTATACAACTTGCAAACCCGTTTGGATTCACCTAGTGTCACAAAAACTTCTGGTTGTGTCATATAGACATCTTTCTAAATGTTCCCATTAAGGAATGCTATTTTTACATCCATCTACCAAATCTCGTAGTCATGTTAAGGTGTTATGGAAAGTATGATTCTTATGGATTTAAACATGGAAACTGGAAAGAAGGTTTCATCATAGTCAATTCTTTGATGTTTTCTAAATCCTTTAGCCACTAGCCTTTCTTTATAGGTTATAACTTGACCTTCCATGTCTAGTTTTCTCTTGAATACCCATTTGCATCCAAAATTATTTACATTAACTAGCTCGTTGACCAGAACCCAAACTTGGTTCTGATACATGGAATCCATCTCAAAATTCATAGCTTATAGCCATCTTGTAGCTTCTTAGGTTTCTTCTGCTTCATTTTAGGATAGAGGTTTATCATTTTACAATAATAATGATTCACCATCCTCGGTGACTAGGAAACCATATCTATCTGGTTCTCTTACCTCTCTTGAGATCATACATATTACATGTGTTTCCTGGAACTTCTTCTATGGGGACTTGTGGAACTTATTCCTATACCAACTCATGTATATCTTGAGTATCAACTTCTTCAATGTCAATATTTCTCCCACTATTCTTTTTTAGGATTTTCTCCCTCTTAATAAATACACCTTGTCTGGTGACGGTAAATTTCTTTTATGAAGGGTTATATAGGTAATATCCTTTTGTTTCCTTGGTATATCCTATAAATATACACTTCATGCCCCCTGGGTGCTAGTTTTTTGCTAGAGAAGGCCTTAACAAATGCCTCTCATCCCCATACATGTGTGTGTGACAAAATGGGTTTCTTTTCATTCCATATCTTAGAGGGAATTCTATTTTCCTCCTTATTTGGTACTCAGTTTAATGTGTATACTACAGTTTGTAATGCATATCCCTAAAACGATAATGGAAGATCTACATGACTCATCATCAACCTCACCATGTCCAGCAAGGTGTGTTTTCTCCTTTCACTAACATCATTCCACTGTGGTGTATAAGGAGGAGTGAGTTGAGATAGAATCCTAGACTCCTGTAGAAGGTTGATGAAATCTTAGTTCAGATATTCTCCACCCTGATCTGATCAAAGTTTCTTTATCTTCTTACCAAGATGATTCTCTACTTCATTCTTGAATTTCTTAAATTTCTCTAAGGAATCTGACTTATACCTCATTAAATAGACATATCCATATCTACTAAAATCATCAGAAAAAGTAATTAAGTAAGAATATCCACCTCTAGATTCTACTAGAAATGGTCCACACACCTCTACTTCATTATTGAATTCCTTAAATTTCTCTAAGGAATATGACTTATACCTTATTAAGTAGATATATACATATCTACTCAAATCTTCAATAAAAGTAATGAAGTAAGAATATTCACCTCTAGCTTCAACTAGAAATGGTCTACATACATCTGTGTGCACCAATCCAAGAAGCTTTGTGGCTCTTTCACCCTATCCACTGAAAGGCATCTTGGTCATTTTACCTTGTAAGCAAGTGTGACATCTATCAAGTGGTTTTATCTTAGTAGAGTCTAAATAACTATCCTGGGAGAGCTTTGTCAAGCGCTTCTCGTTTATATTACCAAGATGGTGATGCCTTAACTGGGTGTTATATGATTCATGTGAATTTATTTCATTATCGATTGTCAACACTTGGTTTTCATAATTTAATTCATACAAACCATTATTTAAATGTTTCATTCCATAACATAGGTTTTTCTTATAAAAGAATAAACCCTTATTTCCAAACATGAAAATAAATCCATCCATATCCAAACATGATACATAAATTGTGTTTTTGGTAACACTAATCACATAATAACAGTTATATAAAACCAAAATCATCCCAGTTAACAATGAGAGGTGGTAATCGCCAATGTCTAATGCAGCCATCCTCGCACCATTGGCAACTCGAAGATCCACCTCTCCTCTAATAATATTTATAAATCTACATGGTTCCTACATTTGAATACAGATGTGAGTCCCACAAGCTGTATCTAATACCCAATGTGTAGAAATGGAAAGATTACACTCAATAACGATCACACCATTAGCATCCCCATGATTTTGGGTGCAATTACTCTTCCAATGGATTGACTTGCCACGTGAAAAACACACCGCCTCTGATTCCTTGTTTTTCCTCTAGATCTTCCCCTTCTTAGAGGGACAGTTCTCAGGGGCTTCAGACTGTTTATAATTCCTTGGCCCTTTTTCCTTGTCCTTCCTTTTCTTATTCACCATAAGGACTGCAGGTTTGTCATGGCCCATGTCCTTATCTACCTAGATAATTAAGGTCATAAGTTTTGATAGACTCTTCTCATTTTTTCTCATGTTGTAGAAGACAATAAAGATAGAGAAGGTCTTGGGAAGTGATGATAGGATGAGATCTATATGTAAATAATCTAGGAACATAATCCCTAAGATGTTCAGGCATTCAATTTAGCCAATAAGCTTGACTACATGAGACCCAGCTAGCACAGACTCTCCAAGATTAGTTGTGAAAAAATAATTAGAGATCTCATATCTCTCATGTCTCTCCTTATCTTGATAGATATCCTTAAGGTGAGACATCATGATATACGCATCCATGTTTTCATGTTGCTTCAAGAGCTCGTTAGATATGGCTGATAGCATGAAACATTAGGCATCTGTGGCATCATCCATATGTTTCATATAGATAGATAGTTCCTCATCACTGGCCTCTTTTCTAGGTGCAACTATAATAGGATCCTAAATCATAGACAATTTCCTCTCGTGGATAAGAATGATGCATAAACGCCTCTGCCATTCCTGTAAATCGGTTCTAGTGAGAAGGTTTTCCTTCTCGAGTATGCTTCGCAATGATATGTTTGAAGTAATTTTTCTTTTTGTTTCTACAAATTAAGATGAGAAAGGTTTAGTAATTTATCATGATAAAACTGAGACAAATAAATAATTTAATACTTATTAGTCTCCTACTATTTTATTTAAATCCAATATCTATCACCATTGACTTTGGAATATTATGTTTTCTAAATATTCTAGTGGAAAGGATCCATATTTTCCTTTGCATTACCCCAACTAGGGTTGTTCAAGAAACTTGAAGGGTTTTAGGTTGGCATTCCAAATGCAAACTGCATTAACTCGCATCACCCTGATCCACTGAGTGGACTCCCCGATCCTTAAATCCTTTTATTTTGGATTTTCTCAACCTTTGCCTCTTGGTCACACTAAGTCCTGCTATGGCTATCAACCCTTGATGTGAACCAAGTCAAGTCAGCCCAAAACCTTGAATTAGAATTCCTTGATAATTGAAATCACCCCAACTAGTTTTGTTCAAGCACTTTGAACTCTGGTTTGATTCTAACCAAGATTATGGAAGGCTACACTAGCTTAATATTTTCTTTGAGGGATTTTATCCTTACATATAAATTTCCATTTTATTATCTTTGATTATATGCTTGGTAATATTAAGTGGGATATAATTAAGTGATTAACCATGTCTAAGATAATATTTACACATAATCTGGTCTTATTTTAGTTCCATCTTGCATGCTTGTTTAATTCATTAATTGTGTGATCGTGACAACGCACCCACAATAAATAAACCATAAAACTGAAGAAAAAAAATAAATGGTATGATCATGAGCTTGTTCTATTGGTTAGTTTATCTAGCGGTTGATAAATTAACTGAAGACATAGGGGAGAAACACCTTGAACCTTTTGGGTTCGTGTTTAAATCTTTCCACCTATCCACCTTTGTATCTCCTTGGATTGGTTTCACCTTAGCTCCTAACTTGAGCTGCCTCCACTAGCTTGGGAGCTCCATCCATTACATATTCTTTTATCTCACTCACAGGTGAGGGGTAAAATGGGGTTTTACATAAAAGAAACCATGGGCATGTAGGCCCTATATATTAAGAAGGAGAAGGCTTGCAGGCCAACAAATTTAATTTAAATAAATAAATTAAAAGAAACCATTCGCATACAAAGGTCTTGGTCAATCTCATGATCATCCATACGTGCAAGGATATTTACACATAAATAAAACTAGTATTCAATTCTTTAATTGTTCTTTTTTAGGATAAATCATGCTTGAATCAATTAATTATCTTTAATTAATCAATACTTTTATTTTAAACCATTTTCTTGAATTTACTTGAGATTCTCTTCTATCATAATTATAAACAAATAAATTCATTTACAATTATCTTAGTACGTAACTTTTACCTTGGAGGAAACCTGGTGAAATATCATTCATAACTACCCAATGAGTAGAAATGAACATTACGCAGATGTTAAATTAAGCATATATATATATATAACACATATCATGTTTTTTGCCTCATATTTACGCCCACACTATGATACACGTCTCAAGGGTTTGTATAATATAACAATAAATTTTAATAAATATGCGTAATTTGGATGAGTAGACAACATGTAGTTCCGACTGCATGGCGTGTACTTTTGTTCACCATCCATCTGAAGTACACACCTTGGGACATGGTGTGTAGATGTACTTCAGAAATATTTGGAGTACATGGAATGTTTAGTGGGACACACACCATGTAGTATCTGTGTTACACGGTTTCTAGTCAGGCAATCTATGTACAGGGTACATGGTGCAACCCTAACCCGGAGGGACTACATGTCATGTTCAATGGGCCACACAGTGTGTAATCTGGAAACCATGTGCCACCTATTCCTAGCCAACACATAGAGTCTTGATGACTTAGACAGGATCCAATGGCATGGCCTGGTTTGGTGGACCGTCCCGTTGCATGGAACCTATACTACACTACGTGTACTGTCGAATACACGTTGTGTGTTCTAGTGTTGTATGGCCAGGCATCTTTGGTACCTTCAGATGAGATCCTATTTTTTATTTTAATCAAAATTAAAAGAAAAAAATAATTTCTGTAAGGTAAACAAGAAATGAAAGAGGAGAAATAGATCTCGAGATTCAGATTTATAGAACAATTAACTTGAATTGAAATAACTAAATTATTAAATGCGTAAATCACTAAAGAAAAAACTAAATAATTATAATCAACTATATAACCCCTTTAATACAACTTGTAGGTTTCGAGCGCAGCGGAAGCGCTTTGGTGGGTTTTCCTAACTTGATTTTTTTTGTTAATAACGATCAATATAAGATCCTTCACGGTAATAAAATGTCAGATCTTCAGAACAGAACAAAGAACAAAATAAAGGAAGGGAGTCCTGGAACCATAAATAGGATCACCATATGTTGGTTATAATTAATTTAATTAAAAGACGAGAATTACCTTGATAGAATTCTCTCTCTGTTGATGTTTCTGTTCATGATCTGATGTGATCCTTCATTGCGTTGTAGAATCCAAGTGTAGTATTCCTCTAGCGATGATCCACACATGCTCCACGTATCTCTAGACATATCTGAAGGGATCTCCATGTGCTAGTGCGAAAGAGCCTTTGCTTGTGATATCCACCTTAGATCGCCTTGAGAACCACTTGCAAAGCGCTCTCCTTGATCCGTTGGAGGGGGATCTCTCTCGTAGCTTCAGAGAGTTCTTGGAAGAAAAGAATTATCTCTTGGCTTGAGAGCTTTCTCTAGATCTATTGTGCACAACCACCAATAATGGTTAGACTAATGAAAATTATATAATTGGAATTTAAATTACTTAGAATAATAAAATGAATTAATTACCCGAAATCATTTATTCATTTCATTTAATTCTTAGTAAGACCACATATCTAATAACAACAGTTGATTATTATTATTACTTTACATGCACCCAGAGAATTACACCTAATATTATTTAATTAAATAAATAATATTATTTCTCACAAATCCTCAGAAAAAATACACAATGTGTATATTAATATATATGGCGTGTACTTTTTCCCATTTTCTTTATTTCCTCCACCATATTTATTAGACCTTGAATAATGGATATTTATTTCTCAAATAAATATCACTCCATTACTCGCTAATAAATATATTATTTCTCCCACAATATATTCCCTTGAATAACTAGTGTTGAAATAAATTTGATCAGGCATCCTTGAATAAATATTAAACCACAATAAGGAATAATATTTATTCAACTTGTTAAATTAATATTTAACTAAGATACTTGGACACACTTAGTTTGTGACCCTCTAGGCCTCTTTCTCAGTGGCATTAGGCAGAGCTTTCCTGAAGTCAAAATTTAGCATCTAGCAACATGTCAAGGCACCCATAGAGAAAG
This sequence comes from Viscum album, assembly GCA_963277665.1. NCBI lineage: Eukaryota > Viridiplantae > Streptophyta > Magnoliopsida > Santalales > Viscaceae > Viscum > Viscum album. The sequence continues at coordinate 1,785,679,440 of OY728151.1, read as the reverse complement.
AAGTTAATGCCGCAATGACGTGTCACCTCCTATGAACACTTACCATGTAATGTAATCCCTTTGTCTCAATATCTTGAATCATGTGGGTTGCATACTAGTTCCATCGACCCATGTGATTGATTATTCTTTCTTTGAATTCCCAAAATTGAACTTGCTCATTCCTTACCATGGCCATGGATTTATTTAGGCTATATCAATTCTATCAAAGGGCCTTAGATATCTACTTCTGTTATGGAATAGAAGGGAAAAATCCTTTCTCACATTATCTATTAATATAGTATTACTCATGATGCACCTAACATATCCTACCTCGCTGCGAACAGTGTTTCATCACAGTTTTCGTCAATACATCTAAGTGCGTGATTTGTAATACTCATTAATAATAATCTTAAAGTCTAAGGACCAATATACACATCCATATTTAGGAACATACAATGACACTATGAAATGTGGATTTCTCACTGGTGGGTCTCGTTCTCATAATATCCTCCTGGATATTACTAAGGGTGCACACTATGAGAAGGTGCCTCAAAGTTTTATGAGTCATCACCCCTAATGGCCTGTATTATTTGTGTCCCTCAAATAACATCATCCGGCCATAAAACATATATTCAAGAACAGTATTATGGAACTTCTGGGTTCTCGTCATAGCAGGGATCCGTTATGAACTTTTAGTGCAATAGTTATCCTTAGGACATTATCACATGAATTGTCACACAGAAGAACAATCAGAATGTGATAAGGTATTTATTAATGAATAAATTACAAAGTAGTTGGTTATAGGCCACCAACTCTAAAAACATGGATCTTTAATATTTCTTTCTCGATTGAATAAAGAAAAAATTAAGAAATATTCTTGGTGGGTAGATAACTCAAAAATGAATCGGGGATTTATTTACCCTATTAAGATAATGTTATAACCACACATTAATTTCCTCAATAATTTTTCCATTACAATGTCTATATAAAGATGTTGAATGGACCATGAGTAATGATATTTTCTAAATAAAATATCCACCACTCACTTATTATAAAAATAGCATGCCATTTATACCATATTATTTCATATATATTATTTATAAACTTAGGGAAATAAAATATTTATTACTTAATTACTATAAAAAACACTAATAGCCAGTATTTTTTTCATTAGTGTCATTTTAAAACATTTCTAAATCACTTATTGAAATTTCTAAAATACATCACAAAATGAGGTGTCTCTAAATTAGAGACATTTATAAACATCACCAATTAGCAATACCTCATATACCTGTGTTTTTTAAAAACATCGATAAATAAATGTCACTATTTAGAGACACCTCATTTACCGACGTTTTTTAAAAACATGTGTAAAAGAAACCACATTTACTAATGTTTATAAAAAATGTTGATGATTTTGTTTTAAAATTTATATATTTTTTTGAAATATATTTATTTACCGATGTTTAGGATATATGTTAATATTTTTTTTGAAATTATAATATATATTTTTTGAAATTATAAAAAAAATTACAATTAAAAAAATTAATTACCTACCTCCACCACCCTCATCCACCTCTCACCCCCATATGCCACGCTACCCACCCCACCCCACCTCCCTCCAATACCTGACCCCACCTCACCTTCCAGCAATCCATTCTACCCTACAACTCCACCTCCCTCCAGTACACACCCCCACCACCCTCATCCATATATTATGATGCCACACTACCCTTCACTTTACCCCACCTTCCCCGAGTACTCGCCTACACCTCCCATCCATGATATACTAACATCGTCTCCAGTTACATGGGTTTACTGGAAAATCCAGTACACTTGATATGGTGATTCATGTTTAAAAAAAACCTTCCAATTGTAAAAGTTTAAAAAAACTGAGTAATCAAATTTTTACAAAAAATCATTTTTACCCTCTGCTTTTATTACAACCATACAGTTGTAATACATCATAAAAAAATAAAACATTAAAAAAAATATCAAAAATGTATCAAGAAAACATATAAAAAAATGTTGATTAATTAAATGATATTGAAAATTCTATAAAAATGTTATAAATTACAAAAAAATAATAACATATAAAAAATATAAAAAAATGTTGATACAAAACATAAACATATCAAAAACAATAGTAAGATATAAAAACATTGATACAAATTACTAATTAAAACATATCGATTTATAAAAAAATAATAACATCGAAAAATATAAATTTACTATAAATTTCTATTTTTTAAAACATATCAATTTTCTATTTCTTAAATAATGTTTTAAACAACTATTAATCTTTGCAAGTATAAAAAATATTTTTTATGAAAGAAATTAAAAATATATAGTTAGAAAAATATAACAAAACATTATTGCATTTAAATTTTTTATAAAAATATTGTTTGGAAATAATAATTTTTTTCTCAAATAAAGAGAAACTCGTTATTTTTTAAATTTATAAAAAAAATTATGCTGTAATTTTTCAATTGCATAAAAATAATATATTTTAAAATGGAAATAAAAATAAAAAATACAAATTTGAAGAAAAAATTATGTTTTTATTAAAGGGGAAAATGTCAATGAAAAATTTCCATTATAAAAAAACAAAATAAAAAAGAGAAAATTTAAATTAAATTTTAATAAATGTATTTATATTAAATGCAATTATATATAATATGTGTTGAATTTTTTAGAAAAAAATATTAAAATAATATAATTTAAAAATTAAAAAAATTTGTAATACATGTAAATAAAATGTATATATTTAGAAAAATTTATAATAAATTCATATATAAGTTATATTACCTATATTGTTTTTACAAAATCTATGTAAATAATAATTATAAATCCATTAACAGTTCTTGTAAAATTTCTAGTGTAAGTTCCAATGGAAGTTACAATGGAAGTTTCACAATAAAACAAAAGTATATATTTATAAAACTATAAAATATATTAATAAAAAATTAAATTTTAATAAATTTATGTATATTAAATTCAGTTTTAAAAAATATATATTAAATTTTTTACATATATTTTATAAAAATAATATAATTTACCTTTTAGAGATGTATATATATGATACATGAATAAAAATGTAAATAAAATGTATATATTTAGGAAAATTCATAATAAATGCACTTATAAGTTATATTCAATATATTTTTTTACAAAATCTGTACAAATAACAATTATAAATCCATTAATATTTCTAATAGAAGCTCCAATGGAACATCCAGTGAAAGTTTCACAATACAAAAAATTTATAGATTTATAAAAATAAAGAATATATTAATAAAAATACATACTAATAAATATATTTATATAAAATTAAATTATATAAAATATGTATTAAATTTTTTAATATATATTTTATAAAAAAATATAATTAACCATTTAAAAATGTAAAAAAATACATGACTAAAATTTTAAAAAATGTATATATTTAGAAAAAATTATAATAAATGTTCTTATAAAATATATTGAAGATATATTTTTTACAAAACCTATATAAATAACAAGTATAAATTCATTAAGAGTTCCAGTGGAAGTTCTAATGAAAATTCATGTGGAAGTTCCAGTCAAAATTCCAGTAGAAGTTTCACAATACAAAAAAAGTATATATTTATAAAACTATAGAATATATTAATTAAAATGAAATCTTAATAAATATATTTATATTGAATTAAAATATATATAATATATATTAAATTTTTTTACATAAATTTTATAAAACTAATATAATTTACCATTTAAAAATATATATAATACATGAATAAAAATGTAAATAAAATGTATATATTTTAAAAAAAACATAAAAAATACTCTTATAAGATGTATTGAATATGTTTTTTACAAAATATACATAAATAAAAATTATAAATCCATTAAGAGTTTGAGTAGATGTTTCAGTAGAATTTCTAGAGTAAGTTCCAATGTAATTTCCAATTGAAGTTCCAATATATGTTCCACAATACAACAAAAGTATATATTTATAAAACTATAGAATATATTAATAAAAATTAAATTTTAATAAATATATTAATATTAAATTAAATCCTATAAAATTTGTATTGCACTTTTTACATAAATTTTATAAAAACTATATAATTTATCATTTAAAAATGTATATAATACAAGAATAAAAATGTAAATAAAATGTATATATTTAGGAGAATTTATAATAAATTCACTTAGAAGATATATTAAATATATTTTTTACAAAAATATATATAAATAAAAATTATAAATCCATTAAGAGTTTAACTGGAAGTTTTGGTAGAAGTTCTCGTAGATGTTCCAGTGGAAGTTCTTATGGAAGTTATAGTGGAATTTCCAATTGAAGTTTCAATGGATATTTCACAATAAAACAAAAGTATATATTTATAAAACTATAGAATTTATTAATAAAAAATAAATTTTAATAAATATATTTATATTAAATGTAATTATATAAAATATGTATTATATTTTTACATAAATTTTATAAAAATAATATAATTTACCATGTAAAAATGTACATAATACATGAATAAAAATGTAAATTAAATGTATATATTTGGGAAAATTTATAATAAATTCAATTAGAAGATATATTAAATAAATTTTTCACAAAATATATATAAATAACAATTATAAATCTATTAAGAGTTTGACTGAAAGTTCCAGTTGAAGTTTTAGTGGAATTTCCAATTAAAGTTCTAATAGATGTTCCACAATACAACAAAATATATATTTATAAAACTATATAATATATTAATAAAAATTAAATTTTAATAAATATATTTATATTAATTGGAATTATATAAAATATGTATTACATTTTTTACATAAATTTTATAAAAACAATATTATTTACCATTTAAAAATGTATATAATATATGAATAAAAATGTAAATAAAATGTATATATTTAGGAAAATTTGTAATAAATTCACTTAGAAGATATATGAAATAACATTTTTAAAAATATGTGTCAATAACAATTATAAATCTATTAAGATTTTGACTGGAAGTTCTATTGGAAGTTTTAGTGGAAGTTCTGGTGGAAGTTCCAGTGGAAGTTCCAATTGAAGTTCCAATTGAAGTTCCAATGGATGTTCCACAATAAAAAATATATATATTTATAAAACAATAAAATATACTAATAAAAATTAGATTTTAATAAATATATTTATATTAAATTCAATTAAATAAAATATGTATTATATTTTTTACTTAAATTTTATAAAAACAATATAATTTACCATTTAAAAATGTATATAATACAAGAATAAAAATATAAATAAAATTTATATATTTATAAAAATTTATAATAAATGCACTTATAAGACATATTAAATATATCTTTTACAAAAAATTTATAAATAAAAATTATATATCCATTAAAAGTTTGAATGGAAGTTTCAGTGGAAGTTACAATGAAAGTTCTAATGGAAGTTCCAATGGAATTTCTAATTGAAGTTCCAATGGATATTACAAAATAAAAATAAAGTTTATATTTATAAAACTATATAATATATTAATAAAAATTAAATTTTATTAAATATATTTATATTAAATGAAATTATCTAAAATATTTATTACATTTTTTACATAAATTTTATAAAAACAATATAATTTACCATTTAAAAATGTATATAGTACATGAATAAAATATGTATTCTGATGGATGTTCCACAATATAATTGAAGTTTCGGTGCAATTATCACAATACAATAAGCATATATTTCTATAAAACTAAAGAATATATTAATGAAAATTAAACTTATAAAATATATTTATAATAAATTCAATTATATATAATATGTATTATATTTGTTTCATAATTTTTATAGATATAATATAAATTTTCATTTAAGAATATATATTCTATATGAATAAAAAAGTAAATAAAATATGAAATTATAACTAAAACTAAATTTATTATAAATGCACTTATAGGATATATTTAATATATTTTTTACAAAATCATTATTAATAAAAATTACAAATCAATCAAGTGGAAGTTTTACTAGAAGTCTCAATGGAAGATCCAAATGAAATTTCAGTGGAAGTTTCACAATACAAAAAACGTATAAATTTATAAAACTAAATAATATAATAATAAAAATTAAACATTAATAAATATATTTATAATAAATTCAATGATATTAAATATGTATTATATTTGAAAAATAATTATTATAAATAAAATATAATGTACTACTTAAAAATATATATTCTATATGAATAAAAATGAAAATAAAATATGAAATTATACCTAAAACTAAAATTATAATAAATGCACTTATAATATATATTTAATATATTTTTTTTAAAATCTATATTAATAAAAATTATAAATCAATTAAGTGGGAATTCTAATGGATGTTTTAGTGGATGTTCTGGTGCAAGTTTCACACTATAGAAAAGTATATTTTTTCTAAAATATCCAGTATAACAGAGATGGTGCCACCAAAAATCCCAATGAAACTTCCGTGGGAAATTTCAATGCATCTTCCATTAGAAATTTTAGTGAAACTTAAACCATAAATTCTATTAAAACTTCTTCTATAACATTCCAGTGTGAAATAGAAACTTACACTGATCTCCAATGAAAACTTTCACCAAAAAAACAAGTAGATAACTCAAATAAAAAGTTCCCATACAAATATTAATGATTTAACTAGAAACTTTCTAGTGAATTTTTGTAATAAAATTTATCATTGAAAATTTTTAATGTAATTTTCATTGGAGTTATTCAATGAAAATTTCTAGAGTAATTTTGCAGAAACCCTTAATAATTTTGTCCTAAACATTTTTTGTTAAAATTTTCTATGAATTTTTATTACTTAAAATGAAGTTTTTTAACATTTTAGAGAAACAAATTTCTTTTAATAAATTTATACAAATTGTATTTATTAAGATGAATAATTAAATTATAAATTTAAAAATAAAATTTTAACACTTTAAATAAATAATGATATTTTATGTTTACAAAAAAAATATTCAATATCTATTTATAAAACATTATTTTTTATACTTCTGAATAAGTCGTATTTTTTTAGATTAATAATAAAAATTTTATAATTTAATTAGTCTAAATAATATTTATTATACATTTAAAAAATCATGTCTTTAAAAATATTAAAGAAAATGTATTAAATTTAGTCAAATAATTAAAAAACTATTTTTTAAAGATAATTCATTTTGCCTTTTTTAAATGGAATAACCCTATTTTTACACAATGATTTCATTTTATTTACAATAATAATCGTATTATTAATACAATAAACTCAATATTATTTTATGCATTAAAAAAACTATATGACTTTAAAGATATTAAATAAAATCTATTAATTTTCCCCTAAATGATTAAAAAGTCTATTTTTATCACATATTTATTTTTAATTCTCTTTAAAAGATGTTACACAATTTTTTTAAACAAAAAAATCTTTAAATTACAAATATAATTATATTTAAAATAAAATTAACTCATTAATATTTAACATGTTTTAAAAAAAATATGTACTTAAAAATATTAGCAAAAATATATTCATTTTACTCAAATAATCAAAAAATTGAAAACACATATTATTTGGTCATTTTTTAGAAAAGTGTAATAATATTTTTATATAAGACAAATATAATTTCATTTAAATATATATTTGGTTTTAAAACATATCCCAATTCTTATTATTTTTTTAATATATAATATAATATTATAAATAAGAGAGAGGAGATTTTGTTGATTATAGAGAGGAAGAACATCTACCATAGTGTTTTTTACTACAAGACCAATATACCCCTCACTTCATTCCCTTACCCGATTACAACTCGTGGAAAAAAATCCAGGTGTCAACTTCCCAGACTGTGATTGGATGATCCATTATTTTAGGGAATTTGAGATGATAATTCTTGATCCATTATACCCTTCCACTCCAACTCCCTTTAGTATGCACCCTCACATCCCTAAATTCCATGATGTGTTTCACCCTTCACCCCTCCTCAACTATACACACCCCCACCTACCTGTACTCCACGCTGGGTCACCCTATGCCCACATGCTAGAGAAAACTGTATGTTCTAGAAATTGATCCTCATACCTCCATCATCACAACCAACTCACCTATTAGGATTTTTATTAAATAAATATATTATGTTATATTTATATATATATATATATATATATAAATATTTAAAAAATTAATATTATATATATATATATATATATATATTGTGTATATATATATATATATTGTATATATATATATATATATATATATGTTTACATTATATTATATATATGTGTGTGTGTTTATATTTTACATATATATCTATATTTTATATTATATATATATTTGTGTGTGTGTGTGAATATATGTGTATGTGTGTGTGTGTGTGTATATATATAATTAGCCACGTTTTAAAAAATTACTAAAAATGTCACTAAAATAGTCTTGTTTTCTTAAAAGTGTGGCTAAATTTAAAATATTTAATTGTATTATGTTGTATTTATATATATATATATATATATATACGTTTTAGTATTTAAAATTTGATATTATATATATATATATTTATATTAATGTACATATATTTATGTGTGTGTGTGTTTATGTTTATATTTTATATTTTATGTTTATATAAATTTATATATGTTTATATTATATTATTTGTGTGTGTGTTTATATTTTACATACATGTTTGTATTTTATATTATATATGTGTGTTTGTTTATATTATACGTATATATATGTTTATATTTTATATTATATATGTGAGTGTATTTATATTATATATACGTGTGTGTGTGTGTTTGTGCGTGTAAATATATATGTACATATACATATATATAATTGTAATTGTAAATATAAATATATATGTATATATAATTAGTCATGTTTTAAAACAATGGAAAAAATGTCATTAAAATAGTCATGTTTGTTTTAAAACGTCACTAAATTTAAAATATATGTGTGTGTGTGTGTGTTAAAATATATATAAATATGTATATTTTTTATATATGTTTATATATGTATTTCTATGTTTATATATATATATCTCTAAATATATATTTACATCGATGTGGGGAAATGATCTATATAAATATATATATATTTAGCAGCGTTTCCTGAAAAACGTCACCAAATTTTAGAATTTAAAATTTAATATATATATATATATATATATATATATTATTTTATAGTTTATGTTTATATATATTTGTATATGTTTATATTATATTATATATATATATTTGTGTTTATATTTTACATATATGTTTATATTTTACATATATGTTTATATTTTATATTATATATGTGTGTGTGTTTATATTATACATATATATATATATATATGTTTATATTATATATGTTTATATTATATATGTTTATATTATATATGCGTGTGTGTGTGTTTATATTATATATATATATATATGTTTATATTTTATGTTTATATTATATATATATATATATATTTAAAATTTATGTTTATATATATATTTATATTATGTGTGTGTGTGTGTGTTTACATATATATGTGTGTGTGTTTATATTTTATATATATTATATGTTTAAATTGATATATGTGTGTGTGTGTGTGTTTTTATATATGTTTATGTGTGTGTGTGTGTGTAAATATATATGTGTACGTATACATATATATAATTATAATTATATATATAATTAGTAATGTTTTAAAACACTGGTAAAAATGTCACTTAAATAGTCATGTTTTCTTTAAAACATGACTAAATTTAAAATATATGTGTGTTTTAATATATGAATATATGTATATATATATATATATATTTATATGTGTGTGTGTGTTAAAATATATATAAATATATATATTTATATTTATATATATATTTATATATATGTTTCTTTATTTATACATATTAATATATATATATATCTAAATATATATTTACATCGATGTGGTGAAATGGGATATATAAAGATATATATTTTTAGCGATGTTACCTGAAAAACGTTGCCAAATTAGACATGTTTCCTTAAAAAGGAGGCTAAATCCATGACTTTTTCTCCAAACATCGCTAAATTAGAAATGTTTTTCAGAAATGTTAATAATTTAGCGACATTTTTTAGGAAACGTTGCTAATTCGGTCAAGTTTTTTAAGAAACGTTACTAATTTATCCACATTTTCTGATAAATGATGCTAAATTAGCAAAATTTCCTTAAAACGTGGCCAAATTGGTCATGTTTCCTGAAAATAGTGCTCAATTAGTAATATTTCCTTAAAACGTATCTAAATTATCAACGTTTCTGAAAAACATCGATAATTTAGTGATGTTTTTTGAAAAGCGTGGCTAAATTAGTTACATTTCCTGAAAAATGTTGCAAAAAAATATCACTAAATTCCAGTTTTTTGTAGTGATTAATTAATTAAATTCTATCAAATACTAGAATTCACCAACAATTCCAACTACCTTAGAAAATTTCTAAAGATACTACCCAAGGTTAAACATTTAATTCTGAATTCAATGGAATACTCACAATTTCATTTTGATTCTAGTAAAATTAATTTTTTACCCTTCACCAACCAAATGAAAAAAAATAAAATAATTAATTTCACAACTCCCATATATTGAATTTTTTGGTTTTTTCATGCATATCCAAAATCAAAAGAAATCTAAACACATATCTGGACATGGTATAGAGAAACTCGTAGAATATCTAAACACATGGCTCATATTTGTGTAGTTGAAGTCATTACATAGACAAAAACATGGATCGTGTCGTCTCGGCCTAATGCAAGGTGTGACCACACATATGGATTAATTTCATCACATTATAGCACAATGATTATCCTATATAATGAGTAATAACATGGTCATATCATAGACTTATTCAAGGTTTTTTCTATAACACAAGCAAACACAAAGTATTTTCAAAATAACATAAAAATATCATAATGAAATATTATCATAGCCATAATTTTCATCATAATAGATAGTGAACACTTATATATTTAGTTACCTCTAATAAAAAAATATCCATTTTTTAAAATATGGATAATTTTTTTCACAAACACATGTTAATTCATATTATATTCACATAATTCCTCCACATAAATCCTTTTTCATAACTTCACTTTAAATAACCATTTTTATTTTCAACAATCACACTTTATTTCAAAATTATATAATAATTCAACATTCAAATACATCACAGTTAAAGTATTTATATAATAAATAAATAGTTATTTCTCCATGTAAAAACTAATTTAGATGGTTTAAAATCATTTAAATTTGTATCTCTCCATTATAAATCAAATGTTTTCTAATAAATTCTAATAACTTAATTTATAATTAATTTCTAGCACACATAATAGAATTTCCCATGAAAATTTTCATTTCATATGTCAATTAATTAATTATAAATCTCATCCTCTAATGGTCTGAAGGCCTTCATTTTTTATTGATTCTGATAATCCACCTTTCAATGGGTGAGGTGGAACCCTTACAAGGCCCGTAGGCATAAGTATTACATGGCCCATAGGCCTTAGAGGAATTCAATGCCCGTAGGCTTCAAACATTACATACAAACCAAACTAACTACATGGAACTTCTCCTCCCTAGCATTTTCATCATAAAATCAGCTCTCCACCTTTGCATGGTTGTTCGGTTAGGATTTCTCGTGCATGCACAGGCTTGTCCTGATGGAAGGTGTCATACCCTCTCATTCTTGCAATCCGTTTAGCTTCTGCACTGGTGAAAGCTCCTTCCTCATCCTCATTCTGAAGCTTGTTCCTTGTAGGTTGTCTGGTTTGTATCTGCACTTAAGGTGGCCTGAAGGCCATGAGGTGTCCCTAATGCCTTACTGGACTGAAGGCCTAGGTGTCCTGAAGGCCTTAAAGGACTCAGGGACCAAATCAGTGGCCCGAAGGCCCAAACGGGGGAATATTCCCAGCTTCTACAGTGCCAAACAGTTCCTGCTACAGTTCCCGCTATAGTACCTGCTACAATACTTCACATTACCTGCTACAGTACTGCTAGAGTCCTACTACAGTACCCGGAAATTACCTCCTCATTCCATATAACACTCAAACATTGATAGTAAAATAATTATCAACTATTTTTTGGAAGTTGAAGATGATTTTTGAGCATAAAATTCCATATTTTAATATTCATTATCAATAAAGATTAATAATACATTATAAATCCCTTATAATCACATAGTATACTCTTTTCCTAACAATTAAACACCAATTACCAAAAAAATGATATTAAAATTACTTTATAAAACAATATTAATATATCTAATTAATTACACTTTGATCTAATTTCAATTTAAATCCATACGACCACCAGCAATAAAATCCACACATATCACATTGGAAAAATAAAAAAGTGGGAGCCCATTAGAAGAAAAGAGAGGCTTAAGATCACATACTATTACAACCCTTTCTACCCTAAGAGTGGAGGGGGAATGGGGTGTTAAATTTTTCTTTCTGATATAAATTATTTTGTTCTCACATTGGTAGGAAATCATTAATCCTATCTATATTTATTTTTTATTCACTACAAACACATATACCGAAATTAAAATAAGAGACAATGTTTTTTACTTGGTTTATCACTAAGGGATAATCCACGGAGCATAAAATGATGTTGTTTCAATTATACAAGAATCCACTATGGTTCAATAGTTTTTATGGATTATAATTTTTGTCCATGGTCAATACATTCCAAGTGCACTAGCTTTACAAATCAATTTAGGGATTGCACATTTCCTAGCTTAGATCACCTCTGTAGACTACTCCATGCTCACTACTTGAGATGAATTTTTCCTCAATTTAATGACTTTAATATCACTTCCTTTTTTAGAGACTTAATTATTTTATTTTCAATATTATATTCATGATATTATTCTTCAATGTGTTCCATATTCTCTAAAATAACCATAATAAAATGTTACAAGAAAAATTCTTGCTTAAAACTGCCTTTTGTATATATCTTACATGAATTATTATTCACCATGTATTGACCACATAAACTACCATGTTTCCTTCATAAAATGATTCACAGTATGATATAATATACATCATGATCTATTATGTACTTTTTCTAGATATTAAATCATGTATTTCTCCACAGAATACCCTTCTTAGAACTCCCTCGCATATGGAACCTCAAAAACTGACTTTGTAGAACCACCGTCACATACTAAATTTATGATTTTAACTTAACATAACTCTGTAGCTTCCTCCATACATGTACTTCTAATGCATATAAACTTCAAAAATTCTATTTGTGGTCTCATTTTCTTCAAAACTAGCTTACATCGCAAACAAGACTTGCTATGAAAACATCCTTACTTCTGATTTTTTTTATTAATCTTTGAATATTATATAACTTCTCATTGATTGTTAATGAAAGGATTATCGGGGTATTTTTATGAAATTCCCTAAAAATGTTTTTCTAATATATGAAATTAATGTTCCATGATTTTTAAAATCATATTAGCTTATTACACCTTATAATCATACTCCACAAGTGATCCTCCATTGTTACTCGCATACCATCACTACCACCAAACAAGAAACAACATTGTCCTTCATGTTATTCACTTTTCAATCATGTACATCCTTCGATATCCATTTGATGTGAACCCCTTACCACCCAATATTATTTCTACCAATGTGATCCACATATTTATATGTAATCTATGTAATTTATATGAAAAAAATCATCCTTTGACTTAAATATTTTGTGAAACATCTCTAAAACCTCCAAAAATTTACCAAACGTTATTTTTTTGAACATTCAACCATATCGATACAAACATAAAATGATATCAAATATCTAAATTGAATCTTTTTAGTTTCAATATTTGGTTACCTAGGTTCCAACATTCTCCACCTTTAGCTTTGTTGACAATCCAAAGAGAATTTCAATTCCATAAAAATTTATTACTTCTTCCAAAAATTAGTGAAAAAACAAATCCAACACTCTAATTCTACATGAGAAATTATTGATGGAGAAAAAAATAGTTCAATAGATATTTCCATGCCTAATTTTATTAAAGAATCCAAAACTCCTCATTAATTTAATATAATATAAACCCCTTGATGAGAGAATCTCAACCCCAAAACCACTTTCTATAATTTGAATTCATTCTCCACCGTTGATATTGAATGAAAAAAAATGTTCCATTGAATCTCTCCAAACATTATCCACCTTTGAGAATAAAACTACAGAAAGATAACTTTCTTCTCGTGTCATATACAAATGATATTTGTTCATAAAAGTGCAATCATGGAACATATATTCCCCAAAAACTGGTACCAATTCACAAATAGTTAAAAACATTCAAATGCATGGGGATTGGGGTACAACTGGGCGTGGTTGAACACTAAAGTTGAATTGAAGTTTTTATAACATTGGTTGGATATTTTATTATTCATAATATCACCCACTTTCACATTAGTTTAAACATATTTCATTTTTATCAGTCTGTATTCCACTTTTTCTCTAATAAAGTGATATTAAGTCTCAATATTTTTTAAAAAAGAGTGTTGTAAAGGATTATTCATGAGATCTATCTCACACTTGTTATCATAGAAAGTCACCATTGTCTTCTTCAAATATTCACCAATATCATTCAGATGTTTATTCTTCCATAAAAGTTGAATTCATTCCTTAGTCACAGTTGTGTACTCAAATTATTCCATAGATAAAGAAATTATTTCATTCTTCTTACCCACCCATTCAATGAATTTTATACCAATAAATAATTCACCACATGTGTGTACTTTCAATTCACCACCTCTATTTCCCAATTTGAATTACAAAATACAAATAATTAATGATTCTTTAACCCTTCAAAGATAAAACCATTATTGTGAGTGCCTTAGATAAACCTCATAATTCATTTAACTGTTGTGAGATATTCTACCATTATATTACTATGGAAATGGGGTGATAAAAAGTTTTAGAAATAATATTCAGATATTTTTCATTCAAATTCAATAGAATTATGATTATCCTTATATATTAGGTGGGATCTATTGATTTCACATTATTATTCTTCTTAGTCTTAGTTCTAACCTCAATCAAAGTTAACATTGGTTTGGAAACATGTATATAATATTATTCCATAATTCTCTCGTATAGATATCCTGGGATACAAAATTTCATCACTCATTCTGAATAAATTTCTTCCCTAGAAAATATGTTAGATCACCAACCATAGAAATATTAATTTTTGAACTCACCAGTATAAAAAATTCCTCCATAGATTTATATTTTCTTCCACCAAATATGATATCATACAGATATTCTTGCACCATGAAATATTTTTCCTTGGATGTTTTCACATAAATATTTTGAACAACACTACCTCTTTTAATTTCAAGATTCTTTAGGTATGATTCTAGTCATGCATACCTTAAATGTGCTACTTATTCTAGATTGTATAAGGCCATATTCTTGTTTCATCATTTTTTATCAAAAACCCCACTATATTCTCAATATAAAATTATTCTCTAAGTAATTCATTCAATGATATAAATCTAGTAAATCTTGAAACCTCTTAAAATTGTTAAATCAAATAAAAGATGAATTGACTTAAATTGATCCACAGGTGATAATTTTTATTCAAAAAAACACCTTTAATAAATGTATAACCTTTAAAAACTATATTTTCCTTATTTAGTATCAAATTTTCCATAATTGTATAATTTATTAAGATCCCCTTTTCTCTGGTCACATTTTTTTCAGAATTATATACCATCTACCAAGATTTCTTTTTATTTATTTGATCTAGTTCCTCCTTCATGGCTTTAACCCATGATTCATAATTTACTATAACTTCAAATAATGTGGGTTCCACCCTTGATAGTAGAGTACAATTCCAAATATTACTCATCCTTCATGTATATATTAGTGTAGTTTAATATCTAATAATATTGGATGGATCAATTTCAATTATTCTATTTATCCTCTAAGGTGCAGGTAAAATTTATTCAGAAATGGTCTCCTCTTATGATTCATCCTTGGATTATTTTTTATTTGAACAAATTTTCACAACTTATGGATTTAAAATGTTTTTATTTTATTCTTCTTTTTCAAATAAGACATCAATATTTTTCTTATAATTATCTACACCATTCCCTTCAATTGATTCAACATCATTACTCTCCATAATTTTAGTTAAATTCATGTTGTAGCATTTTTATTCTTTACTCTTCCTTGAGTAAACTAGAAATACTCATTCATCTATAGTATCACCATATATACTCTAATTTCATTCTTTGTTTTTAATGTAGAATCTACTAATGAACACTAAGATTGATTCAGTGAAGGAAAATTTTCATTCCATATCTCTAAAGGATTTCTTTCTTCCTCAAATTTCTATAATTCCTGATTCTAAGTATAAATAACCACTTATACATATTTGTTCCAATAGTGGTGAGAGATTCCAATCTTAATGAGAAAAATATTTTCTATATTATTCACCTATCTATTTCTTTATTTTACCACTCCATTATGTTTCAGATTTCTAACTCATGATACTTAATTTTTGATTTATTATTTTTGAAGGTAATTTTTATTCTCAATAGATGTGTAATCTATTCCAATATTAGGTAGACATATCTTGATAGTGAATCAAGTTTCATTATTTGTTATTCACATGTACCTATTTGAGTAATCCATTACTTACCTCTTACTCTGATTGAACATAATACAATCAATTCTATTATAATCATTAATAAAAAGAATTAAATATATTTCCCCATATGTGCCTAATATATTCATTGGTCCAAATTTTCACAACTTCAGGATTTAAAATGTTTTTATTTTATTCTTCTTTTTCAAATAAGACATCAATATTTTTTATAACTATCTACATAATTCCCTTCAATGGATTCAACATCATTTCTCTCCATAATTTTAGTTAAATTCATTTTTTGGCATTTTTATTCCTTACTCTTCATTGAGTAAACTAGAAATACTCGTTCATCTATAGTATCACCATATATTCTCTAATTTCCTTCTTTTTTTAATGTAGAATCAACTAATGAACACTCAAAACTGATTCAGTGAAGGAAACCTTTCTTGCCTATCTCTAAAGGAGTTCTTTCTTCCTCAAATCTCTACACTACCTGATTCTAAGCATAAATATCCACTTATACATCTTTGTTCCAATAGTGGTGAGAGATTCCAATCTTAATGAGAAAAATATTTTATATATTATTCACCTGTCTATTTCATTATTTGACCACTCCATTATGTTTCATATTTCTAACTCATGATACTTAATTTTTGATTTCTTATTTTTGAAGGTAATTTTTATACTCAATATATGTGTAATCTATTCCAGTATTAGGTATAAATATCTTGATAGTGAATGAAGTTTCATTATTCGTTATTCACATGTGACTCTTCAAGTAATCCATTACTTACCCTTGCTCTGCTTGAACATAATATAATCCATTCTATTATAATCATTAATAAAAATAATTAAATATCTTTCCCCATATGTGCCTAATATATTCATTGGTCTATAGAAATCGGTATGAGATAGGTCGATGAGATTGGATACCATATTATTATTTTTCTAATAAACATCTCAAACCATTTTCCCCCACATACAAGAATCACATGTTTTCCCATGATCATTATTCAAACTCCATTATTAGGTAGAAATATCTTGATAGTGAATCAAATTTCATTATTAGTTATTCACATGTGCATCTTTAAGTAATCCATTACTTACCCTTACTCTGCTTGAACATAATACAATCCATTCTATTATAATTATTAATAAAAAATTAAATATCTTTCCCCATATGTGCCTAATACATTCATTGGTCCATAGAAATTGGTATGATGTGGGTCGATGAGATTGGATACCATATTATTCTTTTCCAATAAACATCGCAAACCATTTTCCCCCACATACAAGAATCGCATGTTTTCCCACGATCATTATTCAAAATTTGAATATCCACTGTAACTTTTATCTTAGATAAGTTCTCCATGATTTGTTACTAAATGTGGATAACTCTATGATGCCACAATTTATTCTTTACTCAAACTATTAATATACACATATTCTCTTTACGATCCACTTAATATAGATTTTCATTCATCCTCTATCATATCATGAGATAGTTCCCATAGTTTCTGTTGATAACACTTCCTGTAACAACAGGGCCCAAGTGATAGCACAGCCACCCCACCTTAACATGGTCGTCAGGTCCTAGCCCGCCAAGTACCACCAATTTCCCCGCAGACACGTGGTCACCAACCAAGGGTCCACCCACATGCCTGAGTACGCTTATATAAGTTCTCCATGATTTGTTACTAAATGTGGATAACACTATGATGCCACAAGTTATTCTTTACTTAAACTATTAATATATACATATTCTATTTACGATACACTTAATATATATTTTCATTCATCCTCCATCATATCATGAGAGAGTTCCCATAGTTTCTGTTTATAACACTTCATGTAACAATGGGGGCCAAGTGACAGCACAACCACCCCACCTTAACATGGTTTTTGGGTCCTGGCCCACCGGTACCACCAATTGCCCTGCAGACATGTGGTCCCCAACCAAGGGTCCACACAGGTGCCTGAGAACGCTTAGAAGGTCCACCCATCCTGATCAGTAATCCAAGCCAAGCACGCTTAACTGTGAAGTTCTAATCAGTTAGGCTCCCGAAATAGAAGGTGCACCTTGTTGACATGAGTCATGTCATTTAGTCATTTAAACCATTATCATTCTATGGTGTTACAATCACACCCCCTTTAGAGCACAATGTCCTCATTGTGGGCCTTGCATCTCAACCCAGACAGTGCACTGCACTTAAGGCTAGGTTCCTCCTCTAATACCAAATGTGACAACTGGGTCTCGGTGTCAGTACAACCACCACGGCTTAAAATGGTCGTCGGGTCCTGGCCCGTTAGGTACCACCAGTTTCCCTACAGACATGTGGGCCCCACCCAAGGGTCCACCCACACGCGAGAACAGATCATCTGACTAATGACAGTCCCCATAGGCCAACACTTGTCCTTTCCAGTGTGCTTTGTCCTCACTCTCACACACCTTGGGAAACTTCCTAGAAGGACACTCATCCTGATCACTACCCCAGGCCAAGCATGATTAACTATGGAGTTCTAATCAAGTAGGCTCGTGAAAAGGAAGGTTCACCTTGTTGACATGAGTCATATCATGTAGTCATTTATACCTTTAACATTTGGGGGTGTTACAATCACCCCCCCCCCCTTTAGAGCACAAAATCCTCATTATGGGCCCTACATCTCAACTCAGGTCGTGCACCGCACGTAAGGCTGGGTACCACCTCTGATATCAAATGTAACAACTAGGTCCCTGTGACAGAACAGACACTTCTCCTTTACATGGTCGTTGGATCCTGGCCTACCAGGTACCACCAGTTTCCCCGCAGACACGTGGTCCCCAACCAAGGGTTCCTCCTCTGATACCAAATGTGACATGAGTCTTATCATTTAGTCATTTAACCCTTTATCATTTTGGGGAGTTACAATCATCCCCCCTTTAAATCACAACGTCCTCATTGTGGGCCATACATCTCAACTCAGGCAGTGCACTGCACGTAAGGCTGGGTACCACCTCTAATACCAAATGTAACAACCGGGTCCCGGTGACAGCACAGACACTCCGCCTTTACATGGTCGTTGGATCCTGGCCTGTCAGGTACCCCCAATTGCCCCGTAGACACATGGTCCCCAACCAAGGGTTCCTCCTTTGATACCAAATGTTACAACTGGGTCCTGGTGTCAGTACAACCACCCTTCCTTAACATGGTCATCGGGTCCTGGCCCGCTAGGTACCACCAGTTGCCCCGCCGACATGTGGGCCCCACCCAAGTGTCCATCCACATGACTGAACGGGTCCCGGTGATAGCATAGACACTCCACCTTTAAATGGTCATTGGATCCTGTCCTGTCAGGTACCCCCAGTTTCCCCGCAGACATGTGGTCCCCAACCAAGGGTTCCTCCTTTGATACCAAATGTGACATGAGTCATATCATTTAGTCATTTAACCCTTTATCATTTGGGGGTGTTACAATCACCCCCCCCCCCCCTTTAGAGCACAACGTCCTCATTGTGGGTCCTACATCTCAACTCAGGCAGTGCACCGCACGTATGGCTGGGTACCACCTCTTATACCAAATGTAACAACCGGGTCTCAGTGACAGCAGAGGCACTCCGCCTTTACATGGTCGTTGGATCCTGGCCTGCTAGGAACCCCCAGTTTCCCCAAAGATACATGGTCCCCAACCAAGGGTTCCTCCTCTGATACCAAATGTGACATGATTCATATCATTTAGTCATTTAACCCTTTATCATTTGGGGGTGTTACAATAACCCCCCCCCCCCCCCCTTTAGAGCACAATGTCCTCATTTTGGGACCTACATCTCAACTCAGGCAGTGCACCGCACGTAAGGTTGGGTACCACCTCTGATACCAAATGTAACGACCAAGTCCCGATGACAGCACAAACACTCCTCCTTTACATGGTCGTTGGATCCCGGTCTGCCAAGTACCCCCAGTTTCCCCGCAGACATGTGGTCCCCAACCAAGGGTTTCTCCTCTGATACCAAATGTGACAACTAGGTCTCGGTGTCAGTACAACCACCCCGCCTTAACATGGTCATTGGGTCCTGGCCTGCTAGGTACCACCAGTTGCCCCGCAGACACGTGGGCCCCACCCAATGGTCCACCCACATGCCTAAACAGGTCATCTGACTAATGACAGTCCACACAATCCAACACTTGTCCTTTCTAGTGTTCTTTGTCCTCACTCACACACACCCTGGGAAACTTCCAGAAGGTCACCCATCCTGATCACTACTCCAGGCCAAGAACGCTTAACTATGGAGTTCTAATCAAGTAGGCTCTTGAAAAGGAAGGTGCACCTTGTTGACCTGAGTCATATCATTTAGTCATTTAACCCTTTATCATTTGGAGTTGTTACAATCCCCCCCCCCTTTAGAGCACAATGTCCTCGTTGTGAGTCCTACATATCAACCCAGGCAGTGCACCGCACGTAAGGCTGGGTACCACCTCTGATACCAAATGTAACAACCAGGTCCCGGTGATAGCACAAACACTCCGCCTTTACATGGTCGTTGGGTCCTGGCCCGCCAAGTACCCCCAGTTTCCCTGCAGACACGTGGTCCCCAACCAAGGGTTCCTCCTCTGATACCAATTGTGACAATTGGGTCCTAGTGTCAGCACAACCACCCCGCCTCAACATGTTTATCGGGTCCTGACCCACCAGGTACCACCAGTTGCCCCGCAGATATGTGGGCCCCACCCAAGGGTCCACCCACATGGAATAACGGGTCATCTGAAAAATTATAGTCTCCATAGGACAACACTTGTCCTTTCTAGTGTGCTTTGTCCTCACTCACACACACCTTGGGAAACTTCCCAGAAGGTCACCCATCCTAATCACTATTCCATGCCAAGCACGCTTAACTGTGGATTTCTAATCAAGTAGTCTCCCGAAAAGGAAGGTGCACCTTGTTGACATGAGTCATATCATTTAGTCATTTAACCCTTTATCATTTGGGGGTGTTACAATCACCCCCCCCCCTTTAGAGCACAACGCCCTCCTTGTGGGCCCTACATCTCAACTGAAGCAGTACACCGCACTTAAGGCTAGGTACCACCTATGATACCAAATGTAACAACCAGGTCCCAATGACAGCACAGACACTTCGTCTTTACATGGTTGTCGGGTCCTGGCCCGCCAAGTACCACCAGTTGCCCCGCTGACACGTGGTCCCCAACCAAGGGTCCACCCACGTGCCTAAATGGGTCATCTGACTAATGATTGTCCCCACAGGCCAGCACATGTCCTTTCCAGTGTACTTTTTTCCTCACTCACACAAACCCTGGGAAACTTCCCAGAAGATCACCCATCCTGATCACTACTCCAAGCCAAGCATGCTTAATTGTGGAGTTCTAATTAGGTAGGCTCCTGAAATAGAAGGTGCACCTTGTTGACATGAGTCATATCATATAGTCATTTAACCCTTTATCATTCCGGGGTGTTACAGTTCCCTCCTGATTAAATATAACCTCAAGTTAGGATACACGAAGTTGAATCACACTAATGAGGTTGTGTCCAAATCCATCCACAAAGATAACTTCTATTTTCTTCAACTCGTCACCTACCAATCAAGTGATGTTGTTCTATTTTATTTTTAAAGAACTTTCATTCCCAAAACACAATGAGCAATCAACTCTTCCCCTTATATTTCTAATCAGGTTCATATTTTCTATCTTATGGGATGAGAATCCCCTATCTAAGGTGCAAGTTCTATTATTCATATAATCTTCAAGAGTGATTTATTCCAAATTATCCTCTTTATCTTCTTTGTTTCCCTCTATGAGATGATTCATTGAGTTGAGGCATGAGATATCCTCTTCTATCTTTCTTTGGAACATGTTGTGTAATCAAACTCACCTTCTTATTATAATGGTGAGTATTTATTTTTCAAAGTGTAACATCACAGATTTTCTCAAAGGTAAGGACCATTTTATTTTTTTTAAATTCCTATGTTTATCCCTTATAATGTTTCCAAAGAGAGTCAGGGAGATATCAGGGGTGTCTGGGGATTGTTTTGAGACTGGAGCCCCGAAATTTGAAATGGAATACTGGGTCTCATGGTTAGTAGAAAATGTGCATCCCAACCCACATGGTTTCTCTAATTGTGTGTATTAAGACAGCGGGGGGCAGGGCTCAGTACGATTTCTCTGAAACTATGCAAGAGATCCCCCATGCATGTACAACTTGTCTCATAAAATTTCCAGAGCATTTTTTTTCACAGTTTGTGCATAGTTATAAAAAACATTCACTAAGATCATACAAGGTGCCCCTTGAAGTAGAACCTGGCACATGGTTGGCACATGGTTTGGCCAATTGTATGGCCAAACCGTGCACCCTTTCCTGTGTGGGTGAATTTCCCATTTTCCCCTTATTAATCTTTTAAATTTTTTATTCTTTCTTCCCCCCATTCTCTAGCCGATGGACCCTCTTTTTCCTCCAAAATTTTCTCCTCCCTATAAACCTAGGCATCAAGATAGATCCTCCATCTATTTTTCTCACCATCAGATCCATTAGGAAGCTAGAGGTAAGCTCTTCAATCATATCCCTTCTATTTCGAGTTTCCCTTCATATTTATTATCCTATCTCAGTCTATTATCATATTTCCTATTTTCATGTAATTTGACATTTTCTTTGATATCTTCTGTTCTAGCTCAAATCAAACGTCAATGCTAGACAAGGAAAGCACTATGAGGCTAAAGTAGGTGGTCTAGGCTCTTTCCCCTTGTTTTTTTGCACCCTATATCATGTGACATTTTTCCATGTGCCAAACCTTTCCAGCGGCACCTTATAATTTCTAATTAAATTAAATTGAAAGAATTTCCTTTCCAAGTGTGACCTAATATTGTGGTGAATCAAACCCTTGGGTTGATCACCTTGATTTATTCCACACCAATGGTTGTGCTCCACCCTAGAGGCATATTTTCCCCTTTGTTATAAATTTACTAACACCACTTGAGGGGATCTTCCTACTATAAATAACTTGACTTGATCAATTGAATTTAATAGTGTGATGAACAATGAGTTTTACCCCACACCTCACGCCATAAGTGAATTTAAGTATTTAATTAATTGAATTGGTCGAGTGATTATGCATTTCACCCATGCCTCAAATGGATTGCACAACTTAATTCCTTGACAAACTTTTCTATTATGATATAAATCCTTGATTAAATGCTTTCACCTTAGTGTTGAGAGTGATAAAAGGGGTTCAAATTTAAGGACCCCTTGAATAGGCACATCATGCCTTAGTTAGAATTTTTTAATGTTTTGTAAACATATCGGGGCAACACTAGTTATTCCTAGGACGGAATTGTTGGGTGTTATTAATTTTTACCTTTAGAAAAAGTGACATTGGTTCCCTAGGGGAAACCCTATGGATGGAATTGATGGTGAGATGGTTGTACCATGCGATGTGAGAGACTTGGGCCCCTACATGTGACGCTAGGGATAGACTTAGAGGTCATTTCTTGCTATTATCACACCATTCTTGGAGTGATTGTTGGGATCTCATTCTTGGGTCACTTTGGATGGTATCCCTTGGAATTGGAATTATATCATGCCCTTAGAGAAATATATTTAATTATTTATAATTTCCATAGACGGGCTCAGGAAGACTCTATAATTATTAAGAGGTTTAATTGGAATAAAATGTAAGTGAAATTTTTAAATTGATAAATGATATTTTGGTTTTGAAAACTTAGGGACTTGTACACTAAGCCCAATCACAATCATGGGGACAACCCATCTTCTTACACATCATATCACTCGCTTTACCTTCATAATATACCTTAGTTCAAAATCACCAGCTTATGTCGAAGCAGGTATAATTGGATGGGTGTCCTAATAGAACCCAGTCCAGTTTATTAATTTAATTATTAGTTTTCATCTTGCATTTAATAATTGTGGCCCATTGTTCATTCTATATTTCATGATATGGAGTGATCTATACACAGTTTTTGGTGGCCTATTGGTATTTTATCTCACACCCTGCTTGGGATACCTTTGGTACCCAAGTAGACTTCATGACTGTAGATATTGATAAAGGGAAACGGCCAACTTTTGATGCTTTATTTATAGTTCTAGGATGGGGTATGGGGTAGAGGACCAAATCTATGATCAAGATGCTAGTTATAGTAGTTTTTTGTATTTTTTGTATTTTATAAAGCATGTGGTACATGACTATATCCCCTACCCATTGCATATTCATTTTTTTATAGAATAATATTCATTGACATATATTATTTATTCATCTTCCACCTTTCTACTTATACTTCTTGGTTTATTTCTATTATTTCTTCTACTGTCTACTGCTATTACTGCTTCTACTATGGTGGGTTACTGGTTTAGTCATATAGAGTCTAATTTTCTATTTCTCACTTGTTGTATATACCTATATTGTTATGCTTTACACTGATCAATAAGTTCATAGTCTCCCCACATACACTCCCAAGTCCCTCGTTATTAGTTTAAAACCTCTAGAATTTGGGGAGATGCGCTTTAGGTATTGTGGACTGTTGTCTCGAGGAACCGTTAAGTGGAATCTGTGGTGGGATGCTAAAAAGTGGTATCAGGGGTTTATTTTCCTTTTTTTCTTACTATTTGGGTTTATACAGGAGACTAAGATATTGTAATTTTGTAATGAGCCTATACCTGGGAGTAGCTAACCCACGTACAGGGGAAACCCAAATTACCTGGGATGGGTAAATTCTATCATTTCGTATGTTGTTACAGTTTCATGGATTTCACCATTGGGTGACACACTTGTTTTTTCTATTATTGATTTTGATGTTATTAAAAAGGGTTGTTTAGCCTTGTCCTGATGATATCATGGCATACTAAAATCATGTATCATAATAGGCACCGTAGGATTTAAAATTCCATGCATTATTACATGCCATATCTATTTTCTATATACATTTCCTATATTGTATGTGATGTTTTTGGTGCCTTGTTTGTTATTATATGCAATTCTTTGATTATTATATATATAAATGTTGCAAATTTCCTTACAGGACTGAAAAACATAACTTACACTTGAAGTTCTTTCCTTAACCTAATAGTGTTTTCATGCATATGTTAAAGTAGATACCTTAAGTAATCAATTATGGTATGTTGATCCATGGACCATAAGTCACATGGGATGGAACATGTTTTGGTTAGGATTAAGTTTATTCCACTCTCCAATTTATAAGGTGTGTGGGCCCTTATAAATTGGAAATAGTGATCCATCTAATTCAACCATTTAAAGGAAATCTAAATACATAACTGAAAATGAATCAAAATGAATATGATATTTAAAAATGAAATAGCAACCTTATATGTGTGTTATGATACCTTGACCCTGACCTGAACTTAGTAATGGGAAATAGGTTGTATCTCCTATGATCTTTTTACAACCATTTCTGTTCACCCAGACCAATATCCTGGAGTAGGATAAGGGTTGTGACATGATTATAGGCATTCCTTGTACCTGTACTTTCTTTATTATGTTTCCTATATATTATAAATACTATTTTAAGCATGATCTTAGAAATTGTAGAGATATGAAACCATGATGACCATGTGGTGTATGCCAAGAGAGTGGAGATGAGCATACTTCTGAGGTGGTGGTCCCTGATCCACTCATGATATCTCCTATAGTTCCACCTGAATCATCTCCTATAGATCTTCCACTAGGAACTGATGCTCATTTATGAGATAGTTTCTTTCATTTCAGGTTGTCTGTATAGGGTTCTCCTAGACCTTCTCCTACTATGGAAGAGTTGACTAAGGAGGTCTAGTAGCAGCAGCATACCACCTTCTCTGGGGATGGAGGACCTCAGGCTGCTGAATCAAGGCCAGCGGCCATGCTATCTATCTTTGTGCATGTTGAGATTCCTCTAGAGAAAAGGGACAAGATAGAGACCTATATGTTATGTGACTCCACGAATCATTGTTGGGACATTCTCACTTAGGTTGTTCCACATAATGCTATGGTCTGTAAGAAATTCTAGATAGAATTTTTTGACTACTTCTTTATGAAGACCTTGATAATAGATCGTGCTCAAGAATTCATGCACCTTTAGCAAGGTGACATGTTGGTGGTGGAATACTCTGCTTTATTCACTAAAATATAGTGTTTCTCACTAACCTTATCTGGTGATGAGCTGAAGACTATGAATCTATTCGATTATGGGTGTAACACCCTAAGATTTTATGAAAAATATTCTTTTAATTTCATTAATGTCTTATGTTGTATTCTACACCAAGATTACCTTGCGCTATATGCAACACCGTATTAGCTTGTAGTATATGCAACACTATTCTTGGATCGTGTTACACACAATTTTGATAATAGTTATTCTACGCAACATTGAGTATATATATATATATATTCAATGTATAAATGAAATATGGTTGGATTATGTTATACGAAACAACGAAGGATTCTTGCATAACACACAACCCTGACTTGGCTTGCATTACACGCAAGCGCGACCTTCCGCGATAGCGTGTGTTGTACGCAATACCGAGTTTCGCTAAACAATGATATACTATTAAAATATTATTAAAACTAGCCGTTATGAATAGTAATAACCACTTTTTGAAATTTCGTAAATTTTATTTTTCAAAATGGACTTCATTTTTGGATTCGGAATATCGAAATTAGCTTAGGGTGAAATTTTGGTACTTTTCGGATAACTTTCATTTTCTGATGAATAGTGAAAATTACTAAATTTTAATTAAAAACAACCTTTTTAATCGAAATAATTAATAGTGATAAATTATTAATTTGAGTGGTTTTAAAGTATATTTAGAATATATTTTTACAATTTAATACAATGTTGGTCATTGGATGTAATTTCACATTTAAACCAGACATAAACAAGTGTCAATCTTTTGATAGTTATTATCTCTTAGAAACACGCTATTTGTTTTGACGACAGGAATTAATTTTCAAATTAATTAATGAAACTGATATGTTTTGAATTTGTTAAAATAGACATCATTTTTGAGTTCATAATATCAAATATAGATTAGGCCTAATTTTTGGTATTTTTCTAGAAACTTTCATTTTTTGATGAATAGTGAAACCACTAAGTGGTAGTTAAAAAAAATAAATTTTTCATAAAACGTAATTTTACCGCTTCTGTGAGTGAAATTTCAAAAATCCGAGAGACACGGTTGATATCAGTAAGTAAAATATGGTTCAATGAGATGAAAATAATTTTTGATGAATAGAACTTTTTACTTTTTTTTACCACGGTTAAAAGTAAATAGTGTAATTAAGGGTAAAACTGATATTATTATTACCCTAACACATGTCCTAATTCTATTGGATAAGTGTAATTCGACCAAAAACAACCTTAGGAATAAAATATGACCATTTAGGCCCACTTGTATTAGATTAGGACATTTATTATTAATTTATTTAAAGAAGGGTTAAAATAGTTAAAATCAAAGTTTAATAAGTAAATCATTTTTAATATAGGGTTATACATAAGATAAATTTGACTATAAATATTAATTATAAATATAAAACTATTTACTACATAATGTTATTTTATTTGTAATTTTTATACATTAAATAATTTAATTTATTTATGACACAAAGATGATGCAGTAATTATCCTATTAATGAAATATTGACATAATTGATGTTATAAATACCCAAATAAATGTAATTTGAGACTTTTTATGAAATAAAATAATTTTATAGGTCACTATGACATGTTATTATTGATTTAATTAACTTTTTTCGAACTAATAATTCTGTTATGATTTTCACAAAAATCAATTACAAAATAGTGTCAAAATTGACATAAAATAGTTTTTAAAACAAATATTATATTATTAATTGTTATTTTATTCTTAAAAATCTAAGGTTCAGAAAAATGACATAGATAAGGTTATATATATTAATAATAAACAACTTGGGGTTCGTTTGGCTTCTTATAGTAAGTTTATTAACCTTATAGTGTAAGAACACAAGAAGACACGGTAAAAGTAAAATTATTTTACTTAATGTTAAATCTAAATGATAAGGTTAAAATAGAAACCTAAACTTATCTAAATTATATTGGATGAGAGGATTTAGACCCATCCCCACATTAGCTTCTAAATAAATCAATTTTGAGCTATTTAAAACCGAATTTGACTTTATAATAAAATAATAGTTTTAGTTATTCCAAAGGTACCCCTCTCCTCCCTTATAAAAGGGCACCTCCTCCCTCTCTTCCTAACACCACTTTGAGCCTTCACTCTCGGCAAACCCCTGCCAAATTCTCTTCTCCACTTCCCTAGAAACATCCTATAGGTTCTTATCTTCCTCAAATACCAATTTTAGTGCCCTAAAAGGAGATCTCCAAAGAGGCGATTCAAAGAAGAGGTAATGTCCATTACCAATTCTTTCAACTTTATTTCTTCTTCAACTTCTTCTTATTAGGTTGTTTCATTATTAAGTAATAACATAAGTATCAATAATATACTTATATGTTATTATAAGTATGAAACAACCTTATTTCACCATCTGTCCATCCTACGGAAAACGAAATCACCGCGCGTGCGTACGTACGGAATACCGTCTCCACGCCGTGGTGTAATCTATTTTCCACCACCACCTTACTTGGATGGGTATAATGGTGTAAATAATAACTATATATGATTATTGTAAAGTCATATTGATTCTGAAATAGTATACATACACTCCAATACAATTCCCGATCATGAGAACGATATCATCGCTCGTGCGTACGGACGGACTACCGTCTCCACGACGCGATGAGATTCATTCTCCACGTTAACCATTCATGAATGGTTATAAAGTATATATAATAATTAATCATGAAATATATGACATAATAATGATACTGGGTTTATGTGTATATATATGTATTTCATCTACTTAATTCCATTCAACTCAATAAGGAAAAGAAAACAGCGTTCATGCATACGTACGGTCTACCGTCTCCATGAACGGTATATTTCTTTCCATTTACTGATCTATTATATATATATATATATTCTGAATATATATTATATATAAATCATGTTTTATATTCTGTAATTAATTAATCATGATCTAATTAATCATATGAATAATTACAAGTCAAAACACGGACGACAAATGAAACGATTTTACCCAAAACGCTCTTTAACATGGAATTTACAAAAGAATGGGTAATATAAAGCCATAAGTGAACCATATATGATATCATAACAATGATTATGATTCTGGAATAAGTCAATGACATTATTTAAATCATTATATAGTAGGTTCAGACACTTACGAAGAAAATCGGACCTAAGGTAATGGAAATATCACAATCTCATTTTTATCCGAGATTGTTTATACTTCGGTATTTACTAGGGTGTATTTTATCATACAAATCCATATTTCCTAAATATGTAATATTATTTCCATCCACCTACAATTGTTTAAATCCAATTTTACCCTTCAGTGAGTTTTTAGTAAAATATATGAAATGAATCTTTTGTCGTTTTTCGTACGAGGTACTTTTTGACTTTTCCGACAAAAGTACGAGAAGAATGTTTTTTGTAACTTATACGACATGAATGGATTTTTAAAACATTATTTCCAAGAAGCTTCCTTTATAATTTTTCAAGTTTATTTTTAATCAACTTCTTTTAGTTTAAAATTGTATGACATGTTAAGAAAGGAAAATATTTTTGAAGTAGAAAGGATATTTTCCTCAAGAATGGAGTTCAAGTGTTTTATCAAAATTATTTTCCATCTAAGATAATATAGGGTTTTGTTTCTATACCTATTATTACATTGATTTGATTATGTTGTGATGGAATTATTTTTTTATGAATTCCTTTATCTTAGATGAATTGTTTTATGATGTCACGATGTTTAAGATTCCCATTTTTATTACATGGGTTATGCTATGATGTATGGTTTATGATTTTGTGGCACACATAAGAATGGTATCATTATGAGATGGGTGGTACCTATATATCCCTCCAATTTATTGGGTAAAGATTTTATATCTCATGAGATAGACATGGCTGGAATGGCAGGTTAAACCGGTTCAGTGAAACAGGACTGAAATGAGGAGTGAACTCGGTTCAGAAATGGACTTTGTCCACTAAGATAGTCTTGGAAATGAGTCTTGACTAATAAGAAATTATTCTATATGATTATGTGTGTATGAAACAAAGTTTCATGTTTTAAGTTATGATTATTGGGATTACATTTCACTACTATGATTTATCCCATGTTTTGATATTATGATCTCTTTTGTAGGTTAAGATTTCCAAAATGTTATGTTCTTATGAATATGATGTGATTGATATTTCTTTTGTTTACCCTTACTGAGCATTTGAGCTCACCCTTTTATGTTTTCTTTTCCAAAAGATATAAAGAAAGGTTTTAGGTTAAAAAAAAGAAGATCTTTATGGGAGATGTTGAAGATCTTTCACCATGATTAGAAGATTATATTCCGAGTTTCCAAAGACACTAAACTATTACGGTACTTGTGTGTGTGTTTTTGTTATGTACTAAGTATTCCGAAAAAGTAATGTAATGTCCATGTACGTTAAGCTTAGGTTCTCTACAGTTGGCATCAGAGGAAAGTTTTAGTCAACCTTTGGAAACTAGGATGCGAGAACTTTAGTGAGATCCCTAGAGATATTTCTAAGGTATGTCTAGGGATGTCCCTAAGGTTAAGTATACGTTATAGTCCTAGAATTGCACTAACCATCTTAGAATTAAACCTAAGATGTTAGATATTGAAGGTACACCCCCTTTATTATATTGTTTTCCCTAGTATTATTTTTACCTCTCACACTATTCTTTTTGGGTTTTAGATGATGGCTGGAACCTGAAGGAACCGTGTTGATCAATGCAATGGACAATGCAATGATTGTCCTCCTGAACAAACAAATTTTATGGGAGATAGAGTGAAAAATCTTATTTCTATACTTACACAAGCTATGAATCATTCTGGACTTCCAAATGAGCAGAGAAGGGAACAATATTCTATTGAGTCCTTCATGAGGCAACGTCCACCTTCTTTCAGTGGGTCTTCTGATCCACTTGTTGCTGAACAATGGATCAGTACTACTGAAAAGATATTTTCAGTTCTTCAATGTTCTGAACATGATAAAGTCATCTTAGCAGTGTATCGTTTGGAAGGCGATGCTGATCAATGGTGGAATCTTATCAAGAATACGAGGCCAAGAGATGAAATTGAGTCCATGGAATGGGATGAGTTCAAGAACTTATTTTTCAATAAGTACTTCCCTCATATTCTTCGAACAAAGATGGAGAAGGAGTTTCTTGAACTAAAGCAAAAGGATGGTGAATCTGTTGGTATATACGAAGTGAATTTTACAAGGCTTGCAAGGTATACATCTGGATTTATCATCCAACCTGAAAGTAAAGTTGATCGATTCTTCAGTGGCTTAAAACCAAATCTTCGAAGGGCATTATCTATAAGAGACTTCAGTAGCTATGAAGAAATTGTGCGTTGTGCTATCAAGGTAGAAATGGAAGTTGGTGTTACTTATCCATCTCATAGTTTTTACAAGAAACGAAAGATGGAGTTGAAGGAGAAATCTCAGAATAATGGTGAAAAGAAGATGAATGTTTCCTTATGCTCAAAGTGTGGAAAGAAGCTTGGTGGAGATTGTCTTAAAGGGACTAGAAAATGTTTTAAGTGTGGAAAAGAAGGTCATCGAGTAGTTGAGTGTCGAAGTAATGGAAAAAGGGTTTCTAATGATGTGAACAAAGAAAATACTACAGAGAATGCACCACCAACACTTCAATGCTTCAAGTGCAAGGAAATGGGGAATTATGCTAATAAATTCCCTAATCCAAGGGTTAGTGATGATCGACATGAGCAACCACTTAAGGCAAAGGACAAAGGGAAGTCACATGCGATCACTATTGGCGATGTTGAATATGACAACGATGTGGTGGAATAATTAAGTGTTTATGTAATGGGATTCCAAAATAATGTTGTATATAGTATCGTGGAATATTGGAATATTTATGTATTGGTCTATTGTGGTTTTCAATGGTACCAGTAACCATAGAATGTGATTGATATATTTTTGGAAAAAAAAGATGATATGCACATAATGAAAGGAAAACGAGAAAATGAAATGTTTGACCGTATTCATGAGCTCATGACTGATATAAGGAGAAGGTTATATCATGGTTTGAGTATATAGATTTTTTGGATTTTGGTATGTGGAAATAGTTAACTTTTGACTGCATTCATTTTTTCACTATGGTTCAATTAATGGGTATTCATTCTTCAAGAGAATACATGATTAAGGTATTCACATGTTTGTAATTTGACCAACAAGATATATCTTATGATACATGGGGGATAAATGATGGAATTCACGTGATTGTTATGTGACATTTCAAGTAATCATTTTCTTCATACTATGATCTTGGTCTAAAGTATTTTAGATATGCCTAAAGATTGGAATGGATTATGTTGTACATAAGTTAGGATATAACTTTTTTCGATCTTATTGATGGGATGTTATAGTAATATAGCTTTAGAAAAAGGACAACCTGTAGGACGGACGACAGCCCATCACGTCGGACAAGGCTGTGGGAATCGAACCCACAACCGAAGTGTGACTGGCCTTTATCGTCTACCACTAGCCTACAGGAAGTCCCTGGTTAGTAGAAACTAGTTTTATTTTATTACACGGTATGATATATGAAGTATAAGTTCATTTTTGGAATCGTATACGATTAACCTCGCCATAGATGGACTTATGTATATTTGATAACTTTTTCTAACCTTTTGTTAGAAACAGATGGAATGACCCATCATTCTATCACATGATCTATTAACACTTCATGAATAAAAAATTCAACTTCATTTCTTTAAGAGATGAAGTGGAAATTGTTCAAAGCACGAACAATAGTGAAATTGTACCAAAATCATGTAAGTATTTCTTTTAATTCACCAACTTTAGGGAAATGATCTTGAAAACCAAAAATGTTTTCCTAGAGCCCTTATATCTGATGAATCAGATGGTACCTTAGATCATCTCAAATCTATGGCTTTGTGATTGTTGCCTATTTCATAGCCATATTCTCTACCACTCTCCATCAGAACTTGATGGTTAGATTTTTCTTCCATATCCATATTTTCACCTATGTTCTCCTACGTGAAAACCCAGTGATGAGTTAATTTGGGTAACCGTTACATTTCATACTTTAGTTTTTAAAGCCAAGTTTGGGTATTCCTTTTTACGATGTGGGTTTCTATTAAACAAACTTTTGAGTAGTAAACCATTTATAACCCTGACGAATTTCGAGGGTGAAATTCATTTTAAGGGGGGTAGAATGTAACACCCTGAGATTTTATGAAAAATATTCCTTTAATTTCATTAATGTCTTATGTTGTATTCTACACCAAGATTACCTTGCGCTATACGCAACACCGTATTAGCTTGTAGTATACGCAACACTATTCTTGGATCGTGTTACACACAATTTTGATAATAGTTATTCTATGCAACATTGAGTATATATATATATATATATATATATTCAATGTATAAATGAAATATGGTTGGATTATGTTATACGAAACAACGAAGGATTCTTGCACAACACGCAACCCTGACTTGGCTTGCATTACACGCAAGCACAACCTTCCGCGATAGCGTGTGTTGTACGCAATACCGAGTTTTTCTAAACAATGATATGCTATTAAAATATTATTAAAACTAGCCGTTATGAATAGTAATAACCACTTTTTGAAATTTTGTAAATTTTATTTTTCAAAATGGACTTCATTTTTGGATTCAGAATATTGAAATTAGCTTAGGGTGAAATTTTGGTACTTTTCGGATAACTTTCATTTTCTGATGAATAGTGAAAATTACTAAATTTTAATTAAAAACAACCTTTTTAATAGAAATAATTAATAGTGATAAATTATTAATTTGAATGGTTTTAAAGTATATTTAGAATATATTTTTACAATTTAATACAATTCTGTTCATTGGATATAATTTCACATTTAAACCAGACATAAACAAGTGTCAATCTTTTGATAGTTATTATCTCTTAAAAACACGCTATTTGTTTTGACGACAGGAAATAATTTTCAAATTAATTAATGCAACTGATATGTTTTGAATTTGGTAAAATAGACATCATTTTTGATTTCATAATATCAAATATAGCTTAGGCCTAATTTTTGGTATTTTTCTGGAAACTTTCATTTTTTGATGAATAGTGAAACCACTAAGTGGTAGTTAAAAAAATGAATTTTTCATAAAACTTAATTTTACCACTTCTGTGAGTGAAATTTCAAAAATCCGAGAGACACGGTTGATGTCAGTAAGTAAAATGTGGTTCAATGAGATGAAAATAATTTTTGGTGAATAGTAACTTTTTCCTTTTTTTACCATGGTTAAAAGTAAATAGTGTAATTAAGGGTAAAAATGATATTATTATTACCCTAACACATGTCCTAATTCTATTGGATAAGTGTAATTAGACCAGAAACAACCTTAGGAATAAAATATGACCATTTAGGCCCACTTGGATTAGATTAGGACATTTATTATTAATTTATTTAAAGAAGGGTTAAAATAGTTAAAATCAAAGTTTAATAAGTAAATCATTTTTAATATAGGGTTATACATAATATAAATTTGACTATAAATATTAATTAGAAATATAAAACTATTTCCTACATAATGGTATTTTATTTTTAATTTTTAGACATTAAATAATTTAATTTATTTATGACACAAAGATGATGCAGTAATTATCTTATTAATGAAATATTGACATAATTGATGTTATAAATACTGAAATAAATGTAATTTGAGACTTTTTATGAAATAAACTAATTTTCTAGGTTAATATGACATGTTATTATTGATTTAATTTACTTTTTTAGAACTAATCATTCTGTTATGAGTTTCACAAAAATCAATTACAAAATAGTGTCAAAATTGACATAAAATAGTTTTTAAAACAAATATTATATTATTAATTGTTATTTTATTCCTAAAAATCTAAGGTTCGGAAAAATGACTTAGATAAGATTATATATATTAATAATAAACAACTTGGGGTTCGTTAGGCTTCTTATAGTAAGTTTATTAACCTTATAGTGTAAGAACACAAGAAGACACGGTAAAAGTGAAATTATTTTACTTAATGTTAAATCTAAATGATAAGGTTAAAATAGAAACATAAACTTGTATAAATTATATTGGATGAGAGGATGTCTACCCATCCCCACATTATCTTCAAAATAAATCAATTTGGATCTATTTAAAACTGAATTTTACTTTATAATAAAATAATAGTTTTAGTTATTCCAAAGGTGCCCCTCTCCTCCCTTATAAAAGGGCACCTCCTCCCTCTCTTCCTCACACCACTTTGAGCCTTCAAGATCGGTCAACCCCTGCCAAATTCTCTTCTCCACTTCCCTAGAAACATCCTAGAGGTTCTTCTTTTCCTCAAAGACCAATTTTAGTGCCCTAAAAGGAGATCTCTAAAGAGGCGCTTCAAAGAAGAGGTAATGTCTATTACCAATTCTTTCAACTTTATTTCTTCTTCCACTTCTTCTTCTTAGGTTGTTTCATTGTGAAGTAATAACATCAGTATCAATAATATACTGATATTTTATTATAAGTATGAAACAACCTTATTTCACCATCTGTCCATCCTACGGAAAAAGAAATCACCGCGCGTGCGTACGTACGGAATACCTTCTCCACGCCGTGGTGTAATCTATTTTCCACCACCACCTTACTTGGATGGGTATAATGGTGTACATAATAACTATATATGATTATTGTAAAGTGATATTTATTCTGAAATAGTATACATACACTCCAATACAATTCCACGATCATGAGAACGATATCATCGCTCGTGCGTACGTACGGACTACCGTCTCCACGACGCGATGAGATTCATTCTCCACGTTAACCATTCATGAATGATTATAAAGTATATATAATAAGTAATCATGAAATATATGAAATAATAATTATACTGGATTTATGTTTATATATATGTATGTCATCTACTTAATTCCATTCAACTCAATAAGGAAAAGAAAACAGCGTTCATGCATACGTACGGTCTACCGTCTCCATGAACGGTGTATTTCTTTCCATTTACTGATCTATTATATATATATATTCTGAATATATATTATATATAAATCATGTTTTATATTCTTTAATTAAGTAATCGTGATCTAATTAATCATATTAATAATTACAAGTCAAAACACGGATGACAAATGAAACGATTTTACCCAAAACGTTCTTTAACATGGAATTTACAAAAGAACGGGTAATATAAAGCCATAAGTGAACCATATATGATATCATAACAATGAGTATGATTCTGGAATAAGTCAATGACATTATTTAAATCATTATACAAGAGGTTCAGACACTTACGAAGCAAATCAGACCTAAGGTAAGGGAAATATCACAATCTAATTTTTATCCGAGATTGTTTATACTTCGGTATTTACTAGGGTGTATTTTATCATCCACATCCATGTTTCCTCAATATGTAATATTATTTCCATCCACCTACAATTTTTTAAATCCAATTTTACCCTTCGGTGAGTTTTTAGTAAAAGATATGAAAGGAATATTTTTCCATTTTTCGTACGAGGTACTTTTTGACTTTTTCGAAAAAAGTACGAGAAGAATGTTTTTTTTAACTTATACGGCATGAATGGATTTTTAAAGCATTATTTCCAAGAAGCTTCCTTTACAAGTTTTCAAGTTTATTTTTAATCAACTTCTTTTAGTTTAAAATTGTATGACATGTTAAGAAAGGAAAATGTTTTTGAAGTAGAAAGGATATTTTCCTCAAGAATGGAGTTTAAGTGTTTTATCAAAATTATTTTCTATCTAAGATAATATAGGGTTCTGTTTCTATACCTATTATTACATTGATTTGATTATGTTTTGATGGAATTATTTTTTTATGAATTCCTTTATCTTATATGAATTTTTTTATGATGTCACAATGTTTAAGATTCCCATTTTTATTACATGGGTTATGCTATGATGTATGGTTTATGATTTTGTGGCACACATAAGAATGGTATCATTATGAGATGGGTGGGACCTATATCTACCTCCAATTAATTGGGTAAAGATTTTATATCTCATGAGATAGACATGGCTGGAACGGAAGGTTAAACCGGTTCAGTGAAA
The DNA here is from genome assembly GCA_963277665.1 of Viscum album. Taxonomy (NCBI): domain Eukaryota; kingdom Viridiplantae; phylum Streptophyta; class Magnoliopsida; order Santalales; family Viscaceae; genus Viscum; species Viscum album. The sequence continues at coordinate 1,785,641,632 of OY728151.1, read as the reverse complement.
CAGGACTGAAACAAGGAGTGAACTCGGTTCAGAAATGGACTTTGTCCACTAAGATAGTCTTGGCAATGAGTCTTGAATAATAAGAAATGATTATCTATGATTATGTGTGTATGAAAAAAAGTTTCATGTTTTAAGTTATGATTATTGGGATTACATTTCACTACTATGATTTATCCCATGTTATGATATTATGATCTCTTTTGCAGGTTAAGATTTCCAAAATGTTATGTTCTTATTAATATGATGTGATTGATATTTCTTTTGTTTACCCTTACTGAGCATTTGAGCTCACCCTTTTATGTTTTCTTTTCCATAGGATATAAAGAAAGGTTTTAGGTATAAAAAAATAAGATCTTTATGGGAGATGTTGAAGATCTTTCACTACGATTAGAAGATTATATTCTGAGTTTCCAAAGACACTAAACTATTACGGTCCTTGTGTGTGTGTTTTTGTTATGTACTAAGTATTCCGCAAAAGTAATGTAATGTCCATGTATGTTAAGCTTAGTGTATCTACAATGGGATTTCATACTCCATATTATTTCATGTGAATATATTTTAGCTAACCATTATTTTAAAAATAGTGAACTAGACCCTCATCACTAAGAAGAAATTGAGGGAATATGGTGACATGAACCAAAAAAGTTCAGCTTCCAGGTAAGGAAGTGGTTTATCCAGTGGTAGGAAACATTGATTTAAGGGTGCACACGGTGTTAGTACTAGCTAGTTGGAATGCACCAAGAGCTATGTTGTGTGTCACCAGTGTTGATGACTATGCCATAAAAAGCCCTAGTGTATGAGGAACCTGATCGAGTGTTGGGATTGTGGAAGGATGGTTCACCTACATCATTTTTCCGATATTTTCCTCTAGTTTCTAGTGAACATGGCTCACTTCCAACACCCCTTTTAGGTTTAGGATCATCGACACCATGCTAAGATGTAAGTTGGTATTATATAGGATATTTGGGCTAAGCTGGTGGTCATGGTTGAGGCGGTCAAGCCTCAGAGTTTTAGCGGCAGTAGAGTAGACCTTATCAGGATACTTAGGTGGCATCTTAGGAACGAGATTCTTTCCATATTTATGTAGTTAAGCCTAAAATATATGAGCATAGACCAAGTCCATATACAGTTAGAGGTAGTATTCTGATAGCCTCCATTTTAGTGTCTACATTGTTTGATACAGGTGCATCACACCTTTTTCTATCTCGTGCAACTATGGAGAGTCTGAACTTAGTGATAGAGTGCTCTAGTGGTGTTATGACCCTTGATACACTGTTAGGAGTTTGAGATGAGGGTATACACTAGTTCAAAAAGTTCCCCCTTACAATAAGTGGGTACCATTTTTTATGGAGTTTCCTCATCCTCGAGATGACTGATTTAGACTTCATTCATGGTATGGACTAGCTTATGCCTTATCTATCCCATGTGAATTGATATCATTTTTGGGTATATTTCACATCACCCAAGGGAAACAAGTATATCAATAAGGGAGAATGGGATATCCAAAAAATTCAAGTTGGACCCAAGCATACTGGGCTTGGTGGAGTGAAAACCTAGATGTCCAGTCTCTTTATGAGTGATCAGGGAATATAGATCATGGAATTCCCTCCTATTATAGATAATTTCAGGGATGTCTACCCTAATGATTTCTCTCACTTACCTCTTAATAGAGAGCTCGAGTTCACCATCAAGATTGTGCCAGGTGTGGAAACTATCTCCATTCCTCCATATAGGATGGAACCTATAGAGATCCCGGAACTCAAGAAGCAGCTTAAAGATATATAGGAAAAGGGTTTTATCTGACCCAACACTTCTCCATGGGGTTCACCAGTCCTTTTCTCTAAGAAGTTATATGGTACCCTTATATGGTTCATGGATTATTGCTGACTAAACCATCTTATAGTAAAGAATAGGTGTCTACTTCCTCATATAGATGACCTATTAAACTAGCTCTAAGGAGAGATTGTTTTCTCCAATATTTATTTGAGGTCGGACTACCATCAGGTGCATGTATGGTCATCAGACATACCAAATACAACATTCTAGAGTATGTACAGCTTGTATGATTATTTTTCTATGTCTTTCAGTCTAAAAAATGCACCAAAAGTCTTTATGGATCTTATAAATTGGGGTTTTCTCCCTTATCTCAATTCCTTTGTGGTATTCTTCACAAACGACATCTTAGTGTATTATCGCACAAGAAACAACCATGCCAATCATTTTGAAATCATAATGAGTACACTGAGAGAGATCCAGCTATATGTGAAGCTCAGTAAATGGAACTTTTGGATCATTAAGGTTCACTTCTCGGTTCATATAATATATGAAGAAGGTGTATCATTTGACCCAAAGAAGGTGAGCATCATGGTTTTCTGGGATCAACCCAAGAATTTGTTTGATATACGTAGCTTCTTAGGGATATCCAGTTAATATAGGTCATTCATCTAGTATTTCTCACACATGGAAGTGCCGTATATGGGTTTGACCAATAAAGGTGTGAAATTAGGTTGGACTGAAGCTTGTGAGAAATATTTTTTATTATAATGCTTTATCAGGTTGGGTAAATTCTGATATAGGGTGATCAGGTTGTAGTGTATGAGTCTCTCTAGATGAGAACCCATGAGTGGAATGACCCTACACATGACCTCGATCTAGATTTTATGGTCCATGTTATAAGATTTTCGAGGAACTACTTATTGGGTGAGTGATTCATTGTTTAAACATATCATAAAAGTCATAAATATATCTCCACACAATGATAATTGAATATGAGGTAGCGTAGGTGGGTTGAATACCTATAATTTTTTGACTTTGAGCTTGCTTATACCCCCAAAAAGGGAAATATCGTAGTATATTCCTTGAGCTGGAAGACTCAAATGCAAGCCCTCAAGGAAGCTAGTTGTGAGTGGTAGTTGATGGATCTATTTTCTAAGATTCACCTGGATGTTTAAGAACAACACGAGTAGCCAGTTCTAGTAGCTCTAGCAATGACATACTCCCTTATAGAGTAGTTTTGGATAAAGAAGTTATCTGATTATGAGGGCCTCATCTTGAGGGAGATCATCGCAATTTAGAACCCACCTCCTGGTTGTATTTTTGATAGAAATGAGACCTTACTCTTTTGTGGGAATATTTAGGTACCTTCGGATATGTGGGAAGATATTTTGATGAAATATCATGAATTTGTTTAGGAAGTACAGCCTGGTCTCACAAAGATACAATAATGCATCCGATGTCAGTATTAGTGTCCATGTATGAAAAGGTAGATATCAAGTTTCATTACTAGGTGCTCCACCTATCAGTAAGTGAAGTTAGAGCACTATAGACCATCAAAAATTCGACAGCCTCTCTCTATTCCTGAGTATAAATGTAACGATGTCACCATTGATTTTTAGACGGGATTTCTAAGATCCCCTTAAGTAAGTGATGTGGTATGGGTGATCGTTAATAGGTTAACCATGGTTTCACACTTCCTACCAATCTGGGAGACCTTCTTTGTTGATGAGATTGGGAGAATTTACATCTTGGAGATAGTGTGCCTTCATGGAATTAATCATTCTATTCTATCATATAGAGGCACCTAGTTTACTTTATGATTCTAGAAAGGGTTTCAAAAAGAACTGGGTTCACATGTTCTCTTGAGCACAGATTATCGCCCTCAAACTGATAGACTATCCTAGCAAATGATATGAGTGTTAGAGGATATGATTCAAGCATGCATCCTTGATTTTTGAGGATCGTGGGAAAATCATATCCCTCTAGTTGAATTTTCCTACAAAAAAACTTCCAGGAAATGATTTAGATGGATTTGTATGAGTCCCTTTATGATATTCCATTCTGTTTACCTCTATGCTAGCTAGAGGCAGGTGAGGCAATGCTACTGGATCCTCACCTCATTTAGGAGACTTCATAACAAGTCCGGATTATTTATAAGTATATGGCTATAGATTAGTCTAGGAATAAATCTTATAACAATTGTCATTGTTGACCTCTATATTTTAAGGTGGTACATCTAGTTAATGAGGACATAGTCTCCCCATAGACACTCCAAAGGATCTCGCTACTATTTAGCAGCCTCTGGCATTTTGGGAGATGCGCTTGAGGTCTTGTGTTCCACCCTCTTAGGGCACTGTTAAGTGGAATACAGGGTGGTATGCTACACAAAGAAACCTTCAAGTTTGATTTGTATTTACCTGCCTTTAACTTCCATGGTTTTAACCACTATTTGAATTTTAATTATAGTCAATGTATTTATGTCCAAAAATAGAGAAATTAAAACAATATCTATAAAAAGTATTCAATTTTATCATTGAAGGTTGTGGACTCATTCATCTTTACAAACTTCTGTGTGCTTTACTATTCAAATAGCTCAATGTTTTCCTCATAGTAGGATATGGTGTTTCTATAAAAGCTACATAATCAATATTTATTAATATTAAATATCTTTTCTCATTCATTCAATCACATTTATCTAATCTTCATGAAGATCCTTATTCATTGATTAATCCTCAATGATTGAGAAGTTTTCTAAACCCTTTAATTTTCTTTTTCTTATATTGGATCAATCCAAGAAACTAGTGTATTAGGGTTGACATAAGAATCATCAACCTTATCCTTCCCTTTGTTCTAATCTATTGATGTTATTACTTTTAATTCCTCATAATCACAACTAATTAAACTTTTACCAATAGATCTATTTATTTGTTAATTAAAAATTTTCTCAACAACTTTTGACCCTTTTTTGTCCCTTTCTAATAGTTATCTATCTATGAACCTCTAAAAACAAGTCTCCTTATTTGAATCTAATAATTTAATTTATGGTTCAAATTTTCATATCAATAAAACAACCACTCCTAGAAGGAATTATAGCATTATAATTCTCAATTTTATATAATCATTAAGGTATTTAATCACCATATCATGTTCTTCCGTCATTGACTTGAAATTAACCACTTCTTCTAAATTCACCTTAAAAACTAATTGATCTTATATATCTTTTTCTATTTAGTCAATATTAGCTTCAATATGATCTATATATTAACAATATTCCTTCAGTAATCCATTAATCTTTAGATTTTTCTTTGATTTAATTGCAAGCTCTTTGAGTGCTCCCATAAGTTCTCCCTTGAGATAGAAATCTAATTCAGTTTGATTTTCTTTGTCCTTATTACATTCTTCCTTTTAAATGGTGTAAATCATGGAATATTTATTATTTGATTTTAATTATATTTATATCACCTCCATATAGCCTTCATTTTCATCTTCTTCCTTTATCACCAAGATCTTCCTCTAAAACTTCATTTCAAGTGAATTTCCAAATTATAAATTTATTTTTAGAGGGATTCTTAGTCATGTCTTCTATGATATTTCTTTTTCACCATCATCATAATCAAATCACCCTAGACACATTACTTAAATTTTTCTAATTTTTCACATTATAAACAATCCAAGGTGGGATTTATTTTGAATCTATATTTTCCCCTTGTTAATTTTCTTGAAACTAGATATATAAGATCACCATCCACATATAAATATTCATTTTTATTATACAATGATATTTATCTTTTTAATAGATTAGAATTACATATCCTTTCCAACATGATTAGATGTCCCTTATGGATTAAATTTTATTTCATAGTCCACCAAAATTCTAAGAAGATCATCTATAAATATCTTAGTCAAATCCCTTTATTCAAGATCTAAAATATTTAGGTTGTATAGAGGTGTAAAAATCATAATATTATCTTTATTATATAATTATCCTTTATTTATTCACTAATTAAATGAATAGATCCAAAAAAATCAATAATTTTGTTAAGGAAACCATTATCATTTTCATCATAGATCATTTTCAAGTATTCAAACATTTTGTGGAGAAATTGTATATTATATTTATTCACCTTTATATCACCTCCATATATGTTATCTGGTTTATCCCACATGTATTAGGAACTATAGAAACTCATACATTCATATAAATTTTATTTCAGAGAGCTCTAGATAAAAAAATTTATATTTGGATTCAACATTAAGTAGATTAATGTCTGCTTCAGTCATGGATGGTATTAATGAATAATTAACTTGTATCTCATGAACTTTTATAGATAAAACATATATCCAAAGATATCATAAGTGTGATATCATTATATTCTTATAAATATGATAATTACTTAAATTAAACAGTGGAACCTCTTTATTATTTATTGTGTTTTCCATACTGATCTCTAATTGATAGATTCAATGCATGTAACCTCATATTTGATACAACTTATTGGAATTATATAGATAACAAGTAGGTCTTACCATGAAAACCCCACCATTACCATATAAGGATCATACATAGAATAAGGACACATAATAATATGATTCATAAGATATTTGTAATGATACTGACTCCAATAACTCAGAGCTAGCATCTAAATTATTATATTGACATAGATACAAGGATCAAATCACAAATGACTAATCATTTTAGCAATTTTGGAGAACCAGAAACATAAATGATACCCATTTTACATTGGGAATATAAAATAAAACAAAATAAATAAAAATATAAAATTAGTTGCAACCTTGAAAGCTCATTAAAATATCTCTTCTTCATATCATGGGGAAAGAAAACAAAATAATGTTGAACTCAAATACTCAGTAAGGGTTAAGTATAGAATAATCTATCATGAATTAATAAATAATAATAAATATGGAAAGGTAAATAACTTAACACAAATTCCATTTAAATATATTTGCTGCATAAATAGATAAAGAATAATCAATTTGGTAAGGTAAATAACAAAAAACACATTCCATTTAATCAATAAACTGAGAATTAAATGCATCCAAACAAAATATCATTGTGAAAATATCATGGATAATAATAATTAAAGTATTAATTAAGTAAATTCTTAATTATTAAACATTATTATCTTATAAATCATGATACCACTACATTCAATACCTTTCATAATACAATTTAAATACTATAGGTAGAAACCTATTTAATTTGGGAAATCTATTTTTCCCATGAAATCTACCGATGCATCAAGGGGATAAATTATTCGGGCCCCACCCATCACTATAGGTCCAAATCATTCATCACATATCAAATGATCAATTTAATCTATGAATAAATATTCCTTATCATCAAATATCTATATTGAGTAAAGGATATAGATTTATCAATATTTCCCCAGTTAATCAAATAACTTTAAATGTAAACACCATATGTAAAAATGGTATACATTTTAGGAAATAATTATACCCATCATTAAATAATATTTATATTTAATATAAATGTAATTTCTTATGAAAAATTATCATAAGAATGTAATTGTTTTAGGATAAAGTTAACAGTCACAAAAAGAAGTTAGATTGTACAATAACTTTTTACCAATTGGTAATTTTCATGTCAAATGCCCTTGGATTAAATAATTCAAATTAAAAATATAAAATACCATGAATTATTAAGAAATAATGATATTATTCTTAAAATTTATTATATACACCATATAAAAGAAATTAGGTGCATAACATTACAATATGCCTCAATGAAGGGAAATTGTGACGAAGTCCCTTACCTCACACTTCCTTTTGTGTGAACATGATTTAACCTCCCGTATATTGTTTTTAAACATGTTATTAAATTATACTAGAACCATATTAGTATTTATAATATCATATATGATCCTTTTATAACATCTTATCAAAACTTCATTAATAATCTTTCATTATTTTCATTATTTCATGTATTAATTTCCTTGTTTTTTCATGTGTGTTTTATCATGAAAGATCTGGTTCTTATGCATATTATATTTTTTAATTATATTAAAAATAAAAAACATGAAAAAATTATAATATTTATACATCAATTATAATTTTAATACCAACAATTAAAAATTTTTTTTAGAAATGAATTGTGTTAAGATCGTGGACATAATAGGTTGTACGTACACGTGAGTAACGTTTCCATTTTTCAATAATCATTATGGAAAGGAGGTAAGTAATATTTTATCTTTCCATAATGATAATAATATCATAAATAAAATATTTTTTATTTAAATATAATTATATATATCATGTGTGTGGTTTTATGATGAAAAGAGAGTCACGTCATTTTGTGAAGGTGGTAGTCCATACATACAAGAACGACATTGTCATCTTTCATTGAGTGAAAGTGTAAAAAATAAAATGATATATTATCTTTCATAATGATAAATATGTCATTAATATAATAATTATGTCATTTATATCACATATATTAATTAATTTTATCCTTATCACATTCCATGTAATGCGTTAGTAAAAGATGAATCACATCACTTCGTTAGACGATAATCCTCCATATACATGAGCAACATTATCGCATCAGCTATGGAATGTAAAGTAAAAAAAAATATACATGATATAATGAATCCAAAGGTATAATTATTTTATAAATATCATATATATAATTTATATCCATCATCATACCCAACTAGGAGTGGTGGTAATGGAAAAATGAATGACATCGATTCACGAGGAGGTAGTCTGCCATACACATGAATGATGATTTCATAACCCATTTTATAAAAGTTGAGATGGTTATAGGTAATTACTATAACATAAAGACATCTCAATATATTAATGATAATTAAATTATTATATAATCATGGTTTAATAATAAATGGATTAGGTGGAATAAGAAATAAAATAAAAACCCACATCATAAAAAGTTTTAATAAAACGTCCTCTTAATAAGAGAGAAAGATAATTACAAAGGTCATATAGAATAACACATAATAGACTTCAAAATAGAAGAACATATCTGGGAAGTGAAATAATAGACATAGAAGAGAAAACTAACACTTAATTACTTCTAGAGAGTGATAAAAAACATGGTTAGGATAAAGTTAATGACCACAATGCCATAAACCATAGGGGTGTGAAAAAGGTCATTAATATCATTAAAAATGATGATAATATTGAAAAAAATTATTTCAAGATCCTTTTTCCTATATTTTATGAATTATTTTACTCTATAAGAATATAAGTAAATATAATTACTTGATATATTTTTATTTCATATGAACAATTTCATCCTTTGGTTGTGCTTTGATCAATTTCCACTTGATCTCTTACTCTGAGAAATGAATACCCAAAAATGATTTTTTTTATGCTTAGAGAATGTAAATTAAATTCTAATTGATTTTAATATCCATAAAATAGTAACAATATATTCCTAATATCTTTACTAAAACAAAAATGGTTATAAAAAATTATCTAATAACACCCAAAGTTCAATTTAATCCCTTCCATAAATAATTGACTTTTTGGCTCATCCAAAATATTTCTGACCAAATTTAGAAGGAAGGTCACTAAATCAATATTATATTACCCAGAAAATATAAAGTGTCTATTAATGTCAAATTCCAAATATGTTAATACTATTATCACCATAAAATCTTAATTAAAACATGCATGTTTCCAAAAATAAAATCATAGGTTTTCGAATATATTCCATAGATCCAAACATGAAGTAGCTACATCAAAGAAAACATAAACCATAAAATCACTAACCAATTTCATGGTCACCAATATTATAAAATAAAAATATAATTATTATCTCAACATAAATCACATATTAAGGTGTTTATTCCCTTAATAATTTGTTTTCCAAAAAATTTAACTTTCCATTGAATCACTTTTCTTAGTACCATTCAATACATGGTTTCAAATCCTTAAATAAATAGTATTATAGTACAGTATTTATACATTTTATTATTATTATAATGTTGATATCATCAATAAAATAATTTTTCAAAATATGTGATGGATATAAATATACTAACACATTAATCATTCCACTTTGGTTGTATCAATAGCATAATCTTAATCGTGATCCCTTAACTTCTTCTAAGGTATATTCCCTTGATTCTTGGGGTATTAATTTGTATAGTGTCCCATGTCATTATAGTGGAAGAACTAAAAATTGTAAATTTCTTTCATTCCATTTCAATCATGATCATGGTTTCCTTTCTATCCACACTTGAAAAAAAACACACATTCCCTTAAATAAAGTATCGGGATGTTTCTTTCCAAAATGATCACATGTGGTAAAATCATTCTTTTCATTATTCCATTTATCCATTTTTTTATATATCATCCTCTTATTTTATTTCTTCATTTTTAATCCAAAAGACTTAGATAATTATTTCTCTATCTTTATGGCACATAAAACTATTTCATCGTATGAAGAAAAAGTTTGAGATACCTACACCTATCAGGGACTTGGCTCAATCCCTTAAAATAAATGGTCAATATTGAACTCCATGTTGGATATGTAATCTATAGCCAACCTATCTAACCTTATAAATCTATATTCAAACTCTACATAACTTTATTATTCATTTTTATTTAAGTTAAGGAACTTTCTCTTCATCTTAGTTTGTTGTTCATGGGGGAAATATTTTTTAAAGAATGTCTCCTTAAAATTTTTCCATTCCCTGAGTTATATTTCCTCTTCCTCCCTAGTATTTTGGATCAATGAACACCATTGATCATCATTTCCTTTAAGAAAATAAACTAATTGTAACCTTTTCCTTTTCATCAAATCTCAAGGTTATAAATATCTTCTGTAGAGACTTAATCAATTTCTTGGCTACCACTGGATTATTAGTCCCACCAAATGTCGGGGGATTTTTTTGCATAAATCAATCCAAATAGGATAATTTCAATGTGAAATATGTTTATCCATATGAGAAAGGTTATTTTTCATAACCTAATTAATCCTCATAAATATATCCATAATTTTCTTAATTTCAATACCAACTATATTGGCTTCCTCAATAGGGAAATCTTGACAATTCCCATGAGTATTGATACCCTTCTTCCTTCCAGGTTCTATTTCTAAATAATGTAATATACTGGATTATCTTATAAAATTATGAATCATAATATATAGTTCTAGATATGGGGTAACAATTAATCACAAATTAAAAGTTTATAATTTTTTAATATCATAATCATAAACTTGGTTTCTTTGGGGATATAATTATTTTCAAATACTTCATAATGGTTTTTAAAGAAAATGTGAACTATCCTAAGAATATTACCTGAGAGTTTAAAACCATATTTTTAGTAAGTCCTGTTGTCATTCACTAAGTAAAGATTGAGTCTAGCCCAATTTTCTCTTTTTAGAGTTATTACCCCTAGCTACCTCTGTTATAGAACCATGTCCACTTGTAGTATCCAGGCAGGGATGTATTTCTATAAAAACCCACATAATATATTTCTTTCCAAAACATTAGGATGTTATTATATACTTATAATAAAATTATATCATATGGTTATGTTCCCTAATATATGTTTTCTATAATCTATTTTCAAATATTTCTACTAAACTTCCTTTAATACCAACTATAATGACCTCTAATCTAGTAACTTAGAGCCAATGGATGCTTTATTACATTGGCATAGATACAAGGGTAAAATCCTAAAGGACTTATTAGTTTAGAATTTTTGGAGAACTGAATATATTCATGATACCCATTTTACATTTGGAATAAAAAATAAAATGTAATACATAACAAAATAAAATGAACTACATCCTTGAAAACTAATTCAAAGATCTCTTCTTCATATACTAGGGAAATGAAACAAAATAAGTGTGAGATCAAATACTCAGTAAGGGTTAAGTAAAATAGAATTAATCATGAATCAATAAATAATGATCAATATTTCAAGGTAAATAACTGAACACGCATTCCATTTAGATATATTAACGTCATTAATAGATAAGGCATAATTAATAAGGCAAGGTAAATAACTAAAAATGCATGTCATTTAATCAATAAACTGAGAATGAAATACATATAGATATAATATCACTATGATAATCACATGGATAATAATAACTAAATTCTTAATGAATTAAATTCTAAATTATTGGACACCATGATCTCAGGAATCATGATACCTCTACTGTAAAGACCTTTCACAAGACATTTTAAATACTATAGGTAGATTCCAGTTTAATTTGACTAAATTATTTGTCTCATGAGACCTATTAATGCATCGAGGGGATATATTAAAATTAGACCCATTAGTCATTGTAGGTACAAATCATTCCTCACATATCGAATGATCAATTTAATCCATGAATCAATATTCCTTGTCATCAAATATCCATATTGAATAAAGGATTTGAATTTATCAATATTTCTCTAGTTAATAAAATAACTTTAAAAGTAAACACCATATGTAAAAAAGATATATATTTTAGTAAATAATCATATAAATCATTAAATAATATGGATATTTAATAGAAATGTAATTTCTTTTGAAAATGGTCATAAGAAAATGATTGTTTCAGGAGAAAGTTAACAATCAGAAAAGGAAGTGATATTGTACAATAACTTTTTATTACTTAGTAATTATTATGTCAATTTATATTTGATGAAATAATTCAAATTGAATATTAAAATTCCATGAATTATTAATTAATCCTGAAATTACATGTAAAATTCATCATAGACACCATATAAAAGAAATTAGGTGCTAAACATTACAATATGCCTCAATAAAGGGAAATTGAGATGATGTACCTTAACACACACTTCCTTTTGGTTGAACATTATTTAACCTAATTTATAGTGTTTTAAAACATTTCATTAACTTATAAAAATATATTGGGATTTATAATATCATATATGATCTTTTATAACATCATATCACTCGTTCATTAACAATCTTTCATTATTTTAATTGTTTCGAGTGTTAATATTTCCATTTTTCAATGATCATTATGTTAAGAAAGTAAGTAATATTTTATCTTTCCATAATTATCATAATATCATAAATACCATATTAATTTTTTAAATATACTTATATATATCATCCATTTTTTGTGGTGATGAAAAGAGGGTCACATCATTTTGTGAAGGCGATAGTCCACACGTACATTAACAATTCTAACATCATTCATTAAATGAAAAAGTAAAAAATAAAATGATAAATTATATTTAATAATTATAAATATGTCATTAATATCATAATTATATCATGCATATCACATATATTCATTAATTTTATCCTTATCACATTCCATGTAAAGCATTAGTGAAAGACGAATCACATCACTTTGCGAGGTGGTAGTCTGCCATACACACAATCAGTGTTATAATATTCCCTATGGAATAGAAATTAAAAAAGCTATAAATTATATAATTATTTTATAAATATAAAATATATACTTTATACCCATCACTATACCCAGTCTTGAGAGGTGTAAATGGAAAAATGAATGACATCGGTTCGTGAGTCGGTAGTCCGCCTTATGTATGAATAAAAAAATTCATAATCCATTTGATGGAATTTGAGATGGTTGTAGGTAATTAAATTAAAATAACAACATCTAAGTATATGTAACATACTGACTCTATTATATTAGAAAGTTTTGATAATAAATGAAGTATGTGGAGGAAAAAATAAAATAAAAATGATTGTTGAAGAATCTTACCTCTTCTTCATGTATCCTCATTAGGTTTCCACCAAAGCCTTCCTAGGATATATTTATGCAAAAAATAAGGCTTAATATTAGGTAATTTGGGAATTTATTTGATAGTTTATTGGCCAAAATAAAAGGGTGTGAATTTGTGAAGAAGATAAGAGAGGGGCGTCCTTTTATAAGTGAGGTGAGTGGCACACCTGTAATTTTTAAAAATAAAAAGGTGTACCCACATTTTTCACATGTAAAAAGGGTCCAAATGGAGTATTACAGAGTATTAGATATTATAAGGTCTTTATATGGTAATAAAATAGATTTTAGACAATTTTTTAGGTCAATTTAACCCTTATATGTTTAGTTTAAGCCCGTGGTAAATCCATTTTTACCTTAACCGTGATTAATAACTATTACTATTTTAACTATTAATTTTAGTCAAAAATTAAGTTAACCTTATTAGATAATATAAATTATTTTTATTCTATATATGGAATCCATTTTTTCAAATTCAATTCAGAGAGGTGGAAATTTTAAATTTTAAATTAATCCCACAAACGCGATGAGAAAGTAAGTTTTAAAAGAGAAAATGTTCAAAAGTTTACGAATTTTTTATATAAATATTCAAAAATAAAATGATTCCAATGAACTAAATTATATTAATTGATATATAATTGAACTAATTTTACTTTAAAATCAATTAAAAATATAATTTAACCTTATAAATAATTTAAACTAAAAGGAAATTTTCAATTAAAATTCAATATTTTTCACTATTCATTGAAAAATGAAACATTTTATAAAAATTCAAAAAAATCACCCAAATATAATTTTGATACTATGATATTAAAAATTAAGTTCATTTTATAAAATAAATTTTCTAAAATTGGTAAAATTTAATTTTAAATTTTGTGCGCAAAAGGCGACTAAACCAACTTTTAGAAAAATACCATTTTTCAGAAAACATTTTGTTTTATTACAAATGATTTTTATTTTTATTTCAAATTAATAGATAACTATATGTTTTTAATAATTTATTTATTTCCATTCATTCCCACTAATTTAATGGCTAGGTTATAATGGTCATGTTTTGGCCCCATCGTTGGTGGTGGGGTGGTAAGGGTTTGGGTGGGGTGGGGGCAGGTCGCAGGGTCAAGTCCCTAGACCTGTGATTTGCTACAATTTTCTTCCTTGTGTTTTGTTATGTGGTGGCAGATGTAATCGACCTATTATAATGGTCATGTTTCAATAGATTATCATGTTTTGTTTAAACCCGGGGTTGTGTGCATTGTAAGCTATCATAGAAATTAAATTTATTCTAAAATAAATATATTACAAGGTCTAGGTGTGTTAAAATATTTATATTTATACATAAATTTAACATATTTATCATTATTTATATAAATATTAGTTAATTTTTATAACATCATTCCCATGATTCCACTTAACGATGCCTCGAGACAATGGGTTGTAAGACCTCAAGTGCACATCCCCAAATGCCAGAGGCTGCCAACTAGCAGCAAGGGTCTAGGGTGTGTCCATGGGGAGACTATTTCCTCATATCTCAAAGTGTATCATAGAGATATATAAGTAATAATTTGTGGAAGAAGAATTGAAACACAATAGATAGCAATGGAAACAAATAGAATTACAAAAATCAATATAAGTGAACAAATAGAAGGTGAGTAATAAGAAGATACATAGTGATGATAATGTGATGTAGTGTATCTATAAAAAAGTAAGTATGCAGGGGATAGGGGATATAGGCATATACCAAATTCTAATAAAATATGAAAAAGTCCAAAAATAGCTATGACTAGCATCTCAGACATAGGCTCAGTCCTCTACCACCATACTTTATCCTATTAATTAAAATCAAACTTCAAAATCTGGATGATTCCCTTTATCAATACCCATAACCATAAAGTATGCTTGGGTACCAAAGGTAGCCCAGGCAGAGTGTGAGATACAATCTCAGTATGCCACCACCAACGGTGTCCAGATCAATTCAGTACATGCATTAAAAAATGAGCAGTTTTCTATAGTTTTTTTTTTTAACAAGTTGACATGAACTAGTTTAGCAGTTTTCTATAGTAAATAAATGAAAAAGAAATAAATAAATAAGTACATTGGACAGGGTTCCACTTGGACACACATCCAATTTACCTGCTTTAGCCTAATATGGTGGGTCTGAACCAAGGGATCCTACAAAGGTAAAGTGAGTGGGATAATATGTGAGAATATGGACTATCCCCAAGATTATGATTGGTCTTAGAGGACACTTCCCTATGTTTCCAAAACCAAAGGATCATTTGTCATTTAAAACATACCTTTACTTTTTAATACAATTAAAAACCTCTTTATAAAGTATAAAGAGTCACCCTAATCCCATATAAGGAAATTCTAAAAGAATTTGAAGTATCTCTCTAGGGTATTGTTATAGGTCCAATGCCTAATAATTCCATCCAAGGTGACCCAAGAATTAATTCATGAGTGTCACTCTAGGCGTGGTGTAAAAACAACATGAACTAAGATCTAACTTTGTCCCTAAAATCGAATGTAGGGGCCTGAGTCTCTATCATATCATGGTACAACCATCGTTCCATTAAGCCTATCCATATGGTCTCCCCTAGGGAATTGGTATCACTCGTCTGGAGGTGAAAAGAAATAACACTTGGAGATCCCATCCTAGGCATATCTAGTGTTTCTTTTGGTGTGTTTAAAAAATATTAACAATTCTAACAAGAAGGAAAAAAGATTCTTTCTAAGGGTTTCTTAAGTATAAACCCCTTGTTTTAACCTTGGTACTAAGGTGAAATAATTAAAAAAAATTATCTTAATAATAGGAATATTGGTCAAGGAATTCCCATTGGGAAATCCATTTATGTCATAGGTCATAGGTCACATAGCCTAACCACGTAACTGACTCATTTATTTCAGGTAGTGGAAGGGACCTAACTCATGTCTCAATGTTAAATTCAACTTAATTTATTGTCCCAAGGAATTAATAAATAGGAAACACCCTCAAGGTAATTTAAATAACTAAGGTAGTAGGTAAAATATTCCTCAAAGTATAATCAAACCCATTGGAGTGTCATATGTCAAGGCGATCAACCCAAGGGGTTGATTTCCACTATCTCAGGTCTTAATTGGAAATTCAAGGTCTCCCATTTAATTTAATTTAGAAATTTATAGGCGATTCTAGAAATTTCTAGTGCATGGAATAATGGTACATATTATATAACACAATGAAATTAGGGTAAAGAACATAGACCACCAACCTTATCCTCATAGTGATTCCCTTGTCCAGCGTCAGCATTTGATTTGATCTAGAATGAAAGAAATCATATAAATCATAAAATGCCCTAAAAATGTGGAAAATGAGATTACACCAAGATATCCCAACAAAGGATGGAATAAAAATAAAAATATAAGTGAGATGATTGAAGATATTACTAGTTGATTTTTGATGGATCCAACAGTGAGTGAAATGGATATCGGATGGAGGAGCAATCATGATCCCTAGGTTGATAGGGAGTAGAGTTACATGCATGAGTGAGGAGGGTTTATATACCAGAGAAGGAGGAAAATAAAAAGGGTTAAAAATAATTAATGAGGGGAATAAAGGAAATTTCACCCTAAGATATAGGGGTGCACGGTTTGGCTGCACGGTTGGGAATATTGTGCACCAACAATTTTATAGGTTCTACTTCAAAGGGGAACCCCTCATAGTTAGGTGCATAGTTTTTCTAACCATGCACAAACCATGAAAAAATACAATATAAAAAACTACAGGTGGCCCACATGGGAATGCACTTGGGGTTTCACGGTTGTAGAAAAACTATGTGGCCCCCAACACCCCACTGTCTACAGCCGCACGGTTTTTGGAAATCATGCAAGATGGGATACACGATTTCTACTAACCGTGTGTCATAGTCTGCCTCTTTAAAATTCATGTCTTTGGTATCTAAACTATCCCTAGACACACATGAGACCTTCTTGGATCTATTAGACATCATTATTAGGGCTAATAAAAGGAATTAAAACCAAAAACAAATGGTATATACCTTTGAGAAAATTCGAGACATTACAACCTCCCCTCCTGAAGAAAAATCATCCTCAAGTTTCCCTTCCGAGGGTGGTAGAACATCATTGGAGAATATTTTTGGAAACTACACATGTACATCAACTTCCCACTCCTAGGTATAATCCAATACACATTTGTGATTCCATAGCACTCGGACCAAAGGAACTGACCTTCCTCAAAGAACCTTCATGCTCCGATCAACGATATGTATGGGATGCTCCTCTAAGGACGCATTCGATTACAGCTCAATATCCTCGGGTCCAAATGAATGATATGGCTTAGGATGATACCGTTGAAGCTATGATACATGGAATACATCATGCATGGCATGGTACCTATGAGTTAACTACAATCGATAGGCTACCAGCTCGATTCTCTCTACTATCTTGAAATGAAAAATATATCGAGGTGGTAACTTTTAATGTATTTTGATTCATCTATGAACTAATCTAGGTGATACACATAGAAAGACCTGATGTCCCACCTCAAACTACAGAGTTCTATGGTGACAATTAGTATAAGACTTATTCTTAAACTAAGTTGTATTCATACACTTTTGAATGATTTGGACTTGATCTGAAGTCTCCCGAATGAGATGAGGACCTAGTAGAGCTGCCTCACCTACCTCTATCCAGTACAGAGGTGAATGGCGTGGCCTACCATAAAGGACCTCATACTAAGAAATTGTAATTGTTTCCTGAAATATGTTGTTGTAGGTATCTCAACAAGAGGGATATTCTTTTCCCATTAACCTCCAAAATCAAGGATGCATGCCCAAAGAATATCCTCTAACACCCGAATCATCCTCTTGGACTACCCATCAGTCTGAGGTTGATATGTTGTACTCAAGTTCACCTATGAACCTAGAGTCTTTTTCAACCCTTACCTAAACTGTGAAGTGAAATGGGTGTCTCAATCCAAAATAATAGAATGGGGAACACCATGGTTGTGCACTATATTCTGGATGTAAATCCTTCCTATCTCATCAATAGAGAAGATCTCCTAGATCGGTATGAAGTGTAAAACCTTGGTAAACCTTTTGAAGATCACCCATACTAAATTGTTGCCTCAATGGGATATCATCAAGACCATCATGAAGTCTATGGAGACTCCATTCCATTTCCAATTAGGAATGGATAGAGGTTTTAGAATTCTAGTAGATCGCTTCTACTCTGCCTTCACCTACTGAAAAGTGGAGCACTGAGTCATAAATCATGTTATCTACCTCTTTATACTTGTCCACCAATACTAATGAATTATGTCTCAATAAATCTTGGTAAGACCAGGATAAAATACCCATATAGAGGCATGTGATTCCTTCATAATCTCTTTCGGTATATCAGAGCACACCCAAACATGCCCATGGAAGGGTGGGATCTCATTCACATAAATAACCCAATCTGGAGGTAGGTTCTCTCCTGTGACACTATCCCTCAAAACTATGCCCTTGTAATCAGATAACTACCTTATCCAAACTTTCTCCAGAAGGGAGGGTGCCACTACTAGATCTAATAGAATTAGATTCACATATTTTTCATGAACCTCCAAGTGAAACTTAGAGAATAGATCCATCATCTTCCACTCACTACTAGCCTCCTGGAAGGATTTCATCTGAGTTTTCTAGCTCAAGGAATCATCTATGTAATTTCCCTTTTTGGGTGTGTAAGCAAGATCGAAGTCAAACAATTGCAGGTATTCCATCCATCTATGTTACCTCAGATTCAAATCCAGATGTGTAGAGATATATTTAAGACTTTTATGATTTGTGTAAACAAAAAATATCTCTCCTAATAAGTAGAACCTCCAATAGAATATATCATGGACTATAAAATCTAGATCGAGTTCATAAATAGGTTAATTCTATTCATGCAGCCTCATCTAGTAGGACCCATATGATACAACCCAATCACCCTACATCAAAACAGCCCCATATCGATTTTTGAAGCATCAAAATAAATAGTATATCTTCTAACCAGCTCTGTAAGAATCAGTATCGATATTGAATTCATTATTCTCATTAACTCCTAAAAATTTGTCTCGTAATCTTTAGTCCGGTTGAATTTCACACCGTTCTTGGTCAAACCCATAAGCAGCGATTCTAAGTATTAGAAGTCTGGGATGAATTGCCTGTAATAGTCATCCATTCCTAAGAAGTTGTGTATATCAAACACATTCTTGGGTTTTTACTAGGAACCCACAGTTCTCGCCTTCTATGGGTCAACATATGCTCCTGATTCAAATATGATATGACCCAAGAAGTGAACCTTACTGATCCAAAAGTTTCATTTTCTGATCTTCACATATAGTTGAAACTATCTCAGTGTATTTAGCATGATCTCAAGATAATTTTCATGGTCGTGTCTGGTGTGATAATACACCAAAATGTCCTCTAAGAATACCACCATGAAGGAATCAAGATGTGGGTGACAAACCCAATTCATCAGATCCATAAATATTAAAGACATGTTTGTCAGACCGAACAACGTGACTTGATACTTGAACAAGATATACCTACTACGAAACATTGTACGGGGCATGTATAATTGAATTACATGTATCTGATGGTATCCCAATCTAAAATATATCTTATAGAAAATGTTCACTCCTCGTAGCTGGTTAAAGAGGTCATCTATTCGAGGAAGTGGATATCGGTTCTTCACCGTAAGATGGTTCAGTAGGCGGTAATACATGAAAAATCTAAGGTTACCATCTGAATTCTTGGATAATAGGATAGGTGAACCCCATGGTGATATAATAGTTTATATAAAACCCTTATCCTCTATATCTTTAAGATAATTATTGAGTTCTTGGCTCTCTATATTTTTCATCCTATAAGGAGGAATGGACACTAGTACAGCACCTGGAACAATATCGATAGTAAACTCAACCTCTCTTTTAGTATGTAAGCTAGAGAAATAATATGGAAATATGTCCCTAAAATTATCCACAATAGGAGTAAATCCTATGAGTTTCATCCCCTAAATTTTCATAAAGATACTGTTCATATGGGTTGTTACTCTGCCTAGCCCAATATGCATGGGTCTAGCTTGACTTTCCTAGAAATCCCATTCACCCTTCTAGATATATGTTTCTACCTAGGGTGATGTGAATGACACTTACTAGTGATAATAATCCATCTGGGATCAATAAGTCATAATCCATTCCATATTGAGGATGTCGTTAAAATCGTTCATCTCAAGGATGAAGAAACTCTATAGAAAATGGTACCCGCCTATTTCAAGGGGCACTCCTTGCACTAGTGTATACCCTCTACTTTCACTCCTAACAGAGTATCAAGGTTCATAACACCACTGGAGTACTATATCACTAGGCTCATACATCATATAGTTGAAATAGATATAAAATAGTGTGATACACTTGTATCAAACAAGGCATAAACTAAAGTGGAGGCTACCAGAATAGTACCTCAAACTATAGATGAAACTGGACTCTACTCCTATGGATTAGGATGCACAGCATAAATATGTCATGAACCGCATCTTTGAGATGTTACTTGGGTATCCTGAGTAGGTCCACTCTGTTAACACTAAAACTCTGAGGCTTGATTACCTCAACTACGATCACGCACTTGTCCTAAACTATCTATAGAAGACTAGATTCCAACCTGATGAGGAGTTTCTAATCCATCACCTAAGGGAGGTGATGTCACAGAACCCTGCTCACTTGTAACTAGAGGAATGATCTCTCATAAATGCTGAAGTTGAACCATCTTTCCACAAACCCGATACTCGATCAGGTTCCTTTTACACTAGGGATTTTTATGGTTTGGCCTTCCACACTGGTGACATAACACAAAGATGTCTGTACATGCCACCTAGATGGTATTAACCACATGTGTACCATTTAAACATCACTTCATATCACTAGATAAACCGCTACTCTACCTAGAAGCTAAACCACCCTACACATGGCCTGATTGCCTCAGTTTTTACTCAGTGATGAGGTAATGGTTCACTATCTCTGAAATGGTGTTAATTCAAAATATTTTCACCTATGAGTGTATGGCATGTGAAATCCCATCCTTGAATCTCCCATAAGTATTCATATCATCACTAGTCAAGGTTGATGAAAAATGTTGCAATTCGTTGAAGTGAGATGAGTATTCCATCGATGTCATATCACCTTATTGAAGGTGCATGAACTCCTGAATATGATCTGTTCTCAAGTTATGAGGGAAGAATTAGTTGAAGAAGGATGTATAGAAGTCCATCCAAACCATAACCTAATGTCGACCATACTAAGTAAGTATTTCCCACTAACTCTTAGTGGATTCATATATTATATAAGTCATTATCTTGACCCTCTTCTCTAGAGGAATCTCAATATACTTAAAGATAGACAGCATGGCCTCCATCCATGATTTAGCAGCGTAAGGTCTGCCATCCCCTGAGAAGGTGGGAGGATGTTGTTTTTGAAACTCCATGGTCAACTCTACCATAGTAGGGGTAGGTCAGGGGGCACCCAGAATGGTTTACATGAACCTAAAGAAGTTATCACAAGACTAGACATCAACACCAAGTGGAGGATCTGGAGTAGGTTCCTTAGGTGGCATTATAGGAGGTACCACGAGTGGCTCAAGGTCCACTACCTCAGGAGTATGCTCATCACCACTCTCTTGGCACATAGCATCAGGACATAATGGTTTCATAGCTCTAAAATTTCCAATCATATTCCTCAGATAGGATTTATAAAATATAGGGAAAGAGATAAATAATTATAGGTTCAAGTCCCACCTATAAGCACATTACAACCCCTAGCCTGCTCCAGAATCTAGATCTGGGTGATAAGATAGAATCACATAAGGATCATATGAGACATGTTCTACTTCACACTACTATTTCAGGTTAGGTTCAAGGTTTCATATTACACATACATGTTCTTATTCATTTTAAATTCTGAATTCATTTTAATTTATTTATGTATTTGAATTCTCTTCGAATGGTTGAATTAGATAGAATGCCACTTCTAATTTATAAGGTCTCATACACCTTATAAATTGAAATGTGATGTCTACTTAATATTAACTATAACATGTTCCATCCCATGTGACCAATGGTTCATTGATCAACATTCCACAATTGGATGCTTAAGGAATCTTTTTTAACCCATGTAGGAATACATTATTAAGTTAAGGTAGATGCTTTAAATTCCAATTGTGTTTTATCAGTCCTTTAAGGGAATATCAACACATTTCTATATATAACATTCAAACACTACATTGTATAACAAACAAGGTTCAAATAGTAATCACATGAAAATTAGGCAATGCACGCTAAAAAGTAGATATGGCATGGAATAATGCATGAAATTTTAGTCCTATAGTGCCAAGTATGATGCATGCTTTAATATACCCTCATATCATCAGGATATGGTAGAATAAATTCCATCAAAATATTAGTAGTACAAAAAAATTATGTCACCCAATAGTTAAATCTAATCAACTGTAACAGAGAAATCAATAATAGCATTTACCCATCCCATATAAATTGGGTTTCCACTATAGGGGGCTAGGTACTCTTAGACATAGGCTCTTTACCAAATTATTATATCCTACTCTCCTATCTAAACCCAAACAGTAAGATAAAAAGGAAAAAATCCTTTGATAACACTTTATAGTGTCCCACCCTAGATTCCATTTAATGGTACCCCGATAGGGTGGGCTACAAGACCTCAAGTACACCTCCCTAAATGCCCGAGGCTTCTAACAAGTGAAAAGGGCCTAGGGTGTGTCTGTGGTGATATTATGCCCTCATAAGTTCGAGTTAAGAACAATGATATATAAGGAATAATATACATCATAAGTAGTAACACACAATAGATAAGAGAGAAAATAAATAGAATTACAACAAGAAATATAAGTGAACAATTAGAAACTGAGTAATAAAAATATACATATTGATTATAATTCTATGACATGTATCTATAAAAAAGTAATTATGTAGTGGAAAGGGGATACAAACATATACCACATGCTAAAAAATATAAAAAAGGCTAAAAACTGATATGACTAGAATCTTGAGCATAGGCTCCGTCCTCTACCCCCATACTCCATCCTGGTAATGAAAATCAAATATTGGAAGGTTTACTCTTCCCTTTATCAATACCTTCAATCAAAAATTTTACTTGGGTACCAAAGGCATCTCAAGCAGGGTGTGTGATACAATCTCAGTAGGGAACCACTAATGGTGTCTAGATCAATCTAGTATGTGAATTACAAAATGAGTAGTGTTACATAGTAAATAAATAAAAAATAGAAATAAATAAATAAGTACATTGGAGTGAGTTCCACTTGGACACCCATCCAATTTACCTGATTTGGCCTAAGATAGTGAGTCTGAACCAAGGGATCCTATAAAGGTAAAGTGAGTAGGATAATATGTGATAAGTTGGGCTATCCCCAATATTTTGATTGGTCTTTGAGGACATGACCCTAAATTTCCAAAACCAAAGGATCATTTAACATTTTAAAACATACATTTACTTTTTAATTCAATTAAAAACCTCTTTGTAAAGTTTATAGAGCCACCCTGAGCCCGTCCAAGGAAATTATAAAAGAATAGAAAGTATCACTATAGTGTATAAATATAGTCCCATTGCCTAAGGAGTCTATCTAAGGTGACCCAAGAATTAATTATCAAGTTTCACTCAAGGCATGGTGTGAAAATAACAAGAACTAACCTCTGATTTTGTCCCTAGTATCTCACATAGGGACCTGAGTCTCTCTCATGGCATGGTACAACCATCATTCTATCGATCCCATCCATGGGTTCACCCCTAGGGAACCGGTGTTACTCATCTAGAGGTTAAAATAAATAACACTTGGAGATACCATCCCATGAATAACTAGTGTCACTCATGATGTGTTTATAAAGCATGAACAATTATAACAAGCCATAAGAGTCTTTCCAAGGGGTCCTTAAGTCAGAACCCCTTATTTCACCCTTGACATTAAGGTGAAATTATTAAAAAATGATTTATATCATAATAGGAATATTTTTCAATTCATTCTCATTGGGAAAACCATCTATGGAATAAGGAATAAGGAACATGGTATAACCACTTAACCAACTCATTTATTTCATGTAGTGGAAGGGACCTAACTCATGACTCGACATTAAATTCAAATTAATTGATTGTACTAAGGAATTAATTAATAGGAAACACCCTAAATAGAATTTAAACAACTAAGGTGATAGGTAAAATATGCCTCAAATGAGTATCACACCCATTATAGTGCCATGTGTGAAGGCAATCAACCCAAGGGATTTATTCTCCACTAGCTTGGGTAGAAATTGGTAAGGTAAGGTATCTAATTAAATTAAATTTATAAATTTATATGTGATTCTAGAATGGTCCAGTGTGAGGCACAATGGAGAATACTATATAATGAAATGAAATGAGTTGAAGGAACCTAGATGGACTACCTTAGCCTCATAGTGCTTCCCTAATCCATCATCGACTTGTGATTCGATATAGAACGAAAGATATCAGAGAAATCATAAAATCCCCTGAAAATGGGGAAAATGAGATTGCCCCAAGATAGTGAAATTGAGTATGGAACTAACTGGAAATATAAGGTATAGGATTGAAGATCATATCGATATCTTTTTGGTGGATATGATGGAAATAAAATTTCATATGGAAGAGAAATAATTATCCCTAGGTTAAGAGGGATCATAGCTCCATGCATGAGGGGGAGGGTTCAGCTGCTGGAGGAGGCAAAGAAAAATGGTTTAAAAGATTTAATGAGGGAAAAAAAGGTAATTTCACCCTCAAATATTGGTTTGTATGGTTTGGAATCACAGTTGGCCAAACCATTCACCAACCATGCACCATTTTTTTCTTCAAAGGGGCACCCCGCATAGTTAGGTTAACAGTTTGTCTAACCATGCACAAACGGTGCAAAATTACACTGTCAAAAACAATAGGTGGATTATATAGGAATGTGCCTAGGGTATCATGGTTGTAGATAAACCATGTTCCCCCTAGAACCCCACTGTCTACAGCCACACAATTTAGGGAAATTGTGCGGGCTATGATACACGGTTTCTACTAACCATGCAACCCAGTCTGCCTCTTTTAAATTTAGGGATTTGGGCTTCGAATGATCCCCAGACACACACGATACCTCCTTGACTCTATTATTCATCATTATTTGGACCAAGAAAAGGAATTAAAAAAAATGTTCTATACCTTTGAAAAAATTTGGGACGTTACAATTTCTAATAATTAACCCAAATTGTCTATGTTTATAATAACCTAAGAAATAATTCAATAAATCCTTCTAGTGGATATTTTAGAGAAATAAAAAATAAATATTTTTTATCTAGAAAAAATTCTAAGATTATTTTATACATCAAAATTGACACAAATTATATTTATTAATAGTTATTTATAATTTCCATTAATAAATAAAGTTGAATTGGATTGTTAATTAATTTCAAAATTAAAATAAACTATTATTTTTTAGATATATTAACTGGAAGACTGACCATTCATATCAATATTTTACCAATCAAGATATTTATTACATTTCTAAAATATAAAAACTATTATGAGTTCCTTGCTTCAAAAACAAGTAAAACTTCAAAATCATTTATGAAAACATCTATAATAGCATCTTCATATGAAATAACAATATAAATATTGTGATAATCTAATGGTGTTATTTAAAATCCAAAGAAACTAAAATATTTAAATGATT
The DNA here is from genome assembly GCA_963277665.1 of Viscum album. Taxonomy (NCBI): domain Eukaryota; kingdom Viridiplantae; phylum Streptophyta; class Magnoliopsida; order Santalales; family Viscaceae; genus Viscum; species Viscum album. Next base: position 1,785,615,349 of record OY728151.1, on the reverse strand, counting down.
TTATTATCACATATAAATAATGTTTATTTCAATAAAAAATTCTATTATGTTCATACTAAAAATAAAATAAAAACATTTATACCACATTATTAAAGAATTGAACTACTAAAAATAAACTTTGTATTAAAAATTTAGTGAAAAATATTTTTTTCATTTTTTTAAATTATGGTATAGAATATCTAAAGTGATTGATATGAATAATGATTATTTTAACCACATAATCAATATATCCAACTAAAATCACTCTTTTAAATGATTTTTGAGGTGAATTAGAAAGGCCTTTTCGATTTGTCAATTACATAGTGATGGAATCACCTCTAACTATAACAACCTCAATTCCAATCACCTAGAGATAGTGTGTTATTTATTATATGGAAACTGGATTCATAAGATAATATACCCAAGATCTTAAATTTTTTATCCAACGGAATACCAAATATATATATATATAATTATATTTACATTAAAAAACTAAGAATTCATGGTTCTTTAATAATTATAAAATATATATTTGTTTTTTATTAATTTTATCCATATAATATCATTCATAATATTATTCTTTATTATCTTGAAAATATGGGGAAAATAATGAATCAGTGAGCTTAGAGGCTCGGTAATGGATAACATATCATGTAGGTTACATACAACATGATCGTGACATGCTAAAAATGGTAAGAATGAATAATCAACATAGATTCATAAATAATACATGGTAATAACATAATGAATACATATTAATGGATAACATAGTGAATAGTAATAATAATGATGGGAATTCCTAAAATCATACATCATAAACATATTGACAATGTTTAATGTTGTGAAATCACTAATAAAAGGTAAGGACGCTCCCATTACCCAATTTTATTTGTATCATAACACCTACCTATATACTAAGGGGATTCATAATTATATGCCCCACCAATCACATACATAATACAATTTATTCCATCATAGAATAAAACAAAAAACATAATATTTAGCATAATTTTCAATAGTGAACAACATAAATCCATGGAATAATATTACATAACGATTTACTAAAATATTTTTTATATGAAATCATGTAATATGTGGATATATAAATATTTTTTCCAGTTAAATTGAATAAAATACCTATCTAGGTGAATATCCTTCAATAATAATAATGACGTTTATAGTATTCATAGTGTAAATCATATAGTAATAAATATTTTTATAAAAGGGTTATATAAAAGTAAAATAAATATAACAATTTAATAATTCACCTTAGAAGAGAAATATGAGGGTATAATCCTATTAAGGGTCTAATAGAGAATGTATAGGATTTATGATCATACTATGGAAATACAGAGAGGCATAAAAACCCACAACTTACGTAGATTCACCTTTTCAAACTATAAGTTCTTTATATAACTCTATAAGAAGATGCAAATATTAAAACAAACAATGGGTTTTATAATGAATTGGGTATATTAAAATGTATTGGTAGAAATTTTATTATTATAAATATTTTAAGATAAGGTAGATAATTCTTCTCTTGTAAAATTCATTGAAAAGTAAAATAGATATATAGAAATATGGATAATGGAGAATATTAGAGTTTTACAAATAATAAATTTATTTAAACATAAAATAACTTATGAAAATGGTTAAATGAGAGGTACTAGGTAATCTCTCTTTTATGATAAATTAAAGGTTTGATAATTAAAATTATATAAAAGAATAATAATTTATGATATGTTAATTTTAAATTTATTATAATAAATTAATTACAATAGGAAAATAATAAAAGATGAATTGAAACCCTTTCCTCTATTACTTCATAATATTAAATACAACCATCTATACCCTCTAAGACCATAAAATTTGGATAGAGGATTCAAGGAAACTTATATTGGGAAATATAATAAATTTAATCCCAAATTATTTTAAGGGTAATAGACTGTGTGTAGCTATTTATAGGTGAAATAGTGGTTCATTTCTTTTGAAACTTAGGGTAAATGAAGGGTGATCTTGGAATCACATTACAATTAAGTGATTTATGTGAGTTAGGTGAGGAAATGTTTTTTAGAATATTAAAACTCACCTCCACACTAAAAAAAGGTATTATATGGATAAACATAAATTTATTTATTTAAAATTTATTCTATGCCATATAAACATTATTTTACCATATTTTACTTTATTTAATGATTTACAATAGTAATTATCTTTTTATCAAAAATACAATATTTTCCCTCTTACCTAATTTTGAATTAATATTTCCAAATATGTCATCTATTTTATTATTATAAATTACTAAATATTAGAAATTTTACTTTTTAATAAAATTTATAATATAATCAAACTATTATAATAAAACTATTTCTTTGACCTTGAGTGATTATATTTTTATTTTTTATCATTCTTTAATTATTCCTAGAATGATAATTATTTACTTATATATTTAAAATATATTATTTATATGATAGTGGTGACTTATACAAAATTATTACATTCTTGTTGTTATCACTTTAATATTTGCATTGATTATATGTATACCTAACAACTATATACACCCAACAGTTACATAATGGCCAAAATACCCTTTTTATTCTAATATATTCCATTTAAATCTCATAGAATTAAGTCACTTATTTTTCTCTCAAGTATATCTATGATTGTTTTATATAATGCCTAAATTATTTATAATATTTTTCATTTTTATTACATTAATGTTTACTAATATTCTACTTCTAAGAGATTATGGTATATTAGAATTAAAAATTCTAGTTATTTTATTTACCTGTGTTTATTATTCCATTGTACATTTATTAATATTATGGATTATATTTATCCTTAATTTTCAATTTTTTTAATTAAAAAATAATTTTTTTTCAAACTGAATGTCTAAGGTTTTACAATCTACTCCCCTTAAATTATTTCTCCCTTAAAATTTAATACATGGCTCACTCCCTGAAAAAATGTCGATAGATCTTTATTATTTCCTCCTCAGGTTCCCATTTATTTCTCTATTTTTTAATTCATATAGAGGACCATTCCTATTTGGGTTGTTTTTTAATACCTTCTCTCTCATGTTAAGTATCTGAATCAACTCATCATCATTATATAAGTCAGACTTAGTTGTACTTTTTTATATAAATGTACATGTATTGAGTCTATCATATAATTCTTTAAGATAAATACATAAAATAAATATTATAATTTGGAGTGGTTATGTGATATAGTTAATATATATATGTAATAGATTCAATATTCTCTAACATGTTAAAAGGACTAATATAAATTGTGATTAGATTATATTTCATTAAAATGTGTATCATTACTTTCCTTTTTATACCTTTAAGAATCCATGGTCTCTAACTTGAAATTAAATTCTCTCATATTGTTTATCAGTATAAATTTTCTATATACTACATTATACTTTATTGTGTTTTTGAATGGTTCATACCTTCTTAGTTGTCTCTTCAATAAACTCTAACCATAATAAATTTTTCTAAATATTTTATCTAAGAAATCTAGAGTATGAAATATTTTCTCATAGAAATATTCACAAGGTGTCACTTGGATATCCGAGTAAAAAATCTAATTGTATACAAATTTCACCAATGGTAGATATTTTTATCAATATCCATGGATGTCAAGTGGTAATATCATCAATATTTCCATTAATATATGGATAATAATTTTATACTACCCATTTATTTTAGGATGATAGTTAGTGTCAAGGTTTACCTCTATGTTTAAATCCTCTTGAAATATTGATATAAATTATGGATCTTGATTTGATACTATATATAATGGTTCACCAAGAAGTCTCACCACTTCATTAATATAAATTCATACAAGACACTCAAGGGAGAGATCCTAAAATATTTCCTGTAAATGATAAAACTTGTAAAGGTAGTCTATAATATTTTGGATTAAATTATTTCACTTTGAAACCTTGGTAATACTGATGAAAATTTATATTTTGATATTATCACACTTCTACATATGTATAAGGATAGTAGAGGCTACATAACCAATTTTAGAAGTTATATTTTAGCCTTAAATTTTGAGAATACCAAACATCTTATTGTAAAGTCAAAATTTTCTCACTTAATATTGTCCTATAAAAATTATTCTAAAAAATTCATATGCACCCTAGTACTACTAGGGTTTATAGTGAAATTTGATCTATGAGATTCATCTAACAATGCCTTCTTTATCTCAGATATAAATGGTACACAAAGTCTCTTATTGATCCTTAAGACTTACTCTTTAATATTTAAATCTATCACCCTCTAATATGTTATATCTTTAATCTTATATTGTAGACACTTGACCTCTAGTGATTCTTTTTTCATCTTTGATAGTATATACAGTTGGTAAATTACTTATAATAATGTTTTCCCTTACTTTATAATTTCCAAGTATATATTCACTATTTATTATATTATTAAATAATTTTACCCTCTCATTATTGGTAATAATATATGATCCTTTTTATCCATTGCATCATCGACCATATTTACTTTTCTATGATGGTAGTGCATAAGTTAGTTATTGTCTTAGACCAATACCTCCTTATTTTAAAGATCCCAAATCATTTTTATCTTAGTTATTAATGATTTTTATTATTTATGTTATAAAATGGTTTACTATAAAAATTTAAAAAAAGGGATAAGTCTAGAGCTTATTGTGCGAACTTATTATGTGAAGGTTAATTTACTATGTCACCTTACCACACATTATACTTCACATTACCGCATGAAAAAAATTTTTACCATGAGTCAGATGAAAAAAAAAAATTCTAAGTCATGAACTAATCGTTCATTGAAGATTTATCTTACCATTCATTGAGAATCACCTTACCGCATGTACAATTAATGTACCATGAGATCAAAAAACCTGGCCATGAAAATCATTGAAGTGATCACATGATGAAAATTACCTATCACATGAATATATCAAGTTATTAGGACAACGTATTTATAATTTTTCATAAAGTAATATATTGACCATATCTTATAATGTAGTGATTACACAAAGAAACAACTTACCACATGAAGTTCTCACCTTACCGCATGTGAAAATGAGATGACCATGTGAAGAGATGAACTGGCCATGTCACCTTGCCACACCATTTAACCGTGTTAAGTTTCCATGATCTTTACTAATTGTGCTTTAAGTGAAGATAGCTTACAATTACTAACTTATAAGTAGATAATTTAAAATCTTCAATGGCTAGTTTTTAAGCATTAAATGAAATGTCAATTCCTTTAATGAAGAATTATTATTCTCCAATGGATACTTATGGTGAAGATATCTTTAAGATAATTATTCGATCATGTGGAGTGTATGGGATTTTATTACTAAAAACTTTTTGATCTTAATCATAGAATAATAGAGGATATTTTATTTGAGCACCTGTGCTACAGAGAATACTTTACAATGCTCTATTTTATATAATTCTCTGAGAAAATTTTCCAAGCTCATTATAAATACAAATTCAAGGACTCTGAACTATCGAATCTACTCAGATCGAGTTGCGTTACATTTCCTATCTTTTTATCTCTTGATCTATTTGTTTTAACTATTCTTTAGAAATATATTTTATATTTATATCTTTATTTTTAAAAACATATTCTTCTATGATAAACATGATTATACTTGATATTATCTCAAATAATTTAATTGTATTCCCATGAATAATTGTGGAAGATCTCATATGTGACCTGGTATCATTTTCATCTCATGTACAACTGTGGAAAAGGCTTTATTCCTAGAAATTCTTGTGTACTATTTTTTTTAAAACACAATCTAGTTTTTGAATTATTTTATTCATTAATAAACTACATGGAAGTTTGTGATTGAAAAGTGTAGGGGATTAAGTCTTAGTTTGAGACCAAACCCCTTGTTTAAGTTTTATTGTGTGATTTGTTAGTTTTTTTTTAATTACAAATTTTTTTCTATTTTTTAAAATATAACAAAACTTTAATTTGATATTTAGTCTTAATTTGGGTTTATATAATTATTTTTATTATGTAACATAATTTTAAAAGTTAAATTATTCAAAAGATATTTTAGCTAATCCTTAATCCCTCTTCTGAGAAATTATTTAAAAGATTAAATTTATATATTTCTACTATTTTGATTAACTAGGAGTTTTCACCAAATTGGGGGTTTATTTTTTAAATTATTATTTAAATAAAATTTTTATTAGGAACTCAAATCACCCCCCCCCCCTAAATTACTCACTCTAACTAACATTTGGTATCAGAGGTTTTTCAAACATCTTTTTAACTATGATTTAGTTGTATTTAAAGATCTTAAATTTCTATCATTTTTAAATTTAATTATTTATGGATAAAAATATATAAGAGGGAACTACCACTAATTTGCCTCCATATTTTAATGGAATTAATTATACTCAATGAAATATTAAGATGAAAATTCACTTATAAAGTATTGTCTTTGATATATGGATGGTAATTGAAGATAAATATGAAAAAATAAAACTTCTAGAGATACATGGAGTGATGCTACTAAAGCTACATATGATTGTAATTAAAAATATATGAGTGATTTTTATTGTTCTTTAGGCAAATAGGAATTTACAAGAATATTTATATGTGCTACTGCTTTTGAAATTTGTGATACCCTTTATATTTCTCGGGAAGGAACATATAATGTTAAAGAAATGTGTCTAAACACTTACACTATTAAATATGATACTTTTATGATTAATTATGATGAATCAATATCTGAAAGGTATCTCATGTTCAATAACTTAGTTATAACAATGTATGAAATGGGAAATAAAATTACTAAAAAGGATCAAGTCGTGTGACTTCTTATCTGCATACTGAAAAGATAGAGAGGAAAATTTGTGTCCATAAGAGAATAATGTTACATTATTACACATCTAGTAAAGGAAATAATTGTATATATAATGTCATATGAATAATAACCACAAGTAAACAAAGAATAAATGGATTAACTAAAAATAAATTATTTATCTTTTAAGACTACAAACTCAAAAAAAATTAATATCAAAGATGAAAGCTCAAATAATGAAGAATCACCTACTGATAGTAATGGGGAAATGGAAAATCTAGATAGATGTTTCAATAATTTCTAAAAAATAATAAGTTCTTCAATAAATTCAATTACAAAGGTAAGTATAAAAAATGAAATTGGAAAATATATTTTAAAACGGATGATTCTGAAATGGAAATAATTTGTTATAAATGTAAAAGAAAAAGAAACATCAAATAATATTTTCCCAAGTTAAAGTAAAAGAAATCGTATGAGGAAAAAGACAAGAGATATAAATAGATCTATGAAATCAACTTGGAGTGCCTCATGGGATAGTTCGAGTGAATCAAATTCAAGAAAATGAGAAATCAGGGATAAATATAATATATGTTTTATGAAAAATGCATCTAAGGTGTTAAATTTTTTTCTAGAATACCTTGCTCACATTTCAAAACATTATGTAACTTAAAATGATTCTGAACATATGTTTAGTGATAAATTAATTGAATATTGTAACATTATGGAATACATATTTAATTAATGAAAATATAAATAAAAAATTTAAAGAAGCAACATGCTATGTCTTCTCACTCAAAAAATGATCTTACAGTTAAGAAGGATAAAAATACTCAACTTTTTAAATAAAATAATGAGATAAAATTATTTAATGAAATATTAAAGAAATATCTAGAGAGATATTCCAATGGAAGAAAAACACTTACTCAAATTCTTGGTAAATAGACAAATCCAAAATATACCACTGGAATAGGATATTGTAGTGTCCCTAACCCAAACAACCACCCGAACAGTGCTAACGGACTGGGTTCCAATGGCCTTAGGCATACCTCCCCAAATTCCAAAGGCTACCGATTAGAAGAGAGGGTGTAGACAGGTATAATGGAAAGGTTATACCCTTTGTGAATAGATAAGATACTAGTCCAAGCATAATAAGATAACATACAGTGGAAATAAATGACTCAGTGGACTCGAACTAGACCATCAGAGCGGAAGAACATTCAATATCAATAAATAATAGAAATGATAAATAACCAGAAGCAGTAGTGGAAAGTAAAAAAAATATAATGCCATAAAATGACTTGTATCCACTCAAAACAAAACAATAAAATCATGCATTCTATGTCAGGTCATGAAAAATAATATCCAAGGTGCTTCCCATGGTAGACCATAGTATCTGAATATAATAAACATGTTAAAACTAAAATAAAATCGAATAAAATGCTATCTAGGAATGACATCACATTACATACCAATTTTTATGCCAAATAGCATTATGATCCAGCTCCTGAATTGGATCCTTTACCTATACGTAAATTTATAAAGTCTACACGCATCCTGAAGGTACCGTACAAGGTGTGAGATGAATCTCTATAGGATACCACCCAATGGTGCGTACCTAGTATATGTGTTTAAGCTAACATGTACCTATAATAAAAGTAAATAGTATGATTCAATAATAATCACAACCACCACTGGTGTTCAGCAACCACTAGGGAGTGTCACTTGCATTAGTCATCACTAGAATCTTAGAAGCAAAGATATTTTATGTCCCAGGACCCAAGGTACCCTTGTAGTCACAAATTATCGGTGAACCCTTAGGTTACACCTCAATAATATAGTCTGGTACCATGTTCCCCCAAACACCTCATGTCTCAAAGTACCGACATCCTGAAGCCACTCCAAACAATAGTATCCCGGTCTCACTAACCCCACATTGAAATCTCACATCATCCCATGGCATGATAACTAGAGGAAAAACAATTTATGTCCTAAAATAAATATCCAGACCCATGGCCTCAAGCATGGAGATCCCCAGTCCCCAACCTGATAGCCTCATCACTATTAACCTAAGGCTCCTCTCCTTCCACGTGTATTTCTACAACAGGAACCCCAAAACCATAAATACCTAATCTGCAACTATCGGGGGCCTCTACCCACATGATTGGTTAAAACCACCTCGTCACGGAGTCAACCTGTGTGCACATGACTCAATTGGTGCTTTGGCCATCATTGGTGAGTGGAAATCACCAAGTAAGAACCTAATCCACACCATCTATAGAACCTCATTCCCCTATGACCATGTCGATTCGATCTAACAACCTTTCCATCCAAGTATCACAGGTCATACCCAACCTGACAGTCATACTGCCTCAAACCGACATCCACGATGCCCAATCCTCTGGTCAAAACCACTCAAGAAAATTGGGTCCAAGCCCAACCAGTGATCAACATCACTCAATCCCGATGTCCATGTTATACCAAACTTATCTCGGGTCAAACCCATTCTAACCCCTTATTTCTTATCTCATGCAATTCAAGCAATTACATATATACAATTTAACATCACATTTTAAACAATCAATTAAATTTTGATGATTGAATTACACAACTCAAAAAATCATCCCAATTCAAATATAGAGGTATTGATTGCCACTAATTTTTTTAACCAATTTATATTAAATTAAACAAATCAATTTAATGCAAAACAATTCAATTTAGAAAATTTTGGCACCCTTGACCAAAATACCGCATAGATCAATGACCTTTAACCCAAAATTTCTCAAGAGAAAAAGCTACTGGGCATGTCCAACAATATCTCATAGGTCACACGGTCATTTTGATATGAAGTAAGTGGTATAACAGGGTCTCTCTCAAAATACCCAAAAAAGTGTCATAGGTCGCGCTGTAACACCCCAAGGTTTTGAAAATAAATATAGAATGCAATTTTATAATCTAGCCATTAAACACAACTTTGCCTCTTCTGTGTTTTGAATTTCAAAAAATGGTCATCTAGAGTTGTGTTCGGTAATTCATTTGGAGTCTGATAGAACAAACTTGATTTTTGGTGAATAGTAACATACCCTTATGAATAGTAATATGAATATAAATATGAATAGTAATATGACCCTTATGAATAGAAAATAATGATATTGTTTTATTTTTTTAAGGTAATAAGATAATGGGATCTTAATTAATTTTTCAATGTCACATAAAACTAATTATACCTCTAAGATTGTTATTTTTCGAATTAACTATGACTTTATTTAAAAATTAAATTAATAATATTTAGAAAATTATTTTTGAAAAAAGGATTTCACTTTTGAATTCTAAACTTTGGAAAATGGTAGGGGTGAATTTTTGGTATTTTTATGAAATTCTTGAATTTTTGATGAATAGTAAAATATGATAAAATACCGTATATAAAAATTATCAGTTAAATACACTATTCATGACATAAAAAGTGATGCAAGGACACTTGGTTCGAACTCACATGCACTTATTACTATTAGGGGTCACATTAAACAACACTATTGGTTGTCTTGAGGGAAATAATAAAATAATGAATTAAATATTCAAAATTTACTCCTCTCCTCCACTATAAAAACCCCTCACCACTCCCTCTTCTCTTCACTCTTCTAAGACTTTAATATCCTCAAAGTTATGCCCAATTACCCTTACCTGGTCTCTCCCCACGTCCAAGAAGCTTCTGGTCTTTCCAAAAGACCAAAACCCATTCCCTTAAGGAGATTCTCAAGGAGGTTATTTCAAGAGGTAAAGCACCCTTCTTTTTCATTTGGTTTCATTTCAATTTATCCTCTTTTTCTATCCTATCCTCACCTCCTCTATCAAAATTATCATGATAACTCCAATATAATCTATATAATAGAATTATATCATGTTAATTGAAGAAACATCATAAATATTCTTACTCACTTTTATTTTTATAAACGAAATCAACATCCATGAGGTTCCAATTTATAGCCTTCATGGAGGACGAAGTTTCGTTCTTCAATTTATTCTTCATTACTGGTCATAAAACCATATTTATGGTTAAAAAAGACTATAATATATGTATTATAACATATTTATTATTCAATAACCAGAATATATACATATAATTATGTTATATGACAAAACTAGTTCATAATAATCCAAAAACCGCTGAATAATCAAAGTGGTTGTCATCTAATGATTCATCCTCATTACATGTAACCAAATTATATAAATGTACATTATCAATTATTTATGTTCATAAATAATATATAATTCTAATACTATAGATTTATAACCATTCCACATGAACTCCATTACTTAAAAACAAGTGAACCGATTATGAAAATAAAGAAAACGAACACCCCGGAAAAACGAAATTCAATATAACAACATAGAAATAAGGGTATAAATGAACTAAAAATAATTATGATAAAGTAAATAAATTTCTAATAGGTTCTTAAATAAGTTATTAATAATTATAATTTCATATTCCAGGAGCTTAAGTTCAAGAGCGGAACACGTTTGGAGTTAAGGTAAGGGTTTTTCCACCCGAACTTCCATTTTCATTCAGGTTACTTTTATTGTCTAATTTACTTGATGAAATTATTATGTATTGTTATTTAATCCTCATATATTATGTGTGATTATTCTATATATGTACACCAACCATAATCCTTCCCTATTTTCTGGATAGTTACATTTTTTAAAATAAGCTCTCAAAACTGTTTCCAAAAATACGAGCCCAATATAAGGGAATTTCTCAAATTCATATCTATTTTCAAGGGAAAGCTATAATCTATATTTGGAAACCATTATCCTTCTAAAATAACTCATTTTATCATGAAATACTATCTTACTTCACTTCTTGTTTTATACAAAGATTTTTCCAAAATAATTATTCTTTTCAAAATAAAAGAGTATTTATCACAAGAATTGCTTAATGATTTTAAAAAATTATTCTTGTTTGATTAAACACTCTTGTTGATTCTTATGTATTGTTGGGGTTAATAATTTAAGATGTCATATACCATATTTTATTCAATGTTTTATGACTAAATTTATTTTGGATGATCTATCCTAAAACCATTCACCATATTACTTGGAATAGTTAGTGTTTTCTGATTAATGATTGGGAAAAGTTAGTTACATTTCATATGATAGTTTCAATATGAATGTATATGTTGTTTATGTTGATCCCCTCTCATATGAGTAATTCATTGGACTTATTATTTTATGGGTGGGGCCTACTATATCCCCTCGATGCATCGGTAGGTATCATGAGAAAAATAGATGTGGAATTGGCTGAGGCCTTTCCCAATGTGATATATGGATTTTGGTTGAGGCCTTAATCATTAGACGTCTTGGATGAGGCCTTGAAAAAATGTTTCAGAATGTCCGACATATGCACTTCCCTCATTATGAAGCTAGTAATTGAAAGTTCATGTGGTTATTCTACTAGTAGAATACCCATGATTATGTTTTATTATGGAATTATTTTCTCAGCTCATATTCCTGCCATAATGTGTTCAAGTTTATTGTTAAAGGCATGAATTTTCAATTAAGCACTATGTCTTGTGTTTATGATATCTTCCACTATATTGCTTACTCTTACTAAGCATTTGAGATCACCCCTTTCTTATGTTTCATTTTTCCCAGGATATGAAGAAGTAAATTTTGAATGACTTTCAAGCATAATCTAGGAGGCATGGATGTTTCTAATGGAATAAATTAGTGTTGTATTTCCTTTCTTTATGTAAAGTTGAATTTATTTATGTATCTTGTTTCTAATAATACTAAACTACTTGGTCCTTCGGGATGCTTATTCATTGTTTGTATGCCAATGTAATCAAATAAGGCACCGGCTCTGGGCAATTGGGGTTGGGTCCTTACAGGCGCAACCTAAAAGTCTGCAAAAACTCAAAACAAGGTATGCACCGCTTACCTTAGACTCATAGACGTAGTCACATCTGATATCAAAGTCCAATTCAAAGTAGGTCGACATAGATCTGAGTTTTTGTCTTAAACCCTGAAATTGGCTTGGAAGGGAAAATTGGTTCATAAATGAAGTATCAAAGAAGAAGATTTATGTGTGGGTTTAGCCATATTGAGCCGATCCTATAGCTTCTAATGGATCGAATAACGGAGTTTGATTGAAGGAGTTGGATAAAAATCCACTAGAGGAGAAAAGGGGGCAGCTCTCCCCTATTGTGTGCGACCACAAAAGAAGAAATATGGGAATAGGAGAGAAAAATAAATAAATAAAAGAAAATGAAAAATTGAAGAAGAAAAATACCTAGCACTGGCCGCACAGTTTTTCAAATTGTGTGGAAACCATGTAGAAGCCACTACGTAATAACCCAGTCTTTCACAACCACTCCACATGATTTTCCATACCATACGCAAACCATGTGGAAACCCTCTGGAATTTTTTAGATGCATTCGTATGATCATGTTCCACCACTCACACGGTTTCCCTAAACCATGTGCCTGCAGCAATTTTTTCAAAAACTAGGCCTTCAGACCCATGATGCTCCTGAAACCCTTTCAAACACCCGAGAGACTCTCCTAGCCTCTAAACCAACCCAAAACACCATTTAAGGATAATGGAACTCTCCGAATTGAGTTCCGATCAACAAATAAAAAATTATCATATCCACTAATTGAAAAATTAAAATCGGGAGGGTATTTTGACATGTTCCAAAAACCCGGGTCATTATAGTCTCCCCACCTTAACATAGCTCATCCCCAATCTATAAAAAAAACACAGAGATGGTACCAAACATACCCATACCTTCTAAACAACCTAGAATACCCTTTTCTCAAGGGTATAGGTCAACTTATTTAAGGAGGGATCCCCACCTTAGGAATCGCCTAACCTGGTCAATCCCGACCCAAAGCTCAAATCAATCAAGGTCCAATGACCTATTTCTGAACCCATGGTCCTCTCATGATGCATCATCACCCCTACACCTCATCAGGTGCTTCCGTGTCACTTCTGACACCCAACCATATCCCCCACCACATTGGTTCCCACCTCGAGTCCATGGAACCCACGGCACAACAAGGTCCCTCATCCCTTGGATGCTCAAAATAAATTTGGTGCCTCGCACCTCAATCACAATCTGCATCCTCAATGCCTTGATTCCCAAGGAATATTAATTAATCATGCATTCCTTGGATTCCCCAATGCTCAAAGCACCTTAAGTATCCCACATCCAATGATGCCCCAATGCCAAACACCTCAAAACACAAATCCAACGATGCTCCTCATGCCAAGAACCTCACACACACACACACACACATACAGATATATATATATATATATTCACACACCCGAGATGCTTCCAACCCATTGACCAGTGCTTGGTCCATACACAACCTGTGCATCTCGTGCACTCAAAATAGACATTACTTAATAGTCCATTCCAAAAATGACATGCCCCAACATACCATGCCAAAGAAAAGAAAAAACAAACGATAGCCATGACCATGGTGTACCTTTGACCATCTTCGGCTCTATAGTTTGCTCAGCCCCTACCAGCTCCATGGTGTGCACTTGGCCTGACACACAAATTCCTAAAGCCTTACCTCCCTATGATGTTACATCATCCACCAGCCACTGACCCCACGACTGGGTCCCACTATCTCTACCACGTCCTCCACATCCAGCTAAACCTCGGCTAACCTCACCAGGTAAAAATCTTGAACCAATATTTGAAGCCTATGCCTTCCTCGGTCCCTACTTGTTAGCTATATAAGAAAGCTTCATGTAGAACCTCTCAAGATTCCCCACTTATCCACATGCCTGAAACTCCTTTGGAGGTTGATAAAACTGAGTCCATACATTCCATGGTTATCCACACTGAAAGAAAATCGTCGTTGAGCTACCGCGAGGTGGTCTAGATGGGTATTTGGCCTGACCGCCCTGCTAGAACTCATCCCAACCTCATTTCCTGCCAATTGAACCATCAATTGAAGCCACTTCCCAGCCCAAATGGGACCTTTCCGTCTGGTTTACCTTGGCTATGAGCGCCTAATTCACTGCCAATGAGAATAAGGTCAGCCTAAATATGTTCACCTGCACATGAATAGTATGTTGTAAACCATCTTTGAAGCACCTCATCCTCAAGGTATCATCACTTACCATACCTGGTGAAAATCGAGACAACTCAGTGAAAGTATTTGTATAGTCCATGATAGACCTGTCACCATATTGAAGGCTCAAGAACTCCCAAGCTCTCTCCACCCTTAGTGTCTCAGGGAAAAATTTCTCGAATAACCTATCCTCGAAGTCCTTCTAGGCCAGTCCCTTGTGTTTGAAATCCTTCACCTGTATATCCAATAAACACTTAGCTAACCCTATAAGAATATGTGTCTCCAGCTTGACCCTCCGCCCTGGAGGCATCTCAAGCTTCTTAAAAATTATCTACATACTCTCTATCCAGTTCTCAGCCGCCTATGGACCACCCTCACCTTGAAAAAGAGGCATGTTCTATGACTAGAACTCCTGAGTAAGA
This sequence comes from Viscum album, assembly GCA_963277665.1. Classification (NCBI taxonomy): domain Eukaryota; kingdom Viridiplantae; phylum Streptophyta; class Magnoliopsida; order Santalales; family Viscaceae; genus Viscum; species Viscum album. Next base: position 1,785,600,035 of record OY728151.1, on the reverse strand, counting down.
TAGGCCATAGAGGGATTTGTTCCCTAAGCACCTCTTTCGATCCCCTATAAAATGTGTATCATGCTAGATCGAAGCTGCTCGTCGAGCCATGGACCGAACGCTGTCAAGCCTAGAAGTTTTCCTGCCTGCACTAGTTCCAAAACATGATCCTACCCCTGAGCCTATACCTGCAGCTCATGATCTTCTTACCCCTTAGGGGTGTGAACCTGATAGTGCTCCTGCATCACCATATCATCACCTACCTAAAGCTTTATCTAAGCCATCCATAAGGAACCTGTTGAATACCATAAATGGTCAAACATCCCATATATGTATATAAATTGTAGATAAAAAAATAAGTAGAAAGGAAGAATATAAAAAATACCCTTACTCTCCCCAATCGCAACCATGCCCCCACACATCTTGGCCTCATGGCCTCCTTACCCACCCTCAACATAGCAAATTATCATAATATCCTCGGTCCATGCTCATCCTGATAATAAACATTGACTCAAACCGATGACCTAGTCACCCAATCCTGGTGATCAAAATCACCTCATCCATAGTACATGTTTTCTCCAATAAGATTCAGGCCCAATTCCCATTCCACATTCAATTTTATATATATATAGAGCATAGAATATCATAGTTCACATTTCAAAATCATTTAAAGCATGTAATTTCACATTTACACATGGAATTTGATATTATTCACATCGTATAATCATTTTACAAAGCATACATGCATTTATAAATTTGAGATACCCTAAACTATGCCTATCAAAATACAAACAAACAAGCATCCCAATCCCCCTTTCTATACTGGGCCAAGGGTTCATCTCGTTCATCGCCATACCAGGCCAACGATCCATGTCTCACGTCATAACCAATAACATCACATTCCAAAAGATTCACTAAGGTATAAATCATATAAATTATAAACTGATTAAAAGAAAAACAATATAACCCACCCAAGGTAACTCAATCCATCCCTCGTACATGGGGATGTAGGCACCCAATCATGAGTTTGAAATCCAGTTCCAAAAACAACCTATCTCTAGTCTACCATAACCCTAAATAGTAATACCAAGAAAATATGTAAAAGAAAAACTCTTTGATACCACTTATAGTATATCTGACCTGAACAGCCACCCAAATAGTACCAACGGGCCGGGTGCCACTAGCCTTGGGCGCACTGCCTCTAATGCCAAAGGTTATCGACTAAGATCAAGGGTGTAAATAGGTATATGGGGAGGATATACCCTCTGAGAATAGATAAGATACTAGTCCAAGAATAATAAGATAACATGCAGTGGAAATAAATGACTTAGAAGACTCTAACTAGACCCAAGGAGTAGAAGCATTGTCAATATCAATAAATAGCGGAAGCAATAAATAAACAGAAGCAGCAGAAGAAAGTAAACAGAACAACATGCAAGAAAATCACTTGTATCCACTCAAAATAAAACAAGTAAAGCATGCATTCCATGTCAGGTCATACAAAACAATATCCAAGGTGATTCCCATGACAGACCATAGTAACTATATATAATAAACATGTTTAAACTAAAAGAAAACTGAATAAAACTCTAGCTAGGCATGACCTAAAGTTCCATGCCAATCTCTATGCCAAAAATCACTATGATACAGCTCATGAATTTGATCCTTTACCAGTACGTAAATTCAAAGTCTAAATGCATCCTGAAGGGCCTATGCAGGGTGTGAGATGAATCTCAGTAGGATACCACCCAATGGTGTGTACCTAGTATATGTGTTTCTGCAGACCAGCACCTCTAATAAAATAAAACAATACGATGTAATAATAAACATAAACTACACTGGTTCTCAACATCCACCAGGGAGTTTCACCAAATTTTACCATCACCGGAATCTTGGAAGCAAAGAGAGTCCTTGGCCCATGGTCCAAGGTACCCCTATAGTCACAAAGTCCTAGTGAACCCTCAGGTTCCACCTCAATCATATAGCCTGGCACCACATTCCTCCTGACATCTCATGTATCAAATTACCAATGTCCTAAAGGCATGCCAAACAATAGTATCCCGATCTCACAGACCCCTGCTCAAAAGATCACATCAGTACATGGCATGACAACCAGAGGAACAACGATGTATGTCCTCAAATAAATATCTAGGCCCATAGCCTCAAGCACGAAGAGCCTCATCCACCAACTATATAGCCTCATCACTATCAACCGAAGTATCCTCAATTTACATGTATATTTCTATAGAAAGCATCCCTAAACTATAAATATTTAAACTGCAACTATCGGGGGCCTCTGCCCACATGAGTGGTCAAAACCACCTCATCACAAAGTCAACATGTGTTCACATGATCAGTGCTTTGGCCATCACGAGTGAGTGGAAATAACCATGTAAGAACCTTATCCACACCATCATTGGAACCTCGTTCCCCTAAAACCATGTCGCTCCAATATTATAGCTTGTCCATACAAGTATCATAGGCTATGCCTAACCTAGAAGTCACACTGCCTCAAATCGACGTCCACGACCCCCAATCTTATGTTCAAAACCACTCAAGAAAATCTAGCCCAAGCCCAACCAGTGACTAACATCACTCAATCTTGAGGGCCATTCCATCCCAAACTCATCTTGATTCATGCCCATCCCGACCCCTTGGGTTCCAAATCATGCAATTCAAGCAATTACATATATAAAATTTAATAGTACATTTTAAACAAGCAATTCAATTTAGATGATTGAATTGCATACCTAAAAAAATCATCACAATTAAAATATAGAGTTCTTGAATTCATCTAATTCATTTAACCAATCTAGATTAAATTAAAAAAATAAATTTAAAGCAAAACAATTCAATTTAGACAATTTTGGAACCCCAACAAAAATATCCCATAGAGGAACGGCCTCTAACTAGGCATTACTCAATCAAAAAAAGTATTGGGCATGTACAACTATATCCCATAGGTCACACAGTCATTTTGATATTAATCAAGAGGTATAACAAGGTCTCTATCAAAATACCCAAAAAGTTTTCATAGGCCGCTCCACCCAAAAGTTTGTAAAAACTCAAAACAAGGTATACACCACCTACCTTAGACTCGTAGATATAGGCACGCCTGATATTAAAGTCCAATTCGAAGCTGGTCAATGTAGATCTGATTTTCCATATTAAACCATGAAATTGGATCGGATGATAATAGTGCTCTGTAGACAAAGGATCAAAGAATAATAGATATGCACGGGGTTAGCCTTAATGAGGTGATCCTATAGCTTCTGATGGTTCAAAGAAAGGAGGTCAGAAGGAGTTGGGTCAAAATACACCAAAGGAGAAAAAGGGGTGTCTCTCCCCTATTTTTAATGACCAAGGAAGAAGAAAGAGGGAGAGAAGATAGAAAAATAAATAATAAAAAAATAAAAAAAAATACCCAGCACTGGCCGCACGATTTTCCAAACCATGTGGAATCCACGGCCTAAGAACCCAGGCCCACATAGCCACTCCACATAGTTTTCCATACCATGCACAAACCATGTGGTAACCCTCTATAATTCTTCATATACATCTGCACGGCTATGCTCTACCACCCACAGGGTTTCCCTAAACCGTGCACCTGTAACTGTTTTCCCAAAAACTAGGCTTTCAGGCCTCTGACGCTCCTGAAACCCATCCAAACACCCGAAACACTCTCCTAACCTCCAAAACAACCCAAAAACGACATTTAAGTCCAAATAAATTCTCGTAATTGAGTTCTGATCAACAAATCAAAAATAATCATAGCCACTAATTGAAAATTTTAAACCAGGTGGGGATTTTTACCCATTCCAAAAAACCTGGATCGTTACAGATATCAACCTAGTCAGTGAATAATTATTAAAAATAAATTTATTCCAATATTTAGTTATACAAGTTCTATTGATAGTTTTTATTATATTGAACCAAATAAGGTCTCTATTTATAAAATTTTGAGGCCTGCTTATAGAAAATTAGTAAAATGATTATGGATTACAAAATCTATTATTGCTAACATCTCTAGAACCAATAAAATGTAGGTACCAAAATAATTTTTGGTTTAAATATATTTTTTAGGAAACCTTCTTAAATAGTTCTAGTAACAAATTATGTTACCTAGATAGTGGATCATTTATAAAAATGATTAGAGACTACTCAATCTTCAAAAAAATGATTAAAGTGTATGGTGTATATGTCACCTTTGGTGAAAATTACAAATGGAAGATAATTAGACTTGTCCAAGTTGGTAACTCAAGTACTACTTTAATTTCTAAAATTTTATTTGTAGATGGATTAAAATATAATTTTCTTAGTATTTCACAATTATGTGATGATGGTTTTCATGTTAAATTTAAAAATTATGATTATAAAGTCCTTGATTCCAAAAATGCGTTAGTTTTTATTACTTTGAGAAATGAAACTTTTTATGCTGTAAATTTAAATTCATTGTTTTCTCAAAAAAAAAATTGTTTAAGTGGATTTCACAAAGCATTTTGGCATTGGTATAGGTGACTAGGTCATTACAATGTTCACTCTCTTGGAAAACTAATGAGTAAATTTTTAATTAAGGATTCACCTAAGCTGTAATTACCAATAGAAAAAGTATATAATCCCTTTGAAAAGGGAAGAATCATAAAATATATATCAAAATTAAAGAAACAAGTCACAACTTATCAACCTTTATGTTTGTTTCGCATGGATTTTTTTGGACCATCTAGAGTTTCTAATTTATCAGTATAACATTATGATTATGTTATATTAGATGATTACTCAAGATATACATGGTCATTTTTCCTTGTTCATAAAAGTGAATATATTTCCTATTTTTTCAAATAAGCTATATCTATAGGGAATAATATTATAATTATAATTAAAACCTTAATAATTGATCATGATCATGAGTTTTAAAATCAATAATTTGAATCATTATTCTCACAACATGGCTGTAATCATAACTTTTTTACTCTTAGGACCCCACATAAAAATGGTTTAATATGGATAAGTAATAGAACCCTTAAAGAAATTTCCCACACCATGTTCAATGAATATGATTTACCTATTTATTTTTGGTCAGAAGCTATGAACACATCTTGTTATATAATTAATATATTTTTAATTAGACCTCTCTTAAAAAATACCCCTTCTGAATTATGGAAAAGTATAAAAACAAAGGTTAATTACTTTATATTTTTTGGTCATAAACTCTTTATACTCAATAAAAAAGACAATTTAGAAAAAAAAAATCCAAGATTGATTAATAAATTTTTATTAGATATTCTACAACTAGTAAATATTATTGGCTGTTTAATAAAAGGACTAAGATTTTAGAATAATATGTACAAGTAAAATTTGATGAAATAGATCCACATGAGCCTAAGATCTCTTTTGAAAATCATTAGGTTGACTTTTATATTCATGAATTAAATGCTAAACCTGGTAATAATTATTTTAGACCACCTATAAATAACTCATCCAGTTTTGATGAAAATCTTGAACCCAAACCTATATATGAGAATGAGGTTCCAAACACTCCTACTCCTAGAGATATTAGGACTCATAGTTATCATCTCTTAGATGATGTAGTAGATGACCTAGATAGAGGAACTCGAACTATAGATTCTCTAAGAAATTAGTTTGAACATCAATATTTCTTATCACATATTTAACCTAAGAACATCAATGATGAAATTAATTATAAATTATAGGTAATGGATATGCAAGAAGAACTTAATTAGTTTGAAAGAAATAGAGTCTCAGAACTAATTGAATGACCTAAATACTAATGAACTATTAATACTAAATGAGTGTTTAGAAACATGGTTGATGAGTTAGACACAATATTAAGAAGTAAATCTATATTGTTTTAAAAAGGATATAGTAAAGAATAAGGTATTTATTTTGAGGAAAACTTTGCACCAATAGCTATAATTGAAGCCATTATAATATTTTTTCTTATGCAGTGCATTTGAATTTCAAATTATATGAAATGGATGTTAGGATTACATTATTAAATGGTTATATTATTGAGGATATTTTTGTGTAATAACCCCATAAATTTAAATATCCTCTCTTTATAAATCATGTTTTTAAATTTAAAAAAAATATTTATATGGTTTAAAACAATCTCCTAAATCTTGGTATGATAGGATCAACTCTTTTATAATTTACAAGGTTTTACTAAAGGTATAGATAACCCTACTTTATTTATTAAAAGAATTTCAAAATATTTTTTAGTAATAAAAATTTCTGTTAATGATATTATTTTTTGGATCTTCAAGAAATTATTTGTGTATTTAATTTTAAAAAAAATTAAACAGGTAAGGCAGCGCCAATTTTATTAAAAGAAAAACGAGAGACAAAGAGAGATGGATGGGGTCATACAAGAAATTATGCCCTCATACCAAGGGAAGAACATCAAATATCATAATCAAATTGATAAGAAGAGTCATAGTCCTTGTACCAGTCTGATTCTGAATCAAAGGGTCCATGAGACCTAGTAACCATGGTTGGCTTAAGATATGAGTAGTCTTTTCTATGCCTTGATTTCTCAGGAGGTACAAGTTGGAAGCCTTTATCATCCACAAGATCCTTATTTCCCTTAGATAGAGCCTGAAGAAAGGAAATATTTTTTGGGGAATCATCCTATATGTCATCCCATTTTCCACGGATACCCTACGTTTCTATTAATTTATTGATTTCCTCCTAGATATTTGAAAGATTATCAATATTTTCTCAGTCAAGGAGTTACTCTATTATAATATTGATGGCTCGCGCAACCTTTTATCCTTGCTTTGCTTATCTTAGCCCTGATTCATCTAAATCATCTATACTTTCCTCAACCACAGGGTTTGGCATCTCTTGTTCATTAAATTGATCTTCCTGAGCCATGATCACCAACTTTTGAGGAGATTTCTCAACAATTTTAATAGAACCATCACTAACATGATCTTTACCCCTATCAGTAGGGGGTTTCTTGCTGCCAACAAAAATAATATTATTCTTCATTTCTTGTCTTTTTAATTTCTTCCTACAAGAATCCTCATAATGTCCTTTTAGTGAAAAAAAAAAGAACAGACCACATTCTTGCGGCAGATATCCTTAACATGACCAATAACTTGGCAGTCTGGACAATATTTAGGCAGTCCTTCATACTCCACTTTTAAAGATATATCATCATCCAATGCAGATAGTATTATGTTATAAATCATACAAGAGCTTAAGTCTACCTCCACTAAAATTCTGGCATAGTGACCATATTTAGTAGTCTTAGTGGTCTTATCCATTTTTATGGGGATTCCCATAGCAGAGGCTATATCAAATAAAATCATTGGATTCCATAAGATCCAGTGAAGACCAAAAAAAATTATCCATACTTGGGATCTAGTATTTTTTATCGTAAATGGATTGAAGCGAAAATCCCATTATTGAAAACAAACAGGTAATAATCCTATATTACTTTCAAGAAAAAAAATCTTATTGATATAAGACATAAATTTCTGATAGATCAATACTAGAAATGTGATATAACTCTAGAATTCATTGGTACTAAACATCAACTTGCTGATATATTTAAAAATCCGTTGAATATTAATATAATAAATTATATCATAAATTAATTGGGCATAATAAATTATATATAATTGTTTTAATTTAGTTTTAGTTATTAATTATTGTGTTAAAATTTTTGAGATTCAATTCTTTAATCTTTTCTGGAAGTAACCGTGAAGGATACTTCACATGGTCAATAGGCCGACCATGAATTTTTGTTTATATGGTCATTATGCCTATCATGAACACTTAATCATGTGGTCTCCATACTCATTATGAGTATTTAATCACATGGTCACTATGCTTACCATGGAAACATGTTCATACTATTAGTACATACTTATCTCAAACATCTTGGTTATGCAGTTAGTATACCTTTTGTATGGTTACAAATAGCATGCCTACCATGCTTATATTATTTATAGATCCATGGTCAGCAGAATTATCATGTCTATTTATGTTTAATTTTTTGTGAAAATATTTTGGTGGTATTTCTTTTCAATTTATTATTATTTTAATCATTAAATATTTTAAATTAAAATTCAAATATTAATTTTAATCACTACCTATCTTTTCCTTTATAACTCCTATATCTTTTTAATATTTTTTCAGTGGATCAATTTCTCTCTTTTTGAACCTGTCACTCTCTCTATATTAAATCTCTTGGTTTTACCTATCCTTTATGAAACTTCAAAGATATATAATTGAATCATAATTTCAAGGATGAAGTGAATGTTGGAAACCACATTTAATGTTTAATAACCTCTTTCTAAGAAGTCAAATAAGTCAAAATCCATCTCTATCACATCAATGAAACCAAATAATTTTAATCTCATTGATCATCCACTTCATCAAAAAAAAATCTATTCTCAATTGTTGAATTTTAGTCGATCACTAGTTTGGAATGTGATTTAGGAACAAGGATGGGATAATTGGTTTAAAAAAATGGTAGACCTTTCTATCTAAATCTGGTCAAGGGATTTTATGTGAAAATTCAGTTCTTCCCTAGAGTGAATAGAGATATAGTAAAATCAAGGCTAAATAGTTAGTTTTTTGAATTATCATTAATGTGTTGGAAAAGGTGTTTCGGTGTTCTATATAGTAGAAAATATGAGTATTATCAAAATTCATATTCTATTAATCATATTCACTTTGAATTTCATAATGCCTTAGATGATATCATTAGGAATGGGACTCCTATAATATCCAATTATTTTTAATTGATTGATGAATATAGGCTCCTGGTTAAATTTATTAAGCATGTAATATTCCCAATAAAATGAGACTTTAGTATCTTGGGGCATCAAGACCTATTTTTCTTATTTTTGATGAAGATTCGTGTTCAAAATAGTCTTTTCATATATGTTATGAGACACATGGTTGAGATATGCAAGACAGATTTAAGGTTTAGTTACTTACTCTATCCTAAGATCACTTATACCTTGATAGAGTAAAAAGGATTAGTTCCTGAAGGGGAGGAAAAGATAACAACTTCTAATATATTTTGTCTTACCCAAAATATTTGTAAGAGAAAAAAAGTCAACTAGAATCCATGTAAATAGGAATTGGTGGATAACCCATAGAAATTGTATGAACATCTAAACCTAATAAAGTATCATGTTAGATCTAGGGATCTAATATATCCATGTCTTAAAACTGATGAGGTTGTGGAGTATTCAGATGATAATGTTTCTCCTTATAAAGAAGAAGAAGAAGAAGAAGAAGAAGAAGAAGTAGTAGCTATAGAAGAAGACGAAAAAGAAGAAAAAAAAATATGTAGAAATTAATGAATAATCTATATTAGCTTATGTGGATGAGAAAAAATAGGATCAATTAGTTGGATCTGATGAAGATAAGAATATATCATAAGGATATACTATTATTGGGTGTATCTTTATATAGCATATACCTGATGCACCTTCTAAGAGGGAAAAGTCCCCTAGATCTCTTATAATGGGCATAGAATATCCTAATTCTAATGATGAAGATCATGGAGGCAATCCACCTAGAGATAGTGGACCTTACATTATCTCTATTAAAATAACTTTGAAAGGATTATTGATTGTTTGGGTTTACATTCTAGAGATAATTGAGGATTACTACCTTGTTGTTCATGAAGAAATTATTAAAGATTATAATAAATGTGAAGTTGAAGTTTTTATCAGAATTAAGGATCATACTATGAGAGATAGATCTATGGAGGATTCTCCTAAGGTATATGGTATGCATCTAGTTAGTGACCCATATACCACTTCTCTTACACCCTATATTCCATCTTCTTCATATTTCATTAAAGATGGCTTAGATGTGTTTAAATCAGGGATGATATATATATATTAAAACATAGAAAAGATTTAATTTTTTATTAGAGATGATGGATAATTAGATTTAATATTTGATATATCAGGTTAGTGCTCTTCAGGAAGTTTTATATAACATAATGATTCAATTAGAGCATAGGTTTATGAATGTTGTGTTTTAACCTACTCCTGAATCTTCTACTCCTCCCACTCAGTAGGTTTTTATTTAAGACAATATCAAACATTTCATTCAGGATGAGTTGAAAGTTTTTTTTGAAGAGCTCTATATGACTTGTGATGTTGTGTATGATGGGTTTCAAACCCATGATACCAAAATCCTAGTTGTAGTTCATAAGGATTTTAAACAAGCTAGTCAAGATCAAAAAACAGTCAAGAGGGTGATTGATTATTATCTGAGCAGGATCTTCAAAAATTATGATCTAAAATGATATTTAGAAATATTTATTTGGATTTCAAGACTACCCCTTTAAAACAATATTTTAAGTCATAATTTGATAAGCTTAGAGTTGTGAATCATATTTTGGAATTTTTCATGGAGAATCGGGATGATTTCCTTCAATATTTGGAGCATGGTTCATGGGCTATTAGTGAGTTCACCTGGTTGATAGAACCCCATATTTATACCTCTCAGACAACTATTATATCCCCATATGATATTCTTATATCTCAGTCTACTACCTCCTCTAACATCAACCATTTTTTCCTAACTCCTACCCAAGCCTTTCAGTAACTTGGACCAATTTACAGGTGTGTAGTTATTAGAGACCCTGCCTCCACATCTACTCCTAAGACTAATTCTGCTCTTGCCTTTACATCCAAAGAAAAGGATCTTATCCTTCCTACATAAATTAGATATGACCCTCATTCAAATTCATATTTTTATTTTTGATAGGGATTTTTTTTCATCTGTTTGTACCCTTTTTATAATATCTCTTGAAGTATTAATGGCGTGCCCTCTTTTATTATCATCTGTATTTTATCTTATTCCTTATTTTTTCTTTTTTGATAATATCAAAAGGGGGTAATAATTGATGGTGTGATAAATTAAAATTAATTTAATTTATTATAAAACTTTTTATGCTTTCAAGAAATTGTAACAAAGTTATCTCAATCTTTTTCAAATGTGATTTATATATATGAAATTCATTTCAATTTTAATGTCATGATTTTTTATCATAAAAAAGGGTTAGATTATTTTCTTAGACTAGCACATCGTTATTTTAATAATCCCAATTAATTTTTATATTGTTAATAATTATTTTAATGTTTTATGTTAAAAAACAATTTAATAGAAAAAAAAATTGCAAAAATGGATAATTCTAGATCATACCATGCCACCTTACCATGTGAATATCAAGTTACCGTGTCACCTTACCATACATTATACTTAACCTTAATGCATAAACAAACTGATTACCATGAGTCATATGAACAAAATTTTTCTAAGTCATAAACTGACCACACATTGAAGATTCAGCTTACTGATCATTGAGAATCATCTTACTATATGTACGATCAACCAACTTTGATATCAAAATACATGAACATGAAAATCAATGAAGTGGAATCCTAAATTAAATTACCTACTTTATGAAGAGATCAAGTTACCGTACCAAGGTATGTATAAATTTTCATAAATTAATATACTGATTGTGTCTTCTAATTTAGCGATTGTATGAAGAAACATCTTACCACAATAAGTTATCAACTTACTGCATGTGAAAATTATCTAACCATATGAAGAGATAAACTGACCATGTCACCTTGTCATATCAATTTACCATGAAAAGTTTTCATGATATCAACTTACTGTGATTTAAGTAAAGATATCTTACCATGTTTAACTTCACAATGGAGTATTTCAAATCTCAAATGGTTAGTTTTGAAGAATTAAATGGAACATCAGTACATTTAATAAAGAGTGATTATTATTTAATAGCTACTTCTAAGGAATATCTATTTAGGACAATTATTTGATCGTGTGGAGTGTATAAGAGTGTAATACTAAAAAATATCTAACTCATAGAATAACATATGATATTTTATATGACCGCTTGTGCTACATAGAAGACTTTATGATGCTCTATTTTACATAATTTTCTGAGAAACTTATCCAAAATCATTCTAAATAAAAATTCAAGAAATCCGGACAATCAAAGATACTCAGATTGAGTTGCATTAAATTTCCTATATTTTTATCTCTCGCCCTTTCTATTTTAACTATTATTTTGATCTGTGTTTTATATTTATTTTTTTATCCATAATAACATAATATCCAGTTCTAAACTATAGAATGCATGATATTCTCTCAAATACTTTATTTTTATTCCCATTAATAATTGTGGAAGAGGTCGTACATGACCTAGTTTCATTTTCATCCCATGTACAACTATGGAAGAGGCTCTGTGCATATAAATTATTCTGTATTATTGTTTGTAAAACCTGATCCAGGTTTTGGATCAATTTATTCATTAATAAACCGGTTGGCATAATGTGATTTCTAAGTGGAGGGTATAAAGTCTAGGCTTGATACTGATCCCCTTGTTTAAACTTTTTTTGTGTGATTTGTTATTTTTATTGTTTTAAATTACAAATTGTTTTCTATTTTCTAAACTATAAAAAAATTACTTTGATAGTTAGTCTTAATTTGTGTTTATATAAAGTTTTTGATTTAGTAACTTAATTTCAAAAGTTAAAATATTTAAAAGATATTTTAACTAAGAATTAATCCCCCATATGATAAATTATTTGAAAGATCAAAATTATATATTTCTACTATTTTCATTAACTGGGTGTTTTTGATAAATTGGATATTTGTTTTTTAAATCATTGTTTAGATAGAAATTTTATTAGGAACTCAATTCACCCCCCCCCCCTTCTTGAGTTACTCACTCTTACCAATATTAGTTTTAGTCTATGATTATATCAATCCATCTACTTTGCCTCATGATATGTTATTTTTATGTGTATATACTCTTAAAACTCTTTTTATCTTTATATATTTCACACCTTTCTATATACAGATAGTGTGAATATATCTTCAAGTGGAGAGCCCTTGATGATTTAAGGGTTTGAAGATAAATCATAAAGAAAATCTATAAAAGGGGATCTATTAATTGATCTCAATTGTGACATGGTCAGTGTAGAATTTATATTTACATAAAGAGTTATAAAATTATTATAAACATAATTGTATCCTATAATGTGGTGTTTGGATAACTTATATATTAGTATCATGTTATGAATTATTTCTTGATACAATTCATTCGTGATTTTTGAAGGTGGTTCTATATTTTATTTATTAAAAACATACACATGGATGACTTGGTAGACAATTGGTGAATATTAGGATGAAAAGGAATGAATATTTCTTGAGTTAAATCAAATCAAATCTTGAATGGTTTGTATCACATCACAATGAAGTGGAATAGAATAAGATTGTAACTCTTATATAGGTACTCATACCATATCCAATACACATTACATAATGAAGTTTGTTTATAAAGAGTTTTAGGTTTCACACTATTTCATGATGATGATCCATGAGAATTTTTTTTTGGAATATCTATGAGATATAAGGTTAGTCATTCTTCAAGAAGACGTACTATGCCACAACAAACAAATTCACATTGAAAAGTTTGTATTCGTGTAATTTTATTGTGTGGATATATTGAAAAATAGACCTCTCACAATCTAATAATTTGGTTCAATCCATAATATTTCTTCTCGAGATAATATTATATTGATATACCATGCCACGATGCATCAAACCATGCCACATTGGAAGAATGGTTTTTGTGGATCTATAATTCTTATATTTCTGATCTAATCAACATCCCACAAAAAAACCTATTAAACTATAATATATATAGGGTCTATAAATATGAGGAATCTCACTTAAATAAAAGGTTGAAAATAATTTATACAATTATCTTTCTATTATAGTGATAATTATTGTGAAATTTTGTTTAGAACATACAAAAAGAACAAGGTTTTACACATGATCTAAATTTCCTAGGTAGATGAGAACAAGAATCAAATACCGATTGACTTGTTGGAACTCATATTTCTTTATTATTATTATACCCTAAGTCCATATTCCTACTGTATTTCTTCTTCTTATGGGTAATATAATAAGAATGTGTTTAGTGATATTGAATAAGATGTTTGCTAAGAGTTATCCAGTTAGTAAAAAAAGTGAATAAATCTTTTTAAAACCCTTGTTATGTGTGTGTTGTATATAAATCCATCCACTATCATTGAAACATTTTGTCCAAGAGCCTTTTCATTAACTTTTGATGGGAAACATATTTTTAGATTTAGTGTTTTTATTACCACTGATCCCCCCTCCCTCAGTGGAAGTCCCCTCTCACCTGGGCCTAATACTTGGTATCATATCTTATTGCAATGGTTCTAGGTATTTTCCTAAGGATTTGAGTTTTTTCCTTATTGGTAAATTATTTTGATCAATTAAATCTATGAAAATCATAAACACTATCAATAGTAAATGAGTTCCCATGTTTAATGGGAACGGATTAAAAATATTGAAGGATTGGATGGTTTCATATCTTCTTTCTCATAGCTTAGACATTATTGATAACATCAAGAATATTATACATATAAAAACCTTAACTCTAGTAACCGATAGTCAGTGTCTACTTTATTAAATTTATACAAGACACAAGGGATCGTATCATAATAGATCAAATAGTTTAATAGTCTTGTGAGACTATATGCATATATGATTCCCATAATACATTGGTAATATAAAGTTTTGTGTTTAAAATTTATAAAAACATTCTTATTTCCATTATTACATGATTGAAATCATTCAAATATCCCTTCTTGGTACCCTGGGGAAAGGAAAATATAATAAAGGGTGAGATCAGATACAATGTAAAGTATTATATATAATAGAATTTATCATGAATACATAAGGCATAAATAATATGGTAGGGTGAATAATAAATAAATATGGACTATAATCAATACCTTGAGCATGAAATGTATCAAAATATATAAATTTAAATAATCACATGGGTAATAATAACTAATTTCATAATTATGTAATGTATAATGTCAAACATCTTAATTATAGATTTAAGACACCATGATCTTGTCATCAAGGCCTCATGCCAATATATCATGATCCTATAATCAATGGATCCTTTTAATTCATCATGATCTTACCATCAATGATTCATTCCAATACATAATGATCATATCATCAAGGCCTTATTTTAATACACCTTATATATATATACTGGAAAACACCAAGAGATACCCTTTTTGTCTCATGAGACCTATCGATGTAATAAGGGGATATAATGTGAATTTCTCCAAATATGTGCTCCTAATACTGGTTCTAAAAACACTTACCCTTATTTTTCACTAATAATATTTATAACATCCATAAATAATATAGGGTTTTCTTCATCCTGAAGATCATTTAGGTCTTGATATTTGGAGAATTGGGAAAATTTCATAAAAAACTTATATGAAAACTTTTAAATAAAACTCCTTGAATATCATCCTAGACTCCCTCCACATAATATCCATAATTGAGAATTTATTCCAAAAATAGTTTCCACTCATCACTAAGACGTGTGAAAAAACATTTTTTTGAAGACTTGGGTGAGAATAAAAGGCTCAGTAAGGGTTTTTTAAAACATTTTAGGAAACCCATTAGGTTTTAAAATAATTTAAAACTTCTTTAAAATATTTTAATCAAGATAAAAAAAATTTAGTTCAATAAAATATTAATTTAAGAATAAATTTACATTTTCTTTTTTAAAGACAAATGTTATTTAGAAACCAATTTTATAAACTCTAATAAGAAAAATGATATTTTCTTGAAATATTTCATTAAGAATATTTTTAAAATACTAAAAACCACTTCCATTAAATTGAAAAACATTTTTATTTATAGTGGGATCATTTTTTATAAAAATTAAAAAAAATTACCATAAAATGAAAATATTTCAAAATAATACTTTATAAAATAAATCTATAGATTTTTAGAAAAACACTTCATAAGATTTGGAAACAAAATCATGAGGTAACCTTGAACATTGAAGGATATATAGGTTCAAACCTTCACTTGGTGTAAAAATTCCCATTATGTTTGGGTTTACCCCCATTCCTCATCCATTTACATTGTCCAAGTTCCATATTTTAAATAAAATATTTGTAGCTTGCTTTTTTTCACTAAAATTTTCATCAAAACTACATTTTCAAAACTTTAACGGTTTTTTAAAAATTCATTTTTTTAAGTAAGGGTATATAATATTTTAAAAAAAATTAAATAAACACTGATATGGGTTAAAAGTAATTGAGAATTCAAGGAATTATATCTTTAATCAAAATCATGATGAAATGTGTTTTTCAAAACAAACATGGATCATCGATAAGAGAATTAGTGTATGGACACACAATAATTTAATCATAAATGAAATCCATATAATTAAACTTTTTCATCATAATCATTTTTTTATAAAAGAAACCATGTTCTTAAAATAAACCGAGGGTGATAATGTTTGTGAAATAAAACTTTTTAATAATAAAATGATGAATTTGAAAGGCTGAAACTCCTTGAAAAAATACCAACATTGAAATAAATTCATTAGTATATAATTTTGTTTCAAAATGAACATTAACAAAGAAAATGTTTTTTAAAATATGAAGTATGCTTGGAAGAATTATAATAGAAAATTTAATGATAGAATTTTTTCATCAAAGAGGTTTTAGTTTTGAAATTCTAACAAAACTGAGATTATTGAAACATTTTCCCCTTACCTTGTGTTATTAATGAGACACCTATTTTAGAACTCATAATCTTACTCTCCCACTGTATATTTCACTCTTTACCACTACAACTAGATATATAAAAAAATTATCAAGGATACTAGCAGAGTTTTGTTGGATGTATACCCAAGAGATGGGGCACCTTTTATAAGCCCACTACCCCATATGATATATTATAACATTGAATTATTATTTTTAGTATTTTTTTCATTTTTTCATAAAAACATTTTGTGTTTAAGAAATATACATACAGACCCTTAAATAATAACCATTTTATTTGTAATTATAGTAGGTTCATGAAGCCTACTTGGTTATATTGTTCTCTTTTTTTATTCATTTTCATTTACCTTTTTATTTTTTTTCTATTTGTTTCACATAACCTATACATACATACCCTCCCCCAATTTGGGTTCACCACATGTGTTCCACCCACCTCATAGCCCATCACTTGTTTATTTCAATTTTTGGTTAATTTTTTATATTTCTTTTTTATACACTTATGTATATATATTTTTTAAAACATTTATTCTAAATCATAAATTTAATTTCCAAATTATCATCATATTAATGTAATTCTATTTTAACAATCTTATATCAATGCCTTGTATTTCATAATTTTTTAACTTCCTTGTAAAAGCTACTACTAAGATTTATACCTATAATTGGATTTTATATATTTTTTTCAAATTAACATTTTATATGTCGAAAAAATATACATTAACATTATTATTTTAAATTTTTATTAATTATATTTTTTTCAAATTATTACACTATGATTATATTACTATTAAAAAATAAAAATATTCATTTATTTTATTTACCATAATACACCTATAACTATATTCAATTCAAATTAATATAATATTTTATATTCCATAATATCTTCTTAGTAAAAGATGTTTCATATATTAAAATCTATATTTATCAATTATTATCAAATATAATCAAGTAATTCCAAATTTTTAACAATTTATTTTTTTCTAACTATATAAATTATTTTAATAAAATTATTCCTAAGAATTTTATTATTTTTTATTTTTTAATTTTTTTATTAACCAAATTTTAATTACTATGACAATATATATATACACACACATAATTTGGAATATACCTTAATCATAATTTTTTAGTTCATTATAATTATCATAGTACCCAATAATATTATATATATATATATACCACAACACTATTCATATTATCATTGTATTTGGTTTAATTTAATAGCCCTTAAACTAAAATTATTATGTTACTATTAAAATACATAATTATTAAATATATATATATACTAAAAACATGGTTCATTGCATTCCCCATTCTAATAAATTACACCGTCATAATTTTTAATTTTCTATGATAAATTTTACTTCATAGTTAAATATAAAACCAATAATTTTTTTTAATTATGATTACATAGATATTTATACAATTTCATAAAAGAATTATAAAGAATTAATCCATGAAATTGTTTCCCCTAATAATCACTCTATTAATTTTTAAACCAAAATAATAAGACCCTAGAAGCTCGTGGAATCTTATCTTCAGTCACAAGGTTTATCTAAGATATACATGACCACTATATTAAGAATATCCTTAAAACATAGTCACTAAAATTATTAATTTATAGCTCATATTTTTAATTGATATCAACCTAATCTTAAATGTTTCCTAAACCTTTTCTCTAATACTAACTCAAGTGCCCTATACCCGCACTCCCGGGTCTGGTGATAAAAACACTTAAACTTTTTCCATAAATAAAATTTAGAACATTCATAAATAATATAAGGTTTTCTACATCCTAAAGATTTTTTAGGACTAGAGGTTTGTATAATTAGGAAAATTACATAATAAACTCATACTAAAACTTTTATGTAGAACTCTTTTAATTTCATCTCATATTCCCTCTTGATAGCCTTCATAATTGAGGATTTATTTCAAAATAGTTTCTACTCATCCCTAAGACCAATGAAAAATATTTTTTAAAAACTTGGAGTGAGAAAAAAAGGATATGTAATTGGTTTTTAAAACATTGGGTAAACCCATTTGGCTTTAAAATCCTTGAAAACTACTTTAAAATATTTTCATTAAGTTAGGAAGCTTTGAGTTCAATAAAACATTTATTTAGGAATAAAGTTAAATTTTCTTTTGGAAATATAAAGTGTATTCATAAAAAATATATATATAATTTAATAATAATAATTTTATTTTCTTAAAACCTTTATTTTTGTAGATTTTTAGAATACTGAAGCACCAATTAATTTAAATTAAAAAACTTTGATATTTATAAAGAAATAATTTTTTTATAAAATGGAATGAAATATTTTACTTTTAAATAAAATTATTTCAAAATGATAATTTATAAAATAATTCCAGTTATTTTTAGAAAAATAATTCACAAGATTAGAAAACAAAGTCATGGGTGGAATGGGACATTGAAGTATATGTAGGGAATACCCATCAGTTAGTGGAAAAAGTCCATTTAAGTTTGGGTTCACTCCCCATTACTCATATATTTATAATGTCCAAGTTCCATATTTTAAATAAAATATTTGCATCATGCTTTTTTAGTATAATTTTCATCAAAAATGTACTTAGAAAACATTAACATCATTTTAAAAATTCATTTTTAAAAAGGAAAACTATATTTTTTTAAACAACTTAAAATAAACACTAAAATAGGTCATAAGAAACTGTGAATTCATGAAATTAGATCTTTAAATAGAATCATGATAAAATGTTTTTTTCAAAATAAACATGCAATATAGATAAGAAAACTAGTTTCTATCTATAAAAAGATTTAATCATAAAAAACATTCATATAAGTAAACTATTTCATGATAATAAAGTTTTTTATAAAAGAAACCATGTTCTTAAAATAGATAGAGGATGATAATATTTTGAAATAAAACTATTTAAAAATAAAATGATAACTTTAAAAGGATGGAACTCATCAAAAATAGCCCAATATTGAAATAAATTCATTAGTAGAAAGAAAATTTAAAAAATAAATATATACAAAGAGTTTTAAAATATGTAGTATTCTCTAAAAATATTAGAATGATAAATTTTAAATAAATCATTTTTCCCCTTCAAATTTTACTTAGTTTTAAAAATATAAAAAAACAGATAACATTGAAACATATTCCCATTACCTTATCTTGATAACCAAACATCTCTTGAACAAATCCTAATATCACTCTCTCACTATCTCTCTCTCGACCACTAAAACTATATAAATACACATTTTTTTAGGATCCTAGTAGATCTTTGTTGGATTTACACCTAAGGAATAGGGATCCTTTTATAAGATCACTACTCTATATGTTATATTATAATACTGAATTATTTTTTGTCATATTTTATTTTAATTTATTTATTTGTGAAAAATATTTGGATTTCAATAAAGAGACATGCATACCCTTATAGTGTAACCTTTTTTTGAAATTATAATAGGTTCACCAAGTCCACTTTTTATTATTATTCTCTTTTTTTATTCATTCTTATTTATCCTTTTATTTTTTTTACTTATTCATTATGTTGTACCTGTGAGCACATCCACTCCCCCAATTTGGGTTCACCTCCTTTTATCCACCCACCTCACATCCTATCTCTTATCCTTTTTTTGGTTAATTTTTTTTATATTATTTTTTTATACACTTAAGTATATATATATTTTTAAACATTTATTCTAAAATTTTAACTCTAATTTAAAAATTATCATTATATTAATTTAATTCTCCTTTAATCATCTTATAATAAAACTTTTTATTTCTTAATTTTTGAACTTCCTAATAAAATTTACTGCTAAAATTTATACTTATCATTATATTATATACATATATATTACAAATTAATATTCTATATAATATAAAAAAATATAAACTGCAATTAGAATTTTAAATTTTTATTAAATATATTATTTTCATATTATTTCACTATAATTATATTACTATGAATAATTAAATATATTCAATTATTTTATGTACCATAATGAACCTATAATTATATTAATTTAAAATTAATATAATATTTTATCTACCATAATATCTGTATTTATCATTAAATGTTATTTTTCCTATTAAATTCTACATTTATCAATTGTTATCAATTATAATTAAGTAATTCCAATTTATTAATAATTAATTTTTTTCTAAGTATATAAATTATTATACTAAAATTATACCTAATAATTTTAATACATACTATTTTATCATTTTTTATAAACAAAATCATAATTACTATGATCAAATATATATATACCATTTCATATATGCATTAACCATATTTTTTTTATTATAATAATCATTATACCCACTAGTATTATATATATATATATATATATATATTCACCATAACACTTTTCATATTATCATTGTATTTGGTTTAATTTAGTACCCTTTATGCTAAAATTATTATGTTACTATTACAATCCCAAATTATTACTATATATATACTAAAAACCTTATTCGTTACATAACGGACCCTATCCCTCACTCACACATGTCTAGTGAACTCCTCATATATTTAATGAGAAGAAAAAAATGGTGCCCTTCTCTCCTAACTCTCCCCCTCTTACTCTCAGCTTCATCTAGGGTTTCCTCTCGAAACCCTCCACTGTGGGGTCGACGGCGCATATGAGCACCTCTCTTCTTCCTTTCCTTCCTTTCCTCCCCTCTTTTTCCTCCTACATCCATATTCTCAATCTATGATTTGGTTTCCATTCATGATGATGTCAACCTTTTTCTTCTTTCATGGTGGTGCAACTTTCTTGGTGTAAGTCTCCAAGGTGGTTTTTGTTAGTCCTACCAAAGGCCATTGTTAAATCCCCTGGATACTACAACCCTACTCTATCCTTGTGTTCCACCATGCCTCTCTAGGTCATATTTAAAGTAATGGTAACATAGTATTTTTGGGTTAAGTGGTTTGATGGTTGTCAGTTTTTTCAGGAACTCCTGTGTCGGATTATTCTTTATTTGGCTTCTGGTATCAGTATCGTCATTTTTTCAACATTCAAAGCCCTCATCCATTCAAATACCTACCCTTACCTCAATTCCCTATACTTCTATCTAAGTCTAATATGAATTTGTGGTTTCATATAGATTTTGGGAGGTTGGGTTTGGTGGCCGACGGTGCTCCTCGCGCAGTCTAATTCGTTTTTCATTGAAGGTTTGTTTGCTTCTTCTTCTTTGTAAATCGATCTATTCGAGGCTTGCTCGGTGAAGGTTATGATGGTGTTTTTGGTTTGGTTTTGTTCTGTCTTGGTTATGGTTATTGTATTCAGTGATGTTTAAAATGGTTTCATGACGTTGATTTCACGTTTTAATGATGTGATTTCACTCTGTATTGGTGATTTGGATGTTTATGGTTCGATATGACATAGTGTTATTGTTTTATGGTGGAAATGATGGACTCTGACAATCTCAGGTGACTAGTTTTATGTTTAGATAGTGACATTTATGGTGGTATTGTATGGTGATGTTTATGTTGGAGACTCATGATGATGGTGGTGGTGAAGGGACTCGGCTGACGTGGGTGAATCCTGAATTTTTATCTTCTCATTTGTTGTGTCTAAATGTGATTTTTGAATTTTGAACTTCATATTGGGAATCCTTTGTTTTTTGATCCCACATTGTGTATTGGTTACTGCTCAACAATAAATCGGACTTCTGAAAATCAAATAAAAATTAAATTTTTAGTCTCATATATTTAATTAATAATATAATTCATCATTAATAAGCCTTAATAATCAATAAAATTTTGTATTGAATCAAGTAATATGGATTTCCAATGTTTCACCGGTCAATGGACTAAATTTATTAGTAATCACCCTTTAATTAAAACTATATATTATAATAGGTATACAATTTACTCAACATTTAAATTATGATAAATATATCCATGGAATAAAATAATATTCACATGAAGTAGAAAATAAGTTTAAATAATAATGGAAAGTGATAGAGAAAATAATATTAAGTAAGTGAATGAATTGAGAATGATCCTTATACATGAGGTAAGGTACAAAACATAAATCAATAAATGATGAAATAATACCATTGATTAATTGAAAATAAATATGTTTTAGTAAATTCAATACTTTTTAAAATTAGATATAAAATTGGAAGAAAAATTTTGAAAATAACTTTCTTAAAACTTTTCCAACGTTGTTGTAAAAATGAAGAAATAAATCATTTCCAAAAATCTTTTAATAAGGTGTCAATGATACTTTTAAAACATTAATTTTAAAATAATTTACAATAATGGAATCTTAAAAATAAACTATTCTTAAGTATGCAAATTTTTTGTGGAATATAAATATATATGTGTGTGTGTGTGGAATGAAATCCCTTTTGAAAATTTTTAAGAAAATAATATCCTTTTATTTTGAAAAAATAACTGAATAATGGGAATAGATAATACTTTATAAAACCATAAAGACTTTGAAATTATGATAAATAATGAATAAATTTCTTGATAAATGGAAAATTCGTTCATTCAGAAAATATTAAAAATATATACTTTATTATACTTTTTTAAAGAAAGTTAGAAATAACTTGTATGAAAAATATTAAAAATGTAAAGACCTAGAATTTTCGTGGAAATTTTTTTCTTAAATACATGGAAATTTTACCAGTCTACGAAAACTGACGGTGTGTGATTCCAAGGCCCGGTGTGCCCAGAATCAATTTCTGAAGTTTTGTTTGGATACGTTCAGTAAACGTACGAGCGGGATTTTATAACTTTCGAACCGGTGCTCGGAATTGAAATCTGAGGGCACCGTTAAACTCGCAGTGCCGGTATTCGCTTAAGAAGACTATCACCTCGATGTCAGTGGGTCAAGATTAAAAGATAGTTTTTGGGTTTTTTTAGAGAATGAATTAAATAAAAATTAAGTGTGTGGATTAATTTTTATTGTTGGTTAAAACCTCCTCGTGAAATTTAGAGGTGAGACCACCACACCTTAACCTCTCATGAGAGGTTATGGTGGTGGGGGCCACCCGAACTCAACCTCCCATGTGAAGATTAATGTGGTGGGGACTACCTGAGGTTAAAACCTCTTGAAATTCCCATTAAGTGGGGAGAAACCCCTTGAGCTCCCCACTTTATGGTGCCAAATCCACTCAATTAATTAATTGAGAATAAATTAATTAATTTGAATCTTTTTAATTTTATGCCAACAATTTAATAGGATGTCATAATCTATTATTTTTTTGGCATTTCTCTTTTCGGTGGAGCCTGGGAAGAGGAGAGAACTTGGAGAAACTATTTCTCTCCAACGGAGAATGACCATCGAAAAAGGAAGAACGCTTCATCCACCGACGACGGACAACTTCTTCTTTGATCTCCAACCAGAAAAAGGGAGGAAGCGCCGTCCTTGAATAACGCCAATGATGTCATCCTCGACTTCTTCATCTTCTTTTCCAACGACAACGAATCTGAGGTAGGGGTTCAAGCATATTAAATTGTTGTGTGTTCTTCGTTTTCCATCATGGTTTATAATTCGAAGATGCTTGATATCACCCTAATGCAGAGGGCGCGGGCTGAAAAAAAAACGGCCTAAACCCTCCGCCTTTCTTATGGATTTTGATGCCCAACACGGCATGAGTCTGGGTTGAGCAATTCTCGTCAACATTGGTTGCGGATCAAAGGCAATGTCCCGATGAGAGTGAGACTTCTTCCGGAACGAGAAATGGGCCACCAGAACTTGTCCGGTGACCCACAAATGATTCATCAGTGTTCAGAACCGGAGAACGTCACTGGAGATGAAGAGAAGGGTGGTTGGCGCACCGGCCGGCCGCATGGATAGTAGCGACGCAACTGTGCTTCCGGATGAGAAGGCGGCGGCCAACAGGCCACGGCGGTGCAGCAGTGGCCGGTGCAAGGCTGGTCGCGAAGGAAGCCGGCGGCCCGAGCCGCTGGGTCGCCGGAAGAGGCGTGGCACAACAGCGCCGTGTGGTGGAGAAGAAGGATTCGTGGCCCCTGGCCACAGCGGTGCAATGGTGGCCGGCACAAGGTTGACTGTGAGGAAGACCGGTGGCCCGATCCTTCGAGTCACTGGAGGTGGTGCTGCGCAACGGCGCCACGCGGGAAGCGGCTGGCCACTCGACCAGCCGGGAGGAATGGGACCCAACGGGTCCCACGTGACGCGGACCAGTGCCACATGGCATTAGTTTGCCCTCCACCCAAATGGCTTATCCGTTCGGGATCCATGGGGAACGGCTTCCCCCTGGACGCGGCTAGGGCGAACCCCACGGGCCACCAGCCAGCACAGGCCACCAGGCCGGACCCAGTGCGGGCCGCCCGGCTGGACCCAGCGCGGGCCAGACCCAGCGAGGGTCCGGCCACCCACATAGGCCGGTCCGCCCCTACAGACCAGGTTGGACCCCGCAGACCGAGTCGGACCCGCGGACCAGGTCGGACCCCAGTCCGGACCCGTTCGACCTGTTTTCACCTTTTCGCCCATAACTTGGGCTACGAGTGTCCGATTGAATAACCGTCTACAGTGACGGAAATCTTGGAGCATACGGTTCTTTTGGTATACCCCACTCGAGGTTTGGACACAGTTGGGGTATGGCCGGGTTGGATTCGAACGTAATTCCAACCGGGCCCTCGGAACGGAAATGCCAATAACTCTCAGACCGAGCGTCTGATTGACGCACCGCCTTTCGTGTTGAGTTTCTTATGGAAAGATGAATCTTTTGGATAGATCAACTTTGGACTTTGTTGAATTAAATGTATTGACACTCGGCTTGAGGAGTGGACCCTCCTGAAATCAAGCATGCTTTGTACGGAACCATGTGGCTGGCTGTGCTCTGATGACTGTTCCTGGATCCTGTGTGGGTTTAACAGCACCAACTACTGATCCTGGATCTTGTGTGGGTTCGATAGCACTGAAGACTATTTATAGATCTTGTACGGGTTCGACAACTCTGAATATTGTTCCTAGATCCTGTGTGGGTTCGATAGTTCTGACTTCCGTTCCTAGATCCTGTGTGGGTTCGATAGAATAACTGTTCCTGGATCCTGTGCGGGTTCGACAGTTATGATTTCTGTTCCTGGATCCTGTGTGGGTTCTACAGAATAGATGATTCAGTGGCTACATCTGATCATCTCTATCTCTCTACAAAAGTTGTATACCTGTGTGAGCTGAGTCAGTAACTTTGTGTTTCCTCGTGATTGAGATGGATTACTTGATAACTCAGGTATATGTATGGGAATATACCTAAGTGGGGTTATTTGTTGATTTCATACTTTATGGTTTATCCTTGTTTTATTTTGTGAGACTTGAGGGTCTCGAGATCCCTATTGAGTATCGTTATACTCACCCCTGCACTGGATATGCCCTCACCTCGTTATGTTGGATGCAGAAGACGGACAGCGCTGACTGAGGTTGAGTGTACGAGGACTGGATGGTACCCGGAGGTAAACCTCACGACGAGTCGGTACCCAGAGGAGACTGATAGGAATGGTGTACTGAGGAGGCTATTTGTACCTACCCTTCAGGTACGGTCCATGGTGGATGATCTAGGAGCTACTTTTCACCTTTCAGTTGTTTTACCCTTTTCAGTTGTACTTGTACTTTCAGTTGGGCTTGTATTTCTAGTCCATTTACTTTTCAGTACTCTCTTGTTATACAGTTTTACTTAGTGTTTTGTATTCAGTTGTGTACTATGTTGTGTGTGTTTCATTTATAGAGGAAATGCCTTCCCAGTTTAGGGATTTATGCCTTTGGTGCTAGTCGCCAGCCCCTGGCCTATGGAAGGCGGGCTTGGGGTAGTCACGGCATGGGCCCCGGGGGAAGGATCATGACAAATTGGTATCAGAGTAGTTGGTTCTATCTTATAACTTAGGACTCTGATCTTTCCTGTGAAGCAATAGTGTTAAGGGTATTGAGTGTGGTTTTCAGTTCAGGGAGTCCAGTGTTGGTGCGGTGGCCGACGTATCTATACACCAGGACCCTGACTTCTGATTTCTGACTCAGTGCACAAAAACACTGATTGTGTGTGTGGTTCAAGAGTTTTCTTAGTGATCTCTTTGAGTTATCTCACCAGGTATAACTTATTTACCATGGCGCACTTGTTTCTTTACAGGATGCCTCCACGCAGATAGCCATCCAGGGTTCCAGGCTTTGTACGATATGGAAACCCACCAATCGACGAGACCTCGGTGTAGGGCCTTATTACAGTGGAGGCACCAGTGGTACCACTACCCATTGGGCCACTGATTCCACCATCCCCAGTAGCAGAGAGTGCACGCTGCTTGAGCGCATTGCATGAGTTACAATGCTAGAGACCACCCAGGTACAGGGGAGAGACGGACCCGCAAGTAGCTGAGGATTGGCTGGAGGCTATGGTGAGAGTTTTCAGACTGGTAGGGACACCAGCAGACCTTATGGTGATCCTTGCTGGGAGTCTCCTTCAGGCAGCAGCAGGCAGATGGTGGAGCTTGATGCTCCAGGTGCATGATGAGGTGAAACTACTCTGGGTAGACTTTGTGAGCCTGTTTTGGGTAGATTTTTTCCCAGCCACCCTACGTGTAGTGCGGATACAGGAGCTACTTCATCTATAGCAGGGTAATATGACGGTAGCTCAGTACTCAGTGAGATTCACCGACCTCTCATGTTACTCCACATATATGGTGTGGGACCCATTCTTTAGGGCTCGGACATTCGATCAGGGGCTCAAGAGAGAGATCAGGGCTTCGATGATCTCCTTTAGCATCCCGACGCAGTAGGGGGTATTGGAGTGAGCCCTCTTAGTAGAGATTTTCCTTACTGAGCAGTCACCAGCAGTAAGACATGCCACCGGGCATCACGTAGCGGAGTCTTCTGCAGCTGGAAGAGACAGATGTCGCAGAGGTCCAAGAGGACCAAACCATCCGGTGGATGACCTCAGGACTCGGGTTCAGTTGTGCGAGGCACATGAGACAGAGCCAGTCATTCAAGGAACAGACAGTGTTTCACATGCAGTAGGCAGGGTCACATGGATTGTGACTGTCTGACCCACCATTTAGATGATCAGAAGATAGTTGAGGGACCTCCCAGGTAGAGGCAAAGGTTTGATTGAGGCGATCCGTAGGTCGCAGGAATACATGGAAGAGGAGTTGTTCATGCATCTGGCGGTGGACGACGTTACGAGGTGCTACCACCACCACCACCAGGAGGTCCACCCCGACCGCAGGGAGCAGGTGGACAGGGGAGAGCTCAGCTCCAGGAAGCTGAGGCTTACAATCATGGTTCTCCAGATATGATTTGAGGTATGATCTATGTCTACTAAACCTTGGATATAGTTCCTATAGGCACAGGTGCTAGTCGCTCTTTCATTTCCACTACCCCTGTTCGGAGCTCGGAGATTCCGATGGATCTGTTGGCTTGATCCTTACTGCTAGAGACTCCTATAGGAGAAGACTCAATGATAACGCACTAGTTTCGGCAGTGTGAGCTTACTCTAGGAGGCAAGAGCTTCGGCTGGGATATCCTCGTAGCGGCATAGAGGCCTTACGACGTGATCTTGGGTATGGACTGGTTATCTACAGTCCATGCTCAGATTGACTGTATTAGGTGAAAAGTGTGGGGTGTATGCACGGATGGTTCCAGGTTCACCTTCACCAGTGATAAGGGAGCCTTTGCAGCGTATGACGGACTTACTTGGAGGAGGGTGCAGTCGATCACTCATCAGTTAGCCTGCCTTACCCTCGGAGTAGTAGATGTGGAGAGTCGAAGTTATCCTGTAGTGGTGGACTAGTACGCGGATGTTTTCCCTGACGATGTTCCAGGAATACCTCTTCACAGAGAGGTTTACTTTTACATTGACATGTACCTCGGGACGGCACTGATATCTACACTAGCATATCGGATGGCTCCCATTCAGCTTTGTGAGCTGCGAGTACAGCTGGAGGACTTGCAGGGGAAGGGATTCATCTGGCCCAGTGTTTCTCCCTGGGTAGCCCAGATTCTATTTTCCAAGAAGGCAGATGGAAGCTTAAGGCTTTTTTTCAACTACCGTCACCTGAACCAGGTGACTGTGAAGAACAAGTACCCACTCCCGAGGATTGACGGCCTCTTTGATCAACTTAAGGGAGAACGGTGGTTCTCGAAGATAGACCTCAGATCAGGATATCACCAGCTCAGAGTTCGAGACAAGGATGTGTAGAAGACAGCCTTCAGATGTCGGTATGGCCACTACGAGTTCTTGGTTATGCCTTTCGGTGTAACCAATGCTCCAACAGTGTTCATGGGTCTCATGAACATGATTTTCCAGCCACACCTCGATCGCTTTGTAGTAATCTTCATCGACGACATTCTGATCTACTCGACTACTGAGGATGAGCATGCCTACCATTTTCAAGTTGTACTGGACATAATCTGAGAGCACCAGCTTTATGGTAAACTCTCGAAGTTCCAATTCTAGATCCAAGAGGTTCACTTTCTGGGTCATGTCATCTCGGAGGCTGGAGCTGCAGTGTATCCAGCGAATATTGAGTTGGTACTTGATTGGGAGCCACCTAGGAGTGTGACGGAATTCGGAGTCTCTCGGGTTCGGCTAGATATTATCGGAGGTTCGTACTAGACTTCTCCATAGTTTCATCACCACTATCTTCCTTGACAAAGAAAGGACAACTCTTCATGTGGTCGGAGAGATGTCAGCAGAGCTTTCAGGAGTTGAGGCAGAGGTTGACTAGTGCCCCCATCTTGAGGCTTCCAGAGGAGGGCGTAGGGTACGTAGTCTATTGTAATGCATCAGGGAACAAACTCGGGTGTATCCTGATGCGGGAGTGAGCAGTGATCACATATGGTTCTCAGCAGCTGAGACAGCATCAGCAGAACTACGCTACCCATGACCTGGAGTTAGCAGAAGTGGTATTCACCTTGAATATGTGGCGACACTATCTGATGGGTGAGTGTTTTACAGTCTACTTTGACCACTTGAGTCTCAGGTATATATTCTCTCAAAAGGACCTAAACCTGAGACAGTGACATTGGCTTGAGTTCCTCCAGGACTATACTCCTGGGAAGGGGAACGTTGTAGTAGATGAACTCGGTAGGATATCTAATATAAAGCTGCTAGGAGAGGCGACAGAGCAGTTGGCTTCTTTGCAGATATCCTTTGTGGACTGAGATGGATCATCTTTCCTTCAGTCTCTTACAGTCACTCCCCCACTTCTTCAGCGAGACAGGGAGGCGTAGCGTGGAGATGCTGACTGTAAGACACGATGTGCTCAGATATCCATAAGGAAGGCACCTGATATATTTTATGAAGGTGGAGAGCACATCATCCTCTTCAGAGGACGTACTATGGTGCCAGTTTCACTTCAGGAGGAAGTGTTGAGGGAGTTTCACACATCCCCTTTAGCGGTACATCTAGAAGTGGAAAAGATGTACCATGACATTCGACGACAGCACTGGTGGATAGGTATGAAGAAGGAAGTAGAAAAGTTTGTCTCTTGATGCCTCACTTATCAGCAAGTGAAGGCAGATCATCAGGTACCAGCAGACTTGGTTCAGCCTTTAGAGGTCCCAGAGTGGAAGTGGGATGGGATATCCATAGACTTCGTGACGGGTCTTCCATGTACATCTAGGAGACATGACTCTATCTAGGTGATCGTCAACCGACTCACCAAGTTGGCTCACTTCCTACTGATTAGAGAGAAGGGTTCAGTAGAGAGCTTGGGATGCCTCTACATACATGAGATTGTGTGGCTACATAGAGTACCTTCTTCTATCATCTCCGATCATGATGCATGGTTTACTTCCCAGCTATAGAAGGGGTTGCAGGAGGCTTTCGGGATGCAGCTTCATTTGAGCACCGCCTTCCATCCTCAGACGGATGGTCAGACCAAGCGGACCATTCAGACCCTCGAGGACATGTTGCATGCTTGTGTCCTCGACTTCAGTCACAGCTGGGAGGATCACTTAACTTTGGTGGAGTTTTCATAAAACAATAGCTATCACTCCACCATCGGGATGACATCTTTTGAGGCCTTGTATGGTCGACTTTACAAATCGACATTGTGCTGGACAGACCCAAGGGAGTCGACACTAGTGGGACCAAAGATGGTACGGGCTACCACCGAGAAGGTTCAGATCATCCAAGAGCGGATGAAGACTACATAGAGTAGGAAAAAGTCATATGCTGATAGGAGACGGAGACCTCTGGAGTTCTAGGATGGCGACCACGTCTTTCTACAGGTCTCACCTCGATGAGGTTTATGGAGTTTTGGCCGAGGTGGCAAGTTATCTCTGATATTTATCGGACCTTTCTAGGTCCTCAGTAGAGTATTTGAGGTGGCTTACCTCTTAGCTCTTCCACCTCAGTTGCACCGGGTGCATGATTTCTTCCATGTATCTCAGCTGAGGAGATACGTGCACAACCCTTCTCACATCATTGACCATGGAGAGCTAGACGTCGACTATGGGGAAACTTTTACAAAGGTTCCAATGGAGATTGAGGATCGAAAAGAGTGGGTCCTTCGTGGACGGTCGATACCTCTAGTGCACGTTCGTTGGAAGCACAATAACCTCCAGGAGAGCACATGGAAGCGGGAGGCTCAGATGTGTGCTCAGTACCCCGATTTGTTCCCTTAATTCCAGTTGTAGCTTACGGGGACGTAAATCCCTGAGGTGGGGAGAATTTAAAGACCCATAATTTCTGTGGAATTTTTTTTTAAATACATAGGAATTTTACGAGTCTGCAAAAACTGACGGTGTGTGATTCCGGGGCCCGGTGTGCCCGGAATCAATTTCTGAAGTTTTGTTCGGGTACGTTCAGTAAACGTGTGAGCGGGATTTTATAACTTTTGAACTAGTGCTTGGAATTGAAATCTGAGAGCACTGTTGACCTCGCAGTGTCGTTATTCTCTTAAAAAGACTATCACCTCAATGGCAGTGGTTTGAGATTAAAATATAGTTTTTGGGTTTTTTTTAGAGAATGAATTAAATAAAAATTAAGTGTGTGGTTTAATTTTTATTGTTGGTTAAAACCACTTCATGGAAGTTGGAGGTGGGACCACCACACCTTAACCTTCCATGAGAGGTTATGGTGGTGGGACCCACCTGAACTCAACCTCCCAAGTGAGTATTAATGTGGTGGGGACCACCTGAGGGAAAACCCTCTTGAAATTCCCATTAAGTGGGGAGAAACCCCTTGATCTCCCCACTTTATGGTGCCAAATCCACTCAATTAATTAATTGAGCATCAATTAATTAATTTGAATCTTTTTGAATTTTATGCCAAAAAATTAATAGGATGTGATAATCTATTATTTTGTTGGAATTTTTATTTTTGGTGGATCTTGGGAAGAGGATAGAACTTGGAGAAACTATTTCTCTCCAATGAAGAACGACCATCGAAAAACAAAGAATTCTTCATCCGCCGATGACAGACAACTTTTTTTTATCTCCAACTGGAACAAGGAAGGAAGTTCCATCCTTGAAGAACGCCGACAACGTCGTCCTCGACTTCTTCATCTTCTTTTCCAACAACAACGAATCTGAGGTAGGGGTTCAAGCTTGTTAAAATGTTGTGTGTTCTTCGTTTTCCATCGTGGTTTATAATTCGAAGCCACTTGATATCACCCTAATGCGGAGGGTGCTGGCTGAACAAACATGGCCTGACCCCTCTACCTTTATTATGGATTTTGACGCCCAACACAACATGAGTCCGGGTTGAGCAATTCTCATCTACATCAGTTACGGATCGAAGGCGATGTCCTGAGGAGAGTGTGACTTCTTCCAGAACGAGAAACGGGCCATCGAAACTCGTCCGTTGACCCGCGAAAGATTTTCTAGTGGTTGGAACCGACGAATGTCACCGGCGATGAAGAGAAGGGTGGTCGGCGCTCTGGTTGGCCTCATGGACAGCGGCGGTGCAACCGCGCTACCAAAGGAGAAGGCGGCAGCCGACGGGCCACGGCAGTGTAGCGGAGGCCGGCGCAAGACCAGTTGCGAAGAAAGCCAGCGACCCGAGCCTCCAGGTCTCCAGAGAAGGTGCGACGCAATCGCACTGCACAGTGGATAAGAAGGGACCGCGAACCCTGGTCGTGGCGATGTAATGGTGGTCGGCGTAAGGCCAGCCACGAGGAAGACCGGCGGCCCGAGCCGCCGGGTCACCGGAGGTGGCGCGGCGCAACGGCGTCGCGAAGGAGGAAGCTGGCCGCTCGGCCTGCCTAGAGGAGCGGGACCCAGTGGTTCCCACATGATGTGGACTGATGCCACGTGGCGTCGGTTTGTCCTCCACCCGAACGGCTTAGCCCTTCGGGATCCTGGGGGCACGGCTTCCCCCTGGACGAGGCTAGGGCAGACCTCACGGGTCTCCAGCCATCGCGAACCTCCAGGCCAGACCCAGTGTAGGCTGGGCCACCCCCGCGGACCGAGTCAGACCCCGCGGACGGGATCGGACTCCAGTCCGGACCCGTTCGACCATTTTTTACCTTTTCGCTCATAACTTGGGCTACGGGTGTCCGATTGGCGGACCGTCTGTAGTGACAGAAATCTTAGAGCAAGATGGTTCTTTTGGTATAACCCAATCAAGGTTTGGACACAGTTGGAGTATGGCCGGGTAGGATTCTAACATAATTCCAACCGGGCCCTCAGAACGGAAATTCCGATAACTCTCAGACCGGGCGTCCGATTGAAGCATCATCTGTCGCGTTGAGTTTCTTATGGAAAGAAGGATCTTTTGGATACATCAACTTTGGAATTCGTGGCAGTTGATATATCGACACTCAGCTTGAGGACCAGAACCTCCTGGAATGAAGCATGCTTTGTATGGAACCTTATGGCTGGCTGCGCTCTGACGACAGTTTTTGGATCCTGTGTGGGTTTGATAGTTCCGACTACTGTTCCTAGATCCTGTGTGGATTCGACAGCACTGACGACTGTTTATGGATCCCATATGGGTTTGATATCTTTGACTACTATTCCTGGATCCTGTGTGGGTTCTACAGTTCTGACTTCTATTCTTGGATTCTGTGTGTGTTCGACAGAATAATTGTTCCTGGATCCCGTGTGGGTTCGACAATTCTGATTTATGTTCCTGGATCCTATGTGGGTTTGACAGAATAGATGATTCAGTGGCTACATCTGATCATCTCTATCTCTCTACAAAATTTGTATAACTATGTGAGCTGAGTTAGTAACTTTGTGTTTTCCTCATGATTGAGATGGATTACTTGATAACTTAGGTATATGTATGGGCATATACCTAAGTGGGGTTATCTGTTGATTTCATACTTTTTGGTTTATACTTGTTGGATTTTGTGAGACCTTGAGGGTCTTTGGGTCCCTACTGAGTATCGTTATACTCACCCCTGCACGGGATATGCCTGCACCTCGTTGTGTTGGATGCAGACGACGGACACCGCTGACCGAGGCTGACTGTATGAGGACTGGATGGTACCCAGAGGTGGACCTCATGATGAGTCGGTAACCAGAGGAGACTGGAGAACGTGGTGTGCTGAGGAGGATATCTATACCTAACCTTCAGGTAGGATCTGTGGTGGACGATCCAGGAGCTTATTTTCACCTTTCAGTTGTTTTTCCCTTTTTAGTTGTACTTATACTTTCAGTTTGGCTTGTATTTCTGGCCCCTTTACTTTTCAACACTCTATTTTTATACAGTTTTACTTAGTGTTTTCTATTCAGTTGTGCACTTTTTTGTTTGTGTTTCAGTTATAAAGGCAATGCCTTCCCATTTTTAGGGATTTATGCCTTTGGTGCTAGTCTCCATCTCCTGGCCTATGGAAGGCGGGCTTGGGGTAGTCACGGCACGGGCCCCGAGGGACGGGTCGTGACAAAAAATAATCATTTAAATTTCTTTAATAGATTTTAGAAGTAAAAAAATGACCATATTAAATAATTTAAGTATATAAAATAAAATTATTGAATAAAAATAAATAATATGTATATGGGGAGAAATATTTCCAACCAAAATGGAGAATTAAGGTTGAATTTTCTTATAAATATTCTTTCGTTGGTTTTAAGTTCCAAAGAGAGATGAAATGGAAATATTATTTTAAAAACCTAGAATTAATAAAATTATAATAATATTTATTTATTTTTTGTTTGAAATATCATATAATTCTACTGATATAAATTTAAATGTAAACAATCCCAAATAAAAATGAGATTGTAAAAAAACTTCTTTCCTTCAATTCTTGATTAGTCAGACACATTAAAACCTTAAGTATAATAATTTTTTATTTTTTATTAGTCTATATAATATCTATATTTATATCTATATTCATGTACATAATTTATTAATCACTTATTTTTACCCATTTACTCATAACTCTTTGTTAAAATCAATTATTTAGGTGTTAACTTTTCTGTTTCTCGTGCTTGTTTTGATTAACAGGTTCCATTAATTACATTTTGTTCATGTTTTAATCACTTTAATAATGTTAATAATTTAATATATATGTCATATTTATACATAAAATTCACTTTTAGAACCATACATATAAGGTAGTTATGAGAAATGAAATATTTTATTCATGAAGTTAGTTGTCTGCACATACGCTTGTGTGGAATTTTCATTTTTTAACAGACTGAAAGAAACAAATTTTTATAATGATTTATCTTTACATAACCTTAATTATTTAAAAAATAACATATTTATTAATTAATTTCATCTATATAATGATCCATGTGAGGCAGTGATGAAAAATGAATTACATCACTTCATGGAAGCGATAGTGTGAACGCACACACAAGGGATGTTCCCATTTTCCAATGGATGAGAAGGGAGAAAAATAATTTATTTTCTAGAAGAATAATTATTTCATAAATATCATATATATTCATTAAATCCATATATATAACCATAAATTATAGGTAGTGATGAAAAATTAAATACATTATTTCATGGAGCCGGTAATCAGCACGTACGCATGGGCGACGTTTTTATTTTCCATTAGATGAAAGGAGATAAAAAATATTTGTACAATTAATATAAAAAATAAATATAGTAAATTCACTTATTTAATTATGTTAATATGGTTATAGAATATTTATATGAGGCTTATTAAGGAAGAAACTTGAAAGAGATTTGTAAGAATATATACCTCTTCCTTGGATAATATCCTTTGAAAAAAACCTTAAGGCTTCCTGCATAGGTATTTTGAGAACACAATAACCTATAGGTAATGTATAAGGATGTTAGTAGGATATTTTTGAAGTTTATTTTTAATTTAGGGGTCTTTGGTTGTTTGTATGTAACTCCTCGAGATTTTTTTAAATATTTTTTTTCAAATAAATTTAATCTTTTTGAAATTTTGTGTTACACACAACACTGAGTGTAGATTATATTACACAAAACACTGAGTTTAGATTTTGTTTCATATAAAACTGAGTTTAGATTGTGTCACATGAAACACTGATTTTATCCTTCATTACACACAACATTCAGTTTAAATGAAACGTGACATATTATTAAAATATTATTATTTAGTATGATAGTTATCACCTAGTAATTAGAATGTTGAGTATGAATTGGATTAACTAAATTACAAAAATATATGGTTTAAACATATATATATAATTATTTATTTGGTAACCAATTAATTATAAATAGAAATAAATATCATTTTAAAATAAAGGAAATCTTTTTCTGAAAAAACTATTTTTATGCGAACAAATGTGTTTTACATAAATAAATTAAAAAATTACTTTTTTGAATTATTTTTATGGAATTTATATATGATATATTCAATAAAAAATTTAACATTCATATTATGTGTATTCTAGACAAAATATTATAATAAAACCAATTTTATGTTTAAGAACTGTATTTTTCTAAAAAATAGTTTTGTCTCCTTTTGTGCACTTAGTTTAAAAATTAATTTTTGAAACTTTTTGAAAATTAATTTAATAAAATAAACTTAATTTTTTAAATCATCATGTCAAAAATATTTTAGGGTGAATTTTTTATATTTTTCTAAAAAGATTAATTTTTTTATGAATAGTGAAAAATACAGGTTTTTATTAAGAATTGTCATTTATTTTAAAGATTTTAAAAACTTAAAAATTATTTGAAGATGTTTTTAAAAGAAATAAAAATTTTATTATATATATATTAATCTAATTTGGTCATTTTAATAATTTTAATATTTAATTTTGATATAAAAACTTTTTAAATTTTTGAACATTTTCTCTTTGAAAACTCACTTTCTCGACACATTCGTGGGATTAATTTTAAATTAAAATTTTACACTTATGTGAATTTAATTTTTAAAAATTGATTTCATATTTTTAATCATAATAATTTATATTATCTAATAAATTTAACTTAATTTTTTACTATAATGAATAGTAAAAATATTAAAAAAAATATTTAATGCGATTAAGGTAAAAATGGGATTATCGGGGGTTAAAGTAAAAAATAAAGGAGTTAAAAATGGTCCAAAACTTTTCCAACACCCATTTTCTGGAAATATTTTGACCTTGTATATTCTATTTTTGATAATAGACCATTTTTAGCTTTTTTTCATGTGAAAAACATGGATAAAATTTTTTATTTTCAAAAAAATACAAGTGTGCCACTCACCTCACTTATAAAAGGTCACCCCTTATCCTCTCCTAATCGTAGTTCCAAAACCCGGTTTTTCATACAATACCTACCCAAATAAATTCCTTAATTACCCAATATCATCCTATAATCCTTATTTTTTCATAAATCCAACCTATGAAACCTTTTGGTGCAAACCAAATGAAGTTGTCTGAAGAATAGGTAACATCCCTAATCAAGAATTTTATTTTATTTCTTCCTACACCTCCTTAAACTATTATTAAACCATGATGATATAATAAAATAATTATATTATAAATACATAGATGTTATCATGTTAATTTCATAACCTAAATCTTTCTCCTCTTCCATCAAATGTGTTGTAAAACCATCATTCATGTGTATGGCGGACTACTGCCTCACGAACCAATGTTATTAATTTTCTATTACCACATCTCATGAATGGATATAATGATGGATTAAATTTTTATATACGATATATATAATATTATTATACTTATATAATTATTATATCACATATTCCTTCTAAATTTTTATTCTGAGGGAATACAATAAAGTCGTTCATGTGTACAACGGACTACCACCTCACGAAGCAATGTGATTCATCCACGCTTTACATGGAAGGTAATAAAGAAGTATTTAATAAAAATATGTGATATAAATGAAGTAAAAATTATTATTTAATGTTAATACATTTTTTACCTTTCTTTCTTTCTTTTCATTGGGAAAATGGAAATAAAGTTCATGCATACGTATGACCTACCGTCTCCATGAATGATGTATTTAATTTTCTATCTCAAAATTTTATAGATTTATATAAATACATATATATTTAATATATATGATATTAATATCATGTTTTAAATTAATGATATTATGGAACCATTTTCAATGTAAGAGGTCCCAAAAAAATCAAAACATACACGAAAAACAAAGCAGTTATTTCTTGAACGTGACTTTAAAATGGAATTGTTAATGAACGGGTAATAAAAGATCATAAGTAAATAATATATGGTATGATATATATAATTATTATTATGTAATATATTTATAATAAACTTAAAATTATTATATGTTAATTTTTAATGTGTATTTAGGAAGTCGAGACTTATGGTAATGGATTTCTAGTTTCTCTTTTATTTCTGGGTGACATATGAAAATTCACCCCTCATTTATTTTTTAGGGTGTATATACCACCCATTTGACATGTTATATAATTAATATCATTATTTTAATTCTATTTAAAGTTTAATTTGATGTTATTCGTTATTGGGTCTTATTATTTAAAAGATTACTAAAGTGGTAAGGGATTTACATCTCACTTTTTACTTTTGTGTGACACATGTCATACTCACCACCTATTTATTTTATGTGGTGTATATATTGCCTATGAATGTATTTTATGATTATTCTCCTAAAAATTATTTTGATTTACATATCCATTTTAAGATCTCATTTTCATGGGGCTTACGGTTCAAAATTTTGCAAATTGATAAGGGGTTTTTGTCTCAATTTTCTTTCCTTGAGACATATGTTATGTTATGCACATATCTTCTTTTATAAGGTGTATATGCACCCCCTTTTACATGTAATATAAAGAATTTATTTATTCTCGTGATATTCTAAGTTTCATTTAGTGTTATTATTTTATGGGGCTTATAATTCAAAGTTACCAAAGTGGTAAGGATTTTATGTTACAATCTCATCGTTTATTATGATTGTTTATGATTAGGTTTTTGATGATAAAATTTTATGATTCATCTCTAAATAAACTTTTGAATTTTATTCTCCTCTAATTATGTCATTATAATATATGTTTTCCTTTCATTTTCTTCTCTTTATGTACTCAAGAGTTCAAGAGAATGTTTTTAAGAAAAATCCTCTTTATTTCTCACTTCGGTCAAAGCCCATTTTTCTTCCAAAATCATGTTTTTTAAAAAAAATATATATAAATTATTTATTAAAGAAATTTTTACCCATGTTTTATTTTTTTACAAAAAAAAATTGAAAGGAATCTTAATTTTATTTTCTAAAAAATTCCCATTTGGCTTTTACTAAAAATGTGAATGGAATATTTGTTTTAAATTATACAAAATGAATGGTATTTACCACCATAATGACCACTCATTATTTTAAATATTAATTTATAATATTTGAAGGTTATTTTAAAAGAAACTTATTTTAAAAGTTTTTTTGTTTTAAAAAATATGTTTTAAAGAAAAGTTATTTGTTTCAAAAGAAATTAAGTTATTTTTAAATATTCATTTATAAGTTTCAAAGTTTATTTTCAAATAAAAGGATTTAAAAAATGATTTATTATTTTTTAGTTTTAAAAAGTGATTTTCAAAGGAAAGTCAATAAATTTTCCCAATGTCTTTTCAAAATCATTTTCCATCTAAGATGACATCCTTTGATTTTACTCTTGATTTATTAGGGATACGATCCAAGCATACCATTATTATTATTTATCTGAATGGTTTATTCTTATGATGATAATAATTTTATGAAAAAAATTTATTTTCTATGGTTTATACCATGATAAAATGATTATGAAATCTTCTTATTTTTTCTTGGGTTATGTTGTGATGAAATGGTGAAATTATTATGAAACCTGTCTCTTTTCCACAATTAATGATATGATGAAATTTTTATGAAACTGATTTCATTTATTGGGTTATGATATGATAAATTTTTTATGATCTTGTGGCATGCATAGATATTATTTTCATTATGTGATGCGTGGGACATATATCTACCTCCAATGCATTTGGTAATGATTGATATCTCATGAGATGGATAGGATTAGAATGAGCAGTGAAACCAATTTAGTAATGGAATTTTCTTTCTATGATGGTATTTTGAGTGAACCTTGACTTATATGATGGTTTGTGGAGTTAAAACATTCCACTATTATATCCTTGTAATTAATCCTTGACTACTATAGAATTGATTTTCTATTCTTATGTTTATACCACATTTCCATGTCCTATGTCAATGTTATTCTCTCATGGATAATATTCTTTGATTTCCTTTATAATTAATGTATTATGAACTATAATTCTTTATTTCATGTCTCAATATTATGATCATTGATATATAGGGTATTACTTTCAAATTTTAAGCTCACGTTATCATACCCTTATGCTCATGTCATGCTTATGTGATCTTCGATATCTCACTTTATTACCCTTATTGAGAATCTGAGCTAACTCTTTCTTATGTTTCTTTTCCCTAAGTTATGAAGAAAGTTTTTAAGTAGGGTATGTTTGAGAATAGTACTAAAGGGGAGATATTTATGGGATATGTTGAATATATTTCACCAAATTAGAATATTGTGTACCTAGTCTCCAAAGACGCTAAAATATTATGGTCCTAGGGCATGTGTTTGTGTAATGTAATGAATATTCATCTAAAAAGATGTAATATCTATGTATGAAAATCCTAAGTCATTAAATTTAGTATCATAGGAAAGGTTTAGTAAACCTTTGAAAAATACTATATAAATACATTATTTAGAACTCTAAGGATATGTATGAGGATGAGTCTAAGGATGAGTCTATGTATAGGAAAATGTCCTAGAATTTTGGTAAAGGACAAAGTGAGTGGTTTCCAAGAAATTAAAACCCTATATTGATACTATAAGTGGATTTGGATCTAGAACAGAGATATCTAGGGGTAATAAATTTGAAATGGGTATATTAAGCTAAACTCAGTTTTCACCTTGTGCATAAAAATGGGCCTTGTTGCACACCTGGTTTGACACTCTAGAGGGATATACTTTGGAAATTCACAAACACTTTATGAACCATCATGAAGGATTTGAATAATAACCATGAATGGCCTAGGTTAATCCTAATTTTTCATTGATTTAAAATAAGGAATCATGATTTAGACATCCTATAAGTGATTTTTCATTATTATTTTGTTTCTCAATATCATTATTGTTTCTCATACTATGCTTTTTGGTTAGTTTCAATGGATATAACTAGAAGTAATCATGTTAACACTAAATCTGATGGAAAATTTGATGACTATGAGAAATAAAATTGGATAATGACTGTAGAGATTGATATTGTTATTATGCCTGATCAACTATCACGATATATGATTAACAACATGAACTTTAGTGAGATTCCTAAAGCATAAAATAAGAATAATATGAACATTTATGAAAGTTAGTGTGGTAATAAACATAGATTAAAGAAGATTGAACTTATTACATGTCAAGATGGTGGGAATAAGAACCTAGAATAATATCTCATATGGAGGTTAAGATGTTATCTATATGGAAAAGAAGGTTATAGAGTAACAAATTTTCAAGGAGTTCAATGTCTTATATGTGGGGAAATTTTTCATTATCTAATTAAAATATCTAAACTAAGGGTTATCCCCTAGAACATGGAAAGACATATGTTATTCCAACTAATGAAGTGAAAGGATTGAAGTGTGTATGTATTTGGATTTGTGAATTATTTTGTGGAAGTGTTTCAATAATGGTATTTCAGTTATAAGAATTAGGAAACATCTAAGGATTATGTTAATTTTGGAATGATATATGTCTTTATGAAATATTAACTTATGATTTATGGATGACATCATGGGTTTATGAGTTTAATGTTGATAATAAGTTCAAATTAATTGACACCCCTTTTGAGGTTTTACGTGATGGTAATTTATCTAGATTAAGGATGTTTTAAGAGACATTTATATCAATACAAACCTTTGGGTTTTTATATGTTTTAGTGATAAAGTTATTTAAGGAGGAATGCCTTTACACTTTTTGGATATATGATTAAAGGTACTGGTAACCTTTAGGTTTTATCTTATCTTGATGTTGAGGTAATTATGGGTTATAGAATATTAACTTATGAATTCAGCATAATTTTTTTCTATCAAAGAAGATTTATCTCTAGATACTCTTGCTATAATATATATTAAATAATTATTAAGGTTTAATGGGGTGCCACATTCAATCATATCTGATTGGTATCAAAATATTACCTCAAATTTTTGGAGAATTATTCAACAATATCTTGGTACAAAGTTGATTTTCATCACTACATATCATCCTCATACATATGGTCAATCTAAGAGAATAATTAAAAACCTATAGGATAATATAAGATAATGTTCTATGGATTTTAAAGGTGGTTAGGATAAAAAACTTCCTAAATTTGAGTTTTCTTGCAATAATATCTTTCACTCGAAACTTTAGATGGCTCCTTATGAATCCTTTTATATAAAGAATTTTAGAACTCCAATGTGCTGAAATGAAGCTGTAGAAAGAAAGTTATTGGGTCCTAAGAGAACTAATGAGATATAAGATAAGGTTAGAGCCATTCAGCAACATGTAAGGATGATACAAAGTTGACATAAATGTTATGATGATAATTGTCGATGTGATATATAATTTTAATTTGGTGATAAGGAATTTCTATAAATTTCTCCATGGAATCAAAAAGGTAAAATCAAGCCCAAGGTATATCGATCTCTTTGAAATACTTGATCATATTGGGATAGTTGCTTATCATTTGGAGCTTCCACTGAACCACTCTTAGGTTCAGGATGTGTTCTATGTACCTATACTAAGTAAGTACATATATGATCTTTTATATGTACTAAACTCAAAGGTTTTACCACTGGAGAAAGATATTTCTTATAAGGAATAATCATTTGATATTTTGGATCACACAAAAAAAGTGTTATGAAACAAGACTACTCACCTGGTCAAAGTTTTGTGACAAAACCACTAGCTTGAGGAAGATACATGGGAACCTAAGAATGTAATGAGTTAGAATTATCCTAATTTATTGGTACCAAAGTGACAAATTTCAAGGGAGAAATTCATTTTAAGGGGGGTAGAATGTAACACCGTGAGATTTTATGAAATATATTTTTTCGAAGAAATTTAATATTTTAGATATTTTTCATTACAAGAAAGACTGAGTTTAGATTATGTTACACACAACATCAACTTTATATTGTGTTTCACATAACACTAATCTTATCTTGTGTTACACACAACACTAATTTTATCCTACATTACATGGAACATTGAGTTTAAATGAAACATGACACATTATTAAAATATTATTATTTAGTATGATAGATATCACTTGGATATTAAAATAGCGGTTATGAATAGAATTGACTAAATTATGAAAATATATGATTTAAATAAGTATATATAATTAATTATTTGGTTATTAATTAATTATAAATCAAAATAAATACCATTTAAAAATAAAGAAAATATTTTTTTGAAAGACTATTTTTATGCGCGCAAACTTGTTTTTCCTTAATAAATAAAAAAATAAATTTTAGTGACTAATTTTAATTAAATTTATATATTATATATTCAATAAAATTTTTAATATTCATTTTAGGTTTTTTCTATACAATAGATAATAATAAAATCAATTTTACACTTAGAAACTGTATTTTTCTAAAAAGCAATTTTTCACCTTTTGCACACTTAATTTTAAAATTATTTTTTGAGAATTCTTAAAAATTAATTTGATAAAATAAAATTAATTTTTGAAATATTCATGTCAAAATTATATTGTTTTTAATTTTTTTTTATTTTTTTGAAAATTTTATTTTTCAATGAATAGTGAAAAATACTGGTTTTTATAAAGAATTTCCATTTATTTTAATGATTTTATAAAATTAAAAATTATTTTAATATGGTTTTAAAAGAAAAAATATATAAATTTTATATCTATTAATACAATATAGTTCATTGGAATCATTTTTATATTGAATTTTGATATAAAAACTTTTTAAACTTTAGAACATTTTCTCTTTAAAACATGCTTTCTCGACGTGTCTGTGGGGTTAATTTTAAATTATATTTTGTCACTTATGTGAATTTAATTAAAAAAATTAATTAAATATTTTTAATAATTATGATTTATATTATCTAATATGTTTAAATTAATTTTTTACTATAATGAATCATAATAAATAGTAAAAATTATTTTCCATGATTAAGGTAAAAATGGGGTTACTGGGGGTTAAACTAAAAAGACAAGGATTAAAGTGAACCAAAAATTTT
This sequence comes from Viscum album, assembly GCA_963277665.1. Lineage (NCBI taxonomy): Eukaryota > Viridiplantae > Streptophyta > Magnoliopsida > Santalales > Viscaceae > Viscum > Viscum album. Next base: position 1,785,555,798 of record OY728151.1, on the reverse strand, counting down.
AAAAAACAATTTTTCTGGAGAAATTTCAAATTTATCTCTTATAGGTTCTATAATTTCCCATTTTTTATCCTTTTTCATGTGAAAAACATGGGCAAATATTTTTCTTTTCAAAAAAATACAAGTGTGTCACTCACCTCACTTGTAAAAGGCCTCTCATTATCCTCTCCTCATCATAGTTAAAAACCCATTTTTTTATCCAATAATTATCCAAATCAATTCCTTAATTACCTGATCTCATCCTAGAACCATTTTTTTGGTCATAAATTCAACCTAAGAATCCTTTTGGTACAAATCAAAAAGATGTTGTCTAAAGAAGAGGTAACGTCCCTAATCAAGAATTTTATTTTATTTCCTCCACCACATCCTTAAATTATTATTAAATAATGATGATATATCAACCTCAATATATTAAATATATTTATATTTAATTATTCTAATTTGATAATCTAAATTGTTTCTTCTTCCATTAAATGGGTTTCAAAATCATCATTCATGTGTACGGTGAACTACTGCCTCACGAACTGATGTTATTCGTTTTTCCATTACCACATATCAAGGATAGATATAATTATGTATTAAATGTTTATATATTATATCTATAATATTTTTATACTTGTTTAATTATTATTTCACATAAAACTTCTTACTTTTTATTCTGTGGGAATGCGATAACATCGTTCATGTATACAGTGGACTACTACCTCGCGAAACAATGTATTCATTCATGATTTACATAGAAGGTAATAAGGATGGTTTTAATGAAAATATTATATATATATATATGACATAAAAATGATTCTTCAAAAATATATTATTTACCATTGTTTCTTTATTTCCATTGGTAAAATGGAAACAACGTTTATACATACGTACAGCCTATCTTCTCCATGAATAGTGTATTTCATTTTCTATATATAACTTTTATAGATTTATCTAAATACATATATACTGAATATATATGATATTTATATCATGGTTAAAATTCTGTATATTATGTAACCACTATCAATATATGTTGACCAAAAAATAACAAATCAAAACATACACGAAAAATAAATCAATTATTTCCCAAACGTGACTTTGACATGGAATTATTAATAAATAGGTAATAAAATATCATAAGTAAATAATATATGGTATTATATATATAATTATTATTCTTAAATATATTTATAATAAACTTATATTTATTATACCATAGTTTTGAATGTGTACGAAGGAAGTTGAGACTTACGGTAAGGGATTTCTAGTCTCTCTTTTATTCATGGGAGACATATGGAAATTCACCACTCATTTATTTTGTGTGGCATATATATTGAAAATTTGGAATGTTATATAATTAATCTCATTATTTTAATTATATTTAAAGTTTCATTTGATGTTATTATTTATTGGGGCTTACGATTCAAAATATTACTAAATTGGTAAGGTATTTTCATCTCACTTTTTACTTCTGTGAGACACATGCCATATTCACCACCTATTTCTTTTATGTATCATATATAATAACCATGAATGTATTTATTATTATTATAATTAAAATTATGGGGATTTACATATCTATTTTAATATCGCACTTTCATTGGGTTTATGGTTCAAAAGTTACCAAAGCGATAAGGAATTTTTTTTCTTAATTTTATTTCCTTGAGACATAAGTTTTGTTATACACATATCTTATTTTATGAGGTGTATATAAAACCCCTTTAACATGTAATGTAACATCTAGTTACTATTTTTAGGTATTCATAAACCCTCCTTTTTAATTGATCTTTGTTTGGGTTTTGTTTGGGATTATTTTGGGTTGAAAATTTTAATAATCTTGAAAATAATGGGCTAGTGCATGGTTGGTGCATGACCTGCGCACAGTTTTCCAAACAGTGCACCCTGCAATAGAAAAATGGTAGGTTTTGGATAAATATCTCTACATGGCTGGTGCACAGTTATTCAAGTCATGTGCCCTCTCAGGAAAAATCATGTGACCCATTTATAACGGGTGCAAGGCCTATGCACGGTTTTTCCAAACCATGCACTATTTCCCAGGAAACTGTGCGGATGGGATTTTATTAGATCTGAATTTTTGTTAAAAATTATCAAACCCTCTTTTAACTCTTGGACAGACCTACTTCAACCCAAAATCGGTTCTCCCTTCCTTAGAGCTCTCAAGGAGGATTCTTTTCCCCTCGTATCCCTCTCATAAGTGATCTAAAGCTAGGCGAACGTCGGCCAATCTCCTTCCAGTTAGTTTTATCCTCCCATTCACAATCTCCCATGGCCTCTCTCTTTCTTAATAGGGTTGTATAGATATCCTTTATTGTTGGAGGATTTAATACCCACTTTTAAGGATCAAAACCTAGGTTTTATTCTTATTTCTCCTAGATCTGGTTATTTTCCTTCTTCGTTGATGATTCTCGGCTAGGGTTTGGTGATTCGAGATCCGTTGATCCAGAGATAGGTGGTTCCATTACGATGCCCAATTTTAATTGAACCTAATTGATTTTTTTAATTTCAATTTATTAAATTAAATTAAATTGTTTTATTTTTTATTAAAATGGATTTAAATCATTTAGTTCAAAAGACCGAATTCCAGTGAATTGGGGTATTTAAAGAAAAATGGGGTTTTGGTATGAAATTAGAAAACCTCTAATTTCATTGAATTGGGGTGTGTTTATGGAATTATGGTAACTTAAATTGTTATATTTAAATTTTAGTTTTTATGGAAATTTAATCAATTTAATTTTGGACTTTAATTAAACAAAATATTTTGATGGAAACATTTGTAAAAAAAATTCCAATTCCATGAAATTGGGGGTTTGTGATGAAATTCATGGAATTATTTGAAAAATAAATTGTTATATTTAATTGTGATGTGGATTCTGAAATTTCATGAGTTGGTTTAAATCCTTATTTATGGAAAATTTCTTATAATTGGTTTTGATGGGAACCCTAGGGTTTTATCTTGGTGAAAAGGCATGTTTTTTATTAAAACCCCATTATGGTTTTTAAAGAGGAAATTGGAATATTTGAAATGGGAGATGGGATTTAATTTTATTTTAATAAGTCTTGACATAAATTTTTCATCATTGTTTTTACTTGAGAACATGTAAGCCTTAGGTAGTTACTGAGTTATTTTGGGTGTCACTTTATGACTTACAATGTTCTAAAACATCATATCGTCACATCACATTCCTTAGGCGGTGGTGATGAGTCCCCTTTGCCTTAGGCCCAAAGGGGTGTATATAATACTTTTCATTTCATAGTGTTGGATCCTTATATCCTGTAACTATCATACCTATTTGGTATATGACCACTGTTGCTCTCTTATTTTATTTCAAATGTATATTCCATTGTTATAAAATTTTTTACATGCCTTGAGAATTTGTATAAACTATTTTATATAAAAGTGTTTATTTAAGTCATTTTTGTGAAAATAGAATTTATGTAAAGTATCCTTTGATTAAAGGTAAATTACATATTTTTAAATTTATTTCCATAAATTGAAATTTGAAGCATGATTTTCTAAAGTATTTCCATCTCTTAAATTGTAAAGTATGATTTGTTTAAATATGCTTTTGTAAATTCCAAACCTATTTGTTTTAAAAATTGAAAGCATATTATTTGTTAAATTGATATTGAAATCATGTTATGGAATATTTGGTAAAATCCTACTATAATTTGTCTCACAACCTACTTGTGCCTTTTGGTTTATGTAAATTATCTCCTTCTAGGTTCGAGTAAAGGGAAAGGATCTCTTAGAGGTGGATCTAGTTGTTGAACCTTGGACTTAGTGAGTTGTGTCCTTAAGGTCTTGGGCATTGTTTCCCTATTTTAGTACTTTCGTTTTAGTACTTTGGGATTTATTTCCCATTTGACTTCTGGTACATTACTCCTAGTGGAGTTTCTTTGTCATGCATACTATCTTGTTTCTTTTATTTCTGCAATTGTTAGTAGAAAAATAATTCCCACTTACAGTTTGTATGATGTCAGCTACTAGTCACCAACCCATGGGGATCAGGAATTTCATTCAATATATTTCAATATCGGATCAGTTATAGGGTTACCAGGGTACCCAGGCTGGTTTGTGACAAAGTGATATTAAAGAGCAGGTTGAGCTTTTTTCTTGAAGTTAGTATGCATTTTTGAAATCTTGTCAGGACTTAAGAGTTATTTGATATTGAGTGCATGGACAGCTCTCACTACAATGAACCTTAAGTCTCCAAGGGTGGTTATGGAAATATTACTTGTGTATTAGTTTTAGTATTTTCCCTTTATTGATATGGATATGTTGAAATCCAAATATGGTGGTCCTATCTGTTGGGATTTATTTTCCCATGTTTCTCAGTTTGAGTGCTTATATGATGTCTTCCTTATTGTCTGTTGATGTTGTGTAGAATCATGGATTCAATAAGATGTGAAAATCAGATCCAGTAGGAAGCTTTTTCTAAACATAAATTAGAAAATCTTGTTGTTGATCCAAATCTAATTGATGTGATCGTGTGCACTGTCAAAGCTCTGGGACAGGCACCACCTCTAGTTCTCGTTCAAGATCCAGCTGTGGAACCTCAGTTGGATGTTCTCAAAGCTAGTTCTCAAGGGTTCCTATACTAGAAACCAGAACCATTTAAAGTCTCAAGTTATCCTCAATAGGATGGGGAGTAGTTGAGTAGTATGGAGCATTTGTTTGGGTTCTTAGAAACACCCAATGAAATTAAAGTGAAGTGTTCCACCTTTGTGTTAGAAGGACCAAGAAAAAGATGGTGGGACACTATGGTGATGGAGAAGAATAATGAGGTATTGGAGTAGAAGGACTTCAAGGTTCTTTTTACCAACCAGTTCTATCCTAATTTGATTCTATTGGCCAAGTCTGTAGAGTTTTTCAAACTTGAGTAGGTTGACAATACCGTGACAGAGTATGAAAACTGTTTTTCTGAGCTCATACACTTCGCAACTGAGATAGTATCGAATGAAAGGATGAATGATCGAAGTTTTTAGTTGGTATATTTTTTATTAGGTTTTATTTATAAATATTTTCCCTTATGATTATGTACTGGATAAAGCACTTATGGTTGAAATGGACCAAGAAAACAAGTCAGGATTATCAAAGGTTTCTTTTTCTCCCAATTTCAGCATGATTTCCTTTAAAGGGAAGTAGAAGCATGATGATTCTCATAGAATTTATTCGAAGCAAGTTCATTATATACCTCCTGAAATTCTTGTAATAATTCCCTTGGTTTTCTACCAATGTGGAAAGTCATGACATTCAAAGAAGGTTTGCACTAAGGCACCCAAGAATTATGGCTCTTGTAGAAGTTCAGGAAACTTGAAATTATTTTTTACATATTTATTCCAATCCACATAGTTTAATGGGATAATCATATCCTCATAAAACTATGGGTCAATTAGATGCTTCACATGTAAAAGGGTTCTAGCCACAGGCATCCTAAATGAAGCTTCTTCACGCAGCGGAAGAGTCTCCATAGGAAGTGGATACAGGTCCAGCAATTGTGAGAGGTACCATTATTGTATCTTCTTTATTATTGACTACTCTATTTGATATTATTTCATCACATTCATTCATTTATACCCATGTTTTTAATCTTATTAATATTCCTATGTATCTTTTATCTAATGCAATGGATATTACTACACCCCTTAGTACGAAGAGAGAGCATGGTCTCTATAGTCCCGCTTGTGTTTTCTCTCTATCAGATGTTGAGATAGCTTATAATTTTATGGTTTTATACATGAAACCTCTCAACATAATTTTCAAAACATCTCCAATAAATCCCAAATTTAGTGTTATCAATGATAGGTCTCCTTTACCACACCCTGTGGTTTGTCACATGTCTTTCAGGGAGTATGGGACCCAAGGTCAAGTAGGGATGGTCCTTATTATCTGAATTTGTGGAAATTAATGTAAATGTTTTCATTTTATTTGGGATGGGATTATTTGAGTGGTGATATCCATCCAATCATCATCGAGTTTTTTGACATGTTTCCTTCATATTTATTTGTTTTCCCACCAATAAGGGAGGTTTAGTTTTCCATTAACTTAATGTCTGGTACCCAACCAATTTACATCCCCTATTACCACATGGAACCAACTGAACTAAAAGATTTTAAGTCTTAGTTGGATAATCTTCTTGATAAAGTCTTCATAATACCAAGTTTATCTCCTTGGGTGGTGTCAATTCTCTTTGCTAAGAAGGCTAATTGTTCAATTCAATTATGATTTTATTATAGGAATATCAATCGAGTCACCATAAAGAACAAGTATATGTTTACACGGATTGATGATCTGTTTGATTAGTTAAAATAGGAAAATTAGTTCTTGAAGATTGATCTTCGCTATGGTTACCATCAGTTGAGAATAAATTAATAAGACATTCAGAAAACTGAATTTTGGAGCATGTATGGTCATTATAAGTACCTTTTTATTCCCTTTGGTTTAACTAATTCTCTTGTAGTTTTCATGGCACTAATGAATAGGATTTTCCATGAGTATCTTGATACTTTCATGGTAGTCTTTTTCAATGATATCCTTATACACTCTAAGTCTGAGGAGGATCATGCACATCATTTGAGAATAGTTCTGGGGTTGCTGATAAATCACTGACTTTATGTCAAGTTCTCGAAATGTGATTTATGGATTTGGGAAGTGAAATTATTGGGACATGTGATGTAAAAATAATGAATATTAGTTGATCCTGAGAAGTTGAAGGATGATATGACTTGGAAACGACCACAAAATGTCTTCAAGATTTAGAGATTCTTGGTATTAGCTGGATATTATCATCAGTTTGTGTAAGACTTCTCAAATTTGTATTCTCTAATGAAGGAACTGACTCAGAAAGGGGTAAATTTTTCTTGGGATGAGAAATGTTAGAATTATTTTTTTGAGATGAAATATCTTTTGAATACTACTCTGGTGTTGACACTTTCAGAGGTCAGGTAGGGATATGTGGCCTTTTGTGATACATTAGGTTCAGGCTTGGGATGTGTTCTTATCCATGGTAATTGTGTGGTTTCTTATAGATCTCATAAGCTTAGGCCACATGATAATAATTATATAACCCATGACCTTGAACTTGTAGTTGCGATGCATGAACTTAAGAGTTGGCGGCATTAACTTTATGGCGAAAGGTTTTCCATGTTTTCATACCATAAAATCTTGAGTTATATCTTCTCTCAAAAATATTTAAATCTCCACTAGAGGCATTGGGTGGAATACCTATAGTATTTTTATTTTGAAAATGCCTATACCTAGAGGAAAGGGAACATAGTTGTAGATTCTTTGAGTAGGAATCTTCCGACCCAAGGAGTAAAATAATCATCAGAAGAGTGGAAGTTGATGGCTCTATTTGCACAGTTTCATATTGGAGTTCAGGAGAAAGGGGATGAGGTTTCTTTATCTAGTGTTCAGTTGACATCTTCTCTTATCGAATTGATTCTATAGGAATTTCATCTTGAATATGAGTTCTATAGAATTATAGACTCTATTTATTGTGGGGAGGCAGTTACCGAGTGGTCTTTCTACAAAGAAGGAATTTTATGCTATCGAACTTTTTTTTTTGCTACCGTCTTTGGTAGAAAATGTTTTGATGGGGGATTTCCATAGTTCCTAGTGTACAGTGCACCTAGGAACCAAAAAAATGTTCTATGAAATACGATGACAATTTTGGTATCCAGGTATGATATGAGGAATTGATGAGTTTGTTTCTCGTTGTTATATATGCCAGTAGGTTAAGGTCGAGCACTAAAAACATTTGGGTTTGCTTCAGTCACTTCTAATACCTAATTGGAAGTGGGATGATATCTCTATATACTTTTTGGTTAGGTTTCTAGGTACCTAGAATAAAAAGAATAAGATATGGGTTGTGATCTATAGGTTTATAAAATTGTCTCACTTCTTACCCATTTGTGATACAACCAAAGTTGAGGAGTTGGGAAATATATATGTGAAAGAGGTTGTTCATTTTCACGGAGCCCCATTTTCTATAGTCTCTAATAGGGATCCTTGGTTCACTTATCTCTTTTGGAGAGTCCTTGAAGAGGCACTGGGATATCACATCTGTTTGAGTACAACATACCATCTGCAGTTCGATGTCCAAACAGAAAGAGCTATATAGGTTCTCGAGGACATGCTCTGTGCTTGTGTTCTCAACTTTGATGGATCATGGGATGATCATTTGGGACTGGTTTATTTATTTTATAATAATAGTTACCATTCCATGACCAGGATGTCTTTTTTTGAGGCCTTGTATGTCCGGCCTTCTAAATCTCCATTATGTTGGTTGGAAATCGATGATAGTACCTTAATTGGACCAAGATTGGTCCAAGAGATTATAGCAAAGATTAAGTTGATTTTTCAGAGAATGTTAACGAAATAGATTCGATACAAGTTTTGTGTTTATAGTCACTATAGACCTTTAGAGTTATCAGTAGGTGACCAGGTGTTCTTAAAGGTTTCATCTCAGTTGGGTCATCAATGGCTTGTGAGGCAAGGGAAGTTTTCTCCTCATTTTTTTGGACCTTTTGAGGTTTTTGAGTAGGTGGGGAAAGTTTCATATAGTTTGGCACTACCAAAATAGATGAAATTGATACATAATGTGTTTCATGTATCTCATCTTAGAAAGTATTTATCTGACCCATCTCATGTTCTGAGTTGGAATGATCTTGAAGTGGAACCTAATTTATCTGTGACTGAGCAGCCAGTCAGGATTATTGATTCTAAGAAAAAGGTACTTCATGGGAGGAAAACATCTTTAGTCTGTGTGATATAGTATCATGGTTCTGATTCTCATGATACATGGGAGAGGGAGACACTTATGAGAGAGCGGTGGCCTCAACTTTTTGAAGTGGAGGATTTTTCATAGGATTTCTGGGGATAGAAAGTTCTTATGGTAGGGAGATTGTAACATCCCGTTAGCATTTTCGGGTATTTATAGACCCTCCTTTTTTATTTATCTTTGGTTGGGTTTCATTTGGGTTTGTTTTAGGTTGAAAATTTTAATAATATTGAAAATTATGGGCTAGTTCACAGTTAGTGCATGACCTGCGCACAGTTTTCCAAACTTTGCACCCTCATATAGGAAAATAGAAGGCTTTGGACAGAGATCTCTACATGACTGGTGCATGATTAGTCAATCCATTAACCCTCTTAGGAAAAACCATGCAACCCATTTATAATGGGTGTACAGTCTATGCACGGTTTTTCCAAACCATGTGTCATTTCCTAGGAAAACATGCGAATTGGTTTTTATTAGATCTGAATTTTTGCTAAAAATTACCAAACCCTCTTTTTAGGTCTCTTATGGACCTTCTTTGACCCAAACTCAGTTATCCCTTCCATAGAGCTCTCAAGGGGGATTATTGGTCCCTCAGATCCTACCCGTAAGTGATTTGAAGCTAGGTGAACATCAGTCGATCTCCTTCTGGTTAGTTTTATCCTCCCATTATCAATATCATATGGTCTCTCTCTTTCTTCCTAGGGCTATATAGTTCTCCATTATTATTAGGGGATCTAATACCCACTGTTATGGATCTAAATATAGGTTTGATTCTTGTTTCTCCCAGATTCGATTGTTTTCGTTCTTTGTTGATGAATCTTGGATAGGGCTTGGTGATCTGAGATCTATTAATCCCGAAGTAGGTGGTTTCATTACGATGCTCAATTTTTATTAACCCTAATTGCTTTATTTAATTTCAATTGATTTAATTAAATTAAATTGTTTGATTTTGGATTAAAATGTATTTAAATCATTTTTTTTATGACCCAATTCTGGTGAATTGGGGTTTTTAAAGAAAAATGGGGGTTTGGCATGAAATTGTAAAACCCCTAATTATATTGAATTGGGGTGTGTTTATGGAATGGTGTTAATTTAAATTTTTAGATTTAAATTTAGGTTTTTTATGGAAATTTAATTAATTTAATTTTGGAATTTAATTTAAGAAAATGTTTTAAAGGAAATATTTTTAAAAAAATACGAATTCTAGTGAATTGGGGGTTTGTGATGAAATTTATGGAATTATTTGAAAATTAAATTGTTATATGTAATTATGACATGGATTGTGAAATTTCATGAGTTGGTTTCAAATCCTTATTTATGGAAAATTGCTTAAAATTTATTTTTATGGTAACCCTAAGGTTTTATCTCGGTGAAAAGGCATGTTTTTTATTAAAAATACATTATGATTTTTAAAGAGAAAATTGGAATATTTGAAATGGGAGATGAGATTTAATTGTATTTTAAGTAGTCTTGAAATAAATTTCCCATAATTGTTTATACTTGAGCATATTCAAGCCTTAGTTAGTTAGTGAGTTATCTTGGGTGTCACTTTATGACTTAAAATGTTCTAAAACATCATATCATCACATCACATTCCTTTAGTGATGGTGATGAGTCCCCTTTGCCTTAGGACCAAAGGGGAATATGTACATACTTTTCATTTCATAGTATTGGATCCATATAGCCTAGAACTATCATACCTATTAGGTATATGACCATGTTGTTTTCTTGTAGTATTTAAAATTTATATTCTATTTTTATAAAAAAAATTACATGCCCTGAGAATTTATATAAACTATTTTATATAAAAGTGTTTATTTAATCCATTTTTTTGAAAAGTTACCTTTATGTAAAGTATCCTTTTATTAAAGGTAAATTCCATATTTTGAAATGTATTTCCATAAATTTAAATGAGAATCATGATTTTATAAATTATTTCCATCTCTTAAATTGTAAAGAATGACTTGTTTAAATATGCTTTTGTAAATACCATACCTGTTTATTTTAAAAATTGAAAGCACATTATTGGTTAAATTGATATTGGAATATTTTTTTGGAATCTTTGGTGAAATCCTACTGGGATTTGGATCACACCCTACTTGTTCCTTTGGGTTTCTATAGATTATCTCCTTCAAGGTTCAAGTAAAGGGAAAGGATATCTTACAGGTGGATCCAGCTGTTGAACCTTGGACTTGGTGAGTTATGTCCTTAGGGACATGGGTAGGGTTTCCTTATTTTGGTACTTTGGTTGTAGTAATTTGGGATTTATTTCCCATTTGAATTATGGTACATTACTTCTAGTGGAGTTTCTTTTTTCATGCATACTATCTTATTAATTTTATTTCCACAATTATTAGTGGCAAAATTATTCTCAATTACAGTTTGTATGATTCCAGATGCTAGTCGTCGGCCCGTGGGGATCAGGAATTCCCTTCGACTGAAAATTAATTTTTTATTGAAACATAATCCCCTTTTTAAGGGGTGAGGGGGAACACAACAAGACTTCAAGACATAAAAACCATCAAACCTCCATGGTAAAAAATCCAAGGGCCCATTCCAGATCAAGACAATAAAGAAACACTCCTCCCCAGTATGAAAAATTCATAGCACCAGTTTCCATCTTCTCATTGCTGCTCGGCAAGCTATCCTGTGCAAGGATGCACGGGCCTGGTACCGATGGAAATTGTCATACCCTCTCGAAAATCCAAATTTGAAAGCAATGATCAGATGAAACTTGCTGCTCTGAACCTCTTCTGAAGAATCCCCTTGATGTTAAACTAGAAAATCCCCTTAAATCACAAACTGCAGGGCCACAAAACTCAATCTCTTCAAGTCATAAATGGCATAATTCAACAAAAACCAAAAAAACAACCCATTAGAGAACCAAAATCACACACTTCACTCCAAAGATGATGAACCGCTACTGTAACCGAAGTAACCCCACCGCACCCAAAGGCACACTCAAACTCCACAGCTGCAGCAACCCGAAAAGGAAAATGAACCAAGAATCGTGAAACCAAGTCAACGTCGCCCAGGACTAGATGACCTGAAAGCACATTAAGGGATCATCGCTGTTGATGGGATCCAAGTATTACTGAGCCAGCAACGCCGCTCTGGGCTGGAGCCGAATAGAACCAAATTGTAGAAGAACCCCCACTGATTTCCAAAACAGGAGAACCACAGGAAGTGGGAGGTGCCAACGAGGGATAGGGAAACTCTGCCAACAGTGATGCCGCAAGAACAAAAATGAAGCCTCCAACAGCGAAAATTTCATATCGAACCCAAAACCTTCAAAAAAACTCACGGAAATGATGAAATCCAGAACCTCCCCCCTCTGAGCTGCTCCAGATCCATCGACGATCCACACCGGAAGTGAAGTTGGAGCCGTCGCTAGGCCACGCCTTGTCACCAAGATCAAGAAGCCAATTCCATGCCTAGCCACGCCGATCCAAGCCCAGAAGTCGAAGCCACACCGAGCCACATCGTCACTGTGGTTGAAGCTGGCGACAAAGTCGCACCAAGCCATGTGCCACCAAGCCACTCCGTCGATGAGACGATCCGTAGGAAGACGACGTCGTAACTAGCTAGTTCGTGACATGTAATATCATGAATTTATTTATTCTCATAATATTTTAAGTTTAATTTAATATTATTATTTCATGGGTCTTGCAATTCAAAGTTACCAAAGTGGTAAATATTTTATGTTACAATCTCATCATTTATTGGGATTGTTTATGATTATATTTTGGATGAAAAAATCATATAATCCATCTCTCAATAAACTCATGAATTTTCTTATCCTATATTTATGTCATGTTAATACATTTTTTTCTTCATTTTCCTATCATTATGAACTCAAGAGTTTAAAGGAATGTTTTTAAGAAAAAACATCTTTATTTCTCTCTTCGGTTGAAACCCCTTTTTCTTCCAAAACCATGTTTTCTAAAAATGTTTTCAAAAATATTTTTAACATTCCCAAAAGAATTTATTAAAGATATTTTTTCCCATTTTAAAATTTTTTACAAACTTTTTTTAAATTAATATTCATGTCATTTTCCAAACAATTCTAGTTTTTCTTTTACCAAAAAATGTGAAAGGAATATTTGTTTTAAAGTGTACGGTATGAATGATATCTTCTACTATCATGACCACTCATTTTTTAAAATATTACTTTATAATATTCCAATTTTATTTTCAAATAAAAGTATTTTAAAAAATATATATATTTTAAAAAAATTCAAAGTAAATTTATTTTCCTTAGGAAATGTTTTGAGTGCTTTTTAAAAATTCCTTTATAAGTTTCAAAGTTTATTTTCAAAGAAAAGATTTTCCAAAATGTTTTATGAATTTTTAGTTTTAAAAATTGATTTTCAAATAAAATTTATTTTCTTCAATAAATGTTCCTAGTGTCTTTTTAAAATCATTTTTCATCTAATATGTAATCCTTTAGTGTTACTTTTTCTTTATTGGGGATATGATCTAAGGATACCATTATTATTCTTTATCTGAATGGTTTTTGTTTATGATGAAAAGAATTTTATGAAACCCATGGGTAATACCATGATAAAATTCTTATTAAACCTATTTTTTTCCACAAGTTATGCTATGATGAAATGATAAAATGATTATGAAACCTATCTCTTTTCAACAGGTTATGATATGATGAAATTTTTATGAAACCCATTTCATTTCATGAGTTATGATATAATTAATTTTTTATGATCTTATGGAACACATATATATTATTTTAATTATGTGATGGGTGGGACCTATATCTCCATCTAATTCATTGTCTAATGATTTATATCTCATTAGATAGACAGTACTGGAACGTGGAGTGAACTCAATTTAGTATGGGACTTTTTCTACTATTATAGTTTTGGGAGTGAACCTTTAATTCTATGATGTTTTATAGAGTTTACCCATTCCACTATGATATCCTTAGTAGTGATCCTTGACTACTAAAAAATGATTTTCTATTCTTATATATATGCCACAATTCCATGTATTTTGTCAATTTTATACTCTCATGGATCATGTTCTTTGATTTCCTTTATGATTCATGTATTATGAAATGCCAATATTTATTCCATGTATCAATATTATGATCTTTAATATGAAGGTTATGTATTTCAAATGTTAATCTCATGTTCTCATACCCTTATGCTCATGTCATGCTTATGTGATCTTTGGTATCTCACTTTCTTACCCTTACTAAGCATCTGAGCTCACCCTTTCTTATTTTTCCTTTTCCCGGGTAATGTAGAAAGCTTTTAAGTAGGGTATGTTTATAAATAGTACTAAAGGGGAATATATTTATGGTATATATTGAATATATTTCACCAAATTAGAATATTGTGTACCTAGTCTCCAAAGACACTAAACTATTATAATCTTCAGGTGTGTGTTTATGTAATGTAATGAATATTTATCTAAAATTATGTAATGTCTATGTATGAAAATCCTAGGATGTTTCACTGTATAAGTAGGGATATGAGGTTCCCTTTTATATGTGAGGGGAGTGGCACCCTTTAAAATACTCTAAACATTAAAATAATATTTTGACATTTTCATTGGAACGTGGCACCAAAAGGATAAAGTTTAGAATATGGGATAATTTGAGGTCAAAATTATCTCATACAATCAAATTTAGAAAAGTTTTAGTTAAATTTTATGTCTTATATATTATTTTAACCCCCTCATTAACCCTTTTTACCCTTACCATGGTAACAAACATTTACCATGGTAACTATTCATTATTACTAAAAATGAAATGGGACTTATTACATAATTTAAATATTATTATTTTAAATATGGAATTAATTTTATAAGATATAATTCCTAGTGGTGGTAAAAAATAATTTTAATAGAAGTATTCCAAATGCAGTGAATTTTTTTTATAGAAAAAACTATCTTTTTAAACAAAAAAATGAATTTAAACCAAAATCGTGTATTGAATTGATTCTCATGAAAGTTATTGGTTTATAAATAAACAAATAATATTTATGTGACTTTAAAACTAATTCAAACCATTGCTTAACTTTGTAACTACAAAATTATATAAAAGAACCAATAGTTCTTTTATTGTAATAAAACTCCACTTAGGTTTTAAAAAGTCAAACATAGGCTTATAAATTCAAAAAAAATTAATGATTTATTATACTTATTTAATATATATTTGGTTTATAAAAATGTTTTAAAAACATTCAATACATTTTTATACCATAATTATGTCATAAAAGTGAAATTATTTGTAAAAATGATATTTTAAATTATTCACATAAAAAATCAACATTTTCATAAAAAATTTAACAAATAACCCTATGATAATTTTTACATGATAAATTCAAAAATAATATTCATTTATTATAATTAAAATTATAAAATTTATATATTTTTATTTTAATGAAAATTAAAATATAAATAAAAACTTATTTTATTGGAAAATTTCCCTTTTAACTCTAAATGTTCTCAATATTATTTCAAATAAATTTAAATGTTAATATATTTTTTCATATAATAAAATATTATATATTATCATCTTCTAAAAGTGATCAATTTAACACACAATGATTTTAAAACAGATATTAAAAAAATATCCCTTTTAACATTGAATTATTTTAATTCTTATCATATTAACAAAATAATACTATGTAAGTATCTTAATTTATTAATATCTTTTTTATTTATTAAAGGATTATTATTTTATTTCATGGATCTTTTTATTTTAGTGTTGCATTTGTTACATTCTATTCAACATGGTATTTATTTAAAGGAAAATACATACTAAAATCATGGGGTTTTATAATACATTTTCCTAATTTTGGGGCGGGCTACACTTTAATAGACAATAAGAATATTGATATCTATGAGAGAGTACGCAATGTATTACTCTCATCCATCTAAGAGAAATATTTTAAATAATTTATGGGTAAAAAATAGAAAAATAAATTTTAGGGAAATCCCATGATATCTATGAGGGAGACAAGAAGGTGAAGGAGTCTTATTTATAAACATTTGGGGTGGAATTTGATGATGTTACAATGTTAGAAGAATAATAAATAGATGATAAAATATTAAGGATTACACTATAAAAATGACCATGAGGATTCTCCAAGATAAATTTGATGTAAATATTTCTTCCCTAGAGGACCATGACATGGATAAGTGCATCATTAATACTCTAAATAATGTATTGACAGATTTTGAGATGAAAAGATGGTGAACCTTAAGGAGTAAAAGGAAAATCTAAGATAGGGATGGCTTTAAAACCCTTAAAAGGATAAAAATATCATTATACTAGTAATTTTCATGGTGAGGAAACCAATTATAAAGGAGATACTTTAAATTTCAATGATTTTCTATATTTATTTTAAGAATACATGAAAATATATAAAGATAAATACAATGATAAGATTTATTTTAATTGTTTTGATTGTGGAAAAGTTCACACTACTAGAAATTTAGGCTATATCCATGGTTTGAAACTGTGGCTATATGCCCAAAAACCATGGCTATAGGTTATAGCCATGGTTCAATGGATATTGGCTAGTATTGGCATGGCTATAGGGAAAGACCTATAGACACAGTTTGAAACTATGGTAGAACATTAAGCCATACAGGTTCTATTTCCATGGTTCAAAACCGTGGCTATATAGTTTTAGCCACGGTTTAAAATTGTGGCAATAGACCTACAACCAGGGTTTAAAATCGTGGCTTTAGGCCTTCCCATTTCATAACCCCCCCCCCCCCCCCAACAGCCCCCCTTGAACACCCCCTTACACCCCCATGCCCCCTGGACAACCCCCTTGCACCCCCACTGGACCCCCATGCCCCCCTGCACCCCCCTGGAAAACCCCCCTGGACAACCCCCTTCACCCCCTGCACCCCATGCCCCCCCTTAGATAGCCCCCTTGAACGCCCCCCCCCCCCCCTAGACAGCCCCCTTGAACACCCCCTAGATATCCCCCATGCACCCCCACTGGACACCCCCTTGCACCCCCACTAAACCCCCCCCTTGGACACCCCCTCCCACCTAGACACCCCCTAGACCCCCCCCCCCCCCCGGACACCCCCTCTCCCCTAGACACCCCCTGGATAACCCCTCCTAGACACCCCACCTACACCCTCCCCTACCCTGCAGACCCCCCCTAGACACCCCCCCCCCCCGGACAACCCCACCTGCACCCTCCCCCCTTCCCTACAGACCCCCCTGGACAGCCCCACCTACAGACCCCTTTGCACCCCCCCCCCCCAGACACCCCATGGACTGTCCTTGGACAAAACTTGGACACCCCCTAGACAACACCTCCTAGACACCCCACCTGCACCCTCCCCTACCCTGCAGACCCCGCTGCACCCCCCCCCCCCCTCCAAACATCCCTTGGACAAACCTTGGACACCCCCTGGACAACCTCTCCTAGACACCCCACCTGCACCCTCCCCCCTACCCCACTCCCCCCCCCCTGTCAGGTCCCCCCCTCTTGGAAAACCCCCTTTCAACGCACCTGCACCCTCCCCACTGCACTGCAGAACCCCCCCCCCCCCCCCCCCACAACAGTTTCCCCCCTGCCAGGTCCCCCCCTCTTAGATACCCCCCCTTGCACCGCACCTGCACCTTCCCCCTGCCCTAACCCCCCCCCCCCCCCCCCTGAGACAAACCTTGGACACCCCCTGGACAACCCCTCCTAGACACCCCACCTGCACCCTCCCCTCTGCCCTGCAAACCTCGTTGCACCCCCCCCCCCCCCCTCCTGGACAACACCCCTTGCACCCTCCCCACTACCCTACAGACCCCCCCCCCCACCAGTATCCCCCCCTTTTGGACACCCCACTTGCACCGCACCTGCACCCCCCCCCCCCCCTTCCCTCCAGCCCCCCAGGACAACCCTCCTAGACCCCCCCCCCCTGCACCCTCCCCCCTGCCCTGTAGACCCCCTGCACCCTACCCCTCCTGAACACCCCCCCCCCATCATGTACAAAACCCCCCTCCCACCCCCACCCCCCCCCCCCACCCCAACCCCCCACCAGTATCCCCCCTACTAGGTCCCCCCCCCCCTCCTGGACACCCCCACTTGCATTACACCTGCACCCTCCCCCTACCCTTCATCCCCCCCCTGGACAACCCTCCTAGACACCCCACCTACACCCTCCCCCCCTCCTGGACACCCCCCCCCCCCCTCCTGGAAAACCCCTCCTAGACGCCCCACCTACACCCTCCCCTTGCCCTATACCCTCCCCCCTAGACTAACCCTGGACACCCCACCTGTACCCTCCCCACTGCCCTGCAGATCCCCCTGCACATCGAAAACATAGTCCTGCCATTTTTATGTTTCTCTCATTATTTTAAGCTAACATTCTTGTAACCATTCAAATGTTTATACCATATAACTCTCCTAATGTCCTCCTCCATCTAGGGTTATTCTCCCTAAATCCTATTGGTAAAATTGTAAGGAACCATAATAACAGTACCATAAGAAATAGATGGAACCATTGTCATACAATGAGTACTTCTCAAAATTCCATCTTCAACAAGTTCTATCTCAATTTCCAATAAAGTAAAATCAATAAAAACATAATTCCTAGATCATGGTTGGATACTCGGTTTGTTTCCTCTAGTTGAAATCACCCAAAAAATAAGCTTATGTACTACTACACTGGAAACTCTAGAGTTCTCGATGCATGTTGCTCAAACTCCTTGATGTATTCATATACATTTCCAGTATTTTACAATGAAATAATATACCACAATGTATCCCCATTATTAGTCTTCTAATACATATCTAATAACTCTAGCTTGATCTTATCCTATAATTAACTAGGATAATAACCCTACCAAGATTAAAAAATATATAATATAGTATATTCCATGAAAATATTTTTCAGGTGATGTTTCATTTCTTCAGTTGTTTAGTTAACAAAAAATTTAGTATCAACCTTAGTTAACCAACCAAAAGGATCTTATCCAATAAATAATAGAATATCTATCCTATGTGAAACACTCTACATTCCATCCATGTACTCAGCTTCCTCTATAACTTAATTAAACTGTGATCTATATCCCTCCTCGATAATAGAGTTATCTATCATATTAGATAGAACATGGAATACAATAACATATTATTCATCTTGAATATATCGAACTTAAAAAACTAAATAATAATAATATATTATTGTATGAACATATATGAAAAAATTGATAAACCATTATTGAGAATCCATTTAAAATATTAAATATATATGATTGAGAAACTCTAGAGGAACAAACTAATTCAAATGATAACTGGATTGAATTGTAGGATTTTATTTATATAGACTCTATTGAATTAATTTGGGAGAGACTTGAAAACTGATTAGTTTGGATTCCATAGGATGTAGCTTCTAATCCATATTGTTTATCATAATGACTAAAATTTTATATACCTCTTGAACATCACATGATGGATACTGAGGAACAAATGTACTATAAGTAGGTTCCATTTCTGTAGCATGGAATAAAATAAAGTAACAATATATTATTAGAATTAATGATTAATCCTATAAGGTCTTAAGATAACCTACCCTATTTTGGGAGTGGAAATAAAAAAACATGATTTATGCACACTATGAGGAATTGAAATACTCTTTAGGAAATTCTATATAAAATCTTTCAACATCCTCAAAAACCATGACTATCATGCTTGTAAAGTTAGGATTATATATATTTACCAAACTAATTGAACCTAAAAACATATAGTAAATAATTTGATATACTCCATATATTTCTTAAAACTTACTACTAAAAAATTCTTCAGGATAACTGACCATGTAATTTAGAGACATGACCACTACACACCCCCTCCCCATGTCGCATGTACACCCCCTGCCCCTACCCCCTGCACACCCCCACACCACCCCCTACCCTACCCCCTACCCCCTCCCCTATACACCCCCTCCCCCTACCCCCTGCACACCCCCTAACCCTGCCCCCAGCACCCCCCTACCCCCTACCCCTTCCCCTACACCCCCTACACACCTACACACCCCTTGCACCCTAAAAAAGTATAAACCACAATATATACCAAACACTAACATCATTATATGGTAGAATTCAATGTATAATCCAAGAATAAAATTTACATCTAAAATGTACCTCAATATTAGTATCACCAAAACCATCACGACCCTTATCATCTCCTTCAGAAACACCAAAAACATTATCTCCTCCTCTCAGGATGCCATCATCATCAAAATATGCTTTGGAATATGCACCTAAATCAATGGAAGGAGCAGAAGAATCCACATAAACCAAACACAAATAAATGAGAACGCATTTAATTAATGAAAACATAAAAAGGTTATCACTAAAATCAAAAAAAAACAATCCAGATTTATTTTAATCATATAAAATCATACAAAATGTGAAAATATAGAAATTACAAGGATTTTAATGGAATTTGAGGGAATAAAACAATGAATTACATATAAAAATTTATGAAATTTCTAGTTTCATCACTCCCCCACACTTAGTTTATTGAACTCCAAGGCAATGCATTGTCTATTGGACTTTCTAAAAATGAGAAACACCTCATGAATATGAATTTCACAGCCCTATCAGCTCATCCAAAAAACAAATTTTAGATAGTTTAAATTTTATAAACCTACGCCGTCATTTGGATATAACAATTCCTATTAATATAGAGATTATGGTCAACTACTCTCATAAACCTCAAAAAAATTGCTCTGTAAATGGACACTACTATATCAATAGAATTAAATGATAAGATGAGATGTCGATAAATTCCTATTTTCTACATGAGAGTACCTAAAAAGAAACAAAATCAACATTATATTCAATAATTTAAGTTCAACAAAAATAAAACAAGGTCTATAGTGAGAAAGGAGTGACCATGATGCTCCAATTCAAAGGTGTTTATTATAGTGCACTATGGGAAAGATGGATTTCATTTCCTACACTCAATCGGATTCCAAGTAAAATCTCCTAATAGTTCGTAAGAACAAAAATGTTGTGAGCCAAATTTATTTTGAGATTCTAAAAATCAAAACAAGAACACATAAAATCGATAAATTTATGTGTAAACAGTATAAAATAGTTAAACTTATCTAAACAATCTCACTATCTCAAAACAAGAACACATAATCCTTATACACTTTCTCTAACCATGTACATGGTTTCTTCTAGTTTACTTCACTATAAATTAGTTCCATAATAACTCACACACTATTATTTCTTGTGTTGTTTCATTTAGTCCTCACACATTACCAATAGTCACACACCGTTATTTTCATTCTTCTATCATAACTAAATTAAAATTTTGAAAATAAATAAGATTGTAACTAAAGATATAACATAGGTAACTCCCATATAATATTTTACAACACCCTGTGCACTTATAGTAGGATATGTGATTTCCAAGAACACTTGAAAGATTAAGAAATATTTTTTATTTTCATTGAACTTTACCAGGTTTTATTTGAAATCATGTTCTTAATAAATGACACAAATAAAATAAAACTAAAAAAATGAAACTATGTTAGTGGGACAAATATATTTTATATAAAATATAATTGCAATCAATATTATTAAAACATTTCAAATAATAAAGGAAAATGAAATCTAAAACATTCTATATTTGATCATAAAAATACTAATAAACATTCTATATTTTATCATAAAAGTAATCCTTAAAAAAGAGATGGAATAAAGATAACTTCAATGGAAAGGTTGAGAACTAGTAACTGCAAAACTCTGAAGTCTTGTCTTAGAATATCACCTCTCCTAGGAATTGTCCCTAACCCATGCATCTTCAAAATATACTCATTTTTTCTTTTTCTTTTTTTGCATCCTTCTATGTAAAAAATTATTCATCAAAACATCCGTAAAAAACTCAACCAAAGTCATTCACTCAGTGCCCTATGATGTAAGATATAATAAAGAGAACATTGTACTACATGGTTTTTCAACCTCTGTCCCAAGAGAGGGCTTCCAAGTAGGAAAACTTGAGCAATGATAAAAAACACTTCCAAAAAAATAATTAATCCCTAAAATGTATTTAAATATAAAAAATAAATTGCATATCAACCAAAATAAATCACCACAAGAATGGTCTCTTAAAAGAAAATGCAATTAACATTGTTTAAAATATTTTACAATGTGACATGCCATATTGTTAGTCTTTTTTGTTAAAATTACAAAACATTTAATAAGATATCACGCATGTTAAAATTTTTATAACATCCAATTAATGTTGATATAATTTTACATAATTTCTTGCACATTGATAAAAGGTTGTTGTTAATTTCACATCATTTTCAAGAGACAAAATAGATTTTGAAACAAATAAAAATAAAAATAACTTTTTCTTATTAAAAATATTATGCAGATACAATATGGAGATAGAAACAAATGATAGAGTGAATATTTATAAGTGAATACATAATAAATAGTGTTCAATGTAATGGGGGTCAATAAGTGAGAAAATACAATTATGCATGCATATGTTTTTTAAACAATATGCATGTATGTGTACATGAGTAGGTAAATTCAAATAATGTATGCATAACACATGAAATTTATTAATTTGAAAGAGGCATGGGATGTATGGGATCTTGCAATTGCGTACTACATACAGTTTACTATATGTGTATAAGTGTATGTACCTTCAAACAATGTATTCATACATTATGAATGCATGTGTATCTAATTTAAAAAAAAGGTACATATTGTGTGTATGTTGTATAAACCTGTACACATACAATAGATGAGTCATAGTAGAACATATGTGACCATTAATAAAGCAGACAGAGAAGATAAGAACAAGCAAACTCTTTAAATGATGTTTTGCTGTAAAATGTGTTGCAATGATGGAAGAACTGACATAGCTGCAACACCTGGGATTTTCAGACTGCTAACCCTCCACAAGTTGCGTTTAAGAAGAAGTTCTTAGGACCATAAATTTAAGGTGAAAATGGCAATGGTTACAAAGTCATTTCCTAAAAGATAAATTATTAAGCTATAAGAGAACATAATGATACGTGCTCTGTAAATGGACACTACTATATCAATATAATGAAATGATAAGATGAGTGATCGATAAATTCCTATTTTCTACATGATAGTATACAACTCTGGTTATATGGTTGGATAAAAA
This sequence comes from Viscum album, assembly GCA_963277665.1. Classification (NCBI taxonomy): domain Eukaryota; kingdom Viridiplantae; phylum Streptophyta; class Magnoliopsida; order Santalales; family Viscaceae; genus Viscum; species Viscum album. The sequence goes on along the minus strand of OY728151.1, from coordinate 1,785,532,862 downwards.
GCTTCCAATGATCAATGTATTTAAAACAAACATTAATGGATTGGGTGACCCCAGATGTCAAATAGACTTAAAATTTCTGAAAATAAGTGTTGAACAGTCAGGTTGGACCTTGACCCGGAACCATTTATATATTCAAGTTATGAATCTCACGTTTATTTTCTACTATGATTGAATTTTAAAAACACCACTCTCTCTCTATCTCGAGCCTAGCCATCCACTAAACCTAACCCATCAGGCTTCATGCCGCCTTTGGCCACCAAACCCTGAGGGATGCTGATATAAACCAAGGATTTATTCTCACATTCCTAAATTAAATGTAAGGGATTGGGAATCTAGGGATGAAGTGAAAATGAACTAACGAGTTTTATTTCTAGTAATTTATGTCACCCCACCCGAAAACCAACACACCAAGTGTGGGATCCTCTCCACAATTTTTTTTAATAGCAAGAATGGGAATTTATTTTAGGATGTCTATTTCAATTTTTGGGTATTCCAGATTTTAATCCCCATGTTCAACCGTGCCTATAAACTTTTCTAAGTGTGGGATAAAACCTAGATAGGGTACCAATAGTGCCGGACTGTGCAATATCACTACCCAAGCCTGGTTTTTTAAAAAATTTCCCAACTGAATTATGGGAAAACAAATTTATACACACAAACCCATTAATTTCAATTCTAATATGTCTTAAATTGATGTTGTGTATATCAAAATAATTAAATATGACTAAATTAAAATTAAAATTAGTGATAAACAATCCAAATAACAAAATAATTATGAGTTAAAATTAAATTAACATATCTAGATGAGATCAAATAAATACCCCTCATCAAAAATTTCTTCAAAAAATAGAAAGGAGAAAATTAAAGTACTTACATATGAAATGGACTCCTCTATAGATATATGCAAAGAAAGGAGAAGAACCCCGGAAAAACCAAGTCGTAAGGAGGTAAAAAGGAAGGAGGCAAGGATGCATGGTAGGTTGATGCGTTATCAGGGATGAAAGTCGTAGAATTAAGGTGTGGATGAGTGATATCATTATGGAGAAGTTGAAGGGGGTGGAGGAGGCAGGGAAGAAAGGATAGTGGGAATGGCGAGGATCAGGTTGGCAGGGAGGAGGTGAGGTGGGCGAGCGTAGAGGTGCAGAAGTGGAGGCATGCAGCGAAGCAGCCGCCGCTGGTATGATGGGTTTGAGATTCGAGGAGGGAGTAATGAGACCATACTAAAGCCGCATCGGAACCATCCCAGAACTGCATCAGAACCATTCCGGATCCAATTCAGAGAAGGAGGGTCGTGGGGAGGTGGGTTGGCCACGTTAGAGATGTCGGAGGAGGAGGAGTATCGCAAGAGGGATGAGAATCGTGGGGGCAGTGGGGATGGGAAATTCGCGAGGGCGGGGGGGAAGGGATCACGTGGGGCGCTATTTCCACAGACAGCAAACACAGCCATGCGTATAAGTGATATATAGCCACGGTTTTTATTGTCCTTGGCTATAGATATGTAGATATAAATCCAAATTCTAGTAGCGGCTCATGTTTCAACGTCTTCGGGTGATTATACTTCTTCCCATTTCTTCTTCATTTTTTCTTTTTCTTCCACATTGTTATACTGAAATTTCAGTTCTTTTTTCTATTAATATCATTAGAATTCCTTATTTATCTCTTAAACCTATCATAAAGATAGATGATAAAGAAAACATTGATGAGTACTTCACAAGACCTAATGAAATTGTCAACAATATTTGAGGGTATGGAGAAAAGTTAGATGATTCAACAATTTTCAAAAATATGATGAGAAAATTTCTGGACAAGTTTGATCCTAAGATTTAATCTTTAGAAGATAATGATGATCTTACCCTTGATAAATTACATAATATTCTTATTGATTATGAAATGAGTAAAATTATATCTTCTAAAAAAATCAAATATTTAAATAGATTTTGGGGATATTAGAAAATCCAATTTTAGAGAAGATAAAGATATAGTCAAGTGAATCTGATGACGAGGAAGAAGATGAATTAGTTGAAAAGACCACTAATTTTATGGATCATGTTAAAAGTGGTGTTGAAATATCAGGTAACGAGGAAGATGAAAATGAACCAACAAATCTAGAACATATGATGAAGGCTGAATTGGAAGCATGTATTGAGAAGAACACAAAACTCATGAAGGAGAAGTGACCACTAATGAAATTATTTGAAAAGATGATTGAAGGAAAAGAGTATATCAAGTGGGAAGCTACTTACATTAATGAAATAAAAAAATTAAAATTGAATGTGGTTTATGAGGATAATATGGTGAGTAACCTTGAGGAGAAACTTTCTTTGAGAGAATAATTACTAAGAAAGACATAATCAAATTATCTTGAAGTTTAGAATTATTTTAAGAAGATAAGAGAAACAAGGCAGTTGAGGTTTCGGGTGAAAAGAAGGGACCAAAGATGCAGGTTAATTCATCTCCTAATAAATCTCAAAATAAACTTGTTACCTATAATAATGCAGGTACTAAAACTAAATCTGTACTAGTTTGGACCAGAAAGACTAATGGGAAACCCTTTTTGCATCAAAAGAAGAGTAGGATATATCGAGAAGATCACTTCTGTGTAAGTGAAGACAGGAATGGTTTGTGGCATGACATCAACAACAATATTCTGGAAAAAAATTATTAACATTATGGAAGATCATGGTTTAGAGACTATTGATGGAACTGTGGAGATTTTGGACACAAATCCTACTCATGATGGTTCAATTTTTTACTCCTAGAGAAGAGGTGTGAATCAAGGGGGAGTTATTCTGAGAAAATGGAAAGAGACTCTTAAATGAAGAAAACTGTGACCAAGAAATCATCTCTTCTTTAAAAACATAACCAATTTGAATTCTTAGAACAATTCCATGGAAGATGTGATCAACATGGTCATTGTGTTGAGAAGTACATGACTAGCCTTCCTGGACATATTTCTTATTGTGAGAAAGGAAAGATAATTCAGAAGGATAAGGAGGAGAAGTCTTGCTTTACTAAGGTTTTCCTTAAAGGCTTGCAAGAGAATAAAGTCATGGATTCTTGTAAGAGAACCAAGTCATGGATTCTTTCAAGATAACCAAGTCATGGATTCTTGATAGTGGTTCTTCCCACATGACCGATGACACAATAATTTTGAAGAAAATTAAAAAGAAAAAAGTGGTAACATTTTTCAATGACTTTTCTCTAAAAATAAGGGGAGTTGGCTCACCATGAACTACTCTTCATCTGAAAAGAGGTAAACCCCCTACAAAGATATAAAAAAGTTCAAGTATGATGTGTGATTTACGACTAACAAAAACATTAAGTATAAGGAAAACATCAATGCAATAATGTCAAACATGGTATACCACTATGAGTTTTTGCAAACAGATCACCTCCGTTGGAGGGGTTTAATTACAAAATAATGACTTGTTTATCAAACAAAACAATTATCTTAACTAAAAATTATTCAGTAATTGCAATTTAATATAAGAATAATCAAGAGGGTATCTAAATTCAATTTAAAACATTCTTTAATTAAAGAGGCTAGGAGAGGAACCCTACCTCAAAGGAGTCAAACCACACTCAATGCTTGAAACTTTTATCAGCGAAAACTCTAAGTTGATTCATCCATCCTCTAGGAATATGCATCTTTTCATATACATAAGGACACCCTAACACCTATGTACGTGTCTGCATGGCCTTGAACACACACAAGAGGATCCTTATATATATGCTCACGTGCATAAGCCTGTTATCACCCACACACGTATGCATTTTCCATATATATACATAAGCACACCTATCCCAATATATGTAATCATGCTTCCATGAGTGGATATACATATAATGGGAGAAATTATTATATATATGCTTACCTATGCATACGCAGTGAGTCGCCTTTGACTCTGGTTGCTGCAACACACACGAATGGATCTTGGGAGACTTCAACAAAATGTCAGTGATCTGATGAATCATCATTTATTGAACCTAAACATTGAAGTGGGAGGAATATGATAAGTGAGAAAGGAAATAATATGTGAATATTGCTCATTCTAATAACATATTGTCACGCGAACACATGGGTGAAATGAGAGATTAACATAAAATAATTCAACCAAGCAAACAAGTAATAAAACAGGTGCATATTTCTCATGATGATAAAGTTTTTGAAACCATGGCTATATCCACCCCCCCCCCCTCGGGCATCCCCCCAACACCTGCACCCCCACTCACCCCACCCCCACTCACCCTCCCCCCCCCCAAATGCACCCTCACTCCCCCCACCCTTCACCCCAACTCATTTGAACCCCCACTACCCCCCCCCCCACCATCACCACCACCACCTACACCCCCACTACCAACTACCCCCCTACACCCCCCACCTGCACCCCCACTTCATAATGCCCCCCAGCCCCCTTTATAGGTTTGGTAATAGATCATTATATTTTTGGTATAATATATAAAATCCTGAAAATTTGAAAGTGCCCAAGTCAAGGGGGATAAAATCAATATCATTTCAGAATTTAGAAATTAAACTGAAAGTATTTATCTACCTATAACATATTTAAACATTTTTAAGATCACTATTGTATTTTAATTGAGTGTGGTCACTAGAATGGGTCATTATCATCTAATAATGTGTTAAAAACAAATGGATAATGAATACCACTAATGATGAAAAATGTAAGAAAACTTCCTTTGGAAATTTAAAAAAAATGAAGTTGGAAACACTATTCCCAAGAATTTTTCAAAGAAGGATGATCATACATACTTGGGTAATAAACCTAAGAAGTCTAAGCCAAGTGCTAAATATAAAAGGATCAGTTAATTCTATTATAGAAGAAGTAGAAAAACATAGATTCATGCAAACAAGCCTTGCTTGTATGTGAAAATAGAGGAAAGAAATAGCATAGTGGAAGATTTGTCCAAGGAGAATACAAATGAACTGGTTTGGTGAAAATAAATCATAAGAATCCATGTGGAAATTCTAATGTGTACCTAAATATTTCATGGTAGTATGTCCCATCTATTTGGAAAAAAATAAATAATCATAAAGGAAGCACATATAAATGATGTTTCTAAAGGAAATGATGAAATTAAATATAAAGAAGTCAAATTTCTTGAGAGGTGTTCAATAAATAAAAACCCCAAAGGTTGTCCAAAACGTTGCGGAACAAGTAATATGGATGGACATAGTACTAAAAATTTCTTAATTAGGTTACTGTTATAAGAAAAATCCCTAAAGAAGATAAATATTACATTATGTGATGCATGTGCCTTGAATGTTTATGAAAAGAATAATATCTCACATAAATAAGTTGAAAGTGAAGAACTCCATGCTCCAAAAAGAAAAAAACAAATATAGAATAAAAATGTGCAAGCATTAAAAAAGTGAAAACTTGGTTGAGAAAACATTCCCAACCTTGTTGTTCACACTAAGGAACAAATAGTAACACCTTATTCTATTTCATATTGTATTTATGTGCTAACCATGAATGGAATTGAAGGTGAAGCTAGATCTCAAAGAGAAATTGAGATATTGTACATGATATAAAATATAGAATGTTACTTCAAGTAATCCATTTTAGTTAATTATCGATATGGTATATCCTAAAATTTATCTATAGAAGAGATCAACATTGATGAAGATAATTTACAATTTCTCCTTGTGGGGGAGAAAGGTGCAGAAAAACTTGAGAAGCTACCATAACCTATTAAAATCATGTAAATCAGAATTCTAGATGGTTCTCTAAAAATATTTATTGAAATGGTATGGATTCATATTCTCTCATTCTTGAGTGAGATAATCAAATCCTAAGATTAAGTGGGAGATTTTGATTTTAATCATTGACATGAATGAGTAAGTTTAAAGAAGCCTTGAGATTGAGGTTACCTAACTTGGGGATATTTGTCTTGAGAATCCATGAGAATTAGGGGAATGAACCCCTCATTCACATAATGAGATTCTATAGTATCACCGTTGTATCTCTTTCAAAGATCCAAAATTCCCAAAAGCTACAAATGATCAACTAGATGATAAAAAACGTAAACAAAAATATTTTCCATACCTGAAAAACCCAAAGATATTCCATAACACAAGTGAACGGACCATTATACTACATCCCACATTCTTTAAACTAGCATCACACTAGCTCATCATCTCATATTCCTTCTATATTTGGAGTAGATCATAAATACTATTCAATATGTCACTATATCACAAAAATAATATTCTTCCTCAAACAAAGTCTTCAACGAATCATAAAGAAACACTTCAAACTTGGTCTCTATTTTTATTCTCACATACCAATTCTTAAAAAACTTATTCACTAGCTTCTCAAACTCAAAGTAAATATTCCTCTTATATTTATTCTTCTATTTATCTTCTTCATCAAAACTAGTTAGGTTGTAACTCATCATCATTTTCTTAACACACTCTTCTTATTACTTTATATAGTATCTAGTGGATCATGATTCTTATTATTCAAAATCCTCAAATCACTCAACCAACTCTTCTACGACACTATTGGATCCTCTCACTACTCACTTGGAACACCCAAAACATAACACCATTTTTTTGTTTATTATTTTTTTATAATATCAAGATCTTTGTTACCTCAAGTAGTAAAATATATTTTTAAACCCATTCCCACTATAATATAATTAGAAACAAATCGGGTATAACTTGGCACACCAACTATATCTTCTCATGAAACTATTTTAACCCATTTGATTGGTTTTTTTATTTATTTAATGGTTATATCTACTAGGTTTCCACAAATACCCTTTTCTTTTTTTCTTTATTCTCTTCTTGGCCAATTATGTCTCCCAGTGAGATCAATTATTTCTTCATCTCAAAATAATCTCTATACAACAGCTTCGTATTAATCTTCTTGGCTATTTTAAAACACAGTATTAGTAAGTAGATAGGATCTCCTCATTTTGGATTTTATGCAATTGTAATTTCAAAACAATAATTATTTTTATTCAAAGCCTGCATCACTGCCATATCATCTCTTAATCCTTCTTCTCAATAATGAATCACTAGTTCTTTTGTGATGTATTGATCATTGGAGTTTAGTATATGCATCCTCTAAATTCTTCACTTCCATATTTAAGAGACTTATAATATCTCTCATTTCAGGCTGGAGTAAATTCCTAGCCTTCCATCACATGTTCTCTTTGTCTTAGCCATTAAGATCTATGACTTACAAAAATATCTCCAATCTCAATAATTTAGTATTAATAACTCAAGCATCGACCCAACTTCATCTACATTATTCTAGGAAAACTCATTAGGTTATTTCATTTATCAAGAAGTTCATCCTCATGATCTTCTCATCCCCTTTCATTTTATTTTACTCAAAAAAATCTTGGACCAAGGCTTAACTAAGAATTATTATGTTTCAAACATGATAGAACAACTCAAGCATCATCATGATGAGGATATGAAACTCTTGATAATATTTAGAAAAACTAGGACAAATTTAATCTAGTATTTAACCCATTATATATAGAAGAAATAAAAAATCTAAATTTAGAGTATTTCCTTACCTTAAGATCATGAATTAACACCCCATCCTACCATTCAGTGTAAGAACGGTGAAAGGAAAACAAGAATTCAAAACCTTGAAAATTGAGGAATTTAGGGACTCACTCTAAGTTCACATGAAGTGTAGTAAAATAAAGAAAACAATGGATTCTAAACTTTATATCTATTGTGTTATGGTATTTTCAGAAACTCGATGATGAATTTAGATAAAAATAAAAGTTAGGTTCAATGGGATATGGAGAGAGATGAAGGATAGCCTCTCAAGGGTGTTACAAAATTAGAATCATGATAAAATCCCAATAAAGGGTGTTTTAGGGGTTAATTATCTAATGTAAAATTACTATTTTAACCCCAATTTAAAAAAACTCATTTGTGTCTTACTAGGTGCCTAGTATAAGGCACTAGGTATATAGTGGTTACACCAGTAGTTACCGATGGTTATACCTGACACTGCTAAATACTTGGTACCAGACAACTAGGTATTTATTTCTACACCTACACCAAACACATTACCTTTTTAACACCAAATTCCTTTTACCCTTCTTAGATCCTTCTTAAACCCCCTAAACTTCCATGTTTATCCATTTTAATAATATCACGCTTCAAATTAATGTAATTAATAACTCATAATTATGAGATTCCTTATAAATTTCTCATCACTAGGCTTCCCCTCACCAAGAATCATTAATGAGGTTCCTGAGAGAAAAATTATGTACATTGAGAAAGAATTAAAAATACATGTTTATAAGTTTAATTATGAAGTTATACAAACAATCACTATTATTTAACTATCAATATGAGCATCCCTTATAAAACCTTCTCACATTGGTTTATGATACCAACTAATCATTCCATATAGGAACCACTAGATTCCAACTCAAAATTATCAAACTGAATAACATGAGTAGGATGAAGCATACATCTCCTCGGTTTTAAAATATGAAACACATTAATCATAGCATTGAACTGAGGAGAAAAATCCCATATTTAAGTTATTTCGAAAACATAATCTAAGATCTTGAAGGGTTTAAAGAACCTAGTATTTGACATACCTTTATTTCCCATCCATCGATGTCCCAATCAAGAAGATGTTTATATAAACACATCATGATGTGGATACTACTATGCGTGAAGTTGGGTCGATGGGATGGAATAGAAATCTGCGATGAATTGAAGTTGGTCGGAATTGTTTTAAGGTTTTGTGAGGCTGGATTGGTCGGCGCACTAAAGGAGGAGGTGGGGAGGCCGCCTAGGAGCAGCGTCGATGGGGGGTGGAGTGGTCGTGTTTGATGGTAGCGTCAGGGAAGGGTCACAAATAGAAGATCTCGTGGAGGGGTGGCCTCGTTGGGAGGCAGCGTCAGGGGAGGAGGGGCGCAGAGAGGAGAACTCGTGAGGGTAATGGGAGGAGCGCCGAGAGAGGAAATGTCATGGGGGTGGAGGACGGGCGAGGAGAGGTCACGAGGGTAATGGGGGGTCGGAGAGAAGAAGAGAGTCCTGCGACGGAATAAAACTGGTTCCATAGAACTGTGGCTTCAAATAACCATATATCCACAATTATAATTGAAGTGTGGCTATAAATTAAGCTATAGCCACAGGTCTATAAAACTGTGGCTATAGATCTGTGGCTATATATCATTTTTCTAGTAGTGTCAGCACTTTTCAGCTATTTTTACCAAGATAAATAATATATAGTAAGGTGATGATCATTCTCTAAGATCATCAAAAAGAATTATTGTGTTAAGTGGGAACAATAGAGAAAATACCTTTAAAAGTCAATCTAAAGGATAACATAAGGAATAATAATTTTCTCTCAAAACATGATAAAACATATTATAATGAGGAAATTGAGAATTAGGAAAAATATTATAAGGACTCAAATATTTCATGGTCAAATCCAAACAATCTAAGGAACCATCTAGTAATAAAGAATTGAGTATTAAATATGGTACTATCGATGAATAAAGTGAAGACATGTAGAGCCCAAAGTATTTCCAATAGAGTAGGAAGATTTTGGAATGTTTTAATGGAATCAAAAAACTCAAAAAGGAGGATAATACTTTAAGTAATAAGAATTAAATCTATAATTAAATATTTTGATACTTCAAAATTAAAATATATTCATGATATATAAGTGTATTTCACATGGAAAATGGGTTTTATCAATGAAATCCTTGAACTAAGATATGATATACTTGAGGTTATGAAAGAAATATTTATTTCTAAGAATGAGTAGGTGAATGATATTGAGTAATAATTGGTTAATACCCAAAATTACTTGAGGAACACTCGTATTTATTTTAAAAATTCTATCAAGGATTTTGGTGAAAGTTACAAAAAAAATATGAAAGTTGTTAATACCCCCATGAAACTTTTTGATTTTCTAATGTCCCATATACAATTATCTTGGAAACTCGGCCTTATAATCAAAACTTTGGATGAAACAACAAGAAAGATAAAAAGTTATTATTTTACCTAATAAAGATAAGACACCCATTTTTATTTCAATTGGTTATTCTAAAAATCCCATAAACAATGATATGTATGAGAAGAAGAAACATTAGTCTGATCATAAGAAAAAAATATAATATTTTGGATGATGATTTTATATATAAGGTTTTTAAAATAATGAAGTGGACATTAAATAGAAAAGAAGATCAATTACCAAATTTTGATAAACCATATTTTTAATAGATGGGATTTATGTTTAAATTAATATATGGGTGTTGTGGTGTTTATGTACATAAATTCTATCTAGGTTATTACAATCATTCACTCCCTAAATAAAATATATTCCATTGATCAAGGGGGATTTAACATAATGTTACTATAGTCCAACCAATATGAAATCTTAAATATAAGGTATAATTAAAAAATTATATTAATTCCATTAAGGAAACATGTTGTAAATTCGATGAAACTATATACACTTTTAATATGTGTCTCATGATTCTACAATATCAATAAAATATTAATGATAACTCCAAAACCATTAAGAAAAATCATTAGTGATTGAGGTGTCTCACAAAGTAGTGAAAGGTACAAAGCTTTGTATACATGATGGTTATTATTTATTACACATGATCAATAAAAATAAACTCTTGAATGAAATGAAATATTATTATGGAGGATCTATCACATTTATAAAGGATGGATCACTAAATTTCAAATTAGTTTGAAGTTCTAAAATTTTGGTAAAGAAACTTAAATCCAATTATGATCAATTTAATTATGGGTTGGGGAATAATCTCTTAAGTTTCTCTCAACTCTCTAATAATGGGAATAAGGTGAAATTTTATAAGAGTGGAAGTATCATAAGAATATTAAATTTTGGAATAATTATTATAAATTTATAATGGAGTAATTGAAACTTGTTTTAGATTTACAATAATCATATTTTATTTTTCTTGGTCATAAAGGACAAGAATAAGAATTGGTATAGAATGCTTGGTAATTGGGGTCAAAATAACATGTATAATTTCACTAAATATGAATCTATATGGAATAAACCTAATATTAATCATTAATGACTCAATTCCTATGACACATGAAATAAATTATAAATGGTAAACAAGAGTCACAATATAGTTCACATCAAAAAAATGAAACCTCTTGAGTTGATACATTTGAATGTGTATGGTATTATATTCTTGAGGTCAACCAAAATAGATAAGTATATCATTATATTTTTTTCACTCATATGAATTATATCTATTTTATTCCAAGTTAATTTTAAGTGCTTAAAATTTTTTATAGATTTTTAAAGGTGTGTAGAAAATTAGATAGTTTATGTTATTAAAAGGTTTCAGTCTGATAATAGAATAAAATAAATGAATTGATACATTGAGGTAGATCTTGGGAATCATATAATAAATTGTTAATATGGTGTACTATATGCACCTAAAAAGGATAAATTGAGTATTAGTGTAAAAAACAAGAGTTTGGTGGACATGGGAAGAACTGTGTTTTCAAAGGATGGCACTTAAAAGTAATTTTAGATACAATCCACAATAATGGTTATCTATATACTCAACTGGTGGTAACATCAACCAAATTTAGAGAATATACCTTATGATATATAGTTTTGGAAGAATTTAAACCTAAATATTATAAAGGTATTTTATATCCCTTGTTACATCAAGATAAAATAGAATAAATTTAAACAATTTAGATTATATAGTTTATGGGGTATATTTCATGGTCATACACCCATTGGAAGGAGTTATTGATGTTACAACAAAAATCTAAGGAATATAATTTATAGATATTATTTTATTGTTTTATAAAATTATAATTACTTATAAATATAATTACCTATTTATAATGAGATAAAATATGTTCAAGGAGAAAGTATTGGAAATCATGGGATAGACTTGAATGTTGCAATGTATTTTCAAAGTTCTCATTTTATTTCTAAAAATTACATAGATGAGGAAGACCTGGAGAAAGGTGGATCTAATTTTAAAATTTTTTAAAAACATTATGAACTTGAAAAAAATCCTTGTATAGTATACCAAGGGTGTAAAACCCTAGAGAATTCTGAGAATTTTCAATCATAAAACATTTCATTCAAAAGTTAAACCAAATAGTGTTTAAGAGGTATTACAACATAAGGACTAGATTATAGTGATGGAAGAAGAGTTGAATCAAATTTATAATAATGGAATATGATAATTTATGTCACTTCACAAATATAGGAATGTTATAGAGATTAATAGGGTTGTTAGAAATAATTTTAATGATAAGGATAAGTAACATAAAACAAGGCCCATCTTTTATTCAAAGGGTACTCTCAAATTGGGGGTATATATTTTAATGAGAACTTTTCTCTAGTCACAAGTCTTAAAATAATATGAATATTTTTTTTGATATGTGCTTAAAGTAATTATAAAGTGTTCCAAATGGATGTAAATTCATTATTCTTAAATAGTGAGCTTGAGTAAGAGGTTTATATTAAATAGCCAAAAAATTTCATAATTGATGGTGATTTTTATCATGTTTGTAAGATGAATATGGTATTATATGGTCTTAAACATGCAACCTAATCATGGTATTAAATTTGGTAAAGTGTCTTAATGGGCATAAAATTCATAAAAGTCAATGTATATAGTAATCTCTATGTCATGGAAGATTATGAAAACTCACTCATTGTGATTTTATATGTTGATGAAATATTTTATTCTATAAACAAGTAGGAAACATGTGATAATTTTTTTAACCAAATAATTAACCACTTCAAGATTTCAATGATTGGTGACAAGACATTATTTTTTTTATTTGATATTATGAACATATCTAGTTATAGTTTAATATTACATGAGAAATATGCTCCTAAGTTGTTTAAGAAATTTTGAGTGAAATAATCTAGAGAGGTGTCTACTCTATGTCACTAGGGACCAAGATTTACTTGGATGATAAAGTAAAGATTGTGTATAAAACATAGTTTTAGATTCTTATTTTTATCCTACTCTACTTCACAGTGTCTCCAATGGATGAAATATATGTATTTTCTCTTTTTTCATGATTCCAAAGAAATATTAAGGAGTCATATCTTATATAATTGAAAAAAATATTTTTTTTATACTAAAAGGACTCTTGATTATGGTTTTAGGTATGAAAAATACAGTTCATTTTATCTTTATAACTATTCTTATGTGTATTTGGTAGGTGATGTTTTTTATGTAAAATCAAATTATGGTCGTTCATTCTTAATTAGAGGAATATGAAATACTTATAACTCTAAAAAGAAATATTTATTCACATTAAGTTCAATGAATTTTGATTATGTTGTGGTATCATAATCTATAAAAAATTATACTAATAAACTCATATCATGAAGATGTGAGGGTTAATTATTCATACCCATTGGTGATTTGGTGTGTCAATCAAAGTATGATAAAATTTTCAAGGAATTAATTAAAAATTCTTGACTAAAACATATTAATATTACATTCCACTTTATCAAAGAGAAGGTGTAATATAGATAGAAGTTATTTAAATATGTTTAAGTAAAGGATAAAGTCAAAAATATCATGATAAATCCACTAATGAGGTATACCTAATAGTACTTGATAGTTTTTGAGTGAATTATCTCTGAAAATGACTATAGTTTTTTTACTCTATTTTCATTATTTTAGTCCTTTTCATATACTAATAAAGTGTGATAATACAAATGAAATCTTCCTATAAATGGATAGTGACTCTATTTATTTTTACAAGTGATGATCAAGGGGGGAAGATAAGAGTTTTCATTATGGGGGGAGATAGGAGATGTTGGTAGCTAATGAATAAATAAGATATCATAGATTTATTTTTTATGTTTCTAAAAAATCCTAAGGTAAATATTAAAGAAACCTTGATGAATATGGAGTATATGAATCTTGGGGTTAAGGATCCCTCATGATTTAAATTGATAAATAAAGATCTATGAGTTGATATCAATTGAGATATAGTCATTATATCATTTATATTTATATCAAGAGTTAAATAATTATCATAGACATCGATCCATATTATGATGTTTATCTTAGATAAAATCAATATTGGGATCATGTTATCACTTGTTTGTTTAGAAAATTCATTCATTGGTTTTGAAGGTTCTTTCCTTTCATATTTATTTACAACATGCTCATGGTTTGGTTAGTGGTCAATTAGAGCTGAGTGGGATATAAAGGAATTAATATTTCATTATTTAAATAAAATAATGGTGTGAAGGGTATATATCACACCATAATTAATTAGAATATAAGAATAGTTTTCCACTTATGAAGGTAATCATGAAAAATCCAAAAGGAATTATTCCATGATTTTTTTTCTAAGGAGTTGTGTTTTTTAAACTATATTATGAGGGAACCTATGTAAATTTATTGTGGGGATTTCTAAGTGAGTTAAAGTTAGTCACACCACAATAAAACACACCATATGAAATAGATGATTCCATAATAAAAAATTATTAGCTGTGAAATTTTAGTTATGGGTATCTTGAAAGACAGACCCCTCACACCACAAAACTTGGGGTCACACCAAAGTATGTCTTGTGTGTGTGTGTGTGTACAAAAACCATTATGAAATGAATTAGGACATGCTATAATAAAGGATAATTTTATGATTATCTATAATCCAAATCATTCAGAACTAAGCATCAAACCATAAAAATTTATATCATGTCATGATGAATGTTGGTTCTATAAATATGATGAGTCTCACTCTAAGAAATGTATGATTAAACTTTAAGATAATTATTCATCCTTTACAGAGATATTTCTAGGGATATTTTGGATAGGATTGAGGAGACCAATAAAGGTTTACACAGTATACAAATTTTTATGGAACTTCTAGTTAGGAAGAAAATATTAATCAAAAGCATGAAAGTTTTCTTTATTTATTTTACTTATAGTTTAGGACCATATTTCTATACCATTACTTTTTATTATGGATAATAGGTTATACATATTCACAATGATATTGAAACCATTCTTTACCAAGGATTAACATCCGATAAAAAGAGTTAGTGAACCTCATAATAAACCCTTTTTTATTTTGTGTTATTTCCCACTCTATCTCTCACCATCACACTATTTTTTTAAGATCCTTATCACTAACCTGTGATAGGAAAATAATTTTACGAGTTATTATTTTGGTAACTATATATTCACCCCCTCTCAGTATCAGTATACTCTCACTTGAGCCTAATATATAGGTAGATATTAATACTACAAACTCCAAGTATTGAATTGTGTAATTCAATTAAGGGGGATTTAGTTTTCATGATGTATAGGATACAATCCTTTAAGACTCTATAAGGATTCACCCTAGTCATTTTCTTAATGCATCATTATAGATGAAAAATCCTGCCTTTTTATTTCATAAATTCAATACATTTTCATTGATCAATATTTTCTTTATCTCTTCATAGATTTCTTTGTATTCCATTAACCTTGTGAATTAACCCCATTACATATTAATGTGGTTAACATATTATCCAATTAGGTAAAATTTAAAAAAAAGTGTTTATAATAACCTAATAACTGGGTAATTACATATTTTAGTTATATTCATTGTAATTTCCCATTATTTGGCCACCTAGGTATTTTAAGTGTTAATAAATATACTATATTTAATGATAATTTGTAAATGGAAAGAAACCTATTGAATCTCGAAATCACATTTTCTTAAATTCATGTATGAATTATTTTCTCTTAGAGTTTCTAGTACTATCTATAAATAAATTTCATATTCCTCATAAATCAAAGATTATATAAAGATATAATAAATAAATACTACCACAAATTTATCTAATCTATTAATTATATACCAAAAATGGATGGAGCATCACTAAACCACAAATACATAACCATGAATTCATATTTATAATACCTTTTATGGAAATCCATCTTTGGTATGGCTTATTTCTTTATAATTAGATATCGGTACCCCAAAAAAATTAATTTTTGAGAAATATTAATCCTCTTAAAGCTGGTAAATTAAATCATTAGAATTTTGAAATGGTTGCATTCTCTTTATAGTGATACTATTGATCTATCTATAGTCAATTCACAACCTCATTGAATGATCTTTCTTCATTAAAAATTATACAGGTGATCCTCTTTCAAAAAAATCCATTTTCTAAAAAATGTTTTATTTATTTCTTCATTTATACTAATTACATTGAATTCATAGGTTATGGTGACTTAGATATGGGTTTTTCATCAAGAATGATATCAATAGATAATTCTTAATCCTTATTTAAATTAAATATATACAAATAATCAAAAAAATGCATCAATTTAATCTTGTACAATGGGTATTAATTCTATCCTCTTATTTTGATTTTCTTATATTTTTTTCACCTTTTACTTCCATGCCAAGGATCACACTAAAAAGAGCTACATGGGTGGTTTTTGACACGATTTATGTAATGAAATTTCTCTTCAAAAATAAGTGATTGATTACCCACTAGATAAATAGTAACTTCTTTCCCTCTATAATGAATTTGAACTTGATAATTGGAGAGATAATTCATCACCTATATTACATAAAATTTATTCATAGATATGATGATTTTATTTTCATTTAGGTGACAATAAGACATTTTAATCCTAATATTAAAATATTTTTTCTTATAATTAAGTCTTCTCTAGGTGTTATAACAGATAATTCACTCCTTAATTTATTAGGAGGTTCCTAAATATTCTTTGAAAACATATAAGATATAAAATAATTTATTGTAATAAAATAATGTAAGGTCTAATTTTTAATGTATAAGTGTAATTCCTACAATGAAATCATTTGGAAATTTAATTTATAAAATTGTAACTAAAAATTCCTGACCATTATCCCTTGGAATATCTTAGGTTATATTACCTAAATTTATTAGATAGTGATTTGAATAGTGGATCAATTCCTTTCTTCTTAAACAATATAAATTGGTTGATTCATTCTGTCCCTTGCACTCATGAACATGGTTTCCATGTTATTTTCACTTAAAACATATGATCAATCCTTTTAAACATTATCATGCAATTTTATTTCCATGATTTGTGTATGTGGTAATCTCCACTCTTCCTTTATCATCTATTATGGAGAGTCTTTACATGAGGAATTCCGCCATTCTATTCATGTTCATCTTATTTTTGGGAATTTATAACTTGGAAACTTCCTTATTCATATTAATTTAACTTTAAATAATATCATAATATGTGTAAAACATATTAGAAACTATTTCAATTCAATTAATTATCCATAAACTATCAATAAATCTTTCCATCTTACTCTCTAGGTTACATAAATAGTCAAAATCATGCATCAAAAACCTTGTGAAGTTATCTTTATACTCAATAAATGTATCCTGTCCCTTTTTTCATAGATTTATTAAATTAATTTCCATATCAAATCACTACTCTAGAGGTTAATAGTTCTCTAAGAATATTTATATGAAAGTCATCCACTACATTTTTGTTACTTCATCATCCTATTTGGTATTTTGAATTAACAACCACCACTAATTAGTATCCCCCCTTATTCGATATAGTACCATTATGAATTTAACCATTTTCATACATTCAAAATAATTTAAAATATTTTTCATGGAAAAAATATATTATTTAGTTACTAGTGGATTAATGGCCCACTAAATATAGAGGTCATTGCATCAGAAATTGATCCAAGGTAGTTACACCTTATTGAGATGAAACAGGTTTATATATATTATAAATGTTATTTTCTATAATCTAAGTAAATTTCCTTAGTTTGGGAATAATTTTAAAATATCCAATAATAAATTTTAGGTTTTCATAATCCCTATATTGGTCTTGGGTATAGACACGAATTCCATTTCATGTAAAAAACGCCATTTTCTAGACAATTTCACTTTATAATTAGTTCTTTACTAACTCTATGAATTATAAATCAAATTTTATACTTCATGTGTTCCTATATTAAATTTTTTTTATCATAAATTTATCTCATCTAAATAATTCTATAATATTTTCAATAATTTTATAAGGGTCCATCATAATGTTTTTCATTCTCTACCTATGTTCTTCAAAATCTAGTTCTGAATTTTTATACTAAACATGCTCTAATACCAACTGTAATACCCCAAAACCAAATCCCCTATAGTATGTGGGATCTTTAGTATATGGGAAAAAGAAAACATAATATCACATACCTATGATCCAAATTTTAATATTCCTTAGAATATAAGATATATGCATAAAAATTACAGTTATGTTACAAAAAATAGAATACATGGTTCTTGAAAAATTATACAATACATCTTTATTATTTATTCATGTTATCCATTGAATATAATATATAATATTTTTCTTAATTGCCAAGGAAAAATAAGGAAACATTATAAAGGGGTGACTTCAGATGCTCAAAATAGGATTGTGAACCAATGAAGCTGCAAACATGATGATCATGGAATACTAAGTAGGGTAAGAATGGATAATCAATGTCGAACCATAATGAATAAATAATAAAAATTACATAATTAATAGTCATAATAATTATGATAATTTATAATTTTATACATCATAAATATATTTTCAATGCTTTGGGAAAATACGTCATAGATAAAAGGTAAGGTCACTATCATTTCCATATCTTTTTTTTCTCAAGAGACCTAAAAATAAACTAAGGTGATACATAATTCTATGCCCCAACTTTTATATAAATTTTCTAATGTATTCCATCATAGAATAAAATAACATAAATAATATTTGTAAAAATGTTTAATAGTGAATAAGATAAATGTTTAGAATAATATTCAATAAGGATTTACTTATAAATTTTTTCTAAATAGCATCAAGTAACATAAGGATATGCTAAGAATTTTCCCCAGTGAATCAAATTACATGTCAATATAGGTCAATACCCTTCAATAAAAATAATTTGGTATAGGATATGCACATTATAGAGATTAGGTTTGTAAGAACCCAATTTTTCACTCAGGTATAGATCCTTTAATTTTTAGTCTAAATCTTTACTTTGGACCTTATATGGATGCCTTATGAGTTAGAAAAGGTTCTGAGGGTGTATGGGGCATGTTCGGAGCCCGAAACCCATCCTTTTGGAGAAACTAGACTCTTTTCATGGTTTAGAGTAAACCATGTAGGTTTTCCGCATGGTTTGAAAAATCATGCGAATGGTGTTTTTTCGGATAGAGCCACCTCACGCGGTTGGTGCATGGCCATGAGGCCTAACCGTGTGAGCACCCCTTTTTCCCAGGTATTCATGCATGAGTTGTGCATGGTTTGAAAAACCATGTGGACCAAACCATTCACACAGAGCCTACTCACACAGTTTGCGCACGGTTTGAAAAACCGTGTGGACAAACCATGTGTTGGCTAATTTTTTGGATAAATTTACAGCTTTTTCCTTAATGATCTAATTAAGTCACCACTTCCTCCTTAATCCGATTTTATGCAGGATTGACCTATTTCTCTCTCAATTTGGGGATTTTTGATGATATAAACTTAGAACCAAGAGATCTCCATCATCTGACATCTGATCGAACTTCCATTCATCATGTTGGATGAGCAACAGTAAGTAATCAAGTCCTATTTAGTCATTCTTATTCTCTTTCTCACTTGACCTAGATATCACCATGTGAGTGTTTTCACCTTTTCTTAGATCTACTCTGATCTGAGGCAAATCAAGGGCTGATACCGGAGGAGAATAATCATACAACCCTAAGGTGGTTGTTCTATAACTTATACCTAAAGTTTTTTGATTTTGAAATGTTCATGTGGGGCCCACCAGTTTTATTGGAAATCGTTTCTTAAATTTACAGCCCATGGTTATACTTATTATAATCATATGGTTATTCTCTTTCCAAATATGTGATTATTTGTTAGTGGTTACACCCACAACTCAATCCAACTCATGTCGAAGGTTATACCATAATTTGGTTTTAATGTTTCGAGATGTTTGAACCACCATTCGGGTGTGCCTTTGCTTGACCTTTCTAAAGGAGAGTCTTCCTATAATAAATGAATTATTATTGATGATAATTGAATAATGTAATATACCATGTATGATCATCACTTGAACCACCTAATGTGAGTTCATCCAAATGATTGTTAAATGTGAAATGTGAAATGGAAAGTATACTAAGTATATAACTTAGCCTTAACAAATGAGATTGAGTAAAGGTTACATGTCTGTAGAACCCTTTTCCATCTTGATGGAAGGTAGAATAGTGAACCTTTATTTTTGAATATGCCTTAATGGTTAATTAAGACTTGATTAAATGGTTGAAATGCTACTTGACCTATCCACGCTAATAGAAGACAAGGATTAGACTAATAATCAAATGGTTTCAACTCTACTTAACCTATCCACACTAATGGAAGGAAAGACTTGAACCAAATGAATTACTACATGATTATAATATCAAATAGGAATGGACTGACTCAATATTTCCTTGGATTCTGAGAGGAGAATAACTTGGGTCTTGGGAACCCCATTCCAATTCAAGGGTATGGTTTTCTTAGGTTGATACCCACCTAGACTCTGGTTCTTGTCTATTCCTCGGATTCCCAGTATACTATCATAGGATCCTTTTCATTATTATAGGATACCTAAAATACACTCCTTGGATCCAAAATTTACTAGTAGGTTCTATGGTGAAAGCCCATAGGGTCCTATATTTTATTAGACCAATTTTACCTTGGTCGACCACCTTGGACTCGGTAGGCGCCTTATTGTGGAATGCCTTGGATTACACTCTTACCCCTTAGCTAGACTTAGATACTACAAAGTTAGTGTTCTGTGAGATTTACGTTACCTTGGTTATTACCTTGGAACTCCCTCACTAGATATCTTTGTCAGGTTGCCTTGTTATATCTTGGGACCTTCGCTACTTATATTATCAAGAGGTGATGTCAGTTCTATCTATGCCTCACGTGACCTATTAACATTAAATGATAATTGCTTAATTAATGAACCGATTACATGTTCAGACACCATCTAAGGGATAAAGCAGGAACTTGGGTATTTATTTATATTGTACTACTTTCTTTACTTATATATGCATGCTTGAACACTGCTATATTCCATTATATGGGTCAGATGTTATAGACACTATTGGTGGTGGCCCACAAAGATTTATCTCACACCCTCTCTGAGCGTCGTTGGTACCCAGATTAGATTACATATTTGAAGTTATTAACAAAGGGAAGCATACGGATTCCAACACTCAATTACTTTATGATTAGAATGGATCTTGATAATAGATGACTTAGTTAGATCTTGGGATGCTTGGAGTAGTCTTTGTTTTCTTTACCTTGTGGAACATGTCATGCCTATTGTTTTGTATCCATGATTTCTAGTTTTTTAGTGACATGACATTACATCATCATTATTTCAATTGATACAGATATTTTTATTCTTTTTTATCTATTGCATAAGTTTTATTCTGTTATTTGTTTACTATTCATTTATATTTTCTCTGTTGTGCTACACTCTGTTAATGAGGGCATAGTCTTCCCAGGGACACGCCCTAGGCCATCGCTTCTAGTCAGTAGCCTTTGGTGTTTGGGAAGATGCACTTGAGGCCATGTGTCCCACCGGGCTCGGGGCACCTGTTAAGTGGCATTTGGGTCTAGTTCATTACAAGGTTAATCAATATTATCACAAAAGGTTCATATAATAGGTTTATCAATTTGACAAGTGAATGTATAACCTTAAAAAAGAAATCCAAATACCAGATCTTATCATGATATTAGTGGAGAATTCATAGTATGTGTGGTATTACTAGGGAAACTCCAAAGGATGACTAACCCCACACTTACCTCAAATTACTCTTTTAAACCACTAGTCCATGACAATAGAGAGATATAATGAAACAAATGAACATAGTTTTTTATCAATAATGGAGTACATGGAAATTTTTATAAAAAAGTTATCATCATTAATTATTAATGATAAATCAAGACATATGAAATGGTGGATCAATCATCTCTTAGAGATTTCATTAATAAATACACTATATACCTAATAATTTTGGTAATGGTTCATAAAAGAGGGTTATAAATCATTGGTTTATTTTAAAATAATAAAATATTTTATTATTAGTAAAATAAGAGTGATTGGACAATCTTACATGGAAAATACATTAAAGGGATAATAATTCAAATAATATAGAATCATAATTGCATATGAAATGGATGTTTAAAAGTGATTATTATTGAATTTGGTTCTCAAGAACTAGATAATTTTTTATTTTAGATTAATGAATCATGTTTTTATACATTTCATATTCTTCCCACATATTTAATTTACTTATTCACAATTTATTTGATAATTTACTTGGAATGTTTTTCACATCAATAAGTTATAACAATTCCCCATTGTAATGAGAACTTAGATATACCAAGGTGATATTCCTAAATATATATCCTATGGTCTAGATACATTTTTCTAATACGACATAGCTTATGCTTGACTATTAGGTTCAAGAGGATCATTATCATTGATATTTATTCTGATGATTTCCAAACTTGGTGATCACCAAAAAATTTGACCATGAAGACAATATAGATAATAGAAACCTTAATTTATTAATATGTAATTGGATGTTTCTATCTATGAGTGTATGCATTGTACCATTAACATGATGTCATTATTAGTTTGAATTTTTATTCACATACATTGATGTATGATGAAAACCCTGATGTATTTACTCATGGCTAAGTATTCTGCATCAGGTGTGCCATGATCGGTAAGACATTAATTGAATTGTTAAGAGTAAATTTGTCCCTTCTGAGCTATAGAAAAATATATCTTTGGCCCATTGACTGAGATACAAGTTCCTTAACTAATTCCATGGTCATTATCATTTACAAACAAGTTCCTCTTGAAAATTCATTAAAAGATAAATCAAGTATAAAGGATGATGAAAAATGTATGCATAATATTTGACATGACATCAGTGTGAAAATGGATTATTTTATGTAATATAGTCCATAGAAAATTTATCATTATTTATGTTACAATTTAATATTTTTATATATGGTCAATGTTTTTTTGATAAATACTACTCTTGGTCTATGCGTTAGAGATACTGCCACAAAAGAAAGGAGTTTAAAGGGTCACATAATAAATTTTTCAAAAACATCATCAAATTTTGTTGAATTTTATTATAATAATAATTTTTTTCTAGATTATAAAATGATATTATATTCAAGTAATATTTATCATAAATTTAATTAAAATTTATTCAAGTAAGAAAGAATTTAATTTAATTTTATATTCTATTTATTCACAGGTTAATTGAATGTGAATATTTATTTTCTTAAATGAATATTTTATTATTATTTAGGGTTTGATAATTTTATGGGAGGATTAATATTTATTCAATGATCAATTAAATATATATTTTTTAATATCATTTGAAAAAATGATATTAGATCATCAATGGTTTCCTAAATAATAAATATTATTATTTAAGAGAGGTGACATGTGCAATATATTTTAATATCATTTAAAAAAGATTTATTTATATATGAGATGATATTTAAATATTACATATCACCTTAAAATAATAATAATTGTTTTATTATTCTTTAATAGATAGGTTACATGAATTTTTATTAAAATATTATAGGTCCCATAAAATAATATTTTTTATTATTATTGTTTAAGAGAAAGTTGACATAGAGTTTTTATTAGGATTAAATTAATATAATAAACATTATTTTTATTCTTTTTATTATTAGACTAATTATAAAAACCAAAAAAAATCTTGGATATTGGCATAATTTTTATTTGGTCTATTCTTCTCTAAATTTCAAGAGATAAAAATAGAGATAATTAACCCTCATCATAGGTTTAGAGAGATAATATATATTTATGAGAAATAAACCAAGAATAATTCCATGTACTTGGTTCTCTTGAACTATCACATGAAATATCAAGGGAGAAATTATGTACTTCTTGGAACACGTGTACGTTACATTAAAGGGATCCTCATTTGGACTCTTGGAAACAACATCGACAAAAAATATCAGCTTAAAAATCAACACAAATAATTCATGGAAATTATTTTTTGTAAATAATTATATTTAAATTAAGTATGTGTAAATAATAGATTAGGTTTAATTACTAATAGGTGGGGTTGAATTAGTTATTCCTTTTTATTTGGATGGATTCTTCTCTTTTAATCAACCTCTATTACTGATTAAGATCTTGATCCAATCATTATTATTATCTCACACTTTATCATATGAAAGTGTATATAAAAAAAGGAAAGGAAATAAGTATTTACATCCTTTAGCCTTAAAATACTACTCCTTTCCAAGATCTAATTATGTTTTGAGAACTGGTTTATCTACTATAAATCACTTTAGTACAATATAAATTTATCTTCCAAAAATATTGATAAGTAATCTCCCAAAATACCCTATATAAAATATCTTGAAATTTATGTTCTCTAAGTGAATATATAATTTGTATCTTAGTGAGTTATTTAGGTAAGTTCCCACTAGTTGAATCTATCTCTTGAAAATATTCTAGGCATCTCCTGACATGGTCTTTATACTGCCACCCAATAGTTCTTCAAAGGTCCTCCATAACTCCTCCTTTGAACTATATTTAGACGTGCCTCTCTTTTTGGTGTAGTTTTTATGTGGCCTTATTCTCCTTTAATTCCTCATGTCTAGATGATCAATATGATAACTCATCCATTCTCTCTATATCTCTTGATGATATGGTGGTGCTACAGGTAGTAGTGGGATTTTCTTACTTCTCACATTTTCTTCTGAGATCTAACACTATAGAAGTAGTGTTGGCTTCCATATCTTTACTCTTCAACACATAAGGAATAATGATATGTAGTTATATTATTCTCCCTTATAATATATATTCACAAACCACATGAATTTTATTTCTTGGTTTCACAACATTTCAAATATCCATCGATGTTGGACTTTAATTAATTAGAAACTATATAGTTTTAAATTTCATTTAAAACTTTAAGATAATTACAATTAAATTATTTTGAATTAATGGATTTAAATTTCACTTGATAAATGATATATTAGAACCAATATTTCCCAAAAAAAAAATCAGCAGAAGTTTACTCCTTCTATATCTTCATGAATATATAGTGATTCCAACATTGAAATTCACTTTTTAGCATGGTTGTCTCCCCATTACAGAATTATATTCAGTTTGATGATGATATCTTAGCTTGAATCACAATGAGTCATAATATCATTGTGGTATATAATTCATTAAAGAACAAAGAATGATCATCATCTAAAATAGTTCAAAAAATATAAAAATATATTTATTCTAAATTTATTCTAATAATTCTCATTTTTCCCAGAATGATATATCTATTTTCTCCTTCTGATATTTTAACATTATATAGTTCCTTCATATTTTACCCTATAAAGTCCCTATAAGAACCTTATAGATACTACCTAGTTATTTTTACTATTTACTTAGGGTAGGGTGAATTTTTTTATTCGTCATAAGGTTCGTTGTACCTTACAATGATTGTACCCTATGAAGTTTGTTTAACCTTATAATGTTCTAAAAATAGGGTTCTTGGACCTATTGAAGTCCTCAATATAGTGTTATTATACCCTATAATACACTATGATCATTTAATATAGGGTCCATGGTGTGTACTTTATAAAGATTTGGTGTCCCCTATGAAGTCCCCTGATACATTATGAAATCTTATTCATAGGGTAAATACACTCTAAAAAACTTCTTTATACCTCATGATGGTATTGTTCTCACTCAACGTAGAATCCATGCCTTTGTTAAAATATCAAACCTCATAATTTCATCTACCCTGTGATGTTCTATATACCTTACAAGGTATTTTTTGTACCTTGAAAAGTATCTAGTGTACCCTATAAAGTTTGTAGAGTATATGAATTTTCCATTTATTATTTCTACACAAAATTTCTATATTTATCAAAATATAAAAAAATTATTCAAATCACTTCAAGGGATTCTTGATCACTTTAAATCGCCTTCAAAAATTATCCAAAGAATCTCCTTACACTGAAATAGTATTGCCTATGTGCAGGGATTCATGGATGGTTCTTCTTCACATCAGTCAGTAACTTCTTCTAGATTATCCATTCTTAAATAAAATTTTAAAACTCTTTCACTGGCTATAAACATTCTTATTCCATTAAATATTGTAGATAACACTTACAAATAATAATTACTTACCATTTACATTAAGAATAGGTCACTAATAATCATAAATAAAGGATTATATAATGAATTTCTATTCTTAAGATCTTTAAGCAATAGTTCATCTTCTTCACCCAAATCTATATGGGCAGTAGCTCACACATATCTTCAAACACCACCAACACATATCGATACTTACTAATACTTATGGAATCCTATCTTATTGAAAATAAATACAAACCTGAAACTCCAAAGGTCGCTTCAATATAACCCTTTTTATTTCTTATCAATACCACCAAATATATTTATGTTAATATGTGTTCTTAAAATAACTCTTTATATATCCCCCTTATTTACAAAAAATGCAAAGAGCATGTTAAGGATGGATCCAACTCATATCTTTCTTTTTCTTCTTGAGAAGAGGGTAAATTTAGAATATATTTTTATCCATATTTAGATCTAAATTATAGCATGATTCATCTATTGAGAGAAGGATGAAACCACACACAACTTAACCAAGAACCTTTAGTTAATATACTCTAAGTATATATTGGAAAACCTAATTCAAAAAACAAGTGAGACTTCACCAAGAAATCAAGTCTTCCCAAAAATTCCTAAGAATGTGATGACATTCACAATTCCCAAAATGTGGGGTTTTATAAATAGAATTATTATGAATGTTTTTTAGCCTTAAAAATCTCAAAAATACATTATAAGGTCCAAGTTTGAGACATAAAACTCCCTATTTATTTTACTAAACAAATCATCCAACACTCTCCCTTTGTAAACATGTTAGCCCATTCATGTTATCACCCACTAAAAGGATGCAATAATTTTATCTTTATCATAGTAGTGAGAATATTTTATGGTGGATATCTTCTCTTATTGTCTAGTTGTGATGGCCTTATCCAGCTCCCCATAAATTTATTCCTTCAGTTCCATGCAAGTTATTTAAAAAAAAATAACAGAATAAGGAGGGGTTTATCCTTGATTTTCATTCATAGCAGAATGTCTAAGAGATACCTCTCAACTAGGACTCTTTATTCTTTCAAATTTTATCTCTTTATGGTCTATTCATACCTCCTTTATTGAATGATTTTTCATAAGTTTCCATGGACTGCATGGTTTCCTTATTTATTATAATAACTTCATTATTTATTGTAATCTATAAATTCTTGGTATTACTTAGATAATTCACTCTAAGATGGGATTAATAATGAACTATTTATTAAATTATATATAGCCTTATTATTTTTCCCATGTAACACTTCATCTTGTGAGGATTTTTCTATCCCTTTAGAACAAGATTTATTCTAACTAGAATGGTTAGGTTACATCTTCCTACTTATATATTTCTTATCCCCAATAGTTTTTTGAGTCTATCCAACATAAATTTTCATGTACCATCAGCATTGTGTCCTTGTTGATCACATATTCCATACGTTTCTTCTGGTTTATAAAATTTTTATGGATTGAAAAAACTATTGATTGCTTGGAAATAAACTCCTTTCTAAAAGTATTCCTCATGCTCACAGATTTTCTTCTCATCTTTTCTGGATATCTCCCCATTGATTAATGCTAGTTTCAAGGAAAGGAAATTTTATACCAAAAATATTAGGCTTTGTGTCCAAATCCTCAAAATAACTAGTAGTATCCCTGGATTCTTGATCTTCCATAATTTTGAATGGCCTGCTAAAAATCAACTTGTTATACAAATAAATAATAGCCTTTTTTAATATTTTCTTGAGTTTTTTTCCTTTATTAATGTATCTCTATTTTTATTTATATTATGGGGTTTTTTATGAATTTTTTCAGTCCAAACATCTGCATTTTGAGTTTAGAGCCTATATACATGGATAAAACACATTTATAATCACTTGAGAAAATAGAACTAGTTTGTACCTATTTCTTGTGGATAAACTTATTAACAGTTGTAGATGATTTATATTTAATTTCTATATATTTCTCAAAGTATTTTATCATTATAATCAAATTTTTTCTCATATTTAAGACACATACACTATTACTTATGAATCTATTCTTCTTTTGTATCCAATTTTGAATTGAGATCTTCCAATATCATATCTTGTTCTGAAATTTTCATCAAGGAAATTGTAATCTCTACTATGATATCACTCTCCTTCACATCTTCACTTATTTTCTCATTTTACTTCATCTTTACTCTATTATTGATCTTGTAATATTTCTCAAGTAAAGTAACAAGTTTTCATCTAAATTTGTATTCAGTATAGCTATCTCCTTTTTTGTCCTCTCCAATGCTTTAGGAAGTCTGATGCTTCTTTATATGAGATATGAAGGTTTTATAATTTTGGTAAGTGACTTAATAATCTGACTCATTAAAGTATGATTATTCTTTACTAAATTACATGCTCATTATATTTCTCTAGAATTTTCTTGAATAATTATTCTTCCTCTATATTTTTTCTAGATTTTTTATATCTTAATTTAGAAATCTTTCCTTTCTCATCATTATTCTCATATTAATAAAATTTATTCTTTGGGAATTAAACTAAAAAATTACTAATTAATCCATAATTAAATCATTTCAGAGGAATAACAACTTTTATTTTTCTTTCCTTCTTCTGATATTTTTGTAGATAAAATCCATGGATTTCCTGTGAACTTCACTTATTTTATCATCACTTTTTGAATCTAAACCATATTCAACCTTATTTTTAGTGAGATTTTATAATTTATTAGGATTTAATTCCATCTAATCCTTTTTTTTATTTTTTAATAAAGGTTATTTACTCTTTTTATAGTTAAAGAGGATATTGTGAATCTCATCAAGGGAAAGATCTGTAACCTCTTCAAGGGATAAAATCTTTGAATCAAATCTATCAGGGGAATAAACTTATTTACAATATTTGAATCTTTCATTTTATATCAAAACATTTTAATATGACTAATATTCTCATTAAACCTAGTAATGTATTCATTAATACCCCATCATCATCCATCCAAATTTCTTTAAATTTTTTTCTCCGAATTTGATCTTTGGATTCCATAATATTCGCATTTCCTTCATATATATTCCCTATAATTTCCCATATCTCCTTAGAAATTTTAAACCACATTATCTTAATGTAGAATTTATCAGATAGAGATGATGGGATGGAATTTATATATTTCCTATCCACTTCAAGATTTCCCTCTTCATCATAAATCATGGGATCACCTCTTCTAATTAGAGTAAATCTCATTGTTATAGTATCACTCACCTCAAGGTCTTGAGATAGAAAATATGGAAGCATTCAGTTCTTCCAACCATGAAAATTCATATCATAAAAATTAAGTATTATTTTTCTATTTAAAGGATTGGTATTCTCCATGCTTTTACATATATATTTCAAAGGTAATTTATATTAGCACTAATACCACTTATAGAGCTTAGATCACGTGATATCACTAAGAGGGGGAGGCGGAATTAGTGATCCATTTTTATTTTTTTGAATTATTATCTTTTAATCAACCTCTATGACTAGTTATGATCCCAATATACTCATTATTTTTATCTCACCATTTCTTTTATGCAATCAAATATATGAAAGGAAATAACATAAGTATTTATAAGGTTCAACCTTAAAATCAAACTCCTTTGTAGGTTCAAATCAAGTTTTGAGACCTTATCTCTATATGATATATCAATTTAGTATAATCACAACCTAACTTCTGAAAGTATTAACCAATAATACCTAGAAATACCCAGAATATTATCTCTTGAAGTGTATGTTCTCTCTGTAAATATAATATCTACCTCCTGCTGGGTTTCTTATAATAACTCCCACCAGTTAAATCTATCTCCTAAAAATATTATGGGAATACTCGGATGAGTTCTTTATACTGCATTTAAACAGTTCTTCAAGGTTCCTCTCAAACTTCTCATTTGAATAAGTATTTAGATTCTCTTGTATTTATATAACAATGTGTGTGTGAACTACTCTCCTTAAAGTCCCCTAACTTAGATGATCAATAAGATCACTCAGTCTTTCTCACAAGATCTCATGATGATGAATTGTTATCATAGGTAACAGGAAAAGGTTCATTCTTCTCACATTTTCTTCTTAGATTCGACAATGTGACAGTAGTGTTGGATTCCTTAAACATATTATTTGATGTATAGGTAAGTCCTAAATTTATTTGTATTATTTTACTTTTATACTAGTGTGAATTCTCAAAGAAGAAGTATCAGAGTATCTCTCAATTTTTTCTCAATTTTTTCTCAATTTTTCAATTTTTACACCAGTATAAAAATTATTCACAAACCACATGAATATTATTTCCTAATTCCAGGAAATTTTAAATTTCTATCTATCTTCGACTTTGATTATTTAGAAATTGTGGAGTTTTAAATTTCTTTTAAAGATTATAAATAATACCATTAAAATTATCCTAAATTAATGGATTTGAATTTCACATAATAACATATTTATCATAGTCAATTTTTCTTTAAAAAATATATAGAAAATAAATCCTTCCATATCTACATGAATATGAAGTGCTTGAAATAAGGAAATTCCCATTGTAGTGTGACAATATCCCCTTTGAAAAATCACCTTTTGTTTAATGTTTAATTCTCAATATGAATCATAATGAGTCTCAATATCATTGTGAAATATAATTCAATAAAGGAAACATCATAAAAATCATCTGAAACAGTTCACAAAATATCCAAATAAATTCATTCTAAATTCATTCAGATAAGTATAATTTTTCCCAAATTTAAATTTCTATTTTCTCCTTATAAAAATTTCACTTCTTAAATTCCATCGAGAATTTACCCAAAAAAGTACCTTTAGGAACCCTATGGAGTATTCTCAATTATTATTACTTTTTTTAAGGTAAAGTGTGTTTTATAATTCTTCAGTGGGTTCATTGTACCTTAAGATTATTGTAACCTATAAATTATTATTAAATATAAAAAGTTCTCATTATAGGGTTTTATTACCCTAAAAAGATCTCAAAATAGGGTTCTTGTACCCAATTATGTACTATGCTCACCCAGTATAAGGTCTTTGGTATATACCCTATAAAGAATTTATGTAGCCTACAAAATCCCTCGGTACCTTACAAAGTCTTCTTAGTAGGGTCCATATACCCTATTAATCTTCCTTGTACCTTAAAATGGTATTGTTCTTACCCATTATGGGTTCATTCCATTTTTAAAATCTTAAAACTCATCATATCATGTACCCTAAAAATATCTCTATAACTTATGAAGGTATTTTTTGGTACCTTATGAAGTATCTAATGTTCCCTATGAAGTGCGTAAAGTACATGACTTTTCTATTTCTTACTTCTACACAATATTTCTATATTTCTCCAAATATAAATAGAATTTATTCATCTCGCTTGGAGAGATTCTTGAACACTTCAAATAATTTTCAAACCTCATCCCAAGGATCATCTTACTCTAAAATGAAATTATGTTTGTGCAGTGTGTCACAGATGGTTATTCTTCACATCATCTAGTACCTTCTTCTAGAATATCCATTCTTCATTAAAATATATAAACTCCACCACTATATAAAAACCTTAAACTTCTTTTAAATGGTTTAAAAAACACTTCTTCCTAATTAGAACATGTCTTAAACATTAATAAAATTGCACCATCCATCACAAATAAAGTCTTATATAATTAATTTATATTATCAGTATCTTCAAGAAACATCTCATCTCCTTTACCCAAATATATATGGATAGCAACTTACACACCTCTTCACACATAACTAACACATGTTTATACTTCCTCATAATTATGGAAACTACTCTTATTGACACCAAATACAATGTTAAAACTCTTAAGGTAACTTTAGTATGTATGGTCCTCTTGTTTTCCTTAAACATTCATTTATTTTATACATTAAAATTTTTAATTGGGCGTTGTTCCACCACTTATACTATAATTGGAATCTAAAATTGGTATTAGAGTAGTCATATATAATTTATTTTTATTATTTTGATTCCATTCACATAAATTCATCTCAAAGGTCTAGTTTTTTTATTGTGGTTGAGACAATGTGTGAATAATACTTTGTATGAACAAGAACAAGCCAATGGGAATGATGTTTGATTCCAAGAATGCATTTATTTTAATTTATTTTATTAAGTTTAAATAAAATTTATAAAATAAAAAAGGGGTTGTCTGGCCAACTTTAAGCATGCTTTTAATTTTATTCATTTAATGTAAATGAAGTTATATATATATAATTATATATTTATTATATATATATATATATATAATTATTATACAATAAATTATGGGTAATTTCATGCCTCATCCCCATTTCAAACCTAGGTCAGCCACAAATGGGGTTTTATTTAAAATAATAATAAAAATAAAAATAAAAAACATTTTAAAAATGGTGGTTCACCAAGTGCTAGTTATGCCCAGCTCCCTTTATTCCCCTTTATCTAATATATTTGTTATAATATATTATATATAATTTATTTATTTATTTTTATTAATATTAATATTTGTATATTTATATTAAAATTTTTAAGATAATAAAAAAATCCTAAAATTATGAAATATATTTTATGAGTTTTTAAGGGGACTCAAGGACTATAATTGAGACCAAAAATAATAATTTAAAATAAATTTATTAGTTTTGATTAATTTAAAAAATTTATTGGATATCGAGATTTTTTTTAATGTTTTATTATTTGAATAAAATTTATTGCATTGTAAATGATCATGGGATAGACCGGATATTTGGATTTATTTTAATTTTATTTAATTATTTCACTATTTTAATTTTTAATAATTATTAATAAATTAATATTGATGATCTAAACATCTTCTCTACCTATTAAAATTATATATGGTGATGTGTATCCATGTTTAAATAATAAATGTAATTCATGATTCCTAAGTTCTCCCCACTTGTGTGTGATTATATGATTTTATAGATATAGAATACCTAATGATATTGTTCAAGTGACAATCCTATAATAAATTCAAACAAGGTAGAAATTCATAATAATAGAGGATGTTGTAACTTAAGTAAATATATGATCAAGGAGTTACTCCCCCTATAGACTAGGTTGGTTTAATATCACTCTATTAACCTACCAATAGAATAAATCTCATGATCATTAATGTTTATTTATCTTTGAATGGTTAATTGTTTTATTCAATTATAATCACATAGTTAAGATAATTAACAGACACTCTAAGAAAAAAAATAGAAAATTTATGTAATTGAGTGTTTTTTCTGTATAGTTAATTTTTTATGTAAGGATCTGACATAGAATAATTAACAAAGAACTAGGTAAAATTTGATTTCATTTATAAATATAATAAAATCACTCAAAAGAAAAATATTTAGTTAAATGAATCTCATTACCTAATTTAGAATAAAAACATGGTTTTAAGTGTAAATATGGACATAGTTTGGAGAATTTCCAATTATCGATGATTTCTAATGATAGTGATGGGTTAAATTAATCAAATTAAAATTAATAGAATTGGTCAAATATTTATTGGTGAAATTTAGATGCATTCATTGATTAAATATTAGTATGGTATTTAATGATCATGGAGTCTATTCAATAGATCAAGGATATATAAGTTAATGTAATTGGAAAGAGTAAATCCTACCTAAATACCTTTGAGTACCAACATAGTTGTAATCTTGGTTGCACAAAGTAAAATATAGATCATTGTAACTAGAATTATTTTAGTAGTGATTGGATATTCTAAATCCAATAGTGAAGTCTATTAGGATTAGATAAAATAGTGGGCGACATAAATAATTCATTAATCAATGATGCCAAAATTTGTAACCAAAATAATGTACTAAAAAAATTCATTTAATTTTTGTACATAATGGAAAACAATGCCACTAATTCACTATCCTTTTATTGATATTGGACATCAAACATAATCTCACCAATAAAAAATTCCAAGAGTGGTATAGGTTCTTACATATCGTACTATTCCAAGAAAGGAAATTTTATATATTGTAATTCCCACTACCTGGAGAACTTTGTTAGGAATCAAGTGAGGATGAGAAAAATGTCTATTAAAAACATGGGGATAATGCATTGTATTTCATATTAATTATTTTTCCATCAATTTCTAATGATTATAAAATTCAATATGAAGATAAATATTTTTATTTCATGTTGCCTCATTTCTAAGAATTCTATCAATAGATATGTGGACAATAATTCAATGAGATCTCCAATGCATTTTTTATATGAAAATTTGAAAAATAAGTCCTTGATAGAACTCATGTACTCAAGTTAATAGGATAAATTGGGTTTTTAGAATCATTTTGATTAATATTAGATCATTATTTGTCCATATATCTATTACTCTCATTCTTTCCTCATAATTTCTCAAGATTTGTTGTCAATTTTAATATGGATAGTATAAAAAATCACTTATAGATATTTTAACTATGATTTACCAAGATTATATTTATATAAATAAGAATAAAACTTTTTTCCTTATGGTTAATAAAATAAAGGGGAAAAATATATATTAAAAGTTCTAAGCCTAAGGCACTTGTTGAACAACCTTATTATAAGAAAAATATCTATATTGATGGGGAATGGTAGGGTGTTATTTTTTTCATGTGGAAAAAATAGACACTATAATATTAATTTTACCTCGGTGAATAAGTAATGGGAAGCGTTAGGTATATTTATAATTGAATATAATCTTACCATTTATACTAATTGGGAATTATATAAAGATTTTTGGGTCAAACATTTTTATCCAAATATATGAACCAAGTAGATTTTGTAAGATTTTGAAAATTTAGGTGGATATTGGAACCAAAAATGGATAAAGGATAACTACATTATATATAGGATATTACCATCTCACAATTGTGAGTTTAATTATTCTAATTTTAGAGAATTGGTTTCATGTGCCAATAGTTACCAAAAAAAGTATTTCAATGTCATGTTTAGACATAAGAAAATTTTAGTTTAAATTCAAAAAAATATTCTACATTTTTAAAGATATAATATATTATAGTATGGAACATTTAAATAATGGTATCAACTTACTATAATTAGAGAAATAAGTTTTGTGAATCAATAATGAAACAAATCAACTTAACTTAAATCATATCAGGTTGTGGAATTGTCGACTTGATCCTGTAAACCAAAAGTGTTTGGAAAAATATATATCAATAAAGGTATTTAGAATATTTTGAGATAAAAACCTTATATATATATCATACTTTTTTAAAAGGAAAAATGACCATGGTAACCTTTATTGGTAAAGGTGAATGATCCACAAAGCTTATAGAATTGGTATATACAAGTGTATATTGAGCATTTCTATTAAAAGCTTAAGTTGGATACTCTTACTTCATTAATTTTATTGATGAAATTAGTAGATATATATATATCTACTTAATGAGGCATAAATCAAATTTCTTTGATATTTTTAATAAATATTAAAGTGATGTAGAGAATCGACGTGGTAATAAGATGAATAAACTTTTTTCAAATATAGGAGATGAATATCTTATCCATGATTTCATTAATCATATTAAATAGTGAATAATTTTTTCATAAATGACGCCAACTTATATAGAAAAGTTGAATAGTGTTGGTGAGAGGAAGAATTACACCTTGTTAGATATGGTGAGATCAATGATGAGTTATTTAAATATTATATTATACTTTTAGGGATATGCGTTGTAGTCAATGGAATACACACTAAACTATGTTCTAACTAAAGTGAAAAATAAAATATTATATGAATTATGGTGTGGGATGAAATATGTTTTTCCAAATATTCATGTATGGGGATGTAAAATGTCTGTTAAGTATGATCTTAAAAAAACATTCATTACAAATAATGTTTTTTATCTTTGTAGGATATACTAAAGAGATAAAAGTATATTACCTATATAATCCCTTAGATAGAATGGTAATAATCAAAATATGATCCATATTTCTAGAAAGGGAATACATATCAAAAATTGATGGTGTTAGAAAGATATAAATTGATAATTTCAAGTATCAAGATACATAATATTAGGTATAAAAAAATCCCACAAGGTAAGGTAGAATATTTTTTTCTAGATATACAAGTAATGTTTAGGTCAACTAGGAAATTAAGAGAACTATAGATATATGTTTTTATTATGATCGAGGAATGTGACAAGATTTTTATTGAGAATGATGAACTGATATCCTATAATTAAGTATTAAATAGATCAAAATTTGTGAATTGGAAAGAATTTATCAATTCTGAAATAGATTCCATGTACAAAAATCATTTTTGTAATTTGGTAGATCCTCTATTTGTTGTAAATACATTTGGATAAAAATGGATATTCAAGATGAAATTTGATATGTATAGTGAAATTAGTACCTATAGGGCATGATTAGTTATTGAAGGGTTTATAAAATTTCAATTAAATGATTATGATGAATCCTTTTCACTAGTTTCTATTCTTAAATCCAACAAAATTATAATTGGTATAACAACTTACCATGATTATGAAATTTTGAAAATGATTGTTAAAACCTATTTCAAAAATGGGATTTTTTTTAAAATCTCTAAATGAAATAACTATAATGTATTTTGGATCCAAAAAATTCTAATAAGACTTGAAAGTTGCATTGATACATTTATATATTGATGAAAGAATCAAGATCATGGAATGTCAATTTTGAAATGGCCATAAAATAGATGGGTTTCATTAAAAATGAATGTGATCCTTATGTCTATAATAGGATATTGGGAGTTTTATAGTATTCCTAGTGATATATGTTGATGATATATTATTAATAGGAAATGAGATACTTGTATTTCAGTTAGTTAAGACTTAGTTAAATAAATAATTCTCTATGAAAGACTTTGGTAAATTATCCTACATTCAAGGGATTGAGATATATAGGGATATATCTAAGAGGATTATTAGGATTAGTTAAATTAAACACATTGGAAAAGTATTAAAAATAAACTAGAAGAGAGGGTCATTTCCAGTGTCACATTGAATACATCTATCTAAAAAATTATTTCCTAAAAAAATGGTAGAGAAATAATGATTATATTCCTATATGATTTAGTATTTGGATCTATAATTTATTATATGAAATACACTTGGATTTATATCACTTATAATTTTATCATGGTAGAAAAATATAAAGAAGGTCTTAGAGAGACACATTAGGTTGTAATTAAAACTATTCTAAAGTACTTTAGGTGTATAAATGATATGTTTCTAGTATATAGAGAATATGAGGAACTATTTATGAGTGATAAAAAGATACTAGTTTCCAAAAAGATAAAAATGATCTAAAATAAAAATTAGAAGTTATGATTTGCTTCAATTGAGTTATAATGAGTGGGATAAGTTCAAGGCAACATATAGTTGATGATTGTACTATAAAAATGAGTATATTATGGCTTATAATATAGCTAAATAAGTAGTGTAGACATAGATGTTTTTATAAGATATTATTATTATGGATAGTAGTGCATAATCTGTTAGAGTTTATAGTGATAATACTACAGAAATGTTCCTAACTAAGGATCTCATTTAATACTAATGGATAAAACACATACAATGGAAGTATCATCTCTTGAGAGATTTTACATAATGAACATAATTTAAAGTTAAAAAAGTTTCAAATGAAGAAAATGTTTCATATCCATTAATTAAATCTATATCTCAGTAAAATCACAAACATCATGTGACAACTAATAGGTTGAAAATTGTGAACAGTTGGATCTAGTACAAGTGAGAGACTTTTAGAGTTGGCTCCCTATAACCAACTAATTTTATACTTTTAATTATTATATACAGTATTTATACACAACATTTTATTATCACATGTTATATTTAGTTCTATATACATTATCTAATAATTACCATATAATATTTGTGACGTAAATAAGTTATAGTAGTTCCCCACTATAATGAGAACTTAGATATTCCATGATGATATTCTTAAATATATGCCATATAGTTTAGATACATCAATTTCATAGTAAATTATAATAAATCAGGTTTTATTTTAGGTATATAACCTTTTATTTTTAGTTTAGTTCTTTATTATTATCCTTCTGGTAATTGCTAATGAGGTTACAAAGGTTATGTGGGTGTTTTGGGCTTGTTCGGAGCCCGGAGCCCCAAGTTTTGGAGGAAACAGATGGGCCACATGGTTTGTTTAAATCATGAAAGGTGGTATAGTGATCTAACTAAGGCCACACGGTTTGTCCTAAACATGCATACAAGGCTGTAAAACTGTGAAAATGTTTCAATTCCCATTACAGAGGTGTTTTTCACGGGCTGCACACAATTATTCTAACTGTGCACCTAGACCATGTGAGGGGTGTCTTGGGGTAGTTCTTGTTGCATTGATGGTGCACGGTTTGGTCGACCATGTGACAAAAGCATGATAACCCTTTTTAAAGGGTGAAATTATGAATTTTATCTTATACCCTTATATGTTTTAACCCCCTTTCCTCCCTCCTTCCAACATACAATGCCCCCTCCTCCCATTGGAGTCGTCCTTCCACCTCAACCTAGGAATTGAGGTGTCTCCTTCGATCAGTGTATGAATACTTCATTATCTATCTCATTTGATGCATACTGGTAAGCTATTCATTCCTATTTCTCCTTTATTCATTTATCTCACTATCGATGGAGTTGTTTTTGTGTAAGTAAATATGCCCTATTTTCATGGAATTTGTCTATTTACTTGATTTCTTCCATTTTATCCCAGATTAAAGGCCAAAAAAGGATGAGGAGTCAACTACCAATATAAGGTAGGTGGTATCATGCTTTTCCCTTAAATTATTGGTGTTTATGTATTACCTTGTTGTGTCGTGCACCATATTTTCCAATAAATGATTGTTAAATGGAATTTTCCTTAAATTAAATGAATAATCATAACCTATATAACTCACGGGACCCATTTATGTCTTATTGGAGGTTAAGGACCTTGAATGGACCCCTTGGGTGTATTTATAAATTAGATAAAACCACTATGGGTGGCCTGTGATTTTTATTATACTCTTAAGGTGTTCTCTTTTACCAATTTCTCTTGGGATGTTAAATGAGTTGATTGAGTTGTAATTTGAATTAAATAGAAAAGTGAATGAAATACCATATCCTTATACTCTTTTCCATCATTCCTTCTCACTTATTCTTGAGATATTATTAATAAAAAATGGCCAATTGATATGTTTTATATTAAAATATGTTATGTTTAGATTATAGTCTCATGATCATCTATTTATTTCATGCCAAGGGTGATACATGGGTTATGACTCAAAACACCATGAACGGGCTCATTGGGATTATTAAATTAAATGAATTCTAATGAATTATCTTACATCATGGGTGACACATGGGTTCTCATATAAACACCATGGATATACTCACTTGGCAGTTTCATTACATTATTCCATGAGTGATACTTGGGTTCCCATTATGGAATTCCATGGATAGACTCAGAGGGAAGATCATTATATATTACATGATTGATAATTGGGATACTTATGTGGAATTCCAAGTAATGTCTCGGAGATCTATGTCATTATACCACACCTAGAGCGATACTTGGGTTCCTATGAGGAATTCCATGGGTGGGCTTGTAAGGAAATAGGTTATGAGTTACACCTAGAGTGATATATGGGATCCATCTAAGGAATTACATGGGTGTTCATAGATTTATAATCATAATGAATTGACTATATGATGTGTATGAAAAGTAAAAGAACAAACTTGGATTCAGTTAGTGGTTTACTTTTATAATAGCCTTATCTACCACCACTATGGATAAGTGATAAAGTGGGAATTATGTATCCCTTATATGATTATGAAAAATGGGAGACTCCTTGGCCAAAAGCTGGGTCTCAAGACTTTATTATAAATTAAATCATGACTGATTATTTACCCATATATAATTTAGCTTAGGATGAAGTAGGTAGTAGAGGATGGGAATTCCATGGGAACTTAGACCTATGTGGGATATTTATTTACCCTATTTCATTTATAGCTTTTACTTTTAATTTCACTCTTCTTATTATATACTCACAGATTGGATGACATTATACACCATTAGCGGTGGCTTACTGAGTATATTTTACACCATATTCAGTTCATCATTGGGTACTCAAATAGAATTCATAGATGAAGGTAGGGATAAGGGAAAGTGAATTGGTATGGATGCTTGATTACTATTCTAGGATGGTGTATGAGGGGTAGAGGACTGAGCCAATGCTCGAGATTCTACTATAGATAGACTTGGG
This sequence comes from Viscum album, assembly GCA_963277665.1. NCBI lineage: Eukaryota > Viridiplantae > Streptophyta > Magnoliopsida > Santalales > Viscaceae > Viscum > Viscum album. Next base: position 1,785,492,387 of record OY728151.1, on the reverse strand, counting down.
TCTTTTTTCATTTTTTGTATAGAAAGTGGTGTATGTATGTTTCTCTAATCCCCCTATATTCTCTTTTTATATATCATTACATGATCATCATTTTTGTATGTGACATTGGTGGATGTGATTTACATGGTTATTTATATGATGAATGATTACTCTTATACTAGTTACTTATATTTTATTCTTCCTCTATTGATTGATATGGACATACAATTGTGTTTCACTCTGATTATGATAGTATAGTCTCCACACCATTCTACCAAAGACTTTAACTGCTATTCAGCATCCTCTAGTGTATGGGGAGGCATTCCTTAGGCCATGTGTCCAACTGGTTTTGGTTACTTATGAGTGAACCGAGTCTGATATGTCACAAAGTGATGTTAGAGGATATTTCTTTTATTTTATTTTATTTACCTTATTATTTTCGGATGGTATAAATGAGACTAGGACATATCAAAAAAATTTAATGAGACTATTCCTAGGAGTATCTAACACATTTATAGAGAAAATCAAAATTAACAATGAATGGAATTATTATTTTTGGATTTTTCTTATTACAGTTGTTTTGATTTCACCATTGGGTGACACACATGGTGTGTGATGTTTATTATTATTATAATTATGGATTCTATTTTAACCTTGTCCTATTATGACAAGGAATTGTTCAATCATGCATCATCATAGGCATATAGATATTCACATGTCATGCATTATTCCATGCCATATAGGTGCATCTCATTGCTTATATTTTTTGTGGTTGTTATGATATCCTTGACTAATATATATGGAATTGTACTAAACTTTATTGTAGGGGAATGAGAAACATAATTGGTTACTTAAGGTGATTTCATGAATCTAATAGTGTTTTCCTTCATAGATTGATTTTGAAACCTTAAGTATTCAATTATGGCACATTGAGTTATGGAACATTGGTCGTATGGTATGGAACATGTTTATGGTTTTGATTAAATGGGTGCCAAATTTCAATTTATATAGTGTATGGGCCTTTATAAATTGGAAATGGTGATCTATATAATTCAAACATTTAAAAATATTTCTATATAAATCAGTATGAACTTAAATAAATTTGAATTCTGAAATGAAATGCTCACTATTAAATGGATATATCAATTTCAACTTAAAGGGTGTTTTTCTCTATAACTTACAATTGACACTCTCTATACCGAGACCCCTGACTTATAACAGAGGACATGACCCTGACCTAACTATAGTAGTGGGTGGTAAGTAGTATCTATTATGTTTTCTTATGATCTGTATGTTTACTAGACCTGAATAAGGAGCAGGAAGAGGGGTGTGGCATTAATATAGAAAGTCTTTGTAACTATTGTATTCTTATACTAGTGGCTTATGTTGTTACCAAATCCTATATGAGGCATGTGTTTATAAATTATAGAGCTATGCCACCATGACATCCTCGGGTCAAGCACCAGGAGGGTGGTGATGACCATGCTCCAAAGGTATTGGGAATTAGGCCTCCATTAGAAACTCTAGTAGTTTCACTTGTGGAACCACCAGTTATACCTGAATGGGCACTGATACCTAGTTTCTAGAGGGTTTCCTATGCTTCATTCAGACTATTCTGGGATCCCCACAACCTAACTTGACTATGGAAGAGTTGATGCATGAGTTTTAGTAGTAGAATCTGCTCACATTTTCAGGGAATGGTGGTCCACGGGCTGTAGAGTCGTGGATAGAGACCATGCTCTCGATTTTCGAGCATCTTAAGACACTTCCTGAGAGGGGAGTGATGCTCTCTAAATATATGCTTTGGTATTATTCCAAGAGATGGTGGGACACTATTATCTAGATATATCATCATTTAGATATGGATTGGAGGTATTTTTATTTGACCTTATATGATTATTTTTATCCAGAGATGTTGAGAGTTAATAGAGATGTAGAATTTATGCAGTTGGAGTAGTACACTTTATCAATCATGGAATATTTCTCCCATTTCATGAATCTCCAGCACTTTTCACTTATTCTGTTAGGTGATGGGTTATCTAGAGCTAAGCAATTTGATTATGGACTCAGGTATGATATTATATCATAATTGAATGTCTTTCAGATTATTACCATATCTAGGATAGTGAACCAGACACTTATTAAAGAGTGTAACCTAAGAGAGATTGGGGGTGTAAGCCAGGGAAGTTCAGCACCTAGATCCAGAACTACATTGACCAATAGTAGGAAGTTTCATTTGAAGCTTCCAAATAGGGATATTAGTGGCCATGATGCGTACTCGGGTGGCCAGGTGAGGTGCCATCAGTGTAGTAGATCGGGACATACAAAACCCAAATGTACTAGGGACCCAGTCGAATTTTGGTCTTATGTCAAGATAGATCATATTCAATGCTTTGGCAGATCTTTTCATACAATTTTCAGTGAGAGAGGATTTTCACTGACTCCACATTCATGAGCATGGTCAGAAACTTCTTATCAGGCAGTGAGTTAGAGTGAGACTGGTCAATTAGGCTGAGTTGGTGGTTGTGTATTGGGTAGCCATACACCAGACTTATAGCTCTAGTAGAGAGGGCCTACTCAGGGTGGTTTGGATGTATCTTAGGGATATGGATTAGGCCAGTTGTATACAATTCATTTGATACCTGAGGAGAAGAGTGTTGGACCTTTATGGTGTGAGGTACTATTCTAGTAGCATCTACTTTAGTATATTCTCTTTTTGATACAGGTGCTTCCCATTCCTTCATAAATGTGCCTTTTTTGGAGAGCCTTGGTCCTTATGTTCAATTTTCTTATGGCATGATGACACTCAATACTCCATTGGGAATTCTATCGGATATTGTCCGCTAGTGCAGTGAGTTCCCCCTTGAGATAGGTGGGTTTCACTTCATATGGGACTTCTTTAACCTCTAGATTATAGGGTTTGAAATCATTCTCTAGATGGACTGGTTGGTTCTCTATCATGCTCATATTTATTTATATCATCAAATGGTGACTTTCACATCACCAAAGGGTGTGAATTTTATTCACAAGGGTGAATGGGATGTCTAGGAAAGCTAAGCTGAACCTGAACATCATTGGCTGGGCAGGATGACAGCCCAGATTGCAAGATTTTATCTAGATAATTAGGGAACACGTTAGGTGGATTTAACTCTAGTGGTAGATCATTTTAGGGATATTTTCATGGATAAATTTTTAGGACTACCTCATGAGATAGAGTTATATTTTTCTATCGAGCTAGTTCTAGGAGATACACCAATATCCATTCCTCCTCCCATGATGGCTAATATTGTGTTGTAGGAGCTCAAGAGGCGGCTAGAGGATTTGGAAGCTAAGGGTTTTATATGACTTAGTTATTCATCATGGGGTTCACTGTTCCTTTTCACCAAGAGGGTGGATATTACCCTTAGGATTTTCATGGATTATTTTTTATTAAATCTACTTATGATTAAGAACTGGTACTCATTTCCTCATATAGACGACATCTTCGACCAGCTCTAATGAGCAAGGGTTTTCTCTAAGATTTATTTGAGGCCAAGTTTTTATCAAGTGCATGTTATACCATCATATATACCATGTATATTATTCTATATTAGATATATCTTGTATGAGTATGTGTTTATACCATTCGGTCTCATTAACATGTTAGAATTTTTCATGGCACTGATGAATTGGGTTTTCCAAATGTATCTAGATTTGTTTATAGTGGTCTTTATGGATGATATCTTGGTGCATTATCACACTCAAAATGACAATTTCAAACATCTTGAGATCATATTGAATATACTTAGAGATAACCAATTATATGCTAAGCTCACAAAGTGACACTTTTGTATTGATATATTTCACTTCCTGGTCACATTATCTTGGAGATGGGAGTATCAGTTGACCCATATAAGGTGAGATATGTAGTTTCCTAGGATTATCCCAAGAATTACTTTGATATATAGAGTTACTTGGGTCTAGATAGTTAATATAGGTGATTTATATATGACTTATAATTTCATGAAACACCTCTTTACAGCTTAACTAAAAATGGTGTGAAGTCCTTTTGGTATGATGTGTACGACGACTTTTAAGAGTTGAAAGTAAGATTGACTTCAGGATCAATCATGATTCTTATAGAGTGAGAAAGAGTTTATACAATGTCTTATGATGCATTAGGTATTGGGCTGGGAATAGTTATGATGTAGGATGATCAAGTTGTTGCATATGGGTCTTGGCAGTTGAGGCCTCATGAGCATAACTACCCGATGCACGATCTTGAATTAGTTATTGTTGTTCATTCCTTGTGTTATTGGAGGCATTACTTACTGGGAGAGAATTTTGTAGTGTATATGAACCATAAAATCCTCAAGAACATATTTACATAGTGTGAATTTATTCTTAATAAATGAAGGTGGGTTGAATACCTACAGTATTTCAACTTTGAGGTTGCTTATATTCCTGGTAAAGGAAATGTAGTAGCAGGTGCACTAATCAAGAAGACTCAAACACAGGTAGTTCATGAGGCCAATAGAGAGTGGTAGTTTATGGTATTATTTTATATTATACAATTTGAAGTTTATGACCATCATGGATAGTCTATACTTTCATCATTGTCGGTTTCCTCTTTGCTTCTTGAGAGAGTGAAGATGAGGCAGCTATCAGATTCTAAGGGCTTGGTCCTGGGGGACAGCATTATAGTTGATGACCTGCCACCTGGTTGGATTGTTGATTATGATGAGATCTTATGTATTCATTGATGAATATGGGTTCCTTTAGATGTCTGAGAGGATTTGAAGTAATATTCTCATGCCATTTTATGGGTAGTACATTGCGGTCTTACCAAGATGTATCATGACTTGTGCTACCAATACTGATGGTCGGTCATGAAAAGGGAGATAATTGGGTTTGTTACTCGATGTTCCACCTATCATCAGGTGAAGTTATAACACCAGTAACCAGCAAGGATTTTATAGGCATTGCCTATTCCTGATTGGAAATGGGATGACATCACCATGGATTTTATGATGGGATTTCCTAGATCACCTCATAGTAGTGATGTTGTATGGGTGATTGTACAAAGATTTACAAAGTTCGACTACTTACTATATATTTTGGAGACTTTTTCAGTGGATGAACTTGGGAGGCTCTATATTCATGAGATTATATGCCTCCAAATATTTCTACATTCTATCATATCAAATAGAGATGATCTCTTCACACCATGGTTCTATCAAGGGTTACAGAGGGCACTAGGTTTATAAGTACTACTGAGTATAGACTATCACCCATAGATTGAAGTTCAGTCTGAGTGTATGATATAGGTTTTGGAGGACATTCTTAGAGCATTTTTCCTTGATTTTGGAGGTTCTTAGGAGAAACATTTACCTCTCACTGAGTTCACTTACAATAACAGCTTCTAGGAGACTATACAAATAGTGCCTTATGAGGCCCAATGTGGTAGGTTTTTCCATTCACCCCTATGATAGTCATAGGTAAGAGAGGTAGTACTACTGGGTCCTCATAACATTCAGGAGATGTTAGAGTAGGTTCATCTTATTTGGAAGAGGATGTCTACCGGTCAATATAGATAAAAGTCATGGGTTGATCGCCATTGTTGGCTGCTAGAGTTTGAGGTGGGGAGTCAGGTTTTCTTATTCATTTCATTTAAAATGGGGCATAAATGGATTCATAAATAATGAAATTTATTTCCTACTTATGTCAGGCCCTTTGAGATTTTGGAGAGAGTTGAGTCGGTAGCCTATCGGTTGCAGTTACCTCATAGGTACCAATCCATGTAGGATGTCTTCTATATATCTCATATTTTCCGATATCATTTAGATCAAACTAATATTCTTTAGTCTGAATAGGTTTAATTGGAAGTTGATGTGTCCTTTGAGGAGAACCCTATTTGTATTGTTGATCGAGGAGTGAAGGTTCTTCGAGTTTGTTCAGTTCCTTTAATATGGGTGTTATGGCAGCATAAAAATCTATAGGATGATACTTAGGATTAGGAGTATAACATAAGTTCTCATTGGTCAAATTTATTCTTAGATGATACATTACACCCCCTTAGAAGGGAAACTCAGGGATTAGTTTCTTTAAGGGAGGGATATTATAAGAACCTGACTTTTCTTCAAGGTACATAACCTTTTATTTTTAAGTTTAGTTCTTTATCCTTATCCTTATGGTAATGTATAATGAGGTTACAGAGGCTATGAGGGTGTATGGGGCTTATTTAGAGTCTAGATACCTGAGTTTTTATGAAATAGGTGGGTCACATAGTTAGTATAAACCATGCTACCTAGTTCGCACAATCTGTTTAAATTGTGTGGGGTGGTCCAGTGATCTACCTAGTGTCGTACGGTTTTTCCTCACCATGAAACCCAGGTTGCATGGCTATGTTAATTTTATAGGTCCCATTGCAGAGGTGTTTTCCATGGGTTGCACATGTTTATTCTAATTGTGTGCCTAGACCACGTGGGGATGTCTTGGGGTAGTTCTTATCACATAGTTGGTGCACGGTTTGGTCAATCCAGTGGCCAAACTTTTTGGCACCTTTTTAAAGGGTAAAATTAAAAATTCACCCTTAGCCCCTTATATGTTTTAACCTCGTTTTCCTCCTTCCAATGTGCAGGATCCCCTCCTCTTGTTTTAGTCTTCCTTCCAACACAACCTATTCATTAAGGTATCTCCTTTGATCAGTGTCTAAATCCTTCATTTTCTATCACGTTGGATTCATACCAATAAGCTCTTCATTCCTCTTTATTATTTTTCTGTTTATATCACTATCAATAGAGTTATTTTGGTGTAATAAAATATGCCCTATTTTTATTTAATTTTTCTATTTACTTTATTTTTTCCATTCTATACCTGATTAGAGGCTAAAAATTGATGAGGAGTCGATTACTAGGATAAGGTAGGTGGTCTCATGCTTTTCTCTTAAATTCTTGGTGTATATGTATTGTTTCATTATGCCATGAACCATATTTTTCAAACAACACTTGTTAAATGGAATTTTCCTTAAATTAAATGAATAGTAATGACCTATATAACTCATGGGACCCATTTATGTCTTATTGTAGGTTAAGGACCTTGAATGGAACCCCCGTGGGTGTGTTGCTAAATTGGATAAAACCACCATGGGTGGCCTATGAATTTGATTCACCTCTTAAGGTGTTCTCTTTTACCACTTACTCTTTGGATGTTAAATTAGTTGATTGAGTTTTAATTTTAATTAAATAGAAGAGTAAATGGAAGACCATGTCCCTATTACCTTAGCCATCATCCCTTCTCTCTTAGGATTGAGATATTCTTAATAACCAAAATGGCCAATTGAGATGTTTTATATTAAAAGATGGTATGGTTAGACTATAGGCCCATGATAATCTATTTATGTCATGCCAAGGGTGATACATGGGTTTTGATTTGGAACTCCATGAACAGACACATTGGTCTTATTAAATTAAATGAATTATAATTAATTATAATGTGTCGTGGGTGAAACATGGGTTCTCATATGAACGCCATGGATAGACTCACTTGGATATTTCATTACATTATACTAGGAGTGATACTTGGGTTCCCTTTATGGAATACCAAGGACAAAATCAGTTGGAAGATAGTTATATATGACATGAGTGATACTTGGGCTCCTTACATGGAATGATAAGGATAGGCTTGGAGGGCTATGTAAGTATACCACACATAGAGTGATACCTAGGTTCCTATAAGGAATTCCATGGATGGGATTGTAAGGTGATGGGTTCTGAGTTACACTTGGAGTGATACCTGGGTTCCTGATGAGGAATTTCATGGATGGTCACAAGTTTACAATCACAATGAATTGACTATATGATGAGTCTTCTAAGTCAAAGAATAAACTTGGATTCGGTCAATGATTTACTTTTATGATAGCCTTATCTACCTCCACTATGGAGAAGTGATGAAGTGGGACTTATGTATCTCTTGTATGATTATGACCAATGGGGGATTCCTTGGATACATGTCAAGTCCCAAGAATTTATTATAAATTAAATCATGACTAACTATTTACCTAGAGATAATCTGTCTTAGACCAAAGCTAGTAGTAGAGGACATAGGAACCTAGACCTATATGGGTTATTTATTTACCATATTTAATTTGAATATTTTACTATTACATTCACACTACTTATTATATAATAATGATCTAGATGACATTATACATCATCTGTGGTGTCCTACTGAGTATATCTCACACCCTTTTCGGGCCATCATTGGGTACTCGGATAGACTTCATGGATTCAGGTAGGGATAAGGGAAAGTGACCTTCTATGTATGCTTGATTACTATGTTATGATGGTTTATGGGGTCATAGGGCCGAGCCTATTCTCAAGATTCTACTAGAGATAGTCTTGTTTATTTTGTTCATTTTTGTATATCATGTTGTATATGCATGTTTCCCTGATCCCTCTGTATTTCCTTTCAGTATAGCATGCCATGATCATCATTTTTGTATGTAAAATTGATGTATATGATATAATTAGTTATTTATATGATGGATGATTACTCTTAAACTGTTTGATTCAATTATATGCTTCCACTATTGATTTATATGGATATATTTCTATGCTACACTCTAACCATGAGGTGTAGCCTCCCCACCATTCCACTAAAGACTCTCTTTATTAATCAGCAGCCTCTAGCATATGGGGAGGCACACTTGAGGTCATGTGACCAATTGGTTTTGGTTACTTATGAGTGAATCGGTTCCAGGATGTCATGGAAATAAATTACACAAGACTATTAGGTGTTTCATTTAATAACTTGTATTAGGACCACTCATTAGTGTCAAAACTGAAGAGACATATGGCCTTAAGAGTGCCTCCTCATATGCTAGAGGCTGCTAACTAGTGGTGAGGGCCTAAATAATACATTGGGGAAAATATTCCATCAAATCAAAGATAAAAAACCAATGTTAATAACTAAAAATCATCCATTATAAACATCAAACTAGGAAAAAATCAATAAACATATCCATGATATAATAAAATGTAATGCATTTATACAAGTATATATATACCACTGATCACCCATTGGGAAAATCACGTATAAAAATAATAAAAAAATATCAGGATAATATACTACCATCCCTAAGACTCACCTCATCCTCGTCTTCAATACCCTATCAAGCCACTCTATCATGATCCACTAAACAAACTGTGCTCAACCTGTAACCAACCATAAGGTCTGCATGTTAGAGTGCTCATGTAAGGTGTGAGAAATACATCTCAGTAGTGTCTCACCAAGTGTCCCTAATATAAGCCATCATATATTTTTTATCAATGATAAAAATAAATAATATAAAATAAACATGCACGTAGGTTCATGTGCTAACTAATACACCACAATACATGACCAAACCTATATCAGCCTATGCCAGAAATAAGTCACCTCATGCCACAATCCTAGACCATACCCAAAGATGTAGGGTAGGGTGTCATACCATGTCATTACTTCTACCCTCTTCCTTAAGGTGGGGTTCATATAAATTACCTTCACTAATACCATGAGGTAAGGCCACACATCATATACCATGGTCACCCCCTGTCACTAATGGGAATTTCATAGAATAGTTATTGGTCATCTCTTATAACTCCGGGAGATTTCATACAACAATACCCTATTCATACCCTATCACTCAACTATATTCCACAAAAATAGTCTCCCTACCAACCCCCCTCATGGAAGTTTGTACATAAAGGCCCAAACCACTCCCTCTTCTATGGGGAAGGTTGTCTATCAACATCTGGCCACATCACCATCACATCCCAACCATTATGCTTTCACTCAAGGTAAGGTAAATCCATTGTTCTATATTATTAGGAATACACATAACTATGAACATACATGTAATTGAAAATAGGGAATGAATCCCATCCAATAATATCATCGAATTTCCACCTAGGTGTTAGTCATTCAAGACATATCCCTACATCTCGAACATGTTTTGACACCCATATAGCCTTAGGAAAATTTCCTAAAGTCTATATTTATATATTCTCACTAGATACAAGTAGATTATAATACCGTGTGGGGTTCTCACATCTCATAGTATCTTCCTAAACCTATCCTAAAAATATAGGTCCCATAATCTTCTAGTTCTATTGTTACAACCCGGTCTACTAACCAAGGACCATCTTGATCTATCTCTCTCTAAACATCTTGCAATATCTATATCAATCCATATAAAAATTCCCATGACCCCAACTGGTTCTATCTCACATCCCCCTCAAGAGAGATTTCATTTACATTAACTAAAGGAAAGCTTCCAACCACACCACATCTAGTCTCAGAGGACTTATCCTAGTCATGATACTCTCCAAATCTCCAAACCTCTATAAAAAGGATGTTACCCTCCATATGTTAAAAATATAGATGGATCTTCTATAAAACCATTCCTAATACTCTTATTCATGCTAAAATATCCATAGGTAACCCACCTAGGTTGTCCATCATTCATCATAAGCTTATAACCCATCCCAAGCCTTTTGTAACCTCAATCAGCATCTCAGCCTCATGGAGACATAATCAATGGGAATATTTAATATCCATGAACATAATTGAAGCACCTACTCAACATCTATGAGGATAAATACAACCCTTTATCTATAACTAGGTCATTCTCAGTCCCTATCCCACTACATGGTCCCTTTAAAACATGAATTCATTCACACCCATGCATAAACATGCATATAGTTTTTTATTAAATGGACCACCTAACTCAACCACAAATTTTTCATCCTTGTGATGCTTCACATGTCCTTGGTTAATCTCTACAGGATTTTTTCAGGCTCATATTATCACTTTAGGTCCTTTCTTGAGTCAGAACATTCAAATAATTAATTATCAAATTTTATAATTAACTATTTGACTTAAAACAAAGAAGAATAAACACTGAAAATATTATTGGGATATGTTTTCTCACCAAAACTACACAGACCCTAGTGTTTTTATCCTTTTGGGATCCCCTCAATCCATTTCGAGAAAAATAACCATTGAATTAGGATTATTTAAATATGATCTGATGTAATATTCTCAAAAAACTTTATCCCAAAGACACCAAGATCAATGTTTAATGAAAAAAAAGAGAAAAAATTAAATGAATGGAGAACTTGGATTAATCTATATTGAAGCACCACCAAGAACACCCATCATAAATGGGGGTATAATGGGTGTATAATTGGAGGAGGATATAGTTTAAATGGACCTACTCACATAGTCATTAAATCTAAAACTCAAAGGGGGGTATACCTCAAAATGATGGGTCTGCTTCTAGTGAAAAAACATAAAGTAGGGTAGGTCGTGGTGTAGTGTATCCCCTCTAGGTCACAATGTGACCACCTCCAGAAATAGGGATTGATACCACTACCTAAGCCTATTGTGTCATGACCCCCATGGGTCATAATTAGATAGTTATAGGCAAAGGACTCAAAACCTAGTCAAACATTGTTGTAACACAACCCCTCTAGGTCGCAACATGACACCTCATTTCTAGGGGTGGACTAATACTTCATGATGTGACCTATATTATTCCCCATAGCATGATACTCCATTATCCATTTCATGAAAAACCTCATGGTAGACCATCATGGTGCTACCTAAGGGCCACAACATGACCAATCATTCTTTTATGGAAATCACAAAGTCAAAACTTAAGGTTTTCAAACATCATACATTACATCCAACTATACAGTATGATGCCTCATTCCACAACATGACCTCCATGATTAATGTTTTTACCTTATCCAAAAAAACTATTATGAAATCCCTTCTCATTGTTAATCCCTAGGTTGTGGTGTAACCATCTTCTGATCAATGTTTTTCATGGTGTGACCCTTACCCATCCTAGTGTCATGGTCCACCTATAGTGAATATTAGTAAAAGGGATACCTTGACCCCACTCTATCTTTCACTCAACCGCCTAAAACACCTCTTAGGACTCAATCTATATCAAAAAACATGTCTTTTATATGTTTAGACTATCATAATCCTAATCAAAATACTAATTCATAAAACATAAAATATCCTCTAAATTTCACAACCTATAAAGTTTCGGGTCATTAAAACTCCCCACAATTATGCTTCTCATACTTGAGAATCCTCAATGGTCCTTAACAATCAATACTGACCCACCTTGTACATCAATTCATTTCAAACTCACAATTTTCTATCCCAAAAAATCAAGTGGTCTTTAGTTGTGCAACTTCAAACACCAATCACACTACCCATGAAAAGTTGGTCTATCCTCTCATCACCATCACTGTACACTAATACTATTCTCATATACTCTCATTTATCCAAATAAATTGATGTTTTGACAACTTATTTATCCCCAAGTTTATAGTGCTCCCCACTATAAGGCTCTATTAAAGAAGGACAATTCTAGGTCATGGTTCCCCCCACTATAGGAATCGCCTACCAAAAACATTCTTCTAGTTGTTTATTGACACACTCGATATGTTTTATACCTCACCAAACCGAATATCATGAAAAAATATATTTCATTTTTTCTCGATCCAAAAACTTTCAAAAACACTCAAATACAATCATCAAAATATTATCACATATCCAAATCATGATCCCTTACTTCAAGAGGAATCACAAAATCATCTACACACCCACACCAAAGTCCAAACATGACACTTGATGTAATTCAATGGACAATACTCAACAATCAATACCAGTTGTCATACTCTCACCATGAACATCAACACACCTCTGATCTAACTCACTCTAGGATCACACCCAATTATATATCAAGTCCAATACTAACATCTGGACTCCATCTGATGTTGTATCTAAATCCCAAATCAAGTATTTACCAATAAACCAAACAAAATTGGATCTACCTACACACCAATACCTTAGTTTCATCTCGATTATCCACCACCCAATCCCATTGTATCCATAACCCTACCGATGTGAGGTTCATACCTCCATGACTAATAAGATGATCCCTGCTATAGGAGTATCCTTATCATCACTATACATAACCAAAATTCTAACCTTAGAGTCCCATAATATTTCCATTATCGTACATGATGACTATACATGACTAACCAACTCATACCTAAGAATTGGTACAAAACACTGATTGCTACCCATTCCCAACACACTAAGGGAGTCATCCTCGATATCTATCAAAATTTCATCTACAACAAGGGTCATACCCTACAATGAACAATAGTTTTATCCCTTCCATATGGATCTTATTTCATTACTCCTATAACACCAATCCAGACATGTCCCATCATCACATATGTGTCACTCTTCCCAATCCAATCCCATCTCATTTGAACAATCATTGTCAAGGACCAAGCTTAGATTTAATATACCATGGTAATCTAATATATAAAGGATTTAATTATCCATTGGTGTGAAATACATTTGACCTTAACTAAAAAAATCAATCCACCATGCCCACACACATCTTAGTGCATCCATCAGTCCTTGACCCATACATGGCTGCTCATCGATCCACAATCCAAAAGGGAACCACACATAATCAGTGTGTGATTTCCCTCAATAATCAATACCTTTACTTAAAATCAATCCCAACACTCACTTTACACTTCATGGGAAGAGTGAACCTCCTAAAGAACACTCTTATTGGTACTAACCTTCTATTTATCTCACTCTCATCAGAACCCAAGTGTAAACTTTTTTACTATCTAGTCACACTACCTGACTCACACAACCTAAGTCATGTACGATAAAACATAGACTCATTCACCTAAACACCCAACCATTCCCTCATGAATTTCAGTATTATATAGCCAAAGCACACTTAGTGATCTAATTCCTAAAAAATTGAGGCATCCTTATCATGCTAAAGCTAGTGGCATGATCACCTTACACCCATGGATCAGTCAAAAAAAGTGAAGTGTCCATACACAGGTCTGCGACACCACTCAAAAGAACATACATAATTAATAAGATAATCATCTAACCAATCCTACCCTCTAAACCCAACCTCGATACTAGAATCACACAATGTGCTTCCCATATAAATAACCCAAATCATTTCACATGCATTTCCTCAACCCTCTAAAGGGTATCCACATCCTCAGGTTAACCCTTGATTATCCTTATATCATCTCCCATAAATACCTTTCCTATACCGAACCCACTAGGGTTCCATCACTAAGGAATCCAAGGCCTATACCAACCCACTTAGGTCTCCATACATCACATGAACTTAGGGACTATATATTCATCACCATAGAATGTATCCTCATAAGATCCACCTAAAAAATCATTAAATAGAAAATACTATGATTTAGCTGAGTAGACTACCACCAACAAGTTATTTTAAAAAACACCATATAATTTTTTATTAACACTTTAAACAACTAAACCCCCTATAGTTAGTGAAATCAATAACATACAAGAACACATATGTCATATTAATTTTGTGTGACAAATATGATGCATGAATACAAGCCTCTTTCCACTATAATCCAAGATCCAAAACCGTAAATAAAGAAAAATAAATAAACATGTCACATTTGAGTAAACATCAAAACCATAATATAAAAAAACAATAATGGAAATCCCATAACCCTAATAACCTAGACTTCCCCCAAAAAGGTGTTCATGAATCACGAGTTCAAAATCCATCACAATCTTTAACACATCCATATTCCATACCTAAAATCCCCCAAATAGTAATATAAGAAAAAATATTATATGATACCACTTTGTAATACCCTATATTGAGACCACTTATTAGTGTCCCTACCATAGTTTCAGATTTCCTTAAGTGTTCCTCCACTTATGTCAGAGGTTTTTGACTAGTAGTGAGGGCCTAAATCATATATTGGGGAGAATATGCTCCCAAAAAGAGTAAAATGAGATGTGTAAACAACCAAACATCATCCAAGAAAAATATAAAAGTACACAAAAGTAATAAAAATAACCATTCAATAAAAAATATAATGAAATCATACAATCATCCATCCTACCAATTACTCATTAAATCGATCATATATATAAAATAAGGAAAAATATATAGGGATGATTTAATACCATATCAAAGACCTGCCTCATACTAGTATTTAATACCATGTTGATCTACTCCAGCTTGATCCACTGCACAACCTATGCTTAACCTACAACCATCTATATGGTCTATAGGCACACCAGAGTGCCTGTGCAAGGTGTGAGAAATACATCTGAATAGTGTCTCACCAAGTTCCCCAAATATACTCCATTGTATAAGTGTGTGTGAATGAGGGAAATAAATATACAAAAACATACATGTTGACTTATTATGTGTTGACCATACTACCATGATGCCTGATCAAACCTGCTTTGTCCTATACTAAAAAATAATCATCACATTCCACAATCATGAAACATGCCAAATCATATAGGATATTGCACCATACCATGTCTCAAACTCTACCATCATCCTTAGGGTGGGGTCCATGTTAAGTACCCTCACAAATCCCCTCAGGTAAGACCACACATAAAGTACCTTGGTCATCCCCTATCACTCAGGGAGATGTTTCATAATAGTACCATAGTCATCCCCTATCACTGAGAGTGATGTCATGAAATAGTACCTTGGTTATCCTTTATCACTTGAAGAGATGCCTAAAAAATACTATCCACACCAACCCCCATCAAGGAAGGACAAATATAAAGTATTGAACCACTCCCTCTTCCTCGGGGATGGTCATCCATCAATATCTATATACATATTCAAAACATCCCAACCACTACCCTCTTACTCAGGGTAAGGTCAACCCATCATTTTATATCATCTGAAATAAACACAACCAAGAACATGAATGAAACAAAAACATGTAATGCACACCATCCTACAATCTCACCAACTCATCACTGGGGGATAGTCACTAAAAACCAAGCATTGCATTTTGAAAACATCCCGATACTCATCATTCCTCATGTGATAATATCTTTAAGACCATATTGGTATCTGATCACTGAATTTGAGCTATATCTAACACCCCATTGGGTTCCTGTATCCCATAGTCTCTTCCTAACCATATCTTAAAAAGGCGGGTCCAATCCTCTTCCCATTCTCATGTCACAACTAGTCCCACTAACCAAGTATTTTCCCAAGATATCTCAATATAAAACTCCTAGAATCTTTATGTTAATTCATCCAATAATTCTTATAACCCTTGTAGGGTTCATCTCATATCTCTGAAAAGAGATAACTCAATCCTATCAAGTAGAGGGAAAACTCTCATCATACCATGCCTAGTCCTAGAGGAGTTATCCTACTCATATAATTTGAAAAGGCTCCAACACACCCTTGAGAGGATGTTTCCCTTCATACATGAGATGTACGAATGACTCACCCATTACACTAGGTATAAGCCTATAATACCTACCCAATTATCCCTATAAACCCCAACTAGGTTTTCCACTATTTATACCAAGCCTAAGAAGCTATCTCAACTCTTTTATAACCTCAATTGGATCACTTTCTCAGTATATAGAAGGATATCGACCACCCTTGATTTATAACTAGGGAAATCTAGGTCCCTATCCCACTAACTAGTCCCATGAAAACAATTAAGCATGCATTCCCACGCATAAACATGTATATGGATTTATATTAAAGGTACTACCTACCTCAACCATGGAGTTACCATCCTCACAATGCTCTGGTCTTCCTTGGACAATCCCATAATGCATTGTTCAATCTTATATCATTACTTGATCTCATATCTCAATCCAAAACATCAAAATAATTAATTATAACATTTTATAATTAACAATTTAACTTAATCCAAATAGGCATAAAGTCCAAAATCTCACTGGTCAATTTCATGTCACCAAAACTGCACAAAACCTACTTTGTTCATCCTTTTGGGATCCCCTATAGCCATGCCAAAAAGATTCCCAATGATTCAGGATGATTCCACTGAGTTCAAGTGGAATTTTCTCAAAAAAAACTAGCCCATATACACCATGATCAATGACCAATGAGAAGAGATGAAAAAAATAGAAATAGATGTATAAATCACCTTAATCTTCCATGGAACACAACCAAGAACACCCCTCATCAAGGGGAATAAAACTGGAGGAGAAGAGGGGGAGTAGTCGGACAAAATGTCCCTTCTTACAAGGTCATTCAACCTAACATCTATAAAAATTTCAACCCTAAAATAATTATTCCAACCTTATTAAAAAATATGGAGGAGGTTAGGTCATAGTGGGGCCTCTCTAGTACATGGTGGGATCACACCTAGGTAGAGAGAACAACATATTTACCTAAATCCATTATGGATAGTCCCTCATGGGTTGTACCATGACTATATCAGGTAGAGGGATAAACCCCTAACCAAACCCCATCATGGGGAAACCCCTATGGGTCATAGTACGATGCCCCTTTTCCATGTAATGGGTGCCACCCCTTTTTCATTATGGTGTAGTTCTCCGTACACAATACCAAGACACCCCTCTGGGTTGGTTGTCACAACATGACCTAAGGTCCATGGAATAACATATCTTTCCACCATTAAAATAAGAAAAATAAAAACATAATGTTTTTAAAACTCATACATAACATTCACTTACATGGAATGACACCCCACATCGTGGTACGAACTCCATGTGTAAGATTTTTTCCATATACAAAAAATTGCTTAAAACCCTACCATGTAGTAAAGACCTCGACCATGACATAACCTTATTCTACTTGATGCTCTTCATGGTTTGACCCTCACCCATCATAATGGTATGGTTCACCTTTAGCCTAAATAAGAAAATTGGTCACCCTAACCCCACTCTAATGTTCACCCGAGCATCCAAAACACCTCTCAAGCCCCAATCCATATCTAAAAATATCTCCTTGTGATGTTATAACTCCTTAACTAAATTTATATTCTTGAAATATTATCTTATTTGGGACCAAAAATTATAATTTTCCATAAAGTTTAAAATCCTCAATGATGTAGATAATTATATTAGGGTCTCATAAGCATTAAGACTCCATCTCATAAATTTCGGACTTGGTGATCTATAAGAATAGAGTTCATGAGGAAAAACCTACTAATAGAAACACTATATTATTAATGTGTCATTGGATGTTTATATATATGAGCATATGTGTAAGGGAATGGATCTGCATGGATCGACCCTTTGCATGTTTTTGAAGACTGAGGTTCTTGGAGGAGGCTTGAAGGAAGTCTGGAGGAGTTTGGGTGTTGGGAACTGGAATTAGGGGACTTTAACGGTGTGAAAGTGGGATTCATATCATGTAATTGTTTGGGGTTTGAAAAATAAATAAATTAATGATGAAATGTGTTTTTTTGTGAAACCCAAATCCTAAGGGTTACATGACGTGAAAGGGGATTTCACATCGTGTAATACCCTGACATTGTATGTTTTAAAACATACCAACCACTTGGTTTTTTTCAAAACCTATGGATGAAGCGGCTCTCCCTCGACTCCTAGAAACTTGATGACCCCCTTATAGACATTTTTAAGAATCCTTCATTAAGGATCACTTCCTAGATCCCTACTTTAATCTTTAGGAATATGTCTTCGATCTAAGGTATGATTTACCTTTGTTCTTGTGGTTTATTTGATATGTTTCCTCCCATTTATATTTTCCATGTAATGGTGCATGATATCCATGTTTCTAATGAACTTTTCTTGGTTATTGGTTGGTGAAGTTGTACAGTAGCATCCTCAAGTGGATGCAGTTGTTTCGGGAGAGGTGATCGGGATTCATTGTGTTGATCCATTCTCGTGAGAAGAATGTCGAAAACCTTTTTTGGTAGGGGATTGATTCCTTCTCTATTTATTTACATGAAATCGTAGAGTTATCATGGTTTATCCCCTTGGATTGTAATGAAATTGACCTAATAATTATATAAACTGGATTAAAGAATTGGTATAGATGGCATAGTGATGTCGTTGCTTTGTACCGTGATAATGGTTTGACTCTTGATTTTCTAGATAATGTGATATCTATTCCTTTATTGGTTTATCATGTTTTTCTTGATGGAAATTGGTAAATAACATAAAGATGGAATTAATTGATAATTAATTGGATAAAAGATTAAAGAGGCATGTTTATTGAATCTGGTTGTTGTTGTTGTAATTTGATGTTAATAAAATTTATGCAAGTTTTCATGTTTAATTAAATTGGTTAATGATCTTGAATCATGTTGATGCTTTTTGATAAAATAATTATAGGAATGATAAATTAATTGGTTAATTAATTTGTGATAGATGTGATAGCTTGTTGCTTAGGTTGCCTGTAGTTGGAACCTATGAATAATTAATCAGTTAATTCAAGATGGAATAAATAACTGGTTGTTTAATAAATTATAATGCCTTATAGGTTCTGAGTTACCTGCTTTCTTGTAAAAGCCAAGTGCCTTATGATTTGGAGTCATGAGAGATCGTTATGTGTGAAGGATGGATGCCTTGTTTTAGGGACGAGAGCCTGTTGTTATGTTTTTTCTTGCTACCTATGATGTGATCCTAGAGGGGTTGTAATGTATTGGACCTCCCTAGTCTATTACTTTGTCAAAATCTAGTGTTTGGGGTGTTCTGGGAGGCAACAGTAGCTCATTTTAAAAGTTTTTCAAAATTCCAGTTTTTCCATCGGTAGGACACATCGGTGACTCAGTGTTAATGGCTCAATGTTGATGGATTAACATCGATGGATTAGCATCAGTAGGTCAGGTCATCGGTAGGTTAGGGTGTTGGGAGGTCAGGGTGTTGAGTAGGTCGGGGCGTCGGTAGGTCGAGTGTTGGTGAGTGGCATCGGTTAATCACTATCGGTGGGTCACATCATTGGCTCGTGTCGGTGAGTCATGTTAGTGACTCATGTTGGTGATTCAGGTGTTAGTGACTCACTTTTAGTGACTCGTGTCGGTGAGTCATTTCCATTTTTTTTAGTTTTTCCAGTTTCACCCCTTTACATTTTATTTGAAATTAAATGAGTTACTTATCTTGTTTGAGAATTTCTAAAGGAGTTTCAAATGATATTAATTATATATTTAATATCCTAACACTTTGGGGACTTTGAAATAGTCACACCACATAATCTTGACCGCAATCTGACTTTAATGGTTCTTAAAACCATTTCTTTCTGTTGATATAGGATATGGATCTTCTAAGATGAGATCTTATCTTCCTAGTGTGTTTACATTTTCTCTTGGTGCACCCAGAGACTTTATTCCCCATGGAGTCATGTGTGTTGTATTGTGGCCTCCGGATCCAATTTTTCCTTGGATTCCTTCATGTTGCTCGTGCACCCCCTGTTTTTGGTGTAAGGAGGATTTTTTGATCGACTGTTTCTTGAGGTAGGGGTTCCTTCGTCTCTCTCTATTTTTGTATCATGCGGGGTGGGTAAACTAATGTCCCATTGTGATTATGGTCGAATAACAACTTTTAATTAAGGTTGTTACGAAGATAATCAGACCTGTTGTGATGACTGCTTTTGTTACCTTAGTAATAAGTGAGGGGTGGGGAAGATGATGATGATTCTTGTGTTGTTTTATCTATTATATTTGATCCATATTGTTAATTGTGTTGGTCGTATTCCTTCTGAAAATCATGGTCGTTGGTGGTATTTTATTGCGCACCCGACTCATGAATACTTGTTGTTAACCTTCTGTTGAACAGCTGTGAACATGAAAACTTGATTAATCACATATATCTGGTTAATTAAATGGATGCCCCAGGATCAAAATTTTCCTATGATAACCCCTATTTTATTAAATTGTAATTAAATAATGAGTGTGTTAAATCTGAATACACCTCGTTGTTTGGTGTGGTTGTGTGTTGTGAGTGGATCTTTTTTACCTTGTTTTTTGTGTTGGTCATGTGGTGATGTAGTTGGGAGTGTGGTTGTGTGTATGGGGTGGTATGGGTAGTGTAATGGAATCTTAGACTAAGAGATTGATTGATTGTGGAATGGATGATCTTGTTATGCATTGGGACTACAATCTGGTTGAGTTTTGTTTTTTAGATGGATATGGTGCTTTTCGTGTAGCTGGGATGCCAAGGATGGTTTGGGAGGGATAATTTTGAATAAGGATGGTGTTACCTTGTATGGGAATTTTTCTCGAAGTTTCTAGAATCTTCTGTGAAGTGTGTGTGGGTTATGATGTTACTTATGGTGTGCTTTGTTTGGTAGTTGCACGGGTAGGGATGAAATAAATAATTAAACGAATTGTTTAATGCAGAGTGATAATTGGTTGAATGAATTAGATGGGGTTATGAATTAAGTTTATGTTTGGTTGTGTGGTTATGAATTAGAGGTGGCAGTAAGGGAAGTTTTATGTGGGTTGGTTGTTTGTTTTGAAAACCCATAGGTTGGGCTGAGTGTTTGGTACTTATATATATACATGTAGTTCCTTGTGATTTCTATATGCACCCCACCTATGTTTATTACTATGTGAATAACATCCCCATTATTATAGGGGAGGGTGTCCTTTCCCAACATCCTAATGAGAGGATGAATGGCTAGTTATTGGATCTTCATTTCTCTCTCTTCTAGGCATTGGTATGCCAAGACTCTTTGAGAAGGTTGTGGTGCGGTTGTGAGTCCTAGGTGTCTGTGGGTGAGGTGTGCTTCCCAGGTGTCTTCGGGATGAGATAAGTTGTACTTTCCTAGGTTTCTTTGGGATGAGATTGTGGTTTTTTTGTCCTAGGTGTCTGCAGGTAGGATGTAACATGGTTGTGGCCTAGGTGTTTATAGGTGGGATGTGGTATGTGGGCCAAGTGTGTGTGGGAAGGTTGTGACATTGGGGCTTGTGGAAGAGAGTGGTAGCATCAGGATGTTCACTGTTAGGGATGAGCAGCTAAACAGTGGGAATTGGTGTGGGGTACCCTATCATTGATTGCTTACTACTTTACTTTACTTGACTTATGTTATTTAGTGAGCATGCCGTAGTGAGGTTGGGGTGGATAGTATACCTTATTAGGTGCTTTTGATTTTCTATTGTTTTTCTAACAGGGGAATTAGTATGATTCTACCACTTGTGCATGAGAGACTTTGTCTCTTCCTGTTAAGTATACTTGTATTCCCACCCAACATATATAAAACTTTTTTCAGGTTTCCAAGGAGATTACACGGACTGTGCTGGAACTTACTAGATTGGGCGTTGGGATAGTTGTTGTGTCGCTGCTTAGATTTGTTCTTTTGTTATTTACATTGGAGCCTTTCATTGTATTTATAATAGGTTTACTTTAAACATTCATGTGGGGTGGATTTTTGATTCTTATATATATATATATATATATATATCTTGGAGTTTTTTTGAGGTTGATACATCTTGTCTCCTAATCTTGGTTACTATAAAAAGGTTAATGCCTCCCATTTTGGTGATATTTGAATACCCTTGGTGTTGGTTGCCACCCCAGGTCCTATTGGAGGTGGGAATCAGGGTTCATTATCTCTTTTTCATCCAAAAGAAGGAAGTTCACAACATTTTTTCATCCCTTTCCTCATCTTGAAGAATGAGGGTCATGATAGAATGGTATCAAAGGTGATGGTTGAGAGATAGAATGGAGTTTGGAGTTAGTCATAGTGAGGATTTCATGGGATGGTAGGGTAGCAGTGTTAGGAAATCTTTGTGTGTGGCATAGTCCATGGAAAACCGACTAGGACATGAGATTTTAGCCCCCCCCCCCCCATGATCCTATGCAAGAACTCTGAGCTTACCAAACAACCAAGTGAGGCTACACCATTTGTGGGGTAGAGACCCTAGGAAAGGTACATGCATCATGTGTTGAGATGTTATGTGAGTATGATATACTCTATAATACCAAATTTAGGATCGAATATGTAAACATAAGATGCTTAAATACAAGAGGGGGGTGAATTGTATACTTTAAAAATCCCTAGAGAAATTTTTCATAACCAAAATTCACAACACCGCTAAGTTCTAATAACTTGCTAGATTCTGGAAAATTGATTCCAGAAATGAAACTTAACAAAAGTTTACAACAACTAAGATTATACCTTAAAGCGTATAGAATCTAACTAAATCAGAGTACAAGTATAAGGAAGTATAAGATTGTTATACTTTCCTCAACAATAGAAATGCAGTGGAAAACTTGTAATAAAACAAGTAAAAAGTAGTAAATATTTTAACCCAAATAGAAGGGTATCCAACAACCTTGGATAAAGGTCCCTTGATTTATACTTTCAAGAAAGTATATCTTACCCACACTAGGGTAAGCCCTCAATACAAATATCAGAGTCTGTCTTACTATCCCCGCAAGACCTCAATTATCAGGTAGTCAGCACCTCTGTCTTTCTATCCTCGGAAGCCCTCGATTGTACACAACAACAATAGGAGTCACACAAAGAAAATCTGCATGAATCAAAGTTTGAACAAGTTTTTAAAACTTTATGCACGAAGCCTGAGATTTTATAAGAGCCTCTCTCTCTAGAAATCACTTCTAAAAGTTCTGAGCTTCAAAAATTCCAAAATTTTTGAACTCTTTCAAATGAGCTCTTATTTATAGGCACAGCTCCAACTGTCGGCTCCCTCCTCCAACAGTCATATTTTTCCTTGAATTTAGAAGGTACTTGTACATGTTTCACTCAAACAATAGTTAGTGAGTAACTGAAATCACAACATCGCGTTATAACTAAACAAGTGTAAGCATAACCAAAATCTGATATTCGAAATGTAAGAAAATATGAAATTTTGGAGTCTAATCAAAAATGAATTCAGAGTCCATAATACAAGGATATTTGGATTCTATTTTCTAGGAATTTGGAACCTTAATTCTATAGAATTCTGGAGTCTGAGTTTCAAGGAAATTTGGAATTTGGATTCACAAGTATTCGGAACCTGAACTTACAAAGTTCAGAGTCGGAGTTCATGAGAATTCAGAGTCAGAACTCATAAGAGTTCAGAGTCTGAATTCAGAGAACTCAGAGTCAGAACTCAGAGAAGTTCGTATCCAGAATTTGTATTCAGAATTCGGAGTTAGAACTTAGAGAAGTTCATAACCAGAGTTCTGATTCAGAATTCAGAGTCATAACTATGAAGAGTTCGTAACCAGAATTATGAGAATTCAGATCCTAAAATAGAATGCTTCACATCTAGGTAATTATAGGATTCATAGGTTTTGGTTACAATCTGAATTTTACACTTAGAAAAAAAATATGATATGATCAATGAACACATGGTAAGGATAAATCTCCTTGGGGAAGGAAATTTTTCCTTATAGAAGTAAAACACAGGGAAAAACGATATTTGCCTTAAGATAAGGTGTTTGTGATTTTCAAAACAAGAAGGAATGGTAAAGTCGTAAGGAAACCTTAATGACTTATCAATCTCCCCCTTGATTGAAGGAATGGAAAATTCATAAGTAAAACCTTATTGACTCAACAATCTCCCCCTTTTTGGAAAGCACAGACATCCTTACAAAAAAGAATATAAGGACTTGAAAAAAAAATCTAGACTTTTAAATAAAGCTTATCTCCTTTTTTTCATTGGTAAAGATGAATATGACTAAATCCCCCTTAGGATTTGGAACTCTAAGTATCGTATTCTAGATTTCTAGAATGAGATTTTTCATTTTAATGTGGAAATCTTTGTAATTAAAGACTCCCCCTGTGATAAACTCCCCCTTACTTAGGGATATTTCTTTTATACTTAGAAATATTTTTCCTTCTCCCATTTATAATTCCTTTTCCTTATCCTCCTTTTTTATTTTCAAAAATAGTTTTAGGGAATGTAAAAAAATATGGTACCTAAAATATTAGTACAAACAACCAAACAAAAACGAGCAACCACAATTTCATTAAGATCGAAAGAATTTTTACAAGTCAAGACATTACAACAAAAGATCAGATTAGGTCTATTTTTCTTCTTTTTCCTTGGGTATTAGCTTCTTCACTACAGTTTTCAGCTTCTTGAATTTGTTGTGATCTTCCTCAACTTTAGTCTCTATAGCTTTGATTATCTCTTCCTAAGACTTAAGAACTTCTTCTTGAGCCTTCAACAACTCATCTTACTTCACAAGATTCTCTTCAAACTCAATCCAGAGATCTCTTTCCCTCTTACAACTTTGAGATACAGAGTTCAACTTCCCATTCAAGTCTTTCACCTCTTGAATCCAATTATTTTGTTCTAGATTTAGCTTTTCCCTAAATCTATTTGTAATATCCTTGATTTTAGTGTCTTCGATATCAAAATATTCCCTGACATCTTCTTGAAATTGATCAATCTCGCTCATTTCTTGTACTGACCTCTTTGACCAGCTGGATATCTTCTTACATGACTTTATGTGAGCTTCGTAACCTATGAGGAAAGTTTTGAAATTTGATTCCATCCTAACACACTTTTCCATCACCATGGACACCGAATCTGATTTCTGATAAAGTGTGTGTTGGAGCATCTGGCATCTATAATCTATGCTTGAAAAAGTCAGAATGGAGTCGACAAGCTTCTTCAAGGACTGTTCAAAAAAATCATGACCAATTGAAGATGATTCAGAATCCAAGACTTTACTTGGTGAGGCTTGTTTTTCTAGCTCAACAAGATTCCTCTTTGAAGTTCCACCAACTTACTTCTTCTTCACTATTGGTTTTCTAGGAGTATCAACAAACACTTGTTTACCCTTATCAATTTTCGGAACATCTTCCTCACCTGGAGACTCATGCTCACTTTCAGATAATTGAATAATTCTATCTTCATAGATCTCTTCTTTCTGAGTTCTAGCCTCAGAATCCTCAGGATGAATGAAATCATGATTTAGACTTTCTACTTCAGACAATTTATCAACGTCTTCTTCACCTTTATCTTCACCCTTGTCTTCATCATTCTCTTCATCCTTCTCTGGAGTGACAAGCTTGGAGGATTCGACTTGAGAAGTCCGGAGTGACAAATTTTCAGATGGGGTTTCCTTGTCTTGATAATCTTCAACTTGCTTTATAATATCATCTGTGTTACCACTCCCTTCTTCTTCTTCTTCTTCTTCTTCTTCCACATATTCCACCTCTTCCACTTCTTCCACTTCTTCAACAAGTTTTTATTTATCTTTTTTTGGAGTGAAGAATTTCTTCCCTGGATTCTCAGGTAAAGGCTCTGTCAAGAAAGATTGTGGCACCAGAATATTCTCAGATGCTACTTCAGTAGCCTTTAAGAGAGATTGCACAATCTCGGCCTCAAACGTTTTCTTCTTAAGTTTCTTCTCTTTTGATTGCTTTTCAAGCTCTTCAGAATTTGATTCTTTCAAGGCCTTATCCTTAGCAGGATCCAAACTAAACTGTGTCTCCTCTTCTTTTCTATTTTTCTTATCCTCCCTCCATTTTTCTACAACCTCATCAGGGTAGGATTTCTGCTTCTTGGGTTTAAGAGGTGTGGATTGGACTTCCTTAGATTTAGGATTTGTGTCTTCTACTTCCACTCCCTTCAACTTTCTTTTCTTTCCAGCCTTCTTTGATGGTTCAACTTTTTCAGCATTTCTCGGAATGACTTTTGCCTCTTCCACTGGCAGATCATAAAACTCTCATGACTCCTTAGAAAATCCCAAATTCATTCTTTTCAAAGTTTCATCACTTACAAGCATAACTTTACAATTCCTTGTCTTGGAACTTCAAGGGATCTTGAATGATTCAAGACACCGAACTATCAGCTTGGAAAGTAAGGCAGGACACATAATAATATGAGCTCTCAAATTCCCATTTTTGATATTCTCTATCATAATAAGAATGTGCCTCATCAAATTTATTTTCCTTATATTTACCAAGAAATCCAAGATATATATATCACTTTTCTTTAAGGTATCATTATCACCCTTTCTTGGTACAAAAAATCCTTGAACCCATAATTGCAGGATATGATTGTTGATAGATAAGTGAGAAATCTTTGTGGTCTTGACATCTAATAGTCCAAGACATTCCAAAGCTTTTACCTTAATAAAACTTCCTTGAACATCTGGTAGTTTGTGAGAGCAAAACTCAGTTTCCCCTTTATAAGATAACTCCACCAGGCTAGCAGCCTTGGTGTATGAGAGTTTATAAGTTTTTCCATAACTCTTAAAGGAAAATTTTTCTCTTTCATCTTCCTTAAAGAAAGAAACTAACTCATAAAATTCTATAAGAAAATCTGGATAAACCAAGTCTTAATTTCCTGGCTTTGATATGCACACGCTCTCTCATCAGTTAAGCTTGATATTCTTAGAAATAATAGAATCGTATTTGAAAAATTTCGGATGGACCAACCTTTCCATGTACACTTTCCAACTTGATATTGGATTTACGGTAGACATATCTTGAGAAGAGGCTTCTGCAGACATTCGGATTGGAGGAACTCTGAGAGATTTGGAATGATCTTAATAAAGGGGGGTAAAACTTCAGCACGTGAGATCTTGAAAACCGATGTGGGACAACCCTTTGGGGGTCCTTTATATAGAAGATGGAAGTGACCTTTCATCTTCCAAATCCAATCTAACGGTTGAGAAACCTTTTGATCAGATCTAACGGTTGATCTGATAGCTGCAAGGAAAAATTGGGTAGGATCCAATCTTTTGAGGTTTTTTAATAAAAACTAGAATCTGAGAATTCAAAATACAAAAGAAAATACCAGCAATGAAATAATGACTATGAAAATTTAAGAAGGAAATCATACCTTTCAGATTGCTAGGAAGATTATTCATAATGGGTGATATTCTTCTTAAATAACTTTTAGATTAAAACAAATTTTACTACGAAAAACTTAATATGAAAAATATAAGGTCAAAAAGTTTATTGCAAAAATTTTGAGTACCAAAATTCTACTACAAAAATTTTGAGTACGAAAATTTTCATTATGAAAACTTCGAGTATGAAAAATAATTCTCATTATGAAAGTTTCAAAAACCAACTATGAAAATTTTTATTATGAAAATTTTGAAAAACCAACTACGAAAATTTTCATTACAAAAAAAAATGAAAAACCAACTACGAAAATTTTCATTATGAAAACAAACAAATGTACTCCCCCTATGAAAAGGAGTTTATTACTGTAAGGATATTGGTTCAATATGAAGTTAATCAAGGAATATTACCTTACGGTTATCATTTCTAACTTCTTTTTAATGTATTAAAATCTATCGGATGGTAAAGATTTTGTGAAAATATCAGCAAGTTGATCTTGCGTTCTGATAAATTGAAGAATGATATCTCCTTTTAGTGTGTGATCCCTAATAAAGTGATGTCTAATATCTATGTGCTTTTCACGAGAGTGATGTTCAGGGTTTTTACTAAGGAAAATGGCACTTGTATTATCACACAAAATTTGTGTTTTGGTAAAACTCATACCATAGTCTGTGAGTGTGTGTTGCATCCACAACACTTGGGCACAACAACTTCTAGCTGCTACATATTCAGCTTCAGCAGTGGAAAGTGCTACTGAGTGTTTCTTCTTGCAAGATCAAGAAACTAATGAATCTCCTAAGAAATGAAAAGTTCCAGATTTACTCTTTTTATCCATTCTACAACCACCAAAGTCAGTATCTGAAAAACTTTTTAAAACAAAATCATTTCTAGAAGTATAAAAGAGTCCTAAATCCATGGTTCCCTTTAAGTAGCGAAAAATTCTCTTCACTACCTTTAAATGAGATTCCTTAGGATTGGATTGATATCTTACACATAAGCATACTGAAAACATTAAGTCTGGATGACTAGCTGTCAAGTAAAGTAAACTTCCTATCATACCTCTAAAAGATTTTTGATCTACTGGTTTCCCAGCTTCATCAAGATCAATTGTGTTTGAGGTACCAATGGGAGTACTTATACTTTTAGTATTGTCATATCCATACTTTTTAAGAAGATATTTAATATACTTATATTGGGATATATAGATTCCTTCTGGTTTTTGAGAGATTTGAAAACCAAGGAAAAATGTTAACTCACCCATCATACTCATTTCAAACTCAGATTTCATTAGATCTGCAAAGGAATCAGTTAAAGATTGCTGAGTTGAACCAAATATAATGTCATCAACATAAATTTGAAAAATCAAAACATTTTTCTTATCTTTCTTTATAAAAAGGGTTGGATCTTAATTTCCCTTGAAATAGTTATTTTGAATAAAAAATCATGTAAGTCTATCATACCAAGCTCGAGGGGCTTGTTTAAGTCCATACAGAGTTTTGGTAAGTCTAAAAACATGATCAGGATGTTTTGTATCTTCAAAGCCAAGAGGTTGTCAACAAAAACTTTATCTTGAACATAACCTTTAAGTAAAGCACATTTCACATCCATTTGAAAAATTTTGAAATTGAAGAATGTTTCAAAGGTAAGTAAAATATGAATAGATTCAAGTCTAGCTACTGGAGCATAGGTTTCTTCATAGTTTATTCCTTCTTGTTGATTATAGTCTTTAGCAACTAATATATCTTTATTTATAAAAATGATTCCATTTTCATCACACTTATTTCTGAAGACCCATTTTACTCCAATAACAGAAGTTTCCTTAGGTCTTTTAACCAAGTTCCAGACTTTATTCCTTTCGAATTCATTTAGTTCATCTTGCATGGCTTTAATCCAATCATCATCACCTAAAGCTTCATCAGTACTTTTTGGTTCTAATTGGGAAAGGAATGCTAGATGTTATAATTCATTTCTTAAGGAACTTTCGGTCCTTGCAGGTTGATTTACATCACCAATTATACTATCACTGGGATGATTCTTTAGAAACAACTGATTTGGGTTTTGTAAAACTTGTTCATCAACATAGGGTAGAAAATATTCTGGGGTAAAAGTTTCAGTAGTATCTTCTTGAACATTTTCCTTGTCAGAAGGATCTTCTATCAGAGGTTGATAATCAGTTTTTGAAAACACATCCAAAGATGTAGGTTGGGGTTGTTTAAAAACAAAAGGATCAGTTTCATCAAATTTAACATGTACTGTTTCTTCAACAGTACAAGTGTTTTTATTGAAAACTCTATATGCCTTAGAAGTTGTGGAGTAGCCTAAGAAAATTCCTTCATCATATTTTGGTGTGAATTTATGTATATTATCTTTAGTATTCATAATGAATATCTTGCAACCAAAAACCTTAAAGTAGGAAAGTCTAATTTTCCTACCATTCCATAACTCATAAGGAGTTTTATTAAGAAAAGGTCTAATCAAAACTCAATTTATAGTATAACAAGTAGTACTTACAGCTTCAGCCCAAAAAATTTTGGCTACAGAATACTCACTCAACATGGTTCTAGTTATCTCTTGAAGAATTCCATTTCTTCTTTCAACAACACCATTCTATTGAGGTGTTCTGGGTGCTGAGAAGTTGTGAGTAATACATTTTCTACTACAAAAAATTTCAAAATCAGAATTTTGAAATTCTCCGACATGATCACTATGAATAGTTTTCAATGGAAGGCTTTTCTCATTTTTCACTTGGGATATAAAACTTTTGAAATACGAGAAGGATTCAGACTTCTTTGCTATAAAATAGACCCACGTAAATCTAGTGTAATCATCAACCAAGACAAATACATAGTACTTGCCGCCAATGCTTCCAGTTTATGTTGGAACAAAAAGATCCATATGCACTAGCTATAATGCATCAGTAGTTGAGACTTCACCGACTGATTTAAAACTTGATTTATGTTGCTTGACATATTGACAAGGGTCACAAACTTTTGAAGAATCAAATCTAAGCTCCAGTAGATCCTTAACTAATCTTTTCTTAGAAAGTTTTCATAAATTCCTAAGGTTACATTTTCCTAACCTTCTATGTCATAACCAAGAATGATCTTCCATTTCACTAATGAAAGGTAAGTCTTGGATCCTAAGGTCTTCTAAGTTTAGTGTGTAAACATTCTCTTTCCTATGGGCAGAAAGAATAAACTCTTCCTTGGAATTGTGTGATAAGCACTTGTCATTCCTAAAATTCACAAGGTATCCTTCATCACATAATTGTATTATACTAATGAGGTTGTTCTTAAGACCCTTAAAAAATAAAACATTTGAAATTAAAGTTTTTTCAAGAAGAACGATGTTACCTATACCAATAATTTCTCCCTAAGCATTATCTCCGAAATTTACTTTTCCTCCTTTTATCTTGATAATATTTTCAAAATAGTTTTTGTTACCAGTCATATGCCGGGAACACCCACTATCCATGTACCATGTATTGTTGTTGGTACTTTCTCTACTTTACAGAGAATAAGAAAAAGTTAGGTTTTCGGAATCCAGACTTTCTTGGATTCGGAAATTTCAGAAAGAAAAATTTAAGGTACCCACATCTTCTTAGAAAAATAGGATTTATGAAATCCTAAAGATTGATTTTTGTTTAGAGAATAATTCTTTGCCCAATGTCCACCACACTAACACTTAGTACATAATGGAGCACCTTGAGGAACAAAATAATTTTTGCTAAAAATCGGTTTAGAACCGGTGTAACCAAAACCAGAACTATTCCTTAGAGGTCGGATTTGAGAATACATTTTATCAAAATTTTATTTACCTAAGGTAAAGTTTGACAAACACTTCCTCAAGGAAAATATTTCAGATTTTAGTTTGATAACCAAGTTCTTTTCTTCAAAAACATTTGAATTTGAACTATATCTAGGCTCGAAAACATTTTTCTTAGAAATTACATTTTCTATATCTTTAGAAAGTTTATTATTCTCTGAATTTACTTCCTCAATATTTTTTGAAATACTTTCGAAATCAGCATTTTTCTTATCAAGATCTTTAGAAAGATCTGATATTTTCCTTAGTAAGAATAGTATTCCTAGAATTTTCCTTATCAATTTTTTTCATGAGTTTTGAATTCTAAATCTCAAGAAGTTTGGAAAACCTAGAAACTTCTTTATATGAAGGTAAAGTATTATCTTCATCAGAAGAGGATTATTCATCAGAAGAGTTATAATATTTACTATCATTATCATTCAAAGAAACATTGGTCATTGATTCAGTATTATGTACCTTAGCCATTAAGAAATGATTGTCAATAGGTAGTCTGGCTATTAGACCAAGATTCTTTTGTCTAGAAGATTCATAATCTGTAGATTCATATGAAGAGTCTCCACCACTGGTACTCCAGGTGTCATTAGATTTCAAGACTTTCTTAGCTTTAGCCTTATAATACTTCTTTCGATTTCTCTCCGAATGCCTTTCCTTTCTTTATTTTCTCATAGGATAATCAGGTCTTATGTGTCCAGCTCTCTTGCATTCGTAACATGTGACTTCTAAATCTTTCTTATCTTTCCTTTCCTTTTTCTTATATATGGATTGAAAGTTCTTCTATCCAGCTATCTTTTTCATCCTTCGAGCAAGATTTTCTAATTCATTTTCTGAGGATTCACTTCCACTAGATTCGGATTGGATAACAACTTTCTTATATTTGGATCTAGTAAATCTCTTAGGAGTCTTGGCTTTCATATGATTGGAAGTTTTAGTAAAATCAACACTGTCATTTCCATTCTTCTTCTTTATGTTATTAGAATCTCTCTTCATTCTAGTCTCATGCTGAATAAGAGTTCCAAATAGCACATCTAAGGAAATCTGAGTAACCTTTCTGTTCTCATCAATACCAGTTCTCTTAGATTCCCACTCATTGGGCATTATGTATATGATCTTATCAATAATAGATTCATCATCTAATCCTTTCTCACCCATTGATTGTAAACTATTCACAATAGTCATGAATCTTTGTTGCACCTTATATATGGGTTCTCCATAAGAAAAGCAGAAACCATGATACTCAACTCTAAGCATGGATCTTCTAGTTTCAATTACTTTAGATGTTCCAAAGTGAGTAACTACAAGTTTCTTCTATATAGAATTTGCTGATTCACAAGATGAAATTTGGTTATATATGTTTCTAGTCATGGAGCAAAGAAAAGTATTGCATACCTTATAATTCAGTTGATATTCATGCTTTTCTTGATTGGTAAAGGCACTAACTTCTTTGTCGAGAATTTTATATCCTCCAGTAAGAATAACAAAATTATCAACACTAGTATTGATAATGAAAGTATTCATACGATATATCCAATATTCATAATAATTTCCATAAAATATAGGTGGTCTAGTTGGATTGAGATTGTCTATGGAACCAACATTGATTCCTGTCATCTTTAAGAAAAGTCTTTCCACAAAAAACTTATTAATAGTAAAAG
Source organism: Viscum album (assembly GCA_963277665.1). Lineage (NCBI taxonomy): Eukaryota > Viridiplantae > Streptophyta > Magnoliopsida > Santalales > Viscaceae > Viscum > Viscum album. The sequence goes on along the minus strand of OY728151.1, from coordinate 1,785,459,300 downwards.
TTCGTAAAGAAAATATTCCTAAGAAAGGAAAATATAGAACAAGAGTATCTCTAAGAAAAAATGAATCCGAACTTTATGAGTCCGAAAAATAGATTCCGAAAAAGTGTAAATCCAGAAGTTCAATTCTGAGAAATCTCTTCTAAACCTAATCGTGAGATTAATTCAGATTGTACCAATGCTTTGATACCAATTATTGAGATGGTATGTGAGTATGACATACTATATAATACAAAATGTATGATCTAATATGTAAACATGAGATGCTCAAATACAAGAGGGGGTGAATTGTATACTTTAGAAATCCCTAGGGAAATTTTTCATAACCAAAATTCACAACATCTCTAAGTTCTAATAACTTGCTTGATTCTGGAAAAGTGATTCCGGAAATGAAACTTAACAAAAGTTTACAACAAATAATATTCTACCTTAAAGCGTATAGAATCTAACTAAATCAGAGTACAAGTATAAGGAAATATAAGATAGTTATACTTTCCTCAACAATAAAAATGTAGCGAAAACTTGTAACAAAACAAGTAACAAGTAGTAAATCTTTTAACCCAAAGAGAAGGGTATCCAACAACCTTGGATAAAGGTCCCTTGATTTATAATTTCAAGAAATTCTGTCTTACCCACACCAGGGTAATCCCTTGATATGAAGATTAGAATCTTTCTTGCTATCCCCACAAGCCCTCAACTATCAGGTTGTCAGCACCTCTGTCTTCCTATCCTTAGAATCCCTCGATTTTAAACAGCAAAAATCGGAGTCGCACAAAGAAAATATGCATGAAGAAAAGTTTGAACAAGTCGTTCAAACTTTCTGCGTGAAGAATGAGAGTTTATAAGATCCTCTCTCTCTCTATAAATCACTTATGAAAGTTCTGAGCTTCAAAAATTCAAAAAGTTTTGAACTCTTTCAAATTAGCTCATATTTATAGGGATAGCTCCAACGGTCGGCTCCCTCCTCCAATGGTCATATTTTTCCTTCAATTTCAGAGGGAACTGTACACGTGTCACTCAAACAATGGTTAGTGAGTAATTGAAAGCGCAAAATCATTTTATAACTAAACAAGTGTAAGCATAACCAAAATCTGATATTCGGAATGTAAGTAAATATGAAAGTTAGGATTCTAATCAAAAATGAATTTGGAGTCTATAATACAAGGATATTTGGATTCTTTTTTCTAGGAATTCAGAACCTGAATTCTATAGAATTCCAAAGTCTGAGTTTCAAGGAAATTCAAAATCTGGATTCACAAGTATTCAGAACTTGAACTTATAAAGTTCGGAGTTGGAGTTCATGAGAATTCAGAGTCAGAACTCATAAGAGTTTGGAGTCTAAATTTAGAGAACTCATAGTCAGAACTCAGAGAAGTTCGTATCCAGAATTCGTATTCAAAATTCAGAGTTAGAACTCAGATAAGTTCGTAACCAGAGTTCTGATTCAGAATTCGGAGTCAGAACTCTGAAGAGTTCGTAACCAGAATTCTGAGAATTCGGATCCTAAAACAGAATGCTTCACATCTAGATAATTATAGGATTTCGAGTTTTTGGTTGCAATCCGAATTTTACACTTAGAAAAAAAATATGATATGAGCAATGAACACATGGTAAGGATAAATCTCCTTGGGGAAGGAAATTTTTCCTTATAGAAGTAAAACACAGGGAAAAAAGATATTTTCCTTAAGATAAGGTGTTTGTGATTTTCAAAACAAGAAGAAATGGAAAAGTCATAAGGAAACCTTAATTACTTATCAATATCCCCCTTGAATGAAGGAATGGAAAAGTCATAAGGAAAACCTTATTGACTCAACATCATGGTGACTTGTGTTCCTATTTTTTTGGGTGTTTTGGGGAAATTAAAATAAACAATGAGTTAAAATGAATCTTAAATAAAATTCCATACTATTCAGGTTTAGGAGTTTCTTGCTTACCTTTCAGCTATGGCACCCAGTCATTTCCCACAAGTGGATCAGGCAGTGGAGGCTCAGTAGGCCTATCCGGATGACCAATAGATGGCTTAACTAGTGGGGGAGGATAATCAGTGGTATAAGATGATTTGTGCTTTCCATCGACAGACTCTAGGAAAGTACGAAGGCAACATTTCAGATACAGAGATAGATAGTTGTATTGAGGAGCTGGTGATCACTTTCAGCTTGATCTGGGCTCCGATAGAGTACTGGGTTCCTCTGGTAGTGATCTAGATGTGGGGTGTTGCGTTTCAATGGTGGATTCTCTACTTGTGGAGAGTAAGTAGACTGATGTTCTTTGGGTTGATTTTGAGAAGGAGTTCCGAGAAAAATTTCTTTCCTTAACCATGAAGGTTGAGAAGAAACATGAGTTATTCTCCCACCAGAAGGGGAGTATGTCGGTATAGGAACTGGGGATCAAGTTCAAGGATCTCCTTAAATTTTCTCAGGATCTCTTTTTGGATGAGGATTCTCAGGCGATATTCTTAGAGGAGGCACTTCATCCTTCTCTCCAGCATGTAGTTATTCCATTCACCTTACTAATATACTTATAGGTACATAAGAAGACATAATTGGTTGATAGGATTCACTCACAAGGAGGTCTACCATGATAGGGGAGCTGTTAGGTTTCTATCAAGGGAAATTCTTCTAGGATCAGGTCTCAGGCGCTAGTCCCTTCAAGTTTTCAATCAGCAGGTAGTCAACCTCAGCAGTTTCAATTTTTACCTTCTGGTCCTCATTCTTTTCCCATAGGATTGGAACCGAGGTGTTTCTCTTTTTTAGGCTGCAATAACCTTTAGAGTTAGTTCCTAGTTTGAGATCAGTATGGTGGAGGTGGGCATGTTCAGTGCCCGCCCCAACAGCATTGTCGGCCAGGCCGTTTCAGCAGTAGGGACGGTAGGCTCTCGCTCCACTAAGAGGAGATGGAGCAGGTGGAGGCTGGCCTCAGGGTTCTCCTCCAAGACCTTGACCCAAATTTGTTCTAGGAGGTGGTCAACAATAGAGTGGTAGAGGAGTTGGTCGTGGTCATTTTCATGCTGCAGAGGTTGTAGTTCCAATAGGTCTAGAGATTGTTCAAGGTACGATTAGCTTGTTTATTACCCTTGTTTTCACTTTGTTTGATTCAGGAGCTTTGCACTCCTTTGTTGCACTCGGTCTATCCCATTCTCCAGGACTAGACATAGAGAGGATTTCTATACCCCTAGAATTGAGTATGCGAGTCAGAGGTCAGACCAGCTTGTTTGATGCCTTCTGAGGATGTAGACTAATGTTGGGGCCACATCAGTCCACTACTGTAAAATAGCCCTATACCCACGGTTTTGGGAAAAAAACGTAGGTATAGGGGTTCCCTATTTCCATGGTTTTGGAAAATAGTGAGTATAGGTATCTTATAGGTCACCTATACCCACAGTTTTTCCCAAAACTATGGGTATAGGGTTTTTTGATGACCTATACCCACAGTTTTGACCAAAACCATGGGTATAGGTGTCTTTTTGAAGGCATACACCCATGGTTTTTCCAAAACCGTGGGTATAGAGTTTTTTTCGAAGAGCTATTCCCACAGTTTTGTAAAACTGTGAGTATATTTTTCCCACCTTACGGCGACGGAAAAAAAATCACGAGAAACAAAAAAAAAATTGGCGGGAAAACCTATACCCACAGTTTTCCCTCCTATACCCATGGTTTGAATTTATATATTTATGTAGATACAACTAATAAAACATAAAATTAGCCTAGGTTGGTTGGTTCGGAGGTCTTTGTTATTTCCGTCGGTTTAGGGATCGAATCTCACTGAACTTTTTTTTCAAATACAGTGAATAATAATAATATATTAAACTAAATGTAGATATAATTTATTCAAATTTTTGTAGATCGGTTGGTTAGGCATTTTTGGGCTCGAGAGAATGACTCGGGATCGAAACCCGCCGCAATATTTTTTTGTAATACAGATGCATATTAATTTATTTATAAAAATATTGATATATGTAAATAGAAGTGCCATAGGTTAAGTGGTGAGATGCACCGATTAAAATGAGAAGGTCTCCGACATTGTGGGTTCAACACCTGCTGTAATAATTTTTGTAATATTTCTACCCATGGTTTTTAAACCGTGGGTAAAAGCCTTTGACAGTATGGCAATGGGTATGTGGCTTTGACAGCGTGGAAAAAAAATATACCCATGGTTTTACAAAACTGTGGGTATAGGCTAGGAATCTATCCCGATGCCTTGGTTTCCCACAGTTCCCAAAACCATGGGTATAGGCTATACCCACGGTTTTGGGGGCTATACCCATGGTTTTGAACCATGGGTATAGGTTATTTTTCCAGTAGTGGTCCCATGGGGATCTTTTCTTATTACAGATGCAACCATACGATGTCATCCTTGGTATTGAATGGTTGAAATATGTTCATTTTATTATCGATTGCTTCTTGAGAAGAGTCATGTTTTCAAATGTGGATGGACAACATGTGGATTTTGTTGGAGAGTGGATTTTTCGAATGGGTAGTCGGTGTATAGAGCCTCTTCTTTCCTTATTGGCTAAGATGATAGTAGAATTGGTGGATGTTGAGATGGTAGGGGTTCCCAAAATTGTTGGGGAGTTCTTGGATGTTTTTTCCAAGTAGGTTATGACTCTACCCCCTTGATGTGACATTGATTTCAGGATAGAATTTCAGCCTGTTGATTCTCCGATTTCGATGGATCCTTATCAGATGGAACCTTCTGAGTTATGGGAACTAGGGATTCAGATGGACAATCTGATGAAGAAGGGATTTATCCAGCCCAGTGTGTCGTTGTAGGGTGCTCCACTCTTGTTTTTGAAGAATACGGATGGTAGTCTGAGGTTATGCATAGACTACCAGAGGTTGAATCAGGTGACGTTCAAAACCCTTTATCCTCTCCTGAGTATAGACAATATTTTCGACTATTTTAGGGGAGAAATTTGGTTTTCTAAGATCGATTTGTGGTCTGGGTATCACTATTTGAGGGTGAAGGAGGTTGACATCCCAAATAATTCTTTTAGGTTCAAGTATGGTCACTTCGATTTCATGGTTATGTCTTTCGGTGTTACGAATGCACTTTCCATGTTCATGGGACTTATGAACTTCATATTTCATGAGTTTCTGGACCAATTCATCATTGTATTAATTGATGACATTCTGATCTACTCAAAGTCATAGGAGGAGCATACTGAGCATCTTAGGACTATCCTAAAGGTCCTTCAACACCACCAGCTCTATGGAAATTTGTCCAAGTGCAAGTTTTGGACACAGGGGGTCCACTTCCTAGACATGTGGTGTCTCAGCAGTGTGTAGTAGTGGACCCATCAAAGGCCAAGGCAGTTTTTTCTTGGGAAGCACCCAAGAATTTGGTATAGGTTTACAGTTTTCTCGATCTGGTAGGCTATTACTAGAGATTTGTACCTGATTTCTCTCGAGTAGTAGCTCCATTTATGGCTCTCACCAGAAAAGGCCAAGATTTTGTGTGGAGTGAGTAGTTCCAGGTAGTGTTCAACTATCTGAAGGGGAATTTGGTTAGTGCTCTAGTTTCCAGAGGAGGGTGTGATTTCAAGGTGTTTTCTGATGCTTCATTCCTAGGCTTGGGATGTGTGTTGATGCGGTAGCGAAGAGTGATCTCTTATGGGTCTAGGTAGTTATGTCCCCATGAATTTAACTATGTCACCCATGGTCTATATCTATTGGTGGTCATATTCACACTGAAGTTGTGGTGAAATTACCACATTGTAGATCACTTTTTGATCTTCATGGATTACAATAGCTTGAGGTATATCTTTTCCCAGCATGATCTGAACTTTCATCAGTAGAGGTGGATGGAGTTTCTTCAGGAATATGAATTCAAGATCTCTTACACCTCTGGAAAGGGTAATGTTGTGGCCAATTATTTGAGTAGGAAGTCATAGAAGAAGGTTGTTTTAGAATCTACGGATGCTTGGAGGGCAATGGAGGATTTGGTTGCCTTGCACTTAGATATAAGAATAGATGGCAGTAGAGGTTGTCTATTTTTTAAATTATGGTGTAGTCATATTTGATGCATCAGTGGAGGATTATCAGTGGGAATACTCAGAGATAGAGGTGATGCATGATCATGTTGACCAGGGTGATGCTCTGGAGGGATGGTCGGTGGATGTTCAGAATCAGGTGTTGTTTTGTGAGAAGCTATTTGTTCTCATGGCGATGCATGAGGGAGTTCTCTGTGAGTTTCATAGATCACCCCTAGAGGTACACTTGGGAGTTTCCAAGATGTATCGTGGATTGAGGGAATAGTTCTGGTGGCCTGGGATGAAGCGGGAAATGGCAGAGTTTATAGAAAAGTGCCTAGTGTGCCAGTAAGTGAAGGTTAAGAATTGTGTTCTCGGTGGTTTTTTGCAACCCTTATATGCCCCCGATTGTAAGTGGGATGAAATCTCAATGGATTTTTTCACAGGATTACCCAAGGATCAGGGAGGATGTGATTAAATATGGGTAATATTGGACTAGCTGACAAAATCAGCTCACTTCTTAGTAATTAAGGAGTCAGGCGCAGTGGATATCTTAGCGCATAGGTATGTGGATGAGGTGGTGTGGATACATGGAGTTCTAATATCCATTATCTTGAATCGGTATACGCATTTTACCTCACAATTCTAGAGGGGATTACAACATTCTTTTGTCACTCAGTTACGCCTTAGCATTGCTTTCCACCCTCAAAAAGATGGGAAGATAGAGAGGACCATCCAAACATTGTAGGACATGTTACGAGCATGTATCTTGGATTTTGGTGGGTCTTGGGTGTGGCATTTTCCCTTGGTATAATTTTCTTACAACAATAGTTATCACTCTACCATTTGCATGACTCCGTTTGAAGATTTATATAGAAGGTCATGTCGTTCACCTTTGTGGTAGACATAAGTTGGGGAAACGGTTGTTCTTGGACCTGATATGGTGCATAGCATGACAGAGAAGTTTCATCTCATTCATGAGAGGATGAAGGCAGTACAAGACTAGAATAAAGTTTTATGTCGACCGTAGGAGAAGACCCTTTGATTTTGAGGTTAGGGACCATGTGTTCTTGAAATTTTCCCCTCAATGTGGGCAGTGGAGGTTTGGCCTAGGGAGCAAGATTTCTCTCAAGTTCATTGGACCCTTTGAGGTGTTAGGGAAAGTTGGCGAGGTGGCATACCAGTTGAAATTTCCACCATAGTTGGAGAGGATTTGAGACATCTTTCATGTCTCTCAACTTCATCAGTATCTTCACAATGACTCCCATGTCATTGATTGGGGAGAGTTGGATATCAAGGATGACACAACATTCATGGAGTGTCCAATGGAGGTCCAGGATCATACAGAGAAGGTGTTGTGTGGATGGACCATTTCTTTGGTTCGTGCATTGTAAAGGCATGGTGTCTTGGAGGAGAGTACTTGGGAAAGGTAGATGCAGATGTGTGCCCAGTACCTGGAGTTATTTTGAGTTTTTCTTGTGTGATTTTATTATGATATAATGTTTAAACCTTGTTTGTTATAAGATGGGTTGCTTCATTTTTCTGTAATGAGTGATGAAGTCCTAACATGTAGAAAGGGGAGGACCTGATTCTTAACCAAGACATATTAATTAAGATTTGATTAAACCCATGAGGGTGTGTCAGTGCCACCCAGAGAAGATAGTATCTTGACATGGAGGAAGGAGTTCCCTAATTCATGTGTTTGGATATTGGTTCTTGTGTGGGGTATCTTTTGGATGTTTAGGTTAGTAGGCGTGGGAGGAGGTGTTCTTGGATGTTGAGGTTTCACTCCAGCTTTAGAACAAAACAGGGTGGTTTATCCTTGAGAGGTATCTTATGAGGTGGTTGTTTGGACCCCTCTTTCTTCTAGATTTGGTTTTGAATTTTCAAGGGTGAGAATAGTTTGAGAGGTATCTAATGTAATGGCCCAAACCTCCCTGGCCTATTACTTTGTCAAAATCCAGTGTTTGGGGTGTTCTGGGAGGCAATAGTAGTTCATTTCAAGAGTTTTCCAAAATTATAGTTTTTACATCAGTATGACGCATTGATGACTTAGAATCAGTGGCTCAGTGTCGGTGGATCAGCATTGGTGGCTCAGCATCAATGGCTTAGCGTCGGTAGGTCAGGCGTCGGTAGGTCGGGGCATCAGTAGGTCAGGGCATTGGTAGCTTGGGGTTTTGGTAGGTCGGGGCGTCGGTAGGTTGGGGTGTCAATAGGTCCGAGCGTCGATAAGTCAGGGCGTCGGTAGGTACGGGCATTGGTAGGTTCGGCATCGGTAGGTCGGGGCATTAGTAGGTTGGGCATCGATAGGTCGTACATCGGTGAGTGGCGTCAGTGATTCTCATCTATGAATCGTTATTCATGGGTCACATTGGTGACTCATGTCAATGAGTCATGTCGGTGACTCCTGTCGGTGATTTAGGCATCAGTGACTCACTGTCGGTGACTCACCCATCAGTGAGTCATTTCCAGTTTTTCCTAGTTTTTCTAGTTTCACCCTTTTACGTTTTATTTGACATTAAATAAGTTACCTATCTTGTTTGAGCATTTATAAAGGAGTTTTAAAGGATATTAATTATATCTTTAATATCCTAACACTCCGGGGACTTTAAAATAGTCAAACCGCATAATATTGACCATGATCTGACTTTATTGGTCCTTGAAACTGTTTCCTTCCATTGATATAGGATATGGATATTCTAAGCCAAGATCTTCTCTTTCCAGTGTGTTTCCATTTTCTCTTGGTGCACCCAAAGCCTTTTTTCCCTGTGGAGTCATGCATGTTGTGTTGTGGCCTTCAGATCCAATTTTCACTTGGAGTCCTTCCTGCTGCTTACACACCCCCTATTTTTGGATCAAGGAGGAGTTGTTGATCATATGTTTCTCAAGGTAGGGGTTCCTTCATCTCTCTTTATTTTTGTATCATGCAAGGTGGGTAAACTAATGTCTCTTTCTAATTACGGTCGAATCCCAACTTTTAATTAAGGCTGTTATGAAGATAATCAGACTTGTTGTGATGACTGGTTTTGTTACCTTAGTAATAAGTGAGGATATGGGAAGATGATGATGATGCTTGTGTTGTTTTATTTGTTATCTTTTATCCATGATGTGAATTGTGTTGGTCGTATACCTTCTGAAAATCATGGTCATTGGTGGTCTATGCTTGTGCAATCGAATCTTGAATTCTTGTTGTTAACATTATATTGAATGGATATGAATATGAAAAATTGATTAATCACATATATCTGGTTAATTAAATGGATGCCCCGAGATAAAACTTGTTCTGTGATAACCCTTGTTTTATCAAAGTGGAATTAAAGAATGAGTGTGTTAAATCTGAATACACCGCACTATTTGGCGTGGTTGTGTGTTGTGTGTGGATCTGTTCGACCTTATGTTTTGTTTTGGTCGTGTGGTGATATGTTTGGGAGTTTGGTTGTGTGTATGAGATGGTATGGGTAGTGTAATGGAATCTCAGGTTGAGAGATTGATTGATTGTGGAATGGATGGACTTGTTGTGTAGTGGGACTAAAATCTGGTTGAGTTTTATTGTTTTTTTGGATATGGTGCTTTCCATGTAGCAAGGCTACCGAGGATGGTTAGGGAGGGATAATTTTGAATAAGGATGGTATTACCTTGTATGGGCCTTTTTCTCAGAGTTTCCATATACTTTTGTGAAGTGTTTGTGGGTTATGATGTTACTTATGGTGTGTTGTGTTTGGTAGTTGCCCGGGTAGGGATAGAATAAACAATTAAACAAAATTTTCAATGTATAGTGATAATTGGTTAAATAAATTGGATGGGGTTATAAATTAAGTTTATAGTTGGTTTGTGGTTATGCATTAGAGGTGGAAGCAAGGGTGGTTTTGTGTGGTCAGGTTGTTTGTTTTGAAAACCCATAGGTTGGGCTGAGTGTTTGGTACCTATATATATACATGTAGTTCCTTGTGATTTTTATTTGAACCCCACCCATGTTGAGCACTACATGCCAAACACCCCCATTATTATGGGGGAGAGTATCATTTCCCAACATCTCGATGGGAGAATGGATGGATGGTTATTGGATTTTCCCTGCTCCCTATTCTAAGCATTGGTAGCCCAAGACTCTTCAGGCAGGTTGTGGTGCGGTTGTGAGGCTCAGGTGTCTATGGGTGAGGTTTTCTTCATAGGTGTCTTTGGGATGAGATGTTTTTTACTTTATTAGGTGTCTTCAGAATGAGGTTGTGGTTTTTTGGCCCAGGTATCTATGGGCAGGATGTGATGTGGTTGTGGATCAGGTGTTTGCGAGTGAGATGTGGTATGTGGTCTAGGTGTGTGCGGGCAGGTTGTGACAATGGGTCTTGTGTAAGAGTGTGTTAGTGTTAGGAAATTAATTATTAGGGATGAGTATTTAACCAATGGGAAGTGGTGTGGGGTACCCTATCATCAATGTACTTACTACTTTAATTGTGTTATTTGGTGAGCACGCCTTGGTGAGTTTGGGGTGGATAGTATAACTTTTTAGGTTCTTTTGAGTTTCTACTATTTTTCTCACAAGGACATTATTATGATTCTCCCACTTGTACATGAGAGACTTTGTCTCTTCCTACTAAGTATACATGTATGCTCACTCTACATATATAAAATTGTTTTCAAGTTTTCAGGGAGATTGCACAGACCATTTTGGACCTTACTAGCTCGAGCGTCGGGATAGTTGTTGTATCGTTTCTTAGATTTTTTCTTTGGGTATTTACTTTGGATCTTTTCATTGTATTTCTAGTAGTTTTACTTTAAACATGCACGTGGGATGGATTTTGGCTTCTTTTATATATATGTCTTGGAGTTATTTTGAGGTTTATATATCTTATCTCTCAATATTGGTTACTATAAAAGGGAAATACCTCCCATTTTTGTGAGATTTGGATACCCTTGGTGCTGGTCACCACCTCGGGGCCTATTAGAGGCAGGACTCAGGGGTCATTGTCATTTTTTCATCTTGAAGAAGGAAGTTCATGACATTTTTTCATCCATTACCTCATCTTGAAGAAGGAGGGTCATGATGGGGTTGTTGTGGTATATAGTTCAAGGAGGCCTAGACATGATGTGAATCTAGGATGGCTAAGCCTAGAGGACTGTTGTGGTATGTGAGGTGGGGAGCCCCATTTTTTGTGGCAACAGTTTATGCCTAGAGTAGCGAGATGCATCAGTTTATGCATGTGGTTTCTGGGAGTACACCAGAGATTATGGAACAGGTTGAATCTAGGCTTACCTGTTGATATGAAAGTTGGATGCTTGATCAATCTTTTTTTTTACTTTACTTTCCCCACTGCTTAAGGCAATTGGTTTTTCTTACTCTCCTTCCAAGGGAGGCCAATACATGCGAGGTATGCAATGTGCTTTCCATGTTTAGGTTCTCATGGTTGGATGGGTCTACACTCATTCTATAGGTGGAAAAGACTCGACGGGTAGTTCGTCTACTAATCATGTTGATCCCCTTGTGTTTGGTATCTTAGAATGTTTTCGTAAAATACCTGGAAATATAGAAAGTGGTGATGTTATTGAATAAATGAATGAATGATGTTTAACCCATGGGGTTGAAGCTTACTGGGATGCAGTGCTGAGGTTATATTTATGAGAAACCATGGACTCGATTTGGTTATGCTTAGAGGGAATGGAACTTTGTTGTGATTCTAATGTAATGAAATGTGGAAATTGATAATGGTTAATTAATGGTTAAATAATTAATTAATGTAAATTCCAACTGATAAAAAGGGATAAAGTAATTTAACGCAGCTATTTAAATGGTTGTGTGCTTATAGGATATCTAGTCTTAGCAGTGGTAGTCGGGAGTCCAAGAGACATTAGTTGTAGTTGAGTCTGAGACTAGGTTATGCCCATGGTGTGTTTGTGACCTATATTATATCATTTACTTTTTGTGTTTCTATATGCTACTCCACCTTATCGGTTAGGGAAACTAACACCCTAAGGATTCTGAGCCCTGTGGGGTGTTTTCCTCAACATCCCAATGGGAGGATGGATGGATGACTACCCCATTTGGCCTAGCTCTTTTCTATTGGTGGTTACTTGTGATGGTATTCTTAGTAGTTAGTTTTCCCCATATATATGTGTAGAGGGTTGTAATAGCTTGTGGTTATTCACACACATATATTCTGGATATAGTTTCCTAAAGATTATTATAGTATAACGTGTCAGGATTGTGATGGATTGAGGATCCTTAGTTGGTGTATGGGTTTTAATGGCTTTAGGTATAATACTCAGTGTATGATACACATTATGTGGGCTATGGGGGATCCCAGAAACTACCTGGTTACTTTGGTTACATGGATGTGGTGGTGTGATGCACGAGGTGCATGTTGACGCACGAGGTGCGTGTTGTGGTGATTTTCCCAAGTGTCTGTGGACTAGAATTTTTAGAGAGATATGCTCAGGACGTGTGATGTTAGGGCAAAGCGGAAAACCAGTGGATAAGTGGCACTTCAAAATATTGTATTTTAACGATGTTTTTTAGCGATGTTTTTTAAAAATGTTGGTAATTTTTAAATTTAGCGACGCTTCATGAAAATGTTGCTAAATTAGAGGTGCTTCGTGAAAAGTGTCACTAAATTATCCACGCTTCATGAAAAGTGCCACTCAATTAGCAACGCTTCCTGTAAAACGTCGCTAAATTAGCGACACTTCTTGAAAAGTGTCATTAATTTAATGATGATTCCTAAAAAGCGTCCCTAAATTAGCAACACTTCCTGAAAAGTGTCTCTAATTTAACAATGCTTCATGAAAAGAATTGCTAAATTACCGATGCTTCCTAAAAAGAGTTGTTAAATTAGAGACGTTATATATATATATAAACATATGTATTTTAAATTTAGTCATGTTTTTAAGAAAATGTGGCTATTTTAGTGACATTTTTATTAGTGTTTTAAAATGTGGATAATTATATATATATATATTTATAATTATAATTATATATATGTATACATACACGTATATATTTACACACACACATATAAACATATATACATATATACATATAAACACATATATATATATATTAATATAAACATATAATATATATATATATATTAATATAAACATATAATATATATATATATATAATATAAACACACACACACATATATAATATAAACATATATATAATGTAATATAATATAAATATATAAATAAACATAAAATATAAACATATATATATAATATAAAACATAAACATATATATATACACATAAAACACACGCACACACACATATAATATTAAAATGTATATATAATATAAAATATAAACATATATATAAATATAACATAATATAAACATATATATACATATATAAACATAAAATATAAAATATAAAATATATCTATATTAAATTTTAAATTTTAAATATTGAAATGTATATATATATATATAAATAAATAACTATAACATAATACAATTAAATATTTTAAATTTAGTCATGTTTTTAAGAAAACATGACTATTTTAGTGTCATTTGTACCAGCATTTTAAAAAAGTGGCTAAATACACACACATACACACACACATATATATTTATATATGTTTTTATTGTGTATATATATATAATAATATAAACATATATATAAAAACATATATAGATATATATATATATATATATTAATTTTTAATAAACTGAAATCGATATATATATATATATATATATGATTATTTATCAATAACTTGAATGGGTTAGTTGGTAGAGTTACTGCTTTAGAGACTGTAGGTCACCAGTTCGATTCCTGTGGACTTCAATTTGTAAAGGATCAGTAGCATGGGGTTACAGGGGAGGGTGTACAGGATGTAAGGGTGGTAGGGGCACACTGAAGAGGGACACACAGGACGTAGGGGCGCACAGGATGAGAGGGAGGGGTTGGGGTGGTAGGGCGCACAGGACGAGAGGAAGAGGGGTGGGGGCGGGGAGCTGGGGAGGGACGCGGGTGGACATACGGGAGGGGGAGGGAGAGGGTAAGGGGCGGTATAGGGAGGGAAGGACACACAGGAGGGGGAGGGAGTATAGGATGTGATGCTTTCAAAAACTAAATAAAAAAAATAGAGTTTGTTTTAATTTATAACAAATAATACACATTTCAAAAACTAGATAAATAAATAAAAAAATACCAAAATTTCCAACAAATATCGATAATTGAATTCTATTTTAGTGACATTTATTTACTAACGTTTCTATAAAACCTCAACAAATGAGGTGTCACTAATTAGCGACACTTTCAAACGTCGCCAATTTAGCGATGTTTATTTACCGACATTTTTAGAAAACGTCGCTAAATGAGGTGTTTCTAATTAGAGTTGTTTATAAGCATCACTAATTGAAGAAATTTATAAGTGTCATTAAATTAGCGATGTTTTAAAACGTCTCTAAATTAGCGACACCTCATTTAGTGACGTTTTCTAGAAATGTCGGTAAATTAATTAATGATGTTTTAAAACGTCGCTAATTAGCATTTTTTGTAGTGTGGTAGTGGAGTACCCTTGATATTATTTATTATATTATATTCCCTTGTATGTGATACTTGGTGAGAGTAGCCATGGTGAGGCTAGGAACTTAGTATACTTATTAAGGTGATGAGTTAGTTTCACTTGTTATTCACTGTGATTTAGTATGTTTTCTTTACTTTTGTACGAGAGGCTTTAGGGATGATCCTACTGAGTATATTGTTATACTAACCCTACGTATATATAAACTATTTTTCAATTTAGTTGGAGCAGGTTGGAGATTAAGCTAGTTATTACTAGTTTGTGGTTTGCAGGAGCTGTTTGGGCTTCATGGTTGTTGTCGTATTTACTTTCCTTTTTGGTATTGTAGTTTTTCCTTTCAGTTGTAGTAGTTATTACATGACATTACATTTGTGTACTTAGGTTTATTTTATATTGTAGTCTGAGAAGGAGTCGATTGGTGTCTATCTTATCTCTCTCTTTCACATGTGTTTCTCTTAGAGGGTAATGCCTCCCATCTACATGTTTATTATACCCTCAGTGCTAGTCACCAACCTAAGGCCTACTGGAGGCGATACTTGGGGGTCACTATCTCTCTTCTCTCATTATCGGCCTAGGAGGGGTACACTTTGTGGGGAGGGGGTCATGATAGAGTGGTATCAGAGGTCTGGTTGAGGGATATGATGGAGTTTGGAGTTAGTAACGGGTGAGGTTGCATGGGTTGGTAGGGAAACAGTGTCATCTAAGTTTAAAAAGCACTGTAAACATGAGATACTGGCTGAGACATGGGTATTTAGGTCCCCATGTGATCTGATGTACAAACCTTTAATCTTACAATGGATACTAAGCAAAGTGATACTGGTTGAAAAGTAGAGACCTAGAAAAGTATCATGCATCATTATTATTTGAGCATGTATTTGAATGGGTAGACCTTGGGATATGTTAACATAAAATGAATATAAGAAAACAATTAATTAATGTTAAAGTCTTACATATTCCAGATTTAGGATCTTTAACTACTTGTTATTTTATAGGTATGGATCTAGATCGATGTCCTTGCCAGGTTCGCACAGAATAGCAGGTTGCACTAGAAGATCACTACAGAGTAGAGGTTGAAGATAATGAAACTCGGAGGAGGACACTCCGAGAGTTTCAGCACCATAGTCTGCAGAGGTATGAGGGCTCCATTTCAGATGCAGTCATAGAATACCGGTTGGAATAGGTTGAGATAGATTTTAGTTTGATTTGTTCTCAGAAGGAGAATTAGGTGTCATTGGCTTTGATGATTCTTTGTGGAGTAGCAAATAATTGGTGGTTTTTATTCCTTGGAGATCATGAGGAGTCTTCAATCTCATGATAGGAGTTCTGAGACCAATTCAGAGCCAAGTTTATTTCTTCAACCATGAAGGTGGCCAGTCACCAAGAGCTGCTTACCCATTGGTATGGGGCTCCAATGTGAGAGATTTTGGAATCCATTTTAGGAACCTTCTACGATATTCTTCAAACCTATTGTCAGATGAGGAGTCCAAGGAAATTTATTTTGAGGAGGCTTTTTATTTAGAGATCCAGTGTCAGGTCACCCCGTTTATGCTGAAGATGTATCTCAAGGTTCTGGAAAGAGCAGAGGTCATCAAGGGGACATTAGCCAAAATTGAATCATCATAAGAGGGGATTCGTCAGGATTCCTCATGAAGTAGAGCTATGGTCTAGGGTTCCCAGTTGTCAGGACAGAAGAGATTCTGATCAACCAGGGTTAGGACCCAGCCCTCGTCATCTTATTTCACTAGGGGCAGTGGATCTTAGGCCTATGCTAAGGGATGTGACACGTTTTTTTCTTGTGGAGTCTAAGGTCATCAATGGAGAGTGCTTGACATTTCTAAGCAGTCAGCGTGCGCCAGGTGTTCTTCTCCAGGTTCCTATGTTGAGACAGTTCCATCCAAGGCAGCAAAAACAAGTTGCACTAGTTTTGGATCATCATAGAGCAGATGGGGCAGGTAGAGGACATCCCCAGGATGCTCCCCAATCTCAGATAGCATAGCATATCCATGTAGGTGGTCACCAGTAGGGTTAGAGAGGTCGTGGAGTAGGTCTTGGTTAGCAACATGCTTTAGCACTGCCAGTGCTAGGTGATCCAGACATCATTTAAGGTACCCTTTTCTTATTTTCTACTTGGATGCATGCCTTGTTTGATTCAGGAGCAACACACTCCTTTATATCACCTTCCCTTATCTATGCTTTGGGACTTGAGGTAGAGAGACTTCCAATTCCCTTGGCGTTGACTATGCCAGTTGGAGTTTGAGATGACTTGTTTGAAGTATGTAGAGACTACGATCTAGTTCTGGGGAAACACCACTCTTGGGGAGATTTACTATGTCTACATATACAACCATATGATGTCATCCTCAGCATGGATTGGTTGTATTCAATGCAGAATATCATGGATTGCTTCAGGAGGTAGGTTGTGTTCTTCGATGTTGATAGAGAGCTAGTAGGGTTTGTTGGTGAGTGAGGCCCTCGAATGAGTCAGAGGAATGTTCCTTCCTTGTCATCCTTGATAGATGAGTTGATGCTGATTTCATCAGAGGTTCAATAGTTGGCATTTCCCAGGGTCATAGAAGAGTACCCTAATGTCTTTTCGGAGGAGGTTGTAGCGTTACCCCCTCGATGAGAGATTGAGTTCAGGATTGAACTATAGTCAGGCATGTATCCTATCTCGATGTCTCCATATAGGATGTCACCTTATGTGTTGCGGGATCTATGTATATAGCTTGATGGTCTGTTGCGGTGTAGTTTTGTTCAGTCGGGTGTGTCACCGTGGGGTGCACCAGTTTTGTTCGTGAAGAAGAATTATGGCAGTTTGTGGTTGTGTATCGATTATCATCTCTTGAACCAAGTGATAGTGAATAACTGTTATCCTATTATGTGGATTTATGATTTATTATATCAACTGAAGGGTCAAAGTTAGTTCTCTAAGATCTATTTATGGTTAGGATATCATCAGATGCGAGTGAAGGATGAGGATATTATGAAGACTGCTTTTCATTGTTATCATGGGAATTATGAGTTTGTTGTGATACCGTTTGGTGTGACGAATACTCCAGTTGTTTTCATGGGGTTAATGAATGTTGTGTTTTGTGAGTTCCTGGATAAGTTTGTGGTGGTTTTCATCGATGATATACTTATGTACTCTGCATCCAAGGAGGAGCATGCATAGCATCTGCATTCCATTTTGGGAGTTCTTCATCATGAGAAGATGTTTGGGAAGTTTCTTAAGTGTGAGTTTTGGGCTCTAGAAGTGTGTTTCTTAGGGAATTTTGTATCCCAATAGGGAGTAGTTGTGGCTTTTGAATCCCCTAAAATAGTGGCAGAGGTGCGAAGTTTCCTTGGTCTTGTAGGCTATTATAAAAGGTTTGTAGCCGATTTCTCTCAGGTTGTGACTCCTCTAACAGTGTTGACCAAAAAAATCAGGTGTTCTTTTAGACTAATCAGTATCATGTGGTTTTTTAGTTTCTGAAGGAGAATTTTTCCAGTGCTCCTGTTCTTCATCTTCCAACAGAAGGGGTTCAGTTTGAGGTTTTCTATGATTATTTGTGTTTGGGGTTGGGTTGTGTTTTGATGTAGCATAGATCATTCATTTTTTATGGATCTCAGTAGTTACATCCCCATGAGTTTAACTATGCCACACAAAATCTTGAGTTAGAGGAAGTGGTGTTTTCCCTAAATTTGTGGAGACATTACCTCATCAGTGAGTGTTTTGTGGTCTTTATCGATCATAAAATCCTAAGGTATGTTTTCTCCCAGCATAACTTGAACTTTCACCAGTATCGATGGATGGAGTTCTTATAGGATTACAACTTTGAGATTTCATATACATCTGGAAAATGGAATTTTGTGGCTAATTCATTGAGCAGGAAGTCACACAGTGATGTATTGTGTGAATTAGGTGATTCCTGGAGAGTAATGGAAGAACTTTCAGCATTACGTCTGGATATAGGAGAAGTTGGGAGGAAGAGGTTGTCTTTTTAAAATGATGGTGTAGTCATCTCTGGTGCAGTAGGCGGAAGAGTCCCAGTTGGGGGATCTTGAGGTGGAAGTATGGAGAGACTGAGTTGTTTGTGGTGAGGCCCCTAATGGTTGGTCTGAAGATGAACAACACCAAG
Organism: Viscum album; assembly: GCA_963277665.1. Taxonomy (NCBI): domain Eukaryota; kingdom Viridiplantae; phylum Streptophyta; class Magnoliopsida; order Santalales; family Viscaceae; genus Viscum; species Viscum album. The sequence goes on along the minus strand of OY728151.1, from coordinate 1,785,440,697 downwards.
TGTTGTTTCAAGGAAGGATTTTTGTTCCTTTAGTAATGCGTGATATGTTTCTCAGAGAGTTCCATAGTTAACCTTTGGTAGTACATCCTGGTGTGACAAATATGTGTTGATCCTTGATAGGTCAGTTTTGGTGTCCTAGTTTAAATCATGCAATTGTAGAGTTTGTGTCTCAATGTTTGGTCTGCCAGAAGGTGAAGGCTGATCACTGTGTTCTCGGTGGTTTTCTCCGGCCATTATATGTTCCTTAGTGGAAGTGGGAGGACATCTCTATGGAATTTTTTATTGGTTTACCTCGAGCTTAGGGAGGCTATGATGCTATATGGGTGGTAGTGGATCCTTTGATAAAATCATCCCACTTTATAGCGATCAAGGAGTCGAGATCGGTGTAGGTTTTGGTGAGGTAGTATCTAGAGGAAGTGGTGAGACTCCAAATAGTTCCAAGGATGATCATTTCTTATCAAGATCCTTGTTTTTACTTTAGGTTGTGTATAGGTTTTCAACATGCTTTTGGTTATTAGTTATTCCCACTACTTTTTATCCACAGAAAAATAGTCAGACAGAGAAGACCATCCAGACTCTTGAAGACATGTTATGCTCTTATGTCCTAGATTTTGGAGTTTCATAGATAAGGCACCTTCCCTTGGTGGAGTTTACTTACAATAATATTTTTCACTCCACCATTGGTATGGTTCTGTTTTAAGCCTTGTATGTCTGACCTTTCCATACTTCATTGTTCTAGACTAGGGTCAAAGAGTTAGAAATTCTCAAGCTGAAACTAGAACAGGATACGAAAAATATGGTTTAGGTGATTCGTGAGAGGATGAAGGTAGCACAGGATCATCATAAATCCTATGATGATCATAGGATGATATCTTTAGAGTTTGGAGTTGGGGATCACATGTTTTTGAAGGTAATTCCCCATCAAGGGTAGTGAAGGTTTGGTCATGGGAGTAAGATTTCTCCTCGGTTTTTTGGTCCTTTCAAGGTGTTGTCTCATGTTGGAGTCATGGCATATCAGGTAGCACTCCCCCTACATATGAGTCGGATACATGATGTTTTTCATGTGTCACAGCTCCGTCGTTATCTTCATGATGACCCTCGTGTCATCTATTAGGGAGATATTGGTGTGTATGATGATGTGACCTTTGAGGAGCGACCTGTAGAGATTCAGGACTACTAGGAGAAGGTGTTGCACGGGCGTTTTATCCCCTTAGTTCATGTCTTTTGGTGTCACAGTGGCATGGAAGAGAGTACCTGGAAATGTGAGTCGCAGATACGCACTCATTACCCCAATCTATTTTATGTTTAAATCTTCTCTTGTAATGTTGTTTGTTTGGTGGTTGTATACCTTTTATGGTTATGAGATGGATTTATCTCATTTCTTGTTGTGGATTTCTCTCTTTTAAAAGGTATCTCCTATGGGAGAGTGTTTAGAAGATGGTTGTGGTTATTGTTTGGTTTTGTTTTGTTCCTCTAGTGAAGCGGTTGAGCTCTTGTGGTGGCAAGAGCTTTGAGAGTTATCTTGCAGGGTGGCTATTCGGATGACCCCTTTTTCTATTTCCTCTATGGATTGGTTTTGGATTCTCAGGGACAATAATTTTTTGAGAGGTATATGATGTAAAAGCCTAGATCTGTTTGGATCGACCCTTTCCATGTTTCTAAAGACCGAGGAACTTGGAGGAGGCTCGGAGGAAGTCTGGAGGAGTTCGTGTGCTGGGAACTAGAAGTAGGGGACTTTCATGGTGTGAACGTGGGATTCACATCATGTAATTGTTTGGGGTTTGAAAAATAAATAAAGCAATGAGGCGATGTGTTTTTCAAAAAAATATGAAACCTAAGGGTTACATGATGTGAAATGGGATTTCACGTCATGTAATACCCTGATGCGGTATGTTTTAAAACATTCCAGCTGCTCGGTTTTTGTCAAAACCTACAACTATAGTGGATCTCCCTTGGCTCTAGGTGACCTGGTGATCCCCTCTTTGACATTTTTAAGATTCCTTCATCGAGGATCACTTCCTAGCTCCCTCCTTCAATCTGTAGCAATCCTTCTTTGATCTGAGGTATGATCTACCTTCATTCTTGCAGTTTCTTTGATCTATTTCCTCCTATTTCTATTTTCCATGTGATGGTGTATGATATCCATGTTTCTAATGAAGTTTTCTTGGTTTTTGGTTGGTGCAGTTGTACCGCGACATCCTTAGGTGGATGCAGTTGTTATGGGAGAGGTGGTAGGTATCCATTGCGTTGATCCCTTCTCGTGTGAAGAATTTCGGCGACCTTTTGAGGTAGGGGATTCATTTCTTCACTATTTATTTGCATGCAATCGTGGAGTTAGCATGGTTTATCTCCTTGGATTGTAATGAAATTGAACTAATAATTATATGAAGCAGATTAAAGAATTGGTATTGATCGCATAGCGATGTTGTTGCTTTGTGCCGTGATAATATTTTGCCTCTTGATTTTCTAGATAGTGTGATATCTATTCCTTTCTTAGTTTAGAATTTTGTTCTTGATGGAAATTGGTAAAGAACGTAAATTTGGAATTAATTGATAATTAATTGGCTAAAATATTAAAGAGGCATGTTTAATGAATTCGGTTGTTGTTGTAATTTGATGTTAATAAAATCAATGCAAGTGTGAATGTTTAATTTAATTGGTTAATGAACCTTAAGCATGTTGATTCTTGTTGAGAAAATAATTAAAGTAATGATAAATTAATTGGTTAATTAATTTTTGATAGTTATGATATCTTGTTGCTTAGTTTTTTCATAGTTGGAACCTGTGAATAATGAATCAGTTAATTCAAGATGGAGTAAAGAACCAATTGTTTGATAAATGATAATGTCTTGTAGGGTTTTAGTTACCCACTTGCTTTTAAAGTCCAAGTTCCTTATGCTTTTGATCCATGAGATCTAGTTGTGTGTGAAGGATGGATGGATTGTTTTAGAGATGAGATCTTGTTGCTATTTTTTGTTCCTACTGCTTGTGATATGAGCTTGGGATGGATGAGCCTAGAGGGATATAATGGTATATGGGGTGGGGAGGCCCGAATGTGACATAATCCTAGGATGGTTGAGCCTAGAGGGTTGTTTTGGTATGTGGGGTGGGGATCTCCAGTTGTTGTGGCAATGGTTTACGCTTAGAGTATCAAGATGCATCGGTTTATTCATGTGGTGTTAGGGAGGACACCAGAGATGATGGAACGGGTTGAAGTTGGGATTACCTATTGATATAAAAGTTGGATGCTTAATGAATCTGTTTTTTATTTATCTGCTTTACTTTCCCCACTTCTTAAGGAAATTGTTTTTGCTTACTCTTATTCCAAGGGAGGCAAAGATGCACGGGGTATTCCACATGCTTTCCGTGTTTAGCTTCTTGTGGTTGTATGGGTCTATAATCCTATTATAGGTGTCAAAGACTCGATGAGTAGTTCATCTACTCACCATGTTGATCCCCTTGTGTTTGGTAGCTTAGAATGTTTTCTTAGAATACATGTAAATATGGAAAGTGGTAATGTTGTTGAATAAATGAATGAATGATGTTTAAACTGTGGGGTTGGAGCTTTTTGGGATGTAATACTGAGGTTATATTTATGAGAAACTATAGACTCGATTTGGTTATTCCTGGAGGTCATGGAACTTTGTTGTGATGCTAATATAATGAAATGTGGAAATTGATAATGGTTAATTAATGGTTAAAGAATTAATGAATGTAAATTTCAAGTGATAAAAGGGGATAAAGTAATTTAATGTATCTCTTTAAATGGTTGTGTTCGTATAGGATATCTAGTCCTAGTAGTGAAATTTGGGAGTCCGAGAGATGTTAGCTGCAATTGAGTCTGAGACTAGGTTATTCCCATAGTTTGGTTGTGATATATATCATATCATGTACTTTTTGTATTTATATATGCTACTCCACCCTATCGGTTATGGAAATTGACACCCCGGGGATTCTAAGCCCTGGGGGTGTTTTCCCCAACATCCTAGTGGGAAGATGGATGGATGACTACCCCCTTTAGCTCCACTCTCTTCTCTTGGTAGTTACTTATGCCGGTATGCACGGCAGTTAGTTTTCCCCATATATATATGTAGAAGGTTGTAATGTCTTGTAGTTATTCACACATATATATTCTTGATATAGTTTCCTAAAGGCTACTATAGGTATAACGTGTAAGGGTTGTGATAGATTGAGGATTCGTACTTAGTGTATGGGTTATAATGTCTTCAGGTATAAAACCTAATGTATGATACACATTATGTGGGTTGTGGTGGATCCTGAAAACTACCTGGTTACTTTGGTTACATGGACGTGGTGTTGTGATGCATGAGGTGCATGTTAACACACGAGGTGCATGTTGTGGTGCTTTACCCAGGTGTTTGCAGGAAAGCCTTTTAAGAGAGAGATGCTTAGGACGTGCGACGTTGGGTGTAATGGCATGAACCTATACCGTCCATTAATTTTTCAGAATTTAGTGTTTGAGGTGTTCTGGGGAGTCACGGTGACTTATTTCAAGAGTTTTCCAAAAGAATCTAGTTCTCCAATAGTAGGTCGGGCATTGGTAGGTCAAGCATCGGTAGGTCGGGCATTAGTAGGTCAGGCATCGGTAGGTCGGGCATCGGTAGGTTGGGTGTCATTTGGTAGAGCCTTAGTACTTCAGTCGTCAGTGAGTAGCGTCGGTGAGTGGCGTTAGTGAGTGGTGTCGGTGAGTGGCGTCGGTGAGTGGTGTCGGTGAGTGGTGTTGATGAGTGTCATCAGTGTGTGGAATCAATAGGTGGTGTCAGTAGGTGGCGATGGTAGGTGGCGTTGGTGAGTGGCATCGGTAAGTGGAATCAGTGGGTCGCGTCGGTGACTTGTTCAATGGTGAGTCACCCTACAGTGACTCAACCATCGGTGACTCGCATCTATGACTCACCCAATGGTGAGTCATTTCTAGCTTTTCCTGGTTTTTTCAGTTTTTCCCTCTCTTACATTTTATTTGTCATGAATCAAGTTTAAAACCTTGTTTGATCATTTATGAAGCAGTTTCAAAGGATATTAATTATATCTTTAATATCCTAATGTCCTGAAGACTTTTAAATGGCCAAGTCGTGTGGTCTTGACCATGATCTTAATTTTTAAGTACTTTGAAATCATCTCCCTTCTGTTGATATAGGATTTGGCCTTTTCTAAAGACAATATATTTTCTTCCTTGAACCCTTATGTTTTCTCTTGGTGCGCCTAAAACCTTTCTTCCCCAAGGAGTCATATGTGTGTTGTAGACGTCAATCGAGTTTTCCCTTGGAGTCTTTTTTTCTGCTTGTGCGACCCCCTATTTTGGTGCAAGGAGGAGTTATTGATCGTCTATTCTTTGAGGTAGGGATCCCTTAGTCTTTCTTTATTTGTGTATCATGAGGGGTGGGTAAACTAATGTCTCTTTGTGAATACGGTCGAATCCCAACTTTTAATTAAGACGGTTATGAAGATAATATGAGATGTTATGATAACAGGTTTTTTATATTTAGTAATAAATGATGGGTGGGGAGGATGATGATGATGATTGTTTGTTTTATCTTTTATCTTTGATTCATGTTGTGAATTGTATGTCTTCTGAAAATCATGGTCGTTAGTGGTATTTACTTGCGCACTGGTGATATTTTATACTTGTTTTGGATCCCATGTTGAACTGTTGGAATTATTAAATTGATTAACCACACATTACTTGTTAAATAAATGGATTCCCTAGGATCAAACGTGTTCTATGATAACCCATTATTTATCAAAGTGGAATTAAATAATGAGTTTGTTAAATCTGAATATACTTTACCTTGTTTGGTGTAGCTGTGTGCTATGTGTGGATCTTTTCTATCTATGCTTTGTATAGTTTGTGTGGTGCTACTATTGAGAGAATGGGTGTTTATAGGGTGATACAGGTGGTAAAATGGTATCTCAGGTTGAGAGATTGATTGATTGTGGAATGGATGGGTAGTGGTTAGGCAGTGAGGCTGCAGATTCAGTTTGTGTTATGTTTATGTTACTGGGTGTGGTGTTGTTATGCAGTAGGGCTTCCTAGTATGGTTTTGATGATATGTGTTGAGAGGTTTAGATGTAAGTTGGGGGTTTTCTTGTTGAGAGAAAGGACATGGAGGCATTAATTTGAAGAATGATAATGTGTAGTGGGTTGTTTTACCATGGTCCTTCTTCCTGGTGTGTTTTATAGTTTTCTAGGTGGATGTTGCTTGTGTTGTGCTTGGTAGTTTATTGGGTAGGGATGGAATGAATAAATGAATAATTTTCTTAAGGATATAATGGTAATTGGTTAAATGATTTGAGTGGTATTATGAATTGGGTTGCAGCTGTTTTTGTGGTTGTGCATTTAGAGGCTATAGCAAGTGGGCAGTTTTGTGGGATGGTTGTTGTTCGAAAAACCCATAAGTTGGGATGAGTGTTTTATAACTATATATATACATGTAGTTCCTCATAATTTTCTTTATTCACCCCATCCATATTGAGAACTACGTGCCAAAAACCCCCATTGTTATGGGGGAGGGTGTCTTTACCAACATCCTAGTGGGAGGATGGATGGATGGTTATTGGCTCTTCCCTACTCCCTCTTCTAGGCATTGGTATCCCAAGAATATTTGGGCAGGTTGTGGTGTAGTTTTGAGGCTCAGGTGTCTACGGGCGAGGTGTGCTTTCCTATGTGTCTTCAGGTTGAGATGTAATGTGCTTTCCTAGGTGTCTTTGGGATGAGTTTGTGGTTGTGGACCATGTGTTTGTGGGCAGGTTTTAGTTATGTTCCATGTGTTTGTGGGTGGTATGTGGTTTGTAGACTAGGTGTGTGTGGGAAGGTTGTGGCAGTGGGGCTTGTGGAATATCATGGTAGCATCAGAAAATTTTCCCTTAGGGGTGACCAATTAACTAGTGGGATGGGGTACCCAAACATCGATGTTCTTACTATATCACTTTACATTACTTGTGTTCTTTAGTGAGAATGCCTTTGGTGAGGTTTGAGTGGCTAGTATACCTTGTTAGGTTCTTTTGTTTTAATCTATTTCTCACGGGGGAGTTATTATGCTTCTCTACTTGTGCATGATAGACTTTGGTTTTCCTACTGATTATACTCACATGCTCACCCTACATATATAAAATTGTTTTCAGATTTCCAAGGGGACTACGAGGACTGTGTTGGACCTTACTAGCTCAGACATTGGGACATTTGTCGTGTCAATGATTAGCCTTTATTTTGGTATTTCACTTTGGAGTTTTTTTGTATCTTGTGATAGTTCTGTTTAAAACATGCATGTGTGTTGGATTTTGGTTTTGCTTTATATACAGTGTTTTGAGTTTTTTAGGATGGAGCATCTTATCTCCTGATCTTGTTTCCTATAAAAAGGGCAATTCCTTCCATTTTTATGATATTCTACACCCTTGGTGTTGGTCACCACTCTGGGATCTACTGAAGGCGGGACTTGGGGGTCATTATCTCTCTTTCATCATCTTGAAGAAGGTGGGTTATGAAAAAATGGTATCAGATCTGATGGTTGAGAGATATGGTGGAGTTTGGAGTTAATCATGGTGAGGATTTCATGGATTAATAGGGAAATAGTGTCAGGCGACCTTGGTGAATGACATAGGCTAGGGAAGACTAGCTAGGATATGGGATTTTAGGGCCCCTGTGATTCTTTGAAGAGACTATAAGCTTACTAAATGACCAAGTGAGGCTACACTGTTTGTAGGGTAGAGACCCTAGGAGAGGTACATGCATCATAATGACTTGTGTTTTTGTTTGAATTGGGAATTTCAATGAGTTTAAATAAATAATGAGTTAAAATGAATCTTAAACAAAATTACATACTACTCAGGTTTAAGAGTACCTTGTTTACCTTTTAGCTATGGCACCCAGTCGTCTTCCACGAGTGACTCAGGCAGTGGAGGATCATCAGGATGATCTGGATGATTGGTGAAGGGTTGATCTAGAGGATGAGTACAACCAGTGGTAGAGAACATTATGTGTTTTTCAGCAGCAGACCTTGGGAAAATATAAGGGAAGTGTCTCATACATGGAGATAAAGAGCTAGATCGAGGAGCTTGAGATCACCTTCATCCTGATCTAGACTCCAACAGAGTACTAGGTTCTGTTAGCGGTTAGTCAGATGAGGGTAGTTGTGTGTTAGTGGTGGATGTTGTACCTGGGGGAGAGAAGGGAGGATGATGTTCTATGGGTCGATTTCGATAAGGAATTCCAGGAAGAATTCCTTTCTTCAACCATGAAGATTGAGAAGTAGCAGGAGCTACTCTCTCTCTCTCTCTCTTAGGGTAGTATGTTGATACGGGAGTTGGGAATCAAGTTCAAGGATCTCCTTCGCTTTGCTCTATATCTCTTTCTAAATGAGGAGTCTCGGGCGATATGCTTAGAGGATGCACTTCTTCCTTCTCTCCAGTACGTAGTTACTCCCTTCACTTTGGTGAAATACCTAGAGGACCAAAAGAAGGTGGAATTTGTTGAGAGGATGCACTTGTGAGGAGGTCTACCATGATAGGGGATCCATCAGGGTTCTTTGAAGTTCAAGGCTACCAGTGGTAGGGCTCAAGCACCGAGGCCTTTTAGGTTTCATCTGTCAGGGAGTTGAACTCATCATTTTTAGTTTCAACATTCTGGTCCTCATGCTTTTCTCATATGCTTAGGATCGAGGTGTTTCACTTATGGAGGTCGTGAGAACCTTTAGAGTCATTTCCCAATTTGATCTTAGTATGGTGGAGGTGGGTAGGCTTAGTGCCTGCCTCAGTAGTAGTTGACGACCATACCGTTTCAGAAGTAGGGACAACAGGATTCTACTCTATAGAGGGGAGATAGAGTAGGTGGAGGTCAACCTCAGGGTGTTCCTCAAGAACCTCTACTCGGGCATGGTCGGGGAGTCAGTCATCAGCAAAGGGGAAGAGGATCTAGGTGTGGTCAGTTTCATGCCATAGAGGTAGTAGTTCCCGTAGGGTCGTAGATTGTTTGAGGTATGGTTAGCTTGTTCAATACTCTTACTTGTGCTTTCTTTGATTATAGAGCTTCATAATCTTTCATTGCACCCGCTCTAGCCCATACTCTGGGACTAGACATAGAGAGTATTTTTGTGCCCCTAGTGTTGAGTACTCCAGTTGGAGGTCAGACCATATTATTTGATGTATGTCGGGGATGTAGACTAATTATGGGGATTCATAAGTCCCATGGTGATATTTTCCTATTACAAATTCAATTTTATGATGTCATCCTTGGCATCAACTGGTTGTACTTTGTGCATGATTTTTTCGACTGCTTCTAGATAAGGGTTGTGTTTTTAGACATGGATGGCCAGCGTGTGGCTTTTTTTGGTGAGTAGAGTCATTTGATGGGTAGCCGACATATAGAGCCTCTTCTTTCCTTGTTATTCAAGATTTCAGTAGAATCGGTGGATTCTGAGATAAATGAGGTTCCTATAATTTTTTGGGAATTCTTGGATGTCTTCCCTGAGGATGTTGTGACTCTACATCCTTGACGTGATGTTGAGTTTGGGATAGAATTGTATCCCGGTGATTCTCTAATTTTTAGGGATCCTTATCAGATGACACCTTATAAGCTACAAGAGCTGAGAATTCAGATTGATGATCGGATGAATAAGGGCTTTATCCAGCCTAGTGAGATACCATGGGGTGATTTAGTCTTGTTTGCAAAGAAGGCAGATGGTGGTATGAGGTTGTGCATAGACTATCGGAGGTTGAATCAGGTGATGGTCAAGAACTATTACCCTCTATCGAGGATAAACGATCTTTTCAACCAGCTTAGGGGAGCAAGTTGGTTTTCTAAGATCGATGTGTGGTCTGGGTATCACCAATTGAGGGTGAAAGAGGGTTACATCCCGAAGATTACTTTCAAGTGTAGGTATGGGCACTTTAAGTTTGTGGTTATGTCGTTCGGTGTTACAAATGCACTAGTCATGTTCATGGAGCTCATGAACTCTATCTTTTGTGAGTTCCTAAACTATTTTGTCATCATATTCATCAATGATATCTTAATTTACTCAAATTCGGAGGAGGAGCATGTCGAGCATCTTAGGATTCTCTTGGAAGTGCTTCGATGCCACTAGCTTTACAGGAAGTTGTCCAAGTGAAAGTTCTTAACAAGAGAGATAAACTTCCTTGGGAATTTAGTGTCTCAGTAGGGTGTATCAGTGGATCCATCAAAGTTTAAGGTAGTTTTTTCATGGGAAGCACCCAAGAATGTTTCAGAGGTTCGCAGTTTTCTCGGTCTAGCAGACTATTATCAGAGATTTGTACCCAATTTTTCTCGATTTGCAGCTCTATTGACAGTTCTAACTAGAAAGGACCAGGTCTTTATGTAGAGTGGGTAGTGTTAGTAATCTTTTAGCTACCCGAAGGGTAATTTATTCAGTGTTCCAGTGCCTAGGTTTCTAGAGGAAGGGGTGATGTTCGAGGTGTTTTGTGATGCTTCTCGTCTAGGCTCGGGGTGTGTGCTGATGCAGAAATAGAGAGTGATCTCTTATGGGTCTAGAAAGTTATATCCCCATGAATGTAAATATGCCACCCATGATATGGAGCTAGTAGCGGTCATGTTTGCACTAAAGTTTTGGAGGAATTACCTCATTGGGGAGCGCTTTTTGGTTTTCACAGATCACAAGAGCTTGAGGTATATCTTTTATTGGTGAGATCTGAACTTATGAAAGTCGAGGTGTATGGAGTTTCTATAAGATTACGATTTTGATATCACTTAAACCTTAGGGAAGGGGAATTTTTTGGCTGATTATTTGAGTAGGAAGTCATATAAGGAGGTTGTTTGGGAATCTTCAGATGCTTAGAAGGTGATGGAGGAGTTGATCACCTTGCACTTAGATGTGGGAATGGATGGCAGTAGAGGATTTCTATTTAAAATGATGTTGCGGTCATATCTGAGGAAGTAAGTGGAGGATTCTCAATGGAGATACTCAGATGCATAGGTGATGTGTAATCACATTGAACTGGGTGATGCTTCAAAGGAATGGTTGGAGGATAGTCAGAACCAGATGATGTTCTGTGAGAAGTTGTTTGTTCCAATGGCGATGTGCGAGGGAGTTCTTCGTGAGTTTCATAGATCACCCCTAGTAGTACACCTGGGAGTTTCCAAGATGTACCATGGCTTGAGGTAACAATTTTTGTGGCCCGGGATGAAGTGGAAAGTGGCGGAGTTTGTGGAAAGATGCCTAGGGTGTCAACAGGTGATGGTTGATCACCATGTTTCTAGTGGTTTGTTGCATCCCCTAGATGTCCTCGAGTGGAAGTGGGATGACATATCAATGGATTTAATCACAGGGATACCCAGGGCTCAGGAAGGTTGTGATGTTATCTAGGTAGTGGTGGACCAATTGATGAAATCAGCTCACTTATTAGTAATTAAGGAGTCGAGCGCAGTGGATGCCTTGGCAAGAAGGTATGTGGATGAGGTGGTGTGATTTAATGGGGTTCCAAGTTACGTTATCTCAGATTAGGATACACATTTTACCTCATGATTCTGGAGGGGATTACATCATTCTTTTGGCACTTAGTTGTGCCTTAGCACTACCTTCCACCCTCAGATAAATGGGCAGACAGAGCAGACCATCCAGAAAATAGAGGACATGTTGTGGGCATGCATCTTGGACTTTGGTGGATCTTGGGTATGAAACCTACCCTTGGTAGAGTTTTCTTAAAATAATATTTATCACTCTTCCATTGATATGGCTTCATTCGAAGCCTTGTATGGGATACCATGTTGTTCACCTTTGTGCTGGATAGAGGTTGGGGAGATAGTTTTTCTTAGCTATGAGGTAGTATAGAGCATGATAGAGAAGTTTTATCTTGTTCATGAGAGGATGAAGGTAGCGCAAGACTGGTATAAGTCATATGTTTATCATAGGAAGAGTCCCTTAGAGTTCTAGGTTGGGGACCACATGTTCTTAAAGGTTTCCCCTCAACGTGGGCGGTGAAGGTTTAGCAGGGGTGGATGCTTTCTGTGAGGTTCATTTGACCCTTTAAGGTGTTGGGGAAAGTTATGGAGGTGGCATACCAGTTAACATTTCCACCACAGTTGGAGAGGATCCATAACGTATTTCACATCTCTCAGCTTCATCGGTATCTTCACAATGACTCCCATGTGATTGACTAGGGAGAGTTGGATATCAAGGATGAAACAATGTTCGTGGAGTGATCAGTGGAGATATAGGATCATCATGAGAATATGTTTAATGGATTAACCATTCCCTTGGTTTGTGTTTTGTAGAGGAATGTTGGCCTCTAGGAGAGTACTTGGGAGAAAGAAGCACAGATGCGTACCTAGTACCCAGAGTTGTTTTGAGTTTTGCCTTATCCTGTTTTGATTTGTAATGCTTGAACCTTGTTTAATATGATACGAGTTGTTTCCTTATTCTATAATGTGTGATAAAGTCCTGATATATGAAGAAGGGAGGACATGATCCCTAATCAAGATAAATTAATGCATATGCGATTAAACCCGTGTGAGTGAGTCAGTGTCGCCCAAAGTGGATAGTATCTTGACATGGAGGAATGAATCCCCTGATTCATGTGTTTGGGTAGTGTGGCTTTTGGTGCTTGTGTGGTGTGTCTTGTGGTCGGTTGGGTTATTAGATGTCGAAGGAGGTGTTCTTGAATGTTGAGGTTTCACTTTAGCTTATTACCAGCACGGGGTGGTTTATCCTTGAGATGTGTCTCATAGGGTGGTTGTTCAGACCCCTCTTTCTTCTGGGTTTGGTTTTGAATTCTCGAGGGCAATAATAGTTTGAGAGGTATTCGATGTAATGTCACAGACCTCTCATATCCATTACTTTATCAAAATTCAGTGTTTGAGGTGTTCTGGGGAGTCATGGTGACCCATTTCAAGAGTTTTCCAAAAAAACATAGTTATCCAATGGTAGGTTGGGAATCGGTAGGTCGAGAATCAGTAGGTTAGGCATCGGTAGGTTGGGCGTCAATAGGTCGGGCATTAGTAGGTCGGGCGTCAGTAGGCTGGGCATCAGTAGTTCACGCATCGGTAGGTCCATCGTCGGTAGTTCGGGCATCGTTAGTGTAACGCCCCGACCCCAGTTACCCAGAGTCGGTGCATTATTGCGTAACATTGGCATGATCACAAAAGATCAAGTCTCAAAAGACCAATTAGTTTAGTAGCCTTCGAAACACTAGATACATTCATAAATGTTACATTACATCATAAAGTGAAAAACTACAATAACAAAGTCTCCATAGGCCACACTCATATCCTATTCTGACTATCCCTGCAGGTCATTCATAAAATACTTCTTCACATCCTGGAAAATATTAAAACATTGAAAGGGGTGAGCTCAGATGCTCAATAAGGATAACAATATTGCGGAAGCTTTCGTAAATAAACATTAACATTTAAGGTAATGTATAACTAAAACAAAAGCCTTTTTAAACTTTAACTTCAGCATAATATGGCAAAAATAAAATTAAATAATGTCATTTACTTACTCACATGGATATTCTACTAGTCGAATAATCACATGCAATATCAATAACCACTTTCATAATGATGGAATGCATAATGCCAGACTATCATAACCACGTAGCCAAGGCCTCGTGCCAAGAATACAAATAAGATTTTGTCAAGGTCTCGTGCCAAGACACTAGTTTGTCTCATGAGACCTACCGATGCATCGAGGAGCTATAGCGGGCTCCACTCGTCACTTATTAAGTCCAATGCATTCCTCATATGAATAGGTTTAAACATATCATAAACCATAACATAATCGTATCACATAAAACATGCATAAAGGAAACATAACATTTCCACATTTCAATCACAAGATATCAATACAACACATTGATATAATAAAAACACTTTCAAAACCATTTTCAATACCAAAATAAAATAAAGTTAAAACTTTGTATTTATTTTTCATTAAAAAAAAGTTATGGCTTGTAGAGGAAGCCGAAACTCAAATAATGGTCACATCGGTGGAGAAGTCGTTGTCGCCGCATATGTACGGCAAGAAAAACATTCCCTTTTTTTCGTTTAGTAAAACGATTCGTATAAAAAATATTCCTTTTGAATAAACGTAAAAGTCAAAGGGGTTTATACACCGTATAAAAGAAAGTTGTGTATAAAACAAAATATGCCTCAATGAAAGGAGATTGAGACGAAGACCCTTACAAAGATCATTTTTTTAAATAAAGTAGATCTATTATGTGTATTCACTATAAGTACACATAAATAAAGTACAAATACAAGATAGGACATAATAATATCATGACATAATTTGAAAGTAGGAGATTAACCCAAAGAATAGAAATTGGGTTAAGAAGTTCCCTTACCTCATGTCCGAATTTACTCGATCGTTCTTTGATATCCTGAATAATAAACTATAGTTAATCTCTACCTTCTTAAGAACCTTTTTCAAGTTCATTATTCCTTTTATATCACTTATTACCATTTCATGAACATTATGTAATTATTTAAGTTTATAACGGTTGTTTTGTCGATCTTAGGTACTTGAGTCAAAAATAAACTTCTTATAATTACACTTTGTTCATGTGTTAAAATATCCATTATATCCATAATTATATTCATGATGTATATATCATATACATCATATATATCTAGTATATACATTCATTTATAATATTACATAACATTTAGAGGTAAGAAATGAAATGCACCGTTCATGGAGACGGTAAGCCGTATGTACGCATGAACGCTACTTTCATTTCTATTTTGTATTTAATGGAATGAAGTAATAATTATATAAAGTTATAATATAATTCTAGTATAATATAATGTATAATACCATTTACTCCATCCTTTATGCATCCCACATATGGCATTAACGATTCAAATCACTTTGAGGGGGCGGTAGTCCGCACTTCCTAAAATGAAAATATCGCGTTTACCCATAATGGAAACCATAAAGGTATTCCATAAATGAAAAATACAGAAGCTTAAAATTAACATAAACATATTATATATCATATATAAATGTAGTGACATCTTAATGGCCACCTTTTAAGGTGTTATATGAGTGTTGAACAATCATCGTTTTGTGAGGCAGAAATTCGTCATCCACAGAAATAGTATGTTCTTTAACCATTAGATGTAGGTGTGTGTAAGTGTAGCTCGAATCCTTATTATAAAAAAATCCTAGTATATTTAAGATACAATTTTTGTTACAAAATAAAGGAATAAAAAGAGTTTAAGGGGTTGGAGAAGCAAAATAAAACAAAATAACATAAGAGAAGACATTACCTTAAAATCGGGTAACTCTTTTTGATTTGAGCCAAAGGCTTCCTTGGGAAGACTTCTGCCCAAGTGATGCTTCTAATAGTAAGGTAGGGAAGTTTAGAGAGTATTTGGGCAGATGTTGGCCGATCCAAAAGGCTTTGAAGGTGTGATTAAGGTGGTAGTGGTGGGGGCCTTTTATAAGAGGAGAGAAGGGGCACTCTTGGAAAGATTGAAATGTTACTTTATTATGAAATGATTTTTCGGATTCTAAAGGTCCCACACTTATATATTTCGAGGATAAGGTGATAAGGGTTCGAAATATACTCATCCAATAGGTTTTTGATAAGTGTAAGTCTTATATTTTACATTATCTTTTCATTTTATTTAAATCGTTAATTAATGAGGTAATCACTGCATCATCATGGTGTCATAAATAATTTAATTTATTTAATGTCTAAAAATTATAAAAAAATATATCATGATTTAGGAAATTTTTTTATCTTTATAATTAATATTTATAGTCAAAAATATGACTTGTATAACCCCATTTAAAAATTGTTTTAGTAAAACAACTCATGTTTGTGACATTTTTATTTTAACATTAAATAAAACGTTTTTAATGTCATTTTCCTACCAAAGTGGCTCCATGGGGTCCCCAAGTTGACCCATGGATTTTCTTGGTCGGCAATGATTCATCCAATAGGGTTAGGACAAGTTTAAAGGTATTTTCATATTTTTATAATATCATTTTTACCTTAAATTTCACCAATTACCTTTAATCGCGATTAATTAAACTTAAAAGTTACTATTCACCAAAAAATTATTTTAATCCCATTGAACCACATTTTACTTACTAATGAAAACCATGTATGTAGGATTTTTGAAAATCAAATTACAGAAGTGGTAATGTTTCATTTAAACGAAAAATCAGGTTTTTAACTACCACTTAGTGGTTTCACTATTCATCAAAAATTGAAGTTTTTCAGAACAATGCCAAAATTTCACCCTAAGCTATAATTGATATTCCGAATTAAAAAATAATGTATATTTTACAAAATTCCAAACATATAAGTTGCATTAATTAATTTCATAACTAATTCCCACTGTCACAACAAATAACATGTTAATAAGAAACAATATATATCAAAAGATTGACAATTATTTATGTCCAATTTCAAAGTGAAATTAATTCTAATGACCACCATTGAATAAAATGATAAAAATATATTATAATTATATTTTAAAACTACTAAATAGTATAATTTATCACTATAAATTATTTTGATTAAAAAAAGTTGTTTTAAGTATTTTTCACTATTCATAAAAAATAGAAAGTTCTCAGAAAATTACAAAAAATTCAACTTAGGATGATTTCGATATTACGAATACAAAAATGAAGTCCATTTTGAAATATAAAATTTCTATAATTTTAAAAAGTGGGTATTACTATTCATAACTGCTACTTTTATTAGTCTCGGTGTGTTAGAACTCGAATTTGCGTACAACACACGCTACTGTATTATTCAAAGAGAAGTGTATCGTGAAAGCTTGGGGTGTTACATTCTCCCCTCATTCAATAAATTGCGTCCTCGCAATTTGAAAATGTTCTTCGAAAATAAAAGGTTGAAAATAGAAAATACCTTTGTGGAAAACCCACATCAGAAATAGGTTTAATAAGAATATAACATTAAAAGAAAGAAAGAGAAGTAAAAAGGTCACCCGAGATAGCCCATACTAGGATTCTATGAAAATATGGATATGGAGGAGAAACAAACCATCAAGGTCTGATGGAGAGTTGTAGAAAACAGGATTAGGAGAAAGTTAACCACAAGAAAATCACAAACTTGTGATTGTTTAAACAGTCATTGAATCCCCAGTTGGAAAAGTTAACCGACAATGTTTTTGTTTTAAGTTACCTTTTATAAAGTTGAGGAATTTATTTAAGATATTTTCTAAGAACCTAAGGAAATATACTTACTTGTTATGTAGGCTTTCATTCTTTAATAAATTTTTACCACAAACCCATCTTTCACTCCAAATGGTAACAGAACTCAAAAATATTTTATTTATCCTAATTGTATAAGGTTCTAAATATTACCACATACCATTTAGATTATGAAAACTATTTTGTAATTACCAGGGACTTCCTGTAGGCTAGTGGTAGGTAATAAAGGCCTGTCGCACTATGGTTGTGGGTTCGATTCCTGCAGCTTTGTCCGATGCGACGGGTTATGCCCCACCCTGCAGGTTGTCCTTTTCCTAAAACTATAGTATTATAATATTCCAAAAATAATCTTCAGAAATGTTTTAACCTTAAACAATACTATCCAAAGATCAACTTAATCCATTCCAACCTTTATAGTTATCCAAAATACCTCTGTCCCAACTTTCTTTAAAATGTCTCTAAATTCCAAAATCAATTGTAACATCAGATTCCCTAAACAAATTAAAGTTTCTCTTTTTGTCACATACTAAAAATATGATTACCTTCATCATATTAAAACCTTACTGAAACAGCAAGTACTGCAGTACAATTCTTATATATCACATTATTCTTATAACCAGTACATCATTGATACAACACTCAAATGACATGATTCTTTAATAACAACATAAGAAATATAATCATTTCCCCTCATCTGTGGTATTATAATAACTTGATTATTATCCAATAGCATCATTTGGGGCATACTCTGATGATTTGGACATTGGTTTGCGTAGTGTCCCCACTCCTTGTAGATGAAGCATTGTACATTTGAAACCTTTTTCTTACCCTTGCAGTCACGCACTTGGTGTCCTTTTTCTCCACACTTATAACAAACTCCCATTCCCTTCAGGAAAGTTCCAAGGTTTTTATTCCCACAGTTATCACATATTGGAAAATTCTTCTTTTCCCTCTTCCCTTTATCCATCTTTCTCTCTTCCATCCTTTTCTTCTCTTGCTTACCTTCAAATCCATAGGACTCAGAAAATTCTTTACTTGTCTTATTAACACATGATACTATTTCTTCATATGTTGAGAACACATGGGAGACTATTTCCCTTCTAAATGTCGTCTTAATACCATGAAAGATATGATCCTTCTTACTCTTTGGATCATACGTATTGCTGGAGTTTGCATTCCTTCTACTGGGCTCCATTTCTATACAATGGCATAAACCAGATTAGTTTATGAATCAAAATACATAATTACAAACTTGCAAAACACTTAACATAAATTGAACTATTTATGGATATAATCCATAATCATAATAAATGTTTTCTTTGTGGAAGTATATACTCATAACCCTTCATAGTGGTTTGTAAAGAAAACAAGAATTATCCTAAGCATATCCCCTGTGAGTGTCGTAACCAAGAGTGCAGCAAGGCCCGTTGTCGTGCACCAGTTCTCGTTCGAGTCTAGCTCAAAGCAGTGTTTTTGGGTTTTACCCCTAGGTACATTTGTGCTAGAGATGCCTCTACCTACTTGTATCCAGACAGGGATTTATTGCTCGGAAAACTCACAAAATCTCTATAATACCAAAATTCTAGGAAGTTCTTCTATACTAATCCTCAAAGTCTATCTTAGGGCTATGTGATCTAATCAGGGTTTATCTAAATCTAGCTTTCAAGGTTAGTACTAAATTGCCTATGATACCAACTGTAACACCCCGACCCCATTTACCCAGAGTCGGTGCATTATTGCGTAACATTGGCATGATCACAAAAGATCAAGTCTCAAAAGACCAATTAATTTAGTAGCCTTCGAAACACTAGATACATTCATAAATGTTACATTACATCATAAAGTGAAAAACTACAATAACAAAGTCTCCATAGGCCACACTCATATCCTATTCTGACTATCCCTGCAGGTCATTCATAAAATACTTCTTCACATCCTGGAAAATATTAAAACATTGAAAGGGGTGAGCTCAGATGCTCAATAAGGATAACAATATTGCGGAAGCTTTCGTAAATAAACATTAACATTTAAGGTAATGTATAACTAAAACAAAAGCCTTTTTAAACTTTAACTTCAACATAATATGGCAAAAATAAAATTAAATAATGTCATTTACTTACTCACATGGATATTCTACTAGTCGAATAATCACATGCAATATCAATAACCACTTTCATAATGATGGAATGCATAATGCCAGACTATCATAACCACGTAGCCAAGGCCTCGTGCCAAGAATACAAATAAGATTTTGTCAAGGTCTCGTGCCAAGACACTAGTTTGTCTCATGAGACCTACCGATGCATCGAGGAGCTATAGCGGGCTCCACTCGTCACTTATTAATTCCAATGCATTCCTCATATGAATAGGTTTAAACATATCATAAACCATAACATAATCGTATCACATAAAACATGCATAAAGGAAACATAACATTTCCACATTTCAATCACAAGATATCAATACAACACATTGATATAATAAAAACACTTTCAAAACCATTTTCAATACCAAAATAAAAGAAAGTTAAAACTTTGTATTTATTTTTCATTAAAAAAAAGTTATGGCTTGTAGAGGAAGCCAAAACTCAAATAATGGTCACGGCGGCAGAGAAGTCATTGTCGTCGCATATGTACGGAAAGAAAAACATTCCCTTTTTTTCGTTTAGTAAAACAATTTGTATAAAAAATATTCATTTTGAATGAACATAAAAGTCAAAGGGGTTTATACACCGTATAAAAAAAAGTTGTGTATAAAACAAAATATGCCTCAATGAAAGGAGATTGAGACGAAGACCCTTACAAAGATAATTTTTTTAAATAAAGTAGATCTATTATGTGTATTCACTATAAGTACACATAAATAAAGTACAAATACAAGATAGGACATAATAATATCATGACATAATTTGAAAGTAGGAGATTAACCCAAAGAATAGAAATTGGGTTAAGAAGTTCCCTTACCTCGTGTCTGAATTCACTCGACCGTTCTTTGATCTCCTGAATAATAAAATAGAGTTAATCTCTAACTTATTAAGAACCTTTTTCAAGTTCATTATTCCTTTTATATCACTTATTACCATGTCATGAACATTATTTAATTATTTAAGTTTATAACGGTCGTTTTGTCGATCTTAGGTACTTGAGTCAAAAATAAACTTCTTATAATTACACTTTGTTCATGTGGTAAAATATCCATTATATCCATAATTATATTCATGATTTATATATCATATACATAATATATATCCAGTATATACATTCATTTATAATATTACATAACATTTAGAGGTAAGAAATGAAATGCACCGTTCATGGAGACGGTAAGCCGTACGTACGCATGAACGCTACTTTCATTTCTATTTCGTATTTAATGGAATGAAGTAATAATTATATAAAGGTATAATATAATTCCAGTATAATATAATGTATAATACCATTTACTCCATCCTTTATACATCCCACATATGGAATTAACGATTCAAATCACTTTGAGGGGGCGGTAGTCCGCACTTCTTAAAATAAAAATATCGCGTTTACCCATAATGGAAACCATAAAGGTATGCCATAAATGAAAAATACAGAAGCTTAAAATTAACATAAACATATTATATATCATATATAAATGCATTTACATCTTAATGGCCACCTTTTAAGGTGTTATATGAGTGTTGAACAATCATCGTTTCGTGAGGCAGAAATTCATCATCTACAGAAATAGTATGTTCTTTAACCATTAGATGTAGGTGTGTGTAAGTGTAGCTCGAATACTTATTATAACAACATCCTAGTATATTTAAGATACTGGTTTTGTTACAAAATAAAGGAATAAAAAAAGTTTAAGGGGTTGGAGAAGCAAAATAAAACAAAATAACATAAGAGAAGACATTACCTTAAAATCGGGTAACTCTTTTTGATTTGAGCCAAAGGATTACTTGGGAAGACTTCTGCCCAAAGTGATGCTTCTAAGAGTAAGGTAGGGAAGTTGAGAGAGTATTTGGGTAGATGTTGGCCGATCCAAAAGGCTTTGAAGGTGTGATTAAGGTGGTAGTGGTGGGGGCCTTTTATAAGAGGAGAGAAGGGGCACTCTTGGAAAGATTGAAATGTTACTTTATTATGAAATGATTTTTCGGATTCTAAAGGTCCCACACTTATATATTTCGAGGATAAGGTGATAAGGGTTCTAAATATACTCATCCAATAGGTTTTTGATAAGTGTAAGTCTTAGATTTTACATTATCTTTTCATTTTATTTAAATCGTTAATTAATGAGGTAATCGCTGCATCATCATGGTGTCATAAATAATTTAATTTATTTAATGTCTAAAAATTATAAAAAAATATCATGATGTAGGAAATTTTTTTATCTTTCTAATTAATATTTATAGTTAAAAATATGACTTGTATAACCCCATTTAAAAATTGTTTTAGTAAAACAACTCATGTTTGTGACATTTTTATTTTAACATTAAATAAAACATTTTTAATGTCATTTTCCTACCAAAGTGGCTCCATGGGGTCCCCAAGTTGACCCATGTATTGTCTTGGTCTGCCATGATTCATCCAATAGGGTTAGGACAAGTGTAAAGGTATTTTCATATTTTTATAATATCATTTTTACCTTAAATTTCACTAATTACCTTTAATCGCGATTAATTAAACTTAAAAGTTACTATTCACCAAAAAATTATTTTAATCCCATTGAACCACATTTTACTTCCTAATGAAAACCATGTATGTCGGATTTTTTAAAATCAAATCACAGAAGTGGTAATGTTTCATTTAAACGAAAAATCAGTTTTTTAACTACCACTTAGTGGTTTCACTATTCATCAAAAATTGAAGTTTTTCAGAACAATGCCAAAATTTCACTCTAAGCTATAATTGATATTCCGAATTCAAAAATGATGTCTATTTTACAAAATTCCAAACATATAATTTGCATTAATTAATTTCATAATTAATTCCCGCTGTCACAACAAATAGCGTGTTTTTAAGAAACAATATATATCAAAAGATTGACAATTGTTTATGTCCAATTTCAAAGTGAAATTAATTCTAATGACCACCATTGAATAAAATGGTAAAAATATATTATAATTATATTTTAAAACTACTAAATAGTATAATTTATCACTATAAATTATTTTGATTAAAAAAGTTGTTTTAAGTATTTTTCACTATTCATAAAAAATAGAAAGTTCTCAGAAAATTACAAAAAATTAAACTTAGGATAATTTAGATATTACGAATACAAAAATGAAGTCCATTTTGAAATATAAAATTTCTATAATTTTAAAAAGTGGGTATTACTATTCATAACGGCTACTTTTATTAGTCGCGGTGTGTTAGAACTCGAATTTGCGTACAACACACGCTACTGTATTATTCAAAGAGAAGTGTGTCGTGAAATCTTGGGGTGTTACAGTTAGGTAGTGCGTCGGTACATCAAGTTTCGGTGATTGGAGTCGGTGAGTGGCATCGGTAGGTGGTGTTAGTAGGTGGTGTCGGTAGGTGGCATCGGTAGGTGGCGTTGGTAGGTGTCATTGGTAGGTGGAATCAGTGAGTGGCATTGGTAGGTGGCATTAGTGGGTCGCGCCGGTGACTTGTTCAACGTTGAGTCACATGACGGTGACTTAGTCATCGGCAACTCATGTCGGTGACTCAACCAACAGTGAGTCATTTCTAGCTTTTCCCAGTTTTTCCAGTTTCGCCCCTCTCTTATGTTTTATTTGATGTAATCGAGTTTAAAACCTTGTTTTACCATTTCTAAATCAGTTTCAAAGGATATTAATTATATATTTAATATCCTAACACCCTGGATACTTTGAAATGGCCAAGCCACGTGGTCTTGACCACAATCCAAATTTTAAGTACTTTGAAATTGTCTCCCTTCCATTGATATAGGATCTATCCTTTTTTAAAGTTGATATCCTCTCTTCCTTGAACCCTTTTGTTTTCTCTTGGTGCACCTAAAACCTTTCTTCCTTGAGGATTCATATCTATGTTGTAGACGTCGGTCGATTTTTCCCTTGGAGTCTTTCTTACTGCTTGTGCAACCCCCTATTTTGGTGCAAGGAGGAGTTGTTGATCATATGTTCTTCAAGGTAGGGATCCCTTAGTCTTTCTTTATTTGTGTATCATGCGGGGTGGGTAAGCTAATTTATCTTTGTGAATACGGTAGAATCCCAACTTTTAATTAAAATTGTTATGAAGATAATCTGACCTGTTAAGATAACGGGTTTTGTTATCTTTAGTAATAAATGAGGGGCAGGTAAGATGATGGTGATGATCGTTTGTTTTATCCGTTATCTTTGATTGATGTTGTGAATTGTATGCCTTATGAAAATCATGGTCATTGGTGGTCTTTTCTTGCACAACGGTGATGATTTATACTTTTTACGGATCCCCTATTGAACTGCTAGAATTGTGAATTTGATTAACCATGTATACCCGGTTAAATAAATGGATGGCCCAGGATCAAACGTGTTTTGTGATAACCCTGATTTATCAAAGTGGAATTAAATAATGAGTGTGTTAAATCTGAATACACTTTGACTTATTTGGTGTGGTTGTGTGTTGTGTGTAAATCTTTTGTTCCTGCGCTTTGTATGGGTTTTGTGGTGCTTCTGTTGAGAGCACATGTGTTGTTGGGGTGATACAGGAGGTAAAATGGTATCTCAGGTTGAGAGATTGATTCATTGTGGAATAGATGAGCAGTGGTTGGGAAACGGGGCTGCAGATTCAGGTTGTTCTATGTTTATGTTAATGGGTGTGGTGTTGTTATGTAGCAGGGCTTCCCAGTATGGTTGTGATGAGGTGTGTTGCGGGGTTTAGTTGTAAGTTTGTGATTTTCTTATTGAGAGAAAGGACATGGTGGCATTACTTTGAATAATGATAATGTGCAGTGGGTTGTTTTACCATGGTCCTTCTTCTTGGTGTGTTTTATGGTTGTTTTCATGGTTGTTGCTTGTGTTGTGCTTGGTAGTTACTCGGGTAGGGATGGAATTAATAAATGAATAGTCTACTTAATGACAAAATGGTAATTGGTTAAATGAGTTGACTAGGATTATAAATTGGTTTGCGGCTATTTGTGTGGTTGTGTATTTAGAGGTTGAAACAAGTGGGAAATTTTGTGGGTTGGTTGTTGTTTGAAAAACCCATAGGTTGGGCTGAGTGTTTGATACCTATATATATACATGTAGTTCCTCGTGATTTTCTTTACGCACCCCACCCATGTTGAGCACTACATGCTAAACACCCCCATTATTATGGGGAGGGTGTCTTTCCCAATATCCTGGTAGGAGGATGGATGGATGGTTATTAGCTCTTCCATACTCCCTCTTCTCGGCATTGGTAGCTCAAGACTCTTCAGGCAGGTTGTGGTGTGGTTGTGAGGCCCAGGTGTTTGTGGGTGAGGTGTGCTTTCCCAGGTGTCTTCGGGATGAGATGTGTTGTACTTTCTCAGTTGCCTTCGAGATGAGGTTGTGGTTGTGGCCCAGGTGTTTTTGGGTGGGTTGTAGTTGTGGCCCAGGTGTTTGCGGGCGGGATGTGGTTTTTGGCCCAGGTGTGTGTGGGCAGGTTGTGACAGTGGGGCTTGTGGAAGAGTGTGGTAGCTTCAAGACGTTCGCTGTTAGGGATGGTCAATTAACTAGTGGGAAGCGGTGTGAGGTACCCAAACATCGATGTGTTTACTATATTAATTTACTTTACTTGCATTATTTGGCGAGTGTGCCTTTAGTGAGGTTGGGGTGGTTAGTGTACCTTGTTAGGTGCTTTTGGTTTCTGTTGTTTCTCACGGGGGCATTAGTATGCTTCTCCACTTGTTCACGAGAGACTTTGGTTTTCCTACTGAGTATACTCGTATTCTCACCCCATGTATATAAAACTATTTTTAGGTTTCCAAGGGGAATACGGGGACCGTGATGGACCTTACTCGCTCGGACGTTAGGACAGTTGTCATGTCGCTGCTTAGCCTTGTTTTTGGTATTTCACTTTGGAGTTTTGTTGTACCTTATGACAGTTCTGTTTAAAACATGCATGTGGGTTGGATTTTGGATTTTCTTTATATACAATGTTTGGAGTTGTTTGAAATGGACCATCTTATCTCTTGATCTTGTTTCTTATAAAAGGGTAATACCTTCCATTTTTGTGAGATTCTACACCCTTGGTGTTGGACACCACCCCAGGGCCTACTGAAGACGGGACTTGGGGGTCATTGTCTCTCTTTCTTTATATTGAAGAATGTGAGTCGTGACATTAGGGTAAAGAGGCAAACCAGTGAGGAAGTGGTAGCGGGGTACCCTTGATATTCTTTATTATATTATATTCCCCTGTATGCGATACTTTGTGAGAGTAGTCATGGTGAGACTGGTAACTTAGTATACATGTTTAGGTGACGAGTTAGTTTTACTTGTTGCTTACTGTGCTTTAATATGCTTTCTTTACTTGTGTACAAGAGGCTCCAGGGAGAATCCTACTGAGTATATTGTTATACTCACCCTACGTATATATAAATTGTTTTTCAGGTCAGTTGGAGAAGGTTGAAGATCAGGCCGGTTACTACTAGCTTGTGGGTTACGGGAGTTATTTGGGTTTTGTGGTCGCTGTCGTATTTACCTTCCTTTTTAGGCCATTCAGGCAAGTCAATAATAATTTAATTGATTTTATCACTTATTTATTTAAAGGTTAATAAAATAAATATTTATTGACAAGTCATGTGAATGTAAATATTTATTTTATCAAATGAAAATTTTATTATTATTTAGGGTTCAATAATTTTATGGAAGGAATTAGATCGAGTTAATGATTCAATTAATATATATATATATATATATATTAATATCACTTAAATAAAGAATTATTTATTTAAAAAGTGATATTAGATCATTACTGGTCGCCTAAAATAATTAATAATATTATTTAAGAGAGGTTATGTGTAATGCATTTTAATATCATTAAAATAAAATTTTGTTTATTTAAGAGATGATATTTAAATATTACATATCACCATAATAATTATTTTATTATCATTTTAGATATAAGTGACATTATTTTTTATTAAAATATTTTAGGTAACCTGAAATAATAATTTTATTATTATTATTTAAGAGAAAGTTTACATGAAGTTCTTATTAGGATTAATTTAGAAGAATGGAATTTATTGTTATTCATTTAACGTAAACCAATTTATAAAATCAAAAATATGTAATGGATTTTGTCATATTTTTTATTTGATCCATTCTCCTCCCATGTTATAGAGTGAAGAATAGAGGGAATCCTCCCTCATCTCATGTTTAGAGAGGTAATGGAGATTTATGAGTGATCGACCATTAATGATGTTAATTACTTGGTTCTCTCACCCTAGCATGTGATGGAACAAAGACGGTGTTTTGAGATTCTTGAGACACATGTGGATTAAATATAGGGATCCTTTTTTGGATTCTAAGAAACAACATCGATAATAGAGAAAAAATTATTAATTGACACAAATAATTAAAAGTAATTATTTTATTTAAATAATTAATTTTAAATTGTGTATTGATCCTCGCGATCTTCTAAACTTTTGTCGAGATATAGGATCTTAATAGCTTATGAAATGGAAATTTAAAAATGACTATACTTAACGAATTATATTAGAAAAAGAGTGAAAGATGATTAGGAACCCTTACCTCATTTACTTCTAATCTTTAAATCAAACCCCTTTAACCCTTCTAAGATCCCTTAATTTTGAGAGAGAACTCATGGAGAGAAATCTGGAGAAATATGACAAGGATAAACCTAAGTTAGTGTGTGGTGAATGGGTAAGAGGGGTGAAAATTTGTCCTTGATATTGAGAGACATTTTTTTTTGAAACTTGAGCAAGATGAAGGGTGATCTTGGAATCACACGAAAGTTATGTTAGTTATATAAGTTAGATGAATGATGTAAATAAGTGATTTTTGAAATAATAAAACCATCTTACACACTAGATAAAGGTCTTCTAGAATATATAAATATCAATTTTTTTATTTAAAATTCATCCAATGTCATATTTTATTTGTTTTACAATTTTCTACGATATTTAATTATTTATAACAAAAAGTTATGAAAAATACCATATTTCTCCTCTTATCTAATTTCAATATCCCAATTCAAAAGTTTTCATCCATTTTATTAAAATTAATTTATAAATACTAAATTTTTAACTTTTAAATAAAAATACACAATACAAAGAAATACATTAGTTAATTCTGTAAAAGGATTATATATCTGTTATATTTACTTTAACATATCCATTGGTTATATGTATACTCAAAGACTATATATACTAAATAACTATATAACCGTCACATTACCCTTTTCCATTCCAATATATACCCCTTAAATTTTATACATTTAATTCACCCAATATTATTTAATGGGTATCTATATTTCTTTTAGAAAATTTCTACTTTATTTATAATATTTTGTTTTCTAACTTCCAGTTATGTTATTTACTTCTATTTACTATCCTATTGTACTTGTATTAATCTAATGGAATGTATTTATCCTTTATTTGTAATGATTTATAATGAAGAAATAAAGATTATTTATCTCATACTTGGGTCTTTCACTAACCATAATTGTGATGGCCCATAATTTTTTTGATCCCTCTTCCCAGATCATTCTTAGGTGTTGGAGTGCCCAGAGTTTCCTAGTGATCTCTAAGCACAATACTGTTTTATTTTTTAAATATTGTTTTTAAAATTGTTTTTGAAAATTTATTAAAATTAATTTTAATGTTTTGAAATTTATTTTAGGAAATTTATAATTCATATGATAATTTTAAGTGATGTAAAACTAGTTTTTTTAAATTTATAATTCTTGAAATAAGTCTTATGTTTTTTAAAAGACAAATATGTATTTTTATTCTAGTTATTTTTATGCCTAAGGGTTTCTAACTTTTACTATGTAATGCTCCTCTTTTACCCTATGTTTGGTGAGATTTTAGTAAAAGAAAAGAAATGATTTGATAGTTTATAAAGGAAAATAAAAGAAAATAAATGATTGTGATTTCTCTCCTTGTGTTTGAATCAATAACTCACTAAAAGAAAATAAATGATTTTGACTTCTCTCCATCATGTTTGGTGACAATTTTTAAAGAAAAAGAAAAGAAATTGTTTTGATGCGAATAACATAAATAACATTTGTTAAAAAATAACACATACACAGGATTAAGGGGCGTACTTGCTCAAAATAAAAAACAACCATATATCAGATCCCCACGGACAACACACCTGTCATCATGTCTGCCCAACATCAACAATTTATGTTAAATGACACAAATAACATTTAAAAAAATGTATTTATATTACATTTTTTATAAAAAATCAAAAAATAATAATTTTGATTTTAATCAATCATTATCTTTCATATCCCCAAAATTAGGTAAACATTAAACTACGAACATGTGCTCATACAAATTTTCAAATTTTAAAAAATTAATTAAAGATAATCAAAGTTATTTATATAATTTATTAATTCAAAATTATTAATTCAAGGTAATCAAAATTATTAATTCAAAATTATTAATTCAAAATAATTATTATTTAAAAATAATTACTAATTCAAAACAGTTTTTAATTCAGAGTTATTAATTCAAAATATTTATTAATTCAAAATTATTTATAAATTATTTATATAAACTATTAATTCAAGATAATCATAATTATTTATAATCAAAGTTATCTATAATCAAAATTATTTATAAATTGTTTATGATTATTTATATACACATAATTAGTTATAATCAAAATTATTTATATGCACATTATAAAAAAAATTATATTTGATTGTTAGTATTACTTATAAATTATGTTGAATTTAGAAAAATCATTATTTATTATTTATAAATTATGCTATGAACAAGTTGTTTATATAGATAGTTAGAGATAATATGGGGAATTTATAAAATATCTCAAAATCTGAGAGTTTTTGTCCCAATCGTCCCTATTTTGGAACAATTTGAAATGTGAAAAAAACATTGATAGGGGAGAAATATGTTTATCCCCGTTTCTGTGGTTTGCATTTCTATCGGTCATTTTCACCTCGTCAAACGAGAGAAACAGATTTCAATCGTTCCTTATCTTTTGTTTTCCTTCAAAAGAGCACTGCAAAACGAGCACTTACCCTGTGTTTGGTGAAATTTTAGTAAAAGAAAAGAAATGATTTGATAGTTTATAAAAGAAAATAAAAGAAATGAAATGATTGTGATTTATATCCTTGTGTTTGGATCAATAACTTAGTAAAAGAAAATAAATGATTTGGATTTCTCTCCATCATGTTTGGTGACAATTTTTAAAAGAAAAGAAAAGAAACAGTTTTAATGCAAATGACATAAATAGCCTTTGTTAAAAAATAACACATACACACAAGATTAAAGGTCATACTTGTCCAAGATAAAAAACAACCATAGAGTAAATTCCCACGGCCATTCAACAATTTATGTTAAATGACACAAATAACCTTTTAAAAAAATGTATTTTTATTATTTTTTTTATAAAAAATAATAATATTTTTTTTTGATTTTAATCAACCATTACCTTTCATATCACCAAAATTAGGTAAACATTAAACTACGAACATATGTTAATAATTTTTTTAAAATTAAAAAAAAAAATTAAAGATAATCAAAATTATTTATATAATTTATTAATTCAAAATTATTAATTCAAGGTAATCAAAATTATAAATTCAAAATTATAAATTCAAAATAATTATTAATTCAAAATTATTACTAATTCAAAATAGTTATTAATTCAAAGATATTAATTCAAAATCTGTATTAATTCAAAATTATTTATAAAATATTTATATAAACTATTAATTCGGGATAATAATAATTATTTATAATCAAAATTATCTATAATCAAAAAAATTATAAATTATTTATGATTCTTTATATACAAATAATTAATTATAATCAAAATTATTTATTTAGAAATTATTTATGCACGGACTGTTTTAAATGGACTGTTTATTCATTTTTTTATAAATTATTTATTATAGATATTAGGGATAATTTTGGAAATTTAAAAAATACTCAATTATCGGATGATTTCCGTCCAAATCGTCCTGATTTTGGGACGATTTCAAAACCAACGGAATCGTTGATCGGGGAGAAATCTGTTTCTCCCCATTTCCGTGCCTTGCTTTTCTGTCCGTCGTTTTGAGATCACCAAACGGAAGAAATCCGTTTCTGTCGTCCCGCATCATTTATTTTCTTCTCAAAAGGGCGCTGCCAAACGAGGGCTTAGTGTAAAGGTATTATAAATCGCGGCTTTGACAGTGGTAAACCGCTGCGAGGGAGTGACTGGTTGGTTTGTGTGAAGGTGGAATTCTCCCTCACACCAAGGTGTGAGCCTTGTATGAAGGTGGTTCGCTATGTCAGGGTATGGAGCAGAGTGCCTCGCGTATAGGTAGTCTCGGTCCTTGCGTGATGGTAGAGTCATGCGTGGTTAGCGTTACGTGGAAGTCTGTCGCTGCATCAGGGTCTTTTCAAATGGAGTAAAGATAGATTGAACTACCTTTATGCAGGGGTTATATTTTGTGTAAGGTTCATTCTGAACTCTGAACCTGAGATGTGTAAGGGTGGATCAGTTTATCCATACGCAGCGAGTATCTCTTGCGTATGGGTAATGATTATGTGCAGAAAATTCATTTTCATTCACCCAATTTAGATTTTTCAACATGTCGTCACAAAATTAATGAAAATATTGATTCAAATCAAGGGATTAATTTCTGTTATGAAGAATTTAAAGTATGATTTAAATGGTTCATGCTTTCAAATTTAATTTTAGCCGGATCAAACAAGAAAGCTTTGACTGCTTTTAAACCTGGAAAATCTAGAAGCGTGATCTGCAGTATTTTAAAAACAAGAATTTATCCCTCTTTCAAGTTTCTTATTCTTTTCCCTTCAGATTGAACAATCCAAGATTTATTATTTGAAATTATGGAAGTCATCTGTGGAACCCAAACCCCTTCCACATGAGCTCCAGGCAGCGATCCCCCCCCCCCCCCCCCGTGTCTGGTATGTTTATTCTAATTTTCTTTTCTATTTATTGAATTCCTTATATCGATTAGCTATTTTGGAAGGGATGAAATAAATAATAAGAATGGTGGTAGTAGTAATTGGTTATGATGGAATATGGTTGATGCTCTGTTCCTATATGTAATGCTGCAGGTTGAGGAAATTGTTGTGGATTCGTAGGTGCTTGAATCAGATCATTAAAAAGGAATTATCTTCACGCGGAATTGATCGGATTTGTTGAGGTTGTGGATTTCAGAGCTTACTTTATCTTCTGAAATTATTTTTCTTGATATAATGCGGATCCATTTAAGTTACCCAGTGAACCTAAAACCCTACTTTTTTCTAGCCCCTTGAACTGAATAGTCGAGTTGTTATCATTCTTTGATTGTTAAACCCCATCACTGGATGCTCGGTGTTTCCAAAATTCTCTTTTTTGATACCCACCAATTAATCCCATAAGCCAATTCTGTGCACAGCGTCAACCTTTAGTAATCCACCAATACCTGAGATTCTTTCAGAGAATGTAAGAATAACTCTTCCCTCGGGCTTGGTGTTGTGAAGATATGGTCTGGGGGAATGGGTTCCTCTAATTTATGCATTCAATTTATGAAATCTGTCTTCAGGCTTGGTGTTGAGGAGATATGGTTTGGGGGAAGGGGTTCTTGTATGTTCTCATATGTATTTTATGATCTCTTCTGTCAGGATCCATGTAAGAGGATTCAGTCTGGCTGAAGGGGATGTTTGTGATTTCTCCTTGTTTTTATTCAGATGAATTGCACCTTTTTTTACTGCGATTCTTCTCTTTTCTTGTTTTAAATTCTACTCCACCTTGCTCAATTATATGTTGCTAACTGTGATGCTGTGAAAGTGGATACGGGTAGCATGATTTGGTTTACGAGCCCAGGGATTAGAAATATGAACGGATTGGTTGGCCCTCTTTAATTCCATATGACATATTTCTGATTTTTTTTTATTTAATGTCGCTGCATTGACTTGATAGTTTGGTTGAAATACATGTGAAATATTGAAAACGGAATGAGCATGTAAATCTGGGAATTATTTAATGAAACTATATATTAATCTGGAATGAAAATATGGACAGAGGGAAACCTGGTTTGAGTAAAGGATAATCTGAAATTAAGAATTGGAATGATAAAAGGACTTGAAATTGGTATTCTGAATAAGGGGTAGCCTGGAATTAATATTAAATGAATGTTAGTAAAGTTCCTAGCACTTTAGATATTGGGTATTATTGAAATTGATCGGTACTCATCTATTTTTCATTTCTGGTTTTATGGTGAGGTTCTGGGCTGGTTTAGGATAAGAGGCATGTCTTTTATTCTCTATTCTTATAGGTCTGCTATGGCTGGTCTTAATCTAAAATTAAGATGGGGAGTGTTGCTTTAAGTCCCCTTTTTGTGTTGTTCCCACCTCTAGAGTTTCTCTCTTCTTGTAGGATGCTGCCTTGAACCTTGGGTTGTAAAGTGATGATTTAGATGACCATTAGAGTGAGTGGTGGGTACTTTCTTCTCGGGACCATGCTGCTGATTTTTGTGTTTGTTGGGTACATAGTTATTTACGGCGCATGACGCACAACAACGACAAGGGCCCCCGGCGCAAAAGCACACAGCGCAGCGCGTGACAATATTAACTTGCAGCGCACAAAAGAGGTGTATACATATATTAACGATAACAAATAATAAATTATACAATATACTTATAAATATAAAAGATTTATGTCAATAATTCATATTTCATACATCAAAAAACAAATGAAGTGAACAATGACACTAACAATTAAATATTAAAAACCATATATCTCAAAAAATCACATATCTCAATTCCTGAAATATATTAAAAACTGTAGAATGGTGAAGCCCCTTACCTCAAGGAGAGGTGAAGACATTCTTTTATAGATAGAGAAAAAGATTTACGAGTCGGAATAATCCGATGTGGGACTGGGAAACACCCTTTACCCAGAAATACAATAAACTGGGTTTAACACTTCCCCTCAAGTTAGTACATGATAGCTTGAAAAAGAGACCCACAAAAAAAAGACACCAACCAAGACCATACACACACCCCCTCAAGCTTGGTCGTTAATACTGTGGATGCTCAACTTGGTACAGAGAGAGTCAAGTCGAGCTCCCGGGAAGCCTTTGGTGAAGATGTCGGCATGCTGATCAGTCGTTGGAATGTGGCTGAAACTAACATGGTGATGCTCGAGGTGA
This sequence comes from Viscum album, assembly GCA_963277665.1. Lineage (NCBI taxonomy): Eukaryota > Viridiplantae > Streptophyta > Magnoliopsida > Santalales > Viscaceae > Viscum > Viscum album. The sequence goes on along the minus strand of OY728151.1, from coordinate 1,785,407,240 downwards.
TGACGAAAAAAGTGGCAGTCCACTTCGATATGTTTCATGCATTCATGTAAGACGGGATTAGAAGCAATCTTCGTGGTTGTCTGATTATCACACCAAATATGTGCAGATGACTATGGCGAGAAACCAATCTCATGGAGAAGATGACGAAGCCAAAGAATTTCAATAGTGATCATGACCATCACACATTATTCTGATTCAACACTGGACCGGGAGACGACAATCTGTTTCTTACTGCGCCATGAGATTAAGTTGCCTGCCAGAAAAATGTCCAAGCCAGACGTAGATTTTCGGGTGACTAAGCAGCCAACATAGTCAGTATCACAGAAGACCTCAATATTTAGATGATCGTGATGTGAATACCGAAGACCACGGACAGAGTATTTCTTAATGTACTTGGCAATGCGAAGAACAGTATCCCACTGAGATTTTGTTGGATGTTTCATGAATTGTTTAACCTTGCTGACAGTGCATGCAATGTTTGGATGAGTCATGGTGAGATAATTGAGTTTTTCCACAAGACGACGGTACCTCTCTGGGTGAGAATATGATTCCATGTTGTCATAAAGAGATCGTTGTTGGATTGGTGTTGCTCGATCTAGTTGGGCCGAATGCTTGTGGCCCGCAACTGTAGCATCTCTGACTACTGTAGCGGAGCTGGCCGACCGACACCGATAGACACTGTAGCAGTGCGGATTTCGGAGTCAACTTCACTGTAGCACTTTTGACTTCCAGCCGGCAGCCACTGTAGCGCTTTTGACAAAGTCGACCGCCGTTCACTGTAGCAACGCGGACTTACCTTTTCGGAACAGTGATCGTCTTCTTCATTTTATAGCCCATTTCGGGCTAGGGTTATTACTGAAAATCCTCTGTAATTTGTTGCTCCCGATATAGTGAATTCTGCCTCTCCCGTGGACGTAGAGATTTTTTCCCGAACCACGTAAATCGCTGTGTCCTTATTTGCTTTCTTTCTTTCGTTTTCTCATTTCTGTCGTTGTGTCTTCCGACGATTCCGCAACAATCGTTCCTCGGGTTCAAGAGGAGTGTCAATGACAGTTGATTGAGTCAAACCAGCATCCTGTAAGATATTTAAAGAAAATTTCCATCGACAAATTGTGTCCGGAGAACGGGAGACTTTAATGCCAATGAAGTATGTCAGAGGACCCAGATCTTTGGTTTGAAATTGGTGTTGAAGATACACCTTGAGATGAGTGATTCCATTTGAGTCGCTCCCAGTTATAATGATATTCTCAACATAGACACCCAACAGGATGCAATCGGAGGACGTCGTGCAGTAAAAGACAGTGCGATCCTTCATACTTTGAGATAGACCAAATGTAGTGACGACTGTGCAGAATCTTCTAAACAATGCACGAGAAGACTGCTTGAATCCATAAAAAGAGCGGCGAAGTCGACAAACATGAGAATCGGCTCCTGAGGCACAGAGAAAACCATGTAAAAAGACATTTTTGACATCAACTTGATGTAAAGGCCAATGATGATGAGCGACAAGAGTGATGGATAATTGGACATATGTCATCTTCGTAACCGAAGAGAAGGTATCAAAATAATCAACACCATATGTTTAAGCAAAACCTTTTGCGACAAGTCCGACTTTAAGGCGATGAAGAGTATCATCTGCATTTAGGCGTACCGTATAAATCTATTTGTTGTCGACCACCTGTTTACCTGTCGGAAGGGGGACCAGATCCCAAGTATGATTGTCGTTCAGAGCCTACAATTCATCCTGCATTGCTTGAAGCCACCCAGGGGGAGATTTGGCGTCACCAACCGTGCGAGGAATAAATATCGTCTCTAGAGCAGAAAGAACTCTGTATGAGGAGTATTCTGGCAGGAACGAGTACCTTTTCGCAATGCAATGGGCAAATTATCTGTTACAGAGCAGGAGCGTCAGACGGAACTGGGGAGATGGTGTCCTCGGCCTGGACGAGGGACACATTCGATGGGCGACGAGAGTAGACGGTGTCAAACCGGTGATCAGTAGAGTGGGACACCGGAGGCAGAGGTGGGTGGATGGTGTCTGGATGGGAAGAGGGGGGAGAGAAAAGAGAACTCTCAACAAAAGATACATCAGCAAAGATGATATAACGTCGTAAGTCTGAAGAGAAATATTGGTATCTGCGCTGAGTGTGGGAATATCTGAGGAAGATGCAGCGGAAGGATTTAGGAGAAAAATTTGAGAGGTTGGGACGAGTGACACAGACATAACAAAGACATCTAAACACACAGAGTGAGAGCGGGTGAGGGAGAGAGGGGAACAAAGCCCGAAAATGAGTCTCTCCCTGAAAGATAGAAGATTGAAGGCGATTTATGAGGTATGTAGCAGTAAGGATGACATCCCCCAAAAAAAGAAGATGCACTGCATGTGGAATAAGAGGGCACGAGCGATCTCCAAAATATGACGATGTTTACGCTCGACCACTTCATTCTACTGAGCTGTATCGGGGCAGGAAGTCTGATGAATGATGCTTTTATCCTTGAGAAACTGCTGAAGGGAAGTGGATAAATATTCTCGGCCATTGTCCGAGCGGAGACATTTAATAGGCTTGGAGAATTTAGTGTGAATTTCATGGTAAAAGGTTTTGAAAATATCACACACCTCAGAACGATCACGAAGGAGATATAGCCATGTCATCCGAGAGTAGCCATCAGTAAAGGATATATAATAATTGTACCCTGACTGGTTAGGAACCCTGCAAGGACCCCATACATCAGAATGAACAAGGTCGAAAGAATTCACTGCACGCGTTTCCAATCGAGGAACATACGTCACTCGATGATGTTTAGCAAACTTGCAGGATTCACAATGGAAGGAAAAATGTCAACTGAATTGGGGGCAAAACTTATGTAAGATGAAAGTCGGTGGATGACCAAGGTGAAAATGTAGGTCGAGGGCACGGGCAGAGGTGGATGAACAAGTAAGGTTTGATGGGGTATCAAACATGTACACCCCATCACTAAGACGACCTCTACCAAGTTCCCGATTCGTCGATCGCTCCTGAAAAACATCAGAAGATGTAAAAGTAACAACACAGTTTAAATCTTTTGTGAGTTTACTTATGAAGATAAGATTAAAAGTACTGTGAGGAACATGAGCTGCTGAAGCCAGGCGAATAGACGAAGTCAATAAGCATGTGTCAAATCCAACAATATGGATTGTAGATCTATCAGCAACAGTAATTGCAGAGACACCAGTATACGGATGATAGGTAGTAAGTATACCTGAATCTCCTGTGAGATGTTTAGACGCACCAGAGTCAAGCATCCAAGCTGTCGGTCGATAAGATATACATGTGGTAGGGCCACCGATCTGAGCAATGGTGGCTGGAGAAGAGGAAGGTGGCAAAACAGCCCGATAAGATTGTATAAATACAATCTCTGTTGGAGTTAGTGCCCTAGAAACCAACTTCTTTGTACTTTATGATAAACCTATATTCATTGGATTAATATTAATAAACTACTTATCACATTATGATTGTTCTTCTGCGTGACATAGTATGTGATAATGTTTTAAGAATAGCTGTCGCATTAAAATGTCATAGCAGGATGAGAACTTGGAAGTGCCATGACACTATTTTTGAATACATGTTCTATGGTCAGATGATATCATTTGAAGGGACACAAATGATACATGATATTAGGGGTGGGGACTCATGAAACTTTGAGACACCTTCTCATGGTGTGCGCCCTTGGTAATATTCAGGAGGATATTATGAGAATAAGACCCGCTAGTAGGAAATCCACATTCATAAGTGTCATTGGATGTTCCTATCTGCGGACGTGTGTATTGGTCCTTAGACTTTAAGATTATTATTAATGGGTATTATGACTCGCACACTTAGATGTATTGACGAAAACCGTGACGACAGATGTTCTCGGTGAGGTAGGATATATTGGGTGCGTCACGAGTAATACTGCATTAATGAATAATGTGAGAAAAGATTTGTCACTTTTACGGAAGTAGATATCTCATGCCCTTTGATCGAAATGATATAGCCTAACTAAATCCATGGTCATGGTGTTCTCTAAGCAAGTTCAATTTCGGGAAGTCAAAGAATGAGAAATCGAGTACATGGGTTGATGACACATGCATGCAGCCCGCTTGATTGGAGATATCGTGACAAAATGATTATATTACATGGTAAGCGTTTATATGAGGTGACATGTCGTTGCGACATCAACTTCTTTCTCTTAAGTGCCTTGATGCTAGACAATAATCTTGAACTTTAGGCAAGCCCGCCTAATGCAATGAAAATAGGCCTATAGGGTCACACTAAGTGTACCCAGTATCTCAGTTAAATAATTTCTTTATTTAACAAGTTGAATAAATATTATTCCCGGTTGTGGTTTAATAATTATTCAAGTATGCTTGATCGCATTTATTTCGTCGTTAGTTATTCGAGAGAATATATTGCGGACGAATTATTTATTTATCGGCGAATAATGCAGTTATATTTATTTAATAAATAAATAGTCATTATTCAAGGCCCGGTAAATATTGAGGAGGATTGATGGACCAAGTTATGGGTCCGGTAAGAAATAATATTAAATATTATTTGGTTAAATAATATTTAAATATAACGTGCAAGTTAAGCACATGTCATGGAAATAATAGCATTGCTATTATTATTTGACATAGGGTTTCACATAGAATAATAAATTAAGTAACGACACTTGTGTTAATTATTTATTATTACCTGGTGTATTAAATTCTCCGTTATGTTATTATTCTCTATATGAGCCAAGGGGTCATTCGACCGGCTAACCAATTGTTGTGTGCACAACATCTTTGGAGAAAAGCTCTCGAGCCTTGAGAACTCTTCCCTCTCCAAGAACGCTTTCAAGAACGAGAGAGATCCTCTTCATCGGATCAAGAAGAATGCTTTGGAAGCGATTCTCAAGACGATTGAAGTCGGACATCGCAAGCGCAAAGATCTTCCCCGCTAGCACCTAGAGACTCCTTCGACGACGTTCGAAGATACGTGGAGTACGTGTGGATCACCGCTAGAGGATTCCTATCTTTGGATTCTACATCGCAATGAAGCTGCACCTCGAACCCGTGGTCGAACACATCAACGAAGAAAGAATCACTTTGGAGGTAATTCTATAATTTAATTAAATTAATTATAAACAGAATATGTTGATCCTCTCTTCTCGGTTTCGGGTTCCCTCCTTTGTCTTTTATCATTGATTCAATTCCGTGGATATTGGAGTTCATCGTCGTATTGATCCCGGATTAATCATCGATTATGACAATTTGCAAAGTTGGGTACACGCCCATCCTACGCTTCCGCTGCGTCCGAAACCTACAATCTCCTCCTTCGAGAGTGTCGGTTTGTGACGGGTATTGGATGATGGCGCGGATAAAGGCATGTTTGGGTATGCAGAGTGTGCCAGGGAGGGGGGATTGCCTCGTAGGAGAACCGGTGCTTAGGGGGACGCCAGGAGTCACCGACAGGGAGGTGCCGACGCGGCGCAGTGATGGTGGTCGGCGGGGAAGATCTGCCAAGAGGGAGGAAAGCCGACAGGGGGACGACCGCACGTTCAGAGGCGCTCGCGATGGGGCTCTCGTACCGAAGCGGCGGATTACCACAGAAGAGACTTGCGCACAGGCGGGTTGACAGGAGGTGGAGCTTCCGCAAGAGGCCGATGAAGGGAGGCAGGATGTCTGTAGGAGGGCGCCGACTGCGGTAGCACGCAGTGAGGACAAACCTTTCGAGGGAGGAGCAGACGATGGAAGGGACTGCAGGGGCGCGTGGGGAGGGGCGCGCTGGGAAGGTGGGGCCGCAGCGATCCGTCGCCCACAGGAAGGGGGGTTACTGGGTCTCCGTCGCAGAGGGTCGTTGCGCTCGCGGAGGGTCGTTGCACGGAAGGCGAGGCCGCTAGGTTTCCGTCGCGAAGGGTTGTCACGCTCGTAGAGGGCCGCCGCGCAACACTTCAGATCTGGACGACGCCAGAGAAAGGGCCGCCATTGGTTGGGGTCGCCAAACTGGAGCGGTGGGAAGAGGTAGTCGCACCTCAAAGGGGGTGTCGGGATGGAGAGGGTCGCTGTCGTCCGCACAGGAGGGAGGTGGGGTCGGGAAGCCGCACATGAGGGAGGCAGGGCTGGGGATCTGCGGAGCGGAGGGAGGCGGGCCTAGGAGGCCACACAGGGAGGCGAGACCGTGAAGTCGCAAAGGGAGGCGAGACCGTGAAGTCGCAAAGGGAGGCGGGTACGGGAGGCCGCACAAGGAGGCGGGGTCGGGAATCCGCACAGGGAGGCGGTAGGAGGGTTTTGCCTGGAAGGTTCCGCCAGGAGGGAGCCGCAGAGGGATGGAGGGCCGTGGCGGGCCGACGTCAAAGATGAACCACGCTGGAGGGCGGAGCGTGGCAGATGGGAGGGGGGGGGGAAATATTATCGGAAGTTAACCTTTGATACCATGTAGAATGGTGAAGTTCCTTACATCAAGGAGAGGTGAAGATATTATTTTATAGATAGAGGAAAATATTTACAAGTCGGAATAATTTGATGTGGGATTGGGAAACACCCTTTACCTAAAAATACAATAAACTGAGTTTAACAAAAACCATATATCTCAAAAAACCAAACTAGGTCTTTCCTTACCTTGCTTTGGACATTTTGAAATAAATCACAATTTCTGAAATATATAAAACAAACAATTAAATATTAAAAATCATATCCCAAAAAAACAATAAACAAAAAATAAAAAAACAAAACATTGAAAAAAACAGGAAGAAAAAATGGCAGTAAAATAACAATAGGAGTAACTCAAAAAAATAAGGGGCGAACAAAATAAATAGAATTGAATTAAAAACAAAAAAAAATTACTGGTTCGCACAAAAGGTGCGCCTGCCCTAGACAACATTGCGTATTTGAGTCGCGGCGGTCAAGGGAGCTCGGCTGGGTTGTGGTTGGTTGGGTCGCGGCAGTTGAGGGATCTCGGCTGGGTCATGGCGGTCGATGTGGTCTAACATCGGTTGGGTCGCTGCGCTCAAGGGAAGAGTAGAGTGTTGCGTAGTGTCGGAAGGGAAGGTCGTCGTTTGACCTCAAAAGAGGTATTTTCAATAGGGCGTATGAGTTGGTAGGTGAAAAAAATGCAAAAAAACAAAAAACAAAAACAAAAAGGCGCAATGGCGCGCGATGCGCCACTGCGCGCCATAGCGCAACATGGCGCACGCCACAGTGAACCATCTTAGACGAGCCATGGTGAAGCCATAGCGCGACACACCACTGCCTGGCACTAGCCATGGCGCAATGGCGCCCCATGGCTTGAGCCATTAATAACTATGGTTGGGTAAGTTATAGTTGTATGGATTGTTGTTGTCAGAGAGTAGGTGCAGGAAGGGAATAGTTTAAGGGAAACTATTGTATAGGATACCTTGAAATGTTAGTTTAGGAAGCTGTGAGGCTACAGGTTTAGTTTCATGAGTGAGTTTCTTAGTTCGGGGTATATTTAGTGGCTCCTAAGATGTATCTTGATGCTTAAATTAATCTGATAATTGGGATAAATATGATGTTTTAACTTAGTATAAATATTTGAATTGGTACCATGAATATAAATTGGAATATTTGTAGACATTTATGTTGGATTTCTCTATGCTATTTAAATAAATGAATTAAATCATTAAAATTGTGGTAAGTACGATTAATTAAATGATGAAGATAAATGTGGGCGAAGATTCCATATAAATTGAATTATAATTGATATGGAGTTAATGATTGAAAATATAAGAATGATAATGAGGAAAATGAAAGATAATGGGATGAATCATGATTGAAGGATGGAATGAGTATGATGTTAGTAAGATAGTAAGGAAGGAATCTCCTTGTTGGTGATAGTAATTCTACAACTTCATATGTGTTCATTGTCTAGCCATTTTTCAATTTGAATATTGAATGATGTTTATATGCGGTTTTATCATGTTGTGATGTTTATTGATATAGCCCTGCTTTTATTTACCTTTCATCGTACTGCTTGGATAATTGAGTGCTACTTATGCATGCTTTCCATGATTATATTATGTGATGTTTCATTCAATGTGTAGTTGGGATCTTGTGGCTTGGTATTGAATGGTAATGAGTAGCAATGGGCTGGAGGCTAGTTCTGAATGGGTAGAGTATGTGCAGATGATGGCATGATGACGTGATAGCTACACAGGGTGTAGTATATGGGAATGAGATTATGGATATGTAGATTATGCTCATCTGTTTGTTAATCCATGACTTCCTATGCAATTAGTGAGGGGCACTTCTAATGGCTAGCTACCGATTTGTGATAGAAGGGCCCTAATTGACAATTTGGAGGAGATGGAGTTATAATCTCAGGACCCCATTTCTTAATTATATACTGATGTTATTTTCCTTGATATTTTGATGGCTGTATCATGTTGGAAATGGAATGGTTGCAGGGAAACTTGAAAAATGAGAATGTGTTTTCCCTCATGTGCTCATATGTGTTCTTTAAAATGTTACAACCACAAATGAGTGACCTTTGGGTTCATTGAAAAAGGGGGATAAAATATCTTGATCAAGATAGGAGGAGAAGTTGATAGGGGGAGTTTTAAATATGATGATTCTGAAGCAGTTCTTTTAATGAAGATAAATCATGAGATAAGTTTATGATGATAGAATTTTCTAATATATGGATGAAGAGTGGTATATTATTGAGTTCCACATGCAGTGATACAATTTTTATTGGGAATGAATTGATTCATTGATGAAATTTTCATACTTCTCTTATTTCTCACACCGTGCATGGCTCCCTCAGGGTAACTTTGAAGTGTTTTGGGTTGATTGTGTTTTTTGAAAAAAATGTTGACAAGGTTAGTTGTTGATTTCCATCATGATTGTTGACCATGTATGGTGACAAGGCTTTAAGAAAAGGTATAAAATCTCTGGAAGTGGTAGAGAAAATTATGTGTACAAGGTAGTGTCTCTTCCCAATGTTTTCCATATTTTTGGGCCTTAAAAATTTATATTGGTTTATAGAAAAGGAAATATTATCACATAGTTTTTTTGGTGGACCTCATAGTTCCCAAAGGAGTTCACAATGGTTTTTCAGTAAAGGAATATGGAACACATAGAAGTTTGACTATACAAACCACATAGAAAGTTTGTGTAACCGTAAAGTGAAATTAGTAAAGGAATGGATTCTGTAAATAATCTATGCTATGCGAACTGCAAAGGGTGTTTTTGTTTGTGGAAAAAGGTGGTGAATTAGAGGGTACCACAATGGTTTTTTCATTTTTATATGAAGGGGGTGTTTTGGAGGTTGATGTAAGGGGAATAATACACCATGTGAACCTCACAGTGAGTGTAGTTTATAGTTAAGGATAATCCACAAATAAGTTAATCATAATTGTAATTATCAGGTTTTTAGGGTATTTTTACTATAATGGACCCCCAATCACTTGATTAAAGGGATAAAATTTCATTAGATATAATTATCACTAGGAGAATTTGGTTAAGATTGAAATGAGTTCACATAGAAGTTCTCCTCATGAAGTAGGTAGTCTATAAAGAAATATCCATTTGTGGAAGGTTTTTATAGTTCACTATAGTACATAAATGAGAAGGGGTTTGAGAGGCTTCATTCATCCATGGGGGTAACTCACGAAGTACTTTCACTATGAGGTGAAAGTATTTTCATAAAGGGTTTAAAGCAGTTCATAGAGGAAAAAAATAGTTCGTAAAGGTCACTCCAAAAAAAATCACCTCATAATGAAGTGTATTTATTCTATTGGGTGAAAATAGAGCTTTGTGGAACACTTATGTGTGAAATATTTTTTATTTGTTTCAGATCAACAGAAGAATCATCCAAAGGAACAATTCACACACTTCACTTGAGAGAGAAGTGAGATTTCAAATTGTGAATGGTAGTGAACTAGGATGGATAGTGAGTCCACTCTGAACTTTTTAAGCAATAGTGTGCTTTAGTGAGTTTGGTATAAAGGCACATTTCCTATGCATGCTCCTTGAATGTATTTCAGTACCGGTGAATTAAGTAAAATTGACATGTATCATGTATGTTTTCATTTCTACTCATAATTTTCTATGGGAAAGAGAGATAAGAGTGTTTTTTAATGATGAAATAAGATCCAAAGGGGATATTGTTTTAATCTACCATACCCTGATTCACCCCCCTCTCAGGGTATTTAACCTAGTTGGGATTACATTTTACCTCTACCTAAAACCATGTATATAGTCATCAAACCTTCAAAAGTCAAAAACCAGTTTTTTGAACTAAAATGAAACCAAAATAACTTAAACAAATATAATATCAACAAATTCATATATAATAGTATTAATAGAATAGTTTTTTAGGAGATATCGAATTTATCACAACAAGATATAAAACATAAACTGCTATAGGAATGACCTTAATTATCACAGAAAATACCTTTATCAATGCTTTTAATTCATATATAATGAAAGTTATGATAATGATTTATGATTTAAATCAGTTCTATTTTTAGTGATGAGAAACACTAGAATTAATTAGTGAAAGTTTTATTGCATATAAAACTAGAATTTATCATCACTAAAACTAGTGCTGATAAAAGATCATGCCAGCTTATACAGTTTACAACTACATAAAAAGAACAATGCAGTAGCCAATACCAAATAAAAAAAATTTATATTATAGAAATTAAATATTTACATGCAATAAACAATATATTTACCATGAAATATTTCAATACAAAGAGATCTACATTAAATCATTTCAATATAGTTCAATTAAATTAATGTATAAGTCACTTGAAAACAAAAATAATTACAAAAAATACAGAAATAACTTCACTCATAGGATACCTTATCCAAGGATTAACCTAACCCCATAAAAAAGAAACATGTGTTTTTAATAAAAAACAATACTTATTTTAGTAATACTATATAAGGAAATAAAGACAAATTATAATTTTAAACAAGTAATTTCAGTTATACTGGCCACACCGCATGTAAAATTGATGTGCACTTAATTACTACATGTCAAAAATGAATCATTAATAATTTTCTTAAATTTTCATGACAATACAAGTAGGTTTGCTCATTTTGAACTAATATTTCAATTTTTAATTAAAAACATGAATTTTCAGATATATCATCCACAACTTGTATTAAAATGACATGCAGTTAATTTTTACATGTTACAAATGATTCATCGGTTTTTTTTCTTGAAGTATCATGAATTTGATAATTTTTTATTAACTTTGACTATGAGAAACATTTTTGCAACTAAATTATATATATCATTTTTAATTTTATATCACACACTTTAAGTCATACAGATGACACCACACATCATAATGATGTGTGGTTAATTCTTATATGTTACAAATGAATCATAAATAATCATTCTAAATTATCATTACAATCTGATTATTTTTTCTTGGTTTTGAGTATGTGATTAATGTTTTGAACTAAAATAATATTTAAAATCGAAAACACCCACTTTAAATTATATCATCCACACCACATGTCATATTGATGTGAATTTAATTTATACAATTCATAAATGAATCATTAATCATTTTCAAAATGTATCATGACAATATGAGTATTTTTTTCTTGGTTTTGTGTATTTGATTAATGTTTTGAACTAAAATGTCACATTTAAATTCAAAAAACACACTTTTGATCATATTGGTCACATATTGTATCAGATTGACGCGTCATTAATTCTTACAGGTGTCAAATGAATTATCGATTTTTACCAAAATTATCATGACAATATGAGTGTAGTTTAGTTTTGAGCAATAGATGTACAAATTGAATGATAATGTCAAATTTAAATTGAAAAAATGCACTTTTAGTCATATTTTACACACCACATATAAAAATGGAATTCATTTAATTATTACATTTCAAAAATGAATCACTAATCATTTTCCTAAAGTATCATGAAAATATATTATTTTTTTATTGGTTTTAGGCATTCGAATCATGTTTTAAACTAAAATACATATCATTTTTAAATTTAGAGCACACAATTTTAATTATAAAATCCACACCACATGGTAAAATGAAGTGTGGTTAATTACTTCCAGTACTAAATTAATCATTGATCATTTTATCAAAGTGAAACAATTATATGAGCATGTTTAATTAGTTTTCAAAATATAGTGCATGTTTTGAAATAAAGTATATAATTTATATTAGATACATGAACTTTAATTCATATTTTCCACACTACATGTTAGAATGACCTGCGGTTAATTCCTACATGTCAAAAACGAATCATCTATTATTATCAGAATGTATCATGAAAATCCAAGTATTTTTTAATTTTCAATATGTGACACACATTTTAAAATATAATGTCACTTTTAAATTTAAATTTAAATAAGAAAGATAGAGTACTATAGAGATCACAAAAATAGAGATTTAGTAGAGGTTTAAATTTGATTTTTGGATGATTTTTTCTTTATTGGAAATAGATAGAGACCATTATATATTGGTGTAGGAGGAGGTGAAAAAGAGGGTTAAGAAGGCCTATATAATATTAGTCTCTTTCATTGAGGTATTGAAAAAGAAGATCCCTAGGGAAGAATAATCATTGGATCCATCTTCACATTGGTTTTTTATTTCTAGATCAATATATGGGAAGTGATCTATTATAGTTAATCAAGTATATATCAAGGAGATACTTGATATTTATAGGTAACTCATAGTTATAAGACTTATAATTGTGAAGAGTGATACACCTCCAAATGTAGAGGATCTGAAATAGAAGCTTGATCGAATATGGGTTTTTTAAGGTTTAAGATTATCCCCATTGGGAAGGGATATTTCCACTGAATTTTCTAATCAGAAATGAAGAGATCCAAAGCAGGGTAATATAGCTTCTATAACCCAAACCCATGAATTTTTTGTATTTTAGAATGGAATATTAGTTTTAATACTTATCTCCATAATCACTCCAATTCTCAAATTTTGGTAATGTTTTATAGCCATAGTTGGGACTTCTGGTATCCCAAGATCTTGAAGGATATTTCCTCTTACATTGTATCTCCTATAAAGCTAGATGAAAATAATATTGAAGGTAGGTTTGGATATTATATAGAGTTATGGTGGACATGAATCTTTTGAACCCTCATCCTGAAAATTCCATTCTAGTTGTTAATAGTGATAAAATTAAAATTCATTTTGGTTATGAGTTTACACCTATGTTCTATAATTTTTTAAAGCTTGTTTTCCTTTAGGTTTCTAATTTTATATAACCACAGAAGCTTTAGAATAAGAAACTAGATAAATCCAAGGATATAGGGATAAGGTCACCTATAAATTAGGGGGTTGGTACCTCAAACAATCCCATAATCAAATCATTGAAGTATCAGGAAGGAAACTCTAACAAATAGATAGAAGCTGGATCTATTAATATACCAAAAATATCTAAAAAAGGGAGAGAGGATGTAAGTAATGATTAGGAGATTGCAAGTACAATATCCTAGGAGAAGGATAAGGGTGGAATAGAAGGGGGTTCCTTATGGAATTCACTTCCCAATAATAAGGATCTCCTCACAAGGGATAAATATATGGTTGGAAAGAAATAAGGTGTGTTGGTTGAGGCAGATGAACCTTATGAAACACCCATAGTAGTCTCTCATACTGACCATATTGAAGTTACAATTCATATTTTTTTCTACCTCTTAATGGAAGAAACTTAATCCTCCCAAGGTATATGAGGAGTTTACTTTAAAATATCTCTCTTGTACCTCTCTAGAAGATAAGGTTTTGGATCCCTCTTCAGTAGTCAAGAATTTTAATAAGAAAGGGAAACCCAAGGGATCACTTGGTAGGAAGAAGTATTTTGAGGGAAAGTGAACTGGTGGTAGGAAGAACACATGAACCATAAAAGGACTAAATTGGGTATTTTTTTCACAAGAATTTAATTGAATGAAAAATAAATATTCAAGATGCAAAAAAGAAATAAAGTAGTAAAGGGGATGAAATGATTTAATATGCTTCGTCCATGTTGGGGCCTATATGAACAACAAAAACACCGACTGCACACCAAAAAATTATATTAATATTAAAATAATATGATTATGATACAAAATATGGTTGAACATAAACAATAAAAGAAATAAAAAACAAAAGTATTTGAACAAATTCATTAAAGAACAGATAAAATAAGAGTAGAGAAATTAGAGATTCAGACATATTTAAATTTGGTCTAGGGGTCCTAATCACTTTACAGTCTCCTGTGCTATTCATATAATCTCAATGGATGCAGACAATCTTAGGATCTAGTGTATAAAATAAATATACCACTGGTTCTTATTAGTTCATAAGAAACTTTTACTTAATCGCAAGGTAGGAACATTGTCACAATACTTCACTAGGAGCGGTACACTAATAGAGAAAACCATAGATGACATGGATGAGAACCAAATGTTAAACACTATAGATGATACCTCTAATTATAGGGTTTCACCAGAGGAGAAAAATACAAAAAACTAGAAAATGGAAACATCATAATGAGACCGAATTCTGAAAAGTTGAGGGAGTAGGGGTCCTTAATTCCCTTGACACCCACAGACCTCGAAATAGCCTAACCAAATAGAATATTCCATGAAAAAGACACCAAATAGAAGAAAAACACATATAGTGGATAACCAAAATAGGTATATGATGAGGATTAAATGGGTGGAATAAATGATAAACATCCAAGAATGTTAGCTGTAAGGATTAGTGAGTCAGTAGGTGTGGGATGACATGGACCAAAGTCATACCGATAATAAGTCTAAGTCAACAAGTGGCCCATGTGAAAACCAAATAGATCAAAGAACTTAATAAGTATAGATAAGGAATTTATAAAAATAATAATTCCAAAATATATTTAATGCTTGTGATATAAAAAAATCAAATGGAAGAATAATATAATAGACAATTTCAATATGAAAACAATATTAAAACACCTTATTTAACAAATCTACACCATTTTCAATTGAAATTGGTGATGTTATTGCACCTAAGTTTAATGAATAGGAACAAAATTCAATCTATCTACACAAAATTTGAATTTAGACAATACTATGGATTTATTCAAACTATCAAATGGGATATTATATGTATATATCTTATTCAAACATACAATTACAGATTCAACAAAATCTCTAATAAAATGTAATCTTATATCAATGTGTTTGGATTTACCATGACATACTAAAATTTTGGATAAATTTAGAGTAGATAGACTGTCACTGTACACATTAATAAAAGAATCATAAATTTTGAGTTTAGTAGACAAACCATTGATCTATAAGGATTCCTTAACAGCCATGTAAAGGCTATATATTATGATTATTTAGTTTAAAGGGAAACCAAATACTATATATTTAATTTAAAGGAAATAGAGACTCCATAATCAATTAAAACATACCCATTTAATGATTTTATAGTGTTAACATTTCCTACATAGTCAACATATTAATATCCAACAATTATTTTAGTAGTATCAACATTTTTACCATAACACAAATATATATGAAATGTTCATGAAAAATGATGAAGAATCCATTTTAAGGAATGCCGACATGGATTCCTTGGAGTGTCCATAAATCTTATAAGGGTGAAGATTTCAAAATATATATCAGACCTAGTGTGGATAATGTAATACATGACACTTCCAACAATGTTTACATATGGAATTTTTGACATAAATTATACATCAATAATATTAGTAGGTGGTTGAGTTAATGAAAGTTTAAAATGTTGTAAAATAGTACACCAATAGGTTTGAGGGATTAAATTTTTTTCCTATTAATGATTTTTAAAACATATTCATGTTGTGAAAGATATAACAGTTTATTTGGTATATCTCTAATGATTTTTACACCTATAATTTTCTTTGATAAATCCAAGCCATTCATTTAAAACATACCTTTTAATTGAGATTTGACATTAGTAATAAGATTAATATCATTGAAAATTATAATCACGTCATCAATATATAATAGAAGATAAAAAATGTTATTTTTGATGAACTTAAAATAAACATAAGAATCATATTGGTTCATAAAAAATGATTATTAAGTATAAAAGAATCAAATTCTCTATACCAATGCCTTGAGGTTTGTTTTAAACCATGCAATGATTTATTTAATAGGAAAACATGGTTAGATTTTAATTCCATAGAATAATCATCAGGTGACTTCATATATAGTTTATCATTAAGTTCATTATGAAGGAAGGAATTTTTCAAATCAAAAATTTCAATGTGAAGGTATTTATAAGTATAAAAAGAACGAAGAAAAATTATTGAAGAGTAATTAACAACTGGTGAATTTTTTTAGAGTAGCCTATTCCTTATCTTCAAAGGAATCCCTTTATGACTACTCTAGATTTAAATGTAATTTAATTTTTAGCAGTGTTATCCTCATTTAATTTGTAAATACAATTACATAAAATTACTTTAGACTTGAGAGGTTTATCTATGATAGAACAAGTGATATTTTTATTTAATAAGTATATTTATTTATCCATGGAAAATATGCACAGTTTTGAATCTTTATTATTAAAGTCTTTATTATAAGTATGGGGATCATCATCAACAAGATTCTAGGTAACATGAAAGGAATAGGAATCTATATAATATTGGATAAACCAAGTAAGAGTTATAGGAACCCTCTTAACTCTATCTTAGGTCAAATGGTATTCAATATTACTGGCAGGAGGTTCAGTTTCTAAATCTAAATCAGAATTAGAGATTAAATAAGATCATGTCACAAGCTGAGGATCAAGTAGAGGAGGTTGTGCAACAGACTCAAACTGGGTTAATGGATCAGTTTAAATATCCCCATTAATGTATGTTTCATCACTATTTATTGTGAAATATTTTAATTTACGATAACAAGACTTATAAAATATCACATCTCTACTAATTATACAGTTTTGGTAATCAGGTTTATCAAACCATAGTTTATAACCTTTGAAAACCTTGGTATATCCTATTAAAAATAAACTTGATTACTGTAGGTTTAATATTATCATTCATGAAATGTGAATATGTAATGCATATGAAAACTCTTAGGTGATTATAAGTGTTTGGTTTTTTGTTTTGAAGTTATTCCATGGTTTTAAAGTGATTGGTATAGGAAGGAAATATATTTATTAGATACATTTCCATAGTGGAAACCTCTACCTAGAAGGATTTATGGAGTCTCAATCATGCAATAATGATTTGGATTCTATCTAGAATGATTATATTCATTATTTCAGTAGGACCATTCTATTGATGAGTTTCCCTTACATCTTGGTGTCTCACAATCCCATCAGATTAATATAATTTTATAAATTTAGTAGAGAGGTATTCTAAGACATTATCAGTTCTCATTTTTTATCTTCTTTCCAACCTGAATTTAAATTAGTATTTTCTAGGTTTTAATAATATAAAAAAATCATATTTATTTCTCAGTATGTGAATCCAAACCCTTCTTTAGAATTCATTTATAAAGGTAACAAAATTGGACCCTCCATCATGGGAGGTAGTCCTAGATTTTCCCCACAAACCATAATGTATATATTTTAAGGTGTAGGTAGCCTTGAAGTTATATATATTAAAATGACTCTCTTAGCCTTTCCCATTATACAATCTTCACAAAAATAAAGGTTACTTGGTGTAATGTCATTCAACATCCCTTTTTTGTTAAGTTCCACTAGAGTCTTGGAGATAACATTTCTTAATAACCTATTCCATAATAGATTATTATCAGTATTATTAGTATACACACTACCAAACTTTCTTAAATGGGTATTTCCATTTATAATATACAACCCATTAATAAGGGAACCTTTAATGAAAATTCTAGAGCCTTTAGATATTTATAGGAAACCTGATCTAGAAATAAAGTTAGAAACCTTTTGCACTATAATCCCTAAGGATATAATATTTATTTGGAGGTCAGGAACCCACCTAACATCTTGAAAAGTAATAATAGATTGGACATATAGTTATATTAAAACAAAATCTCTTCCCTTTACTTGACACCTCATATTATTTCCTAAAATCACATATCCCTCCACTCTTTATATAAAATCTAGGAATGACTTCCTAAATTAACACATATAGAATTATAAAACTGAGTCCAGGACCCACTCATGGGTGATTTCATGGCTAGACACATTCAACACTTCAGTTTTATCATAACTAGAATCCACTAGAAGGGACTGGTCAGTGGGATGTTTAGTCTCTAGGTTTTGTTTAATCTTTCTACACCTAGACTTAGTGTTCCTGGACCTACCACAGTGGATGAAAATAATGTTTCATTCCCTAGAAATAGACTTAAAATTAGGATGTTTATTATTATTTCCTTTATTATTATTATTATTATAATCTTTCTCTTTACCCCTAGATAGAGGTATAACTCTTGTAAACAAACCCTCTTCCTCACCTTTAACTCTAGGTTTAGAATGAAATTCATTAGATAAGAGAGTTTACTTAACCTCTTTTAGGGTTAAAGAGTCACGATCATACATTATTTTCTCTACTAATATGTTTTAGTCATTGTCTAAATATATTAAAAGAATAATTTATTGATCTTTATCATCAAAAGTCTCATTTATGTTGAATATATCTAATATGACTTTATTAAATTCATCTAAGCGGGCTTTAATTGAAATACCATGTTTCATTTTAAATGTGAAAATTTAGTGTTTATTAAAAATCCTAATAATAAGTGAATCTATAATATATAATTTCTCTAACTTAATCTATATACTAGAAATATAAGTTTCAAAAGAAACTTACCTAAGGAATTTATCACCTAAATAAATAAGAAGAGAACTATGTGCCTTAACAAGAACATCATAGGATATATCTTAATAAACAGTAGAGTACTATCCAATTTTAGATACATTAACAATAGGTTTATTAGGAAAAAAAATATCATCAATTAATCCTTTATAAACTAGAAATTCTCTCATTTTAATTCACCATAGATTGAAGTAATTATTACCATTGAATTTTTTGATTTCAAATCTAGTTGTTGACATGTTTACCCAAAATATTAGATATCAGGTTTTTAGGACAATAATAAGAGTAAAACCCCAAGAACCCACCAATATCAATAGTTATACATGACTATCCATTTATATTTTAGAATTCAAAAGAATAATTGAGGTTATAGTAACTTCAATTAAAAATAGAAAAGGGAAGAGGAAAATCAATATTAGATTGAATTGAAAAATTAAAACAAAAACCAGATTGAAAAGAGGAAACAAATTTGAAAAAAAGAGAGAAACTAATGATGCTCTGATACCACTTTGTTGGGGGAACGTGAACTGACACTAAAAAAAACACAAAAACCCTAAAAATACTGAATTTGGTTTTTGTTAAAAATAATCAAATTAAATGAAAACTAAACATTCAAGATGAAAGAAAAAAAGAAATTAGTAAAAGTAACACATGGATTTAACATGCTTCAGTCCCATTGGGTCCAACTTGCATGTAAAGAATACCACCCATACAATCTTGTGTTTTATTAAGCTTAAAATTTTTTGCACATGATAAAAAATAAGTATGGCCAAAAAAGAAAAATCTAATACATAAAAAAAATAATTCAAAAAACTTCTTTCAATAATAGATAAAATAAGAGTGAAGAAATTATAGACCCAGACATCTTTAAATATGGTTTGGGGGTTTTGATCACTTCTCGGTTTCCCATGCTATTCATCTAAGCTCAAATTATGCATAAAATCTTAGGATCTAGTGTACAAAAGAAAGATCTCACCGATGATTCTTTGTTCTTTATAAAGATAAACTTCTTTACAAGGAAGGAACATCATCACAATACACCACTAAGAGTGGTTCACTAGAAACACAAACTAGAGATGAAAGGGATGAGAACTAGATATTCAACACCACATATGCTATATCCAAAACTAGGGTTTAAATATATGATAAATAGTAGAGAAACTAGAAGAGAGTAACACAAGAATGATATAGAATTCTGAATAATAAAGGGATAAGGGTTTATAAATTCTCTTGACACATGCATACCTCAAAACAACCCAGCCAAATAAAATACACCATGCAGATGCCACTGAACAAAACAAAACCAATTCTAGTGGATAAACCAAACAGGTGTATGAATAGAATCAAATGGGTGGAAGTAACAATAAATGAAAAATAATGTAATCCATATGGATCAATGAGTCACCGGGTTTGGGACGACATGACCCAAAGGTAGACCAACAAGTAGCCCAAGCTAACGACCTAAAGTGTTCCATGTAGAAATCAAACATCCCAAAGCACTTAACCCAAAAAATTTAATTAAGAAAAATAATAATTTAAAAATAATTTTTCATGCATTCAATATGATAGAATCAAATAGAAGAATAATATACTACACAATTTCAATATGAAAACTACATGAAAGAACCTAATTTCATAATATCTCATTCATGTGACAATAAATCAAAATATAATTTTAATAAGAAATAAATATATGTTTCTATAATTTTTTGTGGTTAGCTAATTATTCAATATAAAACACTCTCAAGAACATAATCTTAAACCATCATCCTCTGATGAAGGGTATTATAGAGCCTTGATGTTATTAATATTTTCATGACTTATTATATTCCCCCTTTACTTATTTTATATGAAATGTGCATAATTTGTGTGAAATATTAATGTTTTAATATTAAGTATAATATTTGAGCATTTTTAGAAGTAGTCAAATTGAGTCAGTTTAATGTTTTAATTATAACTATCACTATACTGATCCAAATTGTGTGGTTCTTGTTTGTTAGGATTCTCCTTTCAATATACAACATTTCATTAGAAGGAACCATGAGCCAATTCTGCCATTTGAAGGGTCATATGGTCCTCACAAACAAGACCAAAGAATCTGTGAACAAACTGGACCATCCTTGAAGATTGATTTACTGGGTTCAATCCAGAAGTCCAAAGACCTTAAATCTCCACCATAATTCGGGGGACACTACATTGCATCTTGGATAAAAATTTCATGGCCCAAAGCAAAGTACAAGGGGCCCAAATAAACCTTTGAAGTCCAGCCCACCATTCTGGCCGAGAATTAAAATCAGTATAGTATGCATGACATATCTCCTGATGTAAGCATCCAACCGAGCTGAGATTTTTCAGTGTAAAAGAGGAGATATATTCGGCCGACTTTGTTGAAGAAGTCATTCGAATTTGAAGGCATATTCCTGTTCAAAAATCCATTCACATTTTGGCCATCGAAAAAGAATGGATAGAAATGGACAGTTTACCTTTGTTTAATCAACCGGCCATAACTTTGGCTCAAATTGTCCAAATACCTCCAAATTTTGAGAGTAGTCGGAAAACAGTATTGTCTACAACTTTGAAGAAGGATTTATTTGAAGATTAGGCTTTCTGTATAGCTCAATTGGCGAAGAAAGTGGAGGGACAGATTGGGAATGCAAACAGTCCACTCCTTGGGCTATAAATACTCTCCCCTTCTCTCCTTGAGAGGGGTTGGCATTTCAGAAGAGAGGAGATCATATTGGCACGACCAAAGCTTTGCCAAAGGCTTGGGAGGACCTTACAAACTCAAGTTTTCACTTGAGAGACCTTTCCTCCTCTCTTTCTTTTCACTTACTTTTGTGTTCTTCATTTTTGTAATCTTGTAATTCCCTTTCTTTGTAATTCTGTTTTAATGCAAGTTACTTCTTCAATATCTCTTATTATCTTCCACCTTCTGTATTTTAATATTAATTTTCTTAAAATATTTTAAATTCAGTTCAATCCCCTTCCCTTCTTTAGCTTCCTCATTCAATCGAAAGTTCGTTTTTAATTATCATCATTGTTCGTGTGTGTGTGTCGACGTACCACTCTTTTCTTATCCCTTTCTTTTTCTTCTCTTATTAATTTATAATCATAATCATTATAACCGGATTATTAATCACCCAAATGGCTGAGTAAATCTCTCATTGGGGTGAGTTATAATTTAGGTATGTTAAGTGATTGAGAGCTTCTGCTCGATGAATATTCTTTGAATTAACATTGTGTATGTTGGACTTAACATGTCATGAATTAATGACTTGTTTTGTTTAACAAGTGGTTTCCATGGATTATTGGAACCATAAATACACTACCATAAATAAGTTTTGATTGAGATTAGAACCCTAAGTTAAGTTAAGGCTTGGATTAAAGCCTTCACACTTAGGAATTCCAATCAACATCAACTTATGACATGGGTGTTAATTTAATGCAATACAAAGTAAGGCTCAAGGATATCACATGCTTAACTCCCCAATGATGAACTCACCCCAATCTTTATCAATTTGGTAAATCAAACATCATCCATAAATCATTTCAATTAAGCTCTGCAAACAAACCCCCTAATCAAAACACAATCAACTAACCGGTCGATAGGCGATAATCGGCCACACTTTCAAATGGCGCCGTTGCCGGGGAATGGCGCTTTAAGTAGTCATTAGTTTCTGGTTATTGTCAAGAAAACACAAAAAAAAAACAAATTTTTTAAAAAAAAATTGAAAAAAAACACAAAGAAAAACCCGTCTTCTCATAAAAATCATAAACTGAAAAAACACAAAGAAAAACCCGTCTTCTCATAAAAATCATAAACTGAAAAAATAAAAAGAAAAACCCGTCTTCCTCTTTCTTCCAAAATCTCTCTGAATGCCCCGTAGCCTTCCAAACAATCCCTCGGATTTGTTTGACCCTGAAATTGAGCGAACACTTCGCCAACTTAGGAGGAACATAAGAGATACTCAAATAATTCAAGAACCAGTCCTCATTCAACCAATTGAATTAGATATGGCCAATCCTAGGGAACAAACATTGAAAGAACTTGCTGCCCCTGATATGAATTACCAACCTATTGGTATTCAATATCCAAACATTGAATCTGACTTTGAACTCAAATCGGGTTTGATTCATCTTCTCCCTCATTTTCACGGGCTAGCCGGTGAGGATCCACATCTTCACCTTAAAGAGTTCCAAGTAGTATGCTCTACCATGAAGCCTCAAGGGGTTTCTGAAGAACAAATCAAGCTTAGAGCTTTCCCCTTTTCCCTAGCGGATTCTGCCAAGTCTTGGCTCTACTACCTCCCACCTGGTTCCATAAACTCATGGGTTGACATGAAGAGACTTTTCCTTGAGAAGTTCTTTCCCGCTTCCCGAACAGCTTCTATCCGAAAGGAAATAAGCGGCATCCGTCAATTCCCTAATGAATCACTCCATGAGTATTGGGAGAGGTTCAAAAAGCTTGTGGCAACTTGTCCACACCATCAAATCCCTGACCAACTCCTGATCCAATACTTCTATGAGGGGTTATTGGCTATGGAGCGAACTCTCATTGATGCCGCAAGTGGCGGTGCTCTTGTTGATAAAACTCCTGCAGCTGCAAGAGAACTCATAAGCAACATGGCTGCAAACACGCAGCAATTCCATACTCGAGCACATGCTCAAGTGAAACAAGCCCAAGATAATCAATCCATAGAGCCCAACAAGATGACTGAGTGGATGAGTGAACTTACAGGTCTTGTGCGTCAACTAGCGGTGGCTACCAAAGCCCCAACCTCATCTTCTCCACAGTCACTATTCCCTGGACCTATCAAGAATTGTGGAATCTGCAACTCTCCATCTCATCCGACTGACACATGTCCACAACTTCAAGATGATCCATCTGATTCATCTAGTCCAATGGAGCTCAATGCGGCATATGCTCAGCGAAACTTCAACCCTCAACAATCAGGTCAGTTTGTTAGAAACTTCAACCAACCCCACTCTGAGCCCTTCTCTTCTACCTTTAACCCACCTCTGAGGTATGGTAATCCCATTTCTCATCCTCCTCAGTTCCCTCATCAAAATCCAAACCAATTCCAATATGGTCAAGGTGGTGGTAACTTCCATCAACCTTATCCTTTTGTTCCTCAACCTCAAAGGAACAATCCTCCTCCTGGATTCCACTATCCTAACGAGCCTTCCCAATTCCCCACCCAATACAATCGCTTTCCCAAGAACCAAAATCAAGGCCATCCCAATTTGGGACATGCCTCTTCTTCTAAACAACCATGGGAAAGTGCTGTAGAGGATCTTGCTTCCTTCACCCGTTCTAGCCTAAAGAACATTGAAACCCAAATAGGTCAACTTGCATCCCACCTTAGCCAGCAACAACCATCCAATTCATCCCAACTCCCAGCTCAACCATTACCCAACCCCAAGGGTAATGTAAGTGCAATTGCACTTAGATCAGGAAAGCAACTTTCTATGCCTCAAGATAAATCCTCAAACCCCCCTTTCGATGTTGATCTAGAAAATGAAAAGAACAAAAAGCTGGAAAAGGAACTTGAATCCACTCCTTCACCTTCTTCCATTCCACTTAGGAACCCGATTCCTTTTCCTCAAGCCATCTCCAAGCCTAAGAAGTCCTTTGAACCTGATCCTGAAATGCTTGACATGTTTAGACGTGTTGAAGTGAACATCCCCCTCTTAGATGCCATCAAACAAATCCCTAAGTATTCCAAGTTTCTTAAGGAATTGTGCACCCATAAGAGGCAACTTAGGACCTTTGAAAATGTTTCAACTCAACAGTCCATTCCCATGAAGTGCAAAGATCCAGGGACCTTCACGGTTCCATGTCAAATAGGGAGTTCCAACTTTGATGATGCACTCATAGACCTTGGAGCCTCAATAAATGTCATGCCCAAATCCATTTTCTCCAACCTTGGTCTAGGTCCCTTGCACCCAACAGGTATTGTCATTCAATTAGCCAATCGAAGCACTGCCAGTCCTGAGGGGATAATTGAGGATGTTCTTGTTCGGGTCAATGATCTTATCTTCCCAGCTGATTTCTATGTCCTTGACATGGAAGGTGAGACGACCTCTTCTCGATCTCCCCTAATTCTAGGAAGACCATTCCTCATGACTGCGAGAACCAAGATTGATGTCCACTCAGGCATCTTATCCATGGAATTCGGTGACCAACTGGTCAAGTTCAACATTTTCCAAGCCATGCGATACCCATCTGAGGATCACTCTGCATTCTCAATCCATGCTTTTGAGGACACTTCTAAGATTCAATCGAACCCCAATCCACCATGTTCTTTATGTTCTAATGATAAAGGATCTTGTGAAATATGCACCATGATTAACAAAGTCATAAATGGTGAAGTTGATGTGGACCTCTCATTCATAGACTCCATCAATCTAGAGGAACTTGAAAACTCTCTTGAATCCCACATCAACTCTGATCTCTACTGCTCCACCTTGGACAGTGTTGAGGAAAATGATCCAAACCCATCTAGAATCCCTTCTCCTACTCCTAACTTGTCTAGCTCTCCAATCAAGGCTGAAACTGATCTAAAACCACTTCCTTCACACCTCAAGTATGCATTCCTTTTCCATGATCCCTCCTACCCTGTCATTATCTCTGCTGCACTTTCTGAAACTGAGGAGTCCCAACTTGTTCAAGTGTTAGAGGAAAAAAAAAATGCCTTAGGTTGGACCCTAGATGATATTCCAGGAATCAACCCTGCCCTTTGCATGCATCACATCCATCTAGAGGAATCATCCAAACCAATTAGGCAACCTCAAAGAAGACTCAATCCACTCATACTTGAGGTAGTTAGGGAAGAGATTACCAAGCTTCTTCAAGCTGGTATTATCTACCCAATTTCTGATAGTGAATGGGTTAGTCCAATTCAAGTCGTTCCTAAGAAGGGCGGGATAACAGTTGTCACAAATGAACATGGAGAAGTGGTCACAACTCGGGTGAAAAACAAATGGCGTGTGTGCATCGATTATCGCAAATTGAATGATGAAACACGAAAAGATCACTACCCACTTCCTTTCCTTGACCAAATGCTTGAGAGATTGGCCGGAAAGTCACACTATTGCTTTCTTGATGGTTACACCGGCTACTTCCAAATTCCAATCGCACCTCAAGACCAAGAAAAGACCACATTCACTTGCCCCTTTGGAACCTATGCCTATAGGCGAATGCCTTTTGGCCTTTATAATGCTCCTGCAACATTCCAGCGGTGTATGATGAGTATCTTTTCTGAATTCATTGAGAATTGCATGGAGGTCTTCATGGATGACTTTACCATTTATGGCGAGTCATTTGAATCTTGCTTAAATTCACTCTCTTTGGTCCTTCAAAAGTGTGTCAAGTGCAACCTTGTGCTGAATTTTGAAAAATGTCACTTCATGGTTTCAAATGGGATTGTTCTAGGGCACATAATTTCTCAAGAGGGTATCCAAGTTGATCCAGCCAAAATTGAGGTGATCCAATCACTTCCTGAACCCAAATCAGTTCGAGACATTCGGTCCTTCCTTGGTCATGCCGGTTTCTATCGGCGATTCATTCAGAACTTCAACAAGATTTCCATCCCACTCACTCGTTTACTTCAAAATGATGTCACATTCAATTTTGACGAGGCTTGCAAGAGAGCCTTCATTGAACTCAAATCCGCTCTCACATCTGCTCCAATAATCCAACCCCCAGATTGGTCCTTACCATTTGAATTGATGTGTGATGCTTCTGATAGGGCCATTGGGGCTGTTCTTGGTCAAAGAAGAGAAAACATTCCTCATGTCATCTTTTATGCCTCAAAAACATTGGATGAAACTCAATCACACTACACTGTGACTGAAAAAGAACTTTTAGCTGTGGTTTTTGCCTTGGATAAATTCCGGCCCTATCTCTTAGGTGCCAAAATCATCATCTTCACGGACCACTCAGCATTAAAGTTCTTACTTAAGAAGAGTGATTCCAAACCAAGGCTAATAAGATGGATTTTAATGCTCCAAGAGTTTGACCTTGTGATAAAAGATAAACCTGGAAAAGAAAACCCTGTGGCTGACCACCTGAGTAGAATTTCTAATTCTTCTCATTCTGAAATAATTGATCCTGAATTTCCAACTGAACACCTCTCCTCTCTCACTCCAAAGTTACCATGGTATGCCCCAATTGTCAATTACTTGGTTTCCGGTGTTTTCCCTGAATATTTTTCAAAAGAACAAAAAGAAAAGATGAAAAGTGATTCAAAGCATTATTTTTGGGAAGATAATAAAATTTGGAAAACTGGGGCTGACATGGTAATTAGAAGATGTGTTGATGAAACTGAACAATCCTCCATCTTGGAATTCTGCCACTCAATGCCTGGAGGTGGCCACTTTGGACCACAAAGGACTTCTCGAAAGGTCCTAGATTCTGGATTCTTTTGGCCTTCGCTCTTCAAGGACTCACACGAGTTCTGTCAATCATGTCCCACTTGCCAAAAGTTTGGCACAATTTCCAAAAGAAACGAAATGCCTCAAAAGCCATTAATCTTCTGTGAGCTTTTCGATGTTTGGGGCATCGATTTCATGGGACCATTTCCCCCTTCCAATGGATTCTCATACATTCTTCTTGCGGTCGATTATGTTTCTAGGTGGGTCGAGGCCAAACCCACTAGGAAAGACGATGCTCAAACTGTGAGTGAGTTCCTCAAAACTCATATCTTCCATCGATTCGGAACACCACGTGTTTTGATAAGTGACTTAGGAACTCATTTCTGTAATAGAACCATGGAGTCACTTTTGAAAAAGAATGGGGTTGTACATAAAACATCCACTGCATATCACCCTCAAACAAATGGAATGACTGAACTTTCTAACAGAGAAGTGAAAAGAGTGCTTGAAAGAATTGTTAAGCCCACAAGAAAAGACTGGCCCGATAGACTTGGTGAAGCACTCTGGGCCTATCGAACAGCCTATAAGACACCCATTGGGATGTCTCCATTTAGGCTAGTTTTTGGTAAAGCCTGTCATTTACCAGTTGAAATCCAACATAAGTCATTTTGGGCTGTCAAAACATGTAATTTAGATTGTGAAAAATCTGGTGAAAAAAGATTGTTGCAGTTGACTGAATTGGAGGAGCTTCGACTCGATTCGTATGAGAACTCCATTCTCTACAAAGAAAAGGCAAAGTCACTCCATGACAAGCACATTATTCGAAAGGTATTTCATGAAGGTGAAAAGGTAATGCTCTTCAATTCTCGATTTCGACTTCACCCAGGTAAGCTCAATTCTCGTTGGGATGGACCTTTTATTATTACTAATGTTTACCCATTTGGTGCAGTGCAAGTCGAATACCCTTCTTCAAAAAGAACATTCACGGTAAATGGACACCGGTTAAAGCATCACCATGAGAGGCCATTCACTTCAGGTTCCACATCGACTTCCATTGACCCACCACTAGATGGAAATGGCGACCCACCAAATCCAAACCAGGGGGCACCTCTTTCCCTTTAACTCTCTCTCTATCTCTTCCTCTCTCTACCTCTTTCTTCTTCTTCCTCTCTCTTTCATTTTGTTACCACTTTATTCATCAAACCCTTTCTTTTTATCTTTCTTGTGTGGGTGTGTATTTTTTTTAAAAAAAAACCTTAAAAACTAAAAAAACCAAAAAACACAATTACTTAAAAAAAATTACAAAAAAAAGAGTCATGCTTACTCACC
Source organism: Viscum album (assembly GCA_963277665.1). Taxonomy (NCBI): domain Eukaryota; kingdom Viridiplantae; phylum Streptophyta; class Magnoliopsida; order Santalales; family Viscaceae; genus Viscum; species Viscum album. Next base: position 1,785,378,759 of record OY728151.1, on the reverse strand, counting down.
ATCTAGTTTTGAAATTTTGTCCAACCATTTTGGGGAGTCAAAGGCTTGTTTAAACTCAAATATATTGAATTTTTATCTCAAACTTGGGTAAACAATTTTGTGTCAATAACAAACATTTTGAATGAACAATTTTTGGTGGAAAATGATTCTCCCCTACCGCGAGGAATAACATTAGCCTTCATGCCAAGGTCATCTATGGCCATATTTTTCATTGTGTGTCTTCACCACTGATTGTGAGTCTTGAGTTTGTGGACCTTCGAGCTGAATTTCCATCTTTTGTATGCATTAATATGATAGAGGCATTTTCTAAGCCACATGAGAATCAGAATAGCCAAATAGCCCCCCGTTACCCTTACATTGATCCTACTTTTGAAAGCCCCTTTGAGCCTATGAAAACCTTTCTTTTGATAGCCACATTACAAGCCTAATACCTTGTCCCACCCAACATCTTCATGGATTTTCATTGTACAATTTATTGAAATTTAAGTGTGGGGGGAATGGACTTCATTTTTGGGCGTACTTTCATTGATTTCCAATGTGTCATCATATGCTTGAGGGCAAGCATCCATTCAAGTGTGGGGGAGATGTTGTAATTCTGTGAGCTTTGGGGTGTATATGTTTAATTGTCATTTGTACAAAAGTCATTGAAAAGTGTTCAAAAAAAAATGAAAAAAATTATATTAAAAAAAAATGAAAAAAAAGGAATGGGTTGTGTCTTGGGTGGGTCAAAAATCATTCATCCTCAACCTTTGATCGTGTTATAACTACTAAAATTAGTTCCATGAGAAGATCAAACATGGGTTGGGAGATGACTATGAGACTTGTTTCAAGCACAACTTTCGAAAAAAAAGCAAAAAAAAGAAAAAAAAAGAACACTTGAATCATCTTGTATTGTGTCATTATTGGAAGTATTCCATGTTGTACATATTCCATCATCTCACCCTATTCCATTTTCTATCTCCATCACTTTTCATTCATCACACATTCATTCCCTTGTAAATATGTGTTTCTATTTCCTTTCAATTCAAATTTCAAAAAAAATGTGCATTGATTTTTCCATGTTGGTGTTTTTAACCCCTCTTTTCCTTTGGACATTATATACCTACCGTCCCATAGCCACTGAAAAACCCCTTAAAAGTCCTCTTGATTCTTGTACACATTAGATTTGGGAATGGAAGCTGAGAGCTCTTACAAACTCTTGATTTTCACTTTTTGTTGGTGAATGAGTGAACCTCCTAAAATACATTTTTATCATCTTGAGAGGAGTAAGTTTTGAGTGCCTACATTTTCCAATTCAACCCTTGAACATGAAAAAATTAATTGTTTATGATGCATTATTGTGAACCAAATTTGTGATGGAATTCATTATGGATGAGTAAAATAGTCTAAACCTCCCCTGATTGGAGAAAACAAAATTTTAATATTTGTTGGTGAGTGAAAATGATTTTGTCATGTTTTTATATTTGTTGCACATGAGGACACGCGCAAATATAAGTGTGGGGGAGTTGATGTTATTAATATTTTCATGACTTATTATATTCCCCCTTTACTTATTTTATATGAAATGTGCATAATTTGTGTGAAATATTAATGTTTTAATATTAAGTATAATATTTGAGCATTTTTAGAAGTAGTCAAATTGAGTCAGTTTAATGTTTTAATTATAACTATCACTATACTGATCCAAATTGTGTGGTTCTTGTTTTGTAGGATTCTCCTTTCAATATACAACATTTCATTAGAAGGAACCATGAGCCAATTCTGCCATTTGAAGGGTCATATGGTCCTCACAAACAAGACCAAAGAATCTGTGAACAAACTGGACCATCCTTGAAGATTGATTTACTGGGTTCAATCCAGAAGTCCAAAGACCTTCAATCTCCACCATAATTCGGGGGACACTACATTTCATCTTGGATAAAAATTGCATGGCCCAAAGCCAAGTACAAGGGGCCCAAATAAACCTTTGAAGTCCAGCCCACCATTCTGGCCGAGAATTAAAATCAGTATAGTATGCATGACATATCTCCTGATGTAAGCATCCAACCGAGCTGATATTTTTCAGTGTGAAAGAGGAGATATATTCGGCCGACTTTGTTGAATAAGTCATTCGAATTTGAAGGCATCTTCCTGTTCAAAAATCCATTCACATTTTGGCCATCGAAAAAGAATGGATAGAAATGGACAGTTTACCTTTGTTTAATCAACCGGCCATAACTTTGGCTCAAATTGTCCAAATGCCTCCAAATTTTGAGATTAGTCGGACAACAGTATTGTCTACAACTTTGAAGAAGGATTTATTTGAAGATTCGGCTGTCTGTATAGCTCAATTGGCGAAGAAAGTGGAGGGACAGATTGGGAATGCAAACAGTCCACTCCTTGGGCTATAAATACTCTCCCCTTCTCTCCTTGAGAGGGGTTGGCATTTCAGAAGAGAGGAGATCATATTGGCACGACAAAAGCTTTTCCAAAGGCTTGGGAGGACCTGCCAAACTCATGTTTTCACTTGAGAGACCTTTCCTCCTCTCTTTCTTTTCACTTACTTTTGTGTTCTTCATTTTTGTAATCTTGTAATTCCCTTTCTTTGTAATTCTGTTTTAATGCAAGTTACTTCTTCAATATCTCTTATTATCTTCCACCTTCTGTATTTTAATATTAATGTTCTTAAAATAGTTTAAATTCAGTTCAATCCCCTTCCCTTCTTTAGCTTCCTCATTCAATCGAAAGTTCGTTTTTAATTATCATCATTGTTCGTGTGTGTGTGTCGACGTACCACTCTTTTCTTATCCCTTTATTTTTCTTCTCTTATTAATTTATAATCATAATCATTATAACCGGATTATTAATCACCCAAATGGATGAGTAAATCTCTCATTGGGGTGAGTTATAATTTAGGTATGTTAAGTGATTGAGAGCTTCTGCTCGATGAATATTCTTTGAATTAACATTGTGTATGTTGGACTTAACATGTCATGGATTAATGACTTGTTTTGTTTAACAAGTGGTTTCCATGGATTATTGGAACCATAAATACACTACCATAAATAAGTTTTGATTGAGATTAGAACCCTAAGTTAAGTTAAGGCTTGGATTAAAGCCTTCACACTTAGGAATTCCAATCAACATCAACTTATGACATGGGTGTTAATTTAATGCAATACAAAGTAAGGCTCAAGGATATCACATGCTTAACTCCCCAATGATGAACTCACCCCAATATTTATCAATTTGGTAAATCAAACATCATCCATAAATCATTTCAATTAAGCTCTGCAAACAAACCCCCTAATCAAAACACAATCAACTAAAAATAATCGACTATTACGAAGTACCATCACCGAGGATTCGACCCGAGTGCTGCTATACACATTAGCAGAGCACCAAAACTTTGACCGGTCGATAGGCGACAATCGGCCGCACTTTCAAGCCTACGGTTAATTTTTGTTCCTTTAATGATATTGATTTTAGTTCCATGGATTATGATTTTATAGGGATTAACCAACATTAATATATGGTGGAAAAACTTTAGGTATTTATGTCTAAGAGGGACTTTAGCTTCTCTATTGTGCATAATAGCCAACATATGTTAACCGATAGGGTCACCGTTAATGATTTTTCTTTATGTCATTCCTTAATTTGTGTCCTTAATAGTTACCAAGGAAGAAAATCTTTATGTGATGATATTGAGATCTTAGTCAAAATATATATATATTCACTCTCTACATTCTATGTATTTTAATTTCACTATGGAAATGAATTAAATTAGAGGAGAACCTACTTTGACTATTTCCAGTCAGGAGTTCATGGAATAAATTTATTATAATGAACTGGTAGAATTATAACTATATGGAGACATATACACTTAGTATAGGAGATCAGGGACTGAAATTATTTCTAAAAAACTGGATAGAAGCCTTGTTAATTTCAGTTCCCTAAATTAATGGGAGGCGGTTCAATCCATAACTTTGATAAAGATCAACCCTGACCATCTTCTCATTCTCAATTATATTTTAATGAAAATGGATAGGGATCCCAAACCTTTTAGATTTGATAATTCTTGGGTTAAGAATTTGGATTATTAGATAATTTTCTAAGAGGTCTAGGGAAATATATAATTTAATAATGTTTCCATTATTTTATTGTTAAGCTCAAAATTTTGAAATTCATATTATGAGCACAGAGCAAGGAAGAATTCTCAATCATGAATAGGGAATTTTTTGGTTTTGAAAGGGAACTCGAGGAGCTTCAGAATAGTTATGAAGAAAACTTTAACATCTTTATTCTAAATAAGTAAGTAGAATTATCAACCATTATTAATATGAAATTTAACTTTAAATAAGACACTTTGAAGGAAAATTTTAGTGCTAAATGGCTTAGGGAGGGTGATAGAACACTGCCTTCTTTAATAAATTGAATGCGGTTAGGAAATATTCAAAACCCATTATATATATTATAAATTTAAGTGAATTAATCCCTATTAATAAGGAAAATTAGGAGAATATTATTTATTACTTTTAGGAGATCTTTAATAGTGGATTTGATGTCAATATCAAGGAAATTGCTAATGCCATTCCTAGTATTTTTTATGGTTCAAAATAATGTGATTCTCATAAGAACCCCGAACTTAGTGGAGGTTATGAATGTTGTTTACCGCCTCATCCCGAGGAGTTTTATTGGTACTTATAGTTTCACTAATATATTCTTTTAGGTATTTCATTGCATTTTTAATGATTTCATGATGAAGATAATCACTATATTTTTCAAAAATGGTATTCACCTAAAGGGAATAAAATCTCAGTTTATGGTTATCGTACCCAAATATGAGGATGTGGAATACATTAATCTATTTAGAATTATGGATCTTGTTAAAATTATCTATAAGTTACTAAGTAAAATCATGGATATAATTATTTCTATTATCATTAACATGGTGGTGTCATGAAACCAGTATGTGTTTGTTCATATAAGGAGAATACAAGATTTCATTCTAACTACCTCTAAATGTTTTAACATGTTAATTAAATTTATTATGTATGGGAGCACAGACCTCAAATTATATGTTAATAATGCATTTTATATTATAACCATGTATTTTATTGTAGAGGTCTCATGCTATTTTGGATTCATAATGTTCTTTACTAATATTATTATTTACTTTTTCAATTATGTTAGGATCTTAGTTCTAATTAATGGATGTATTGATGTTTTTTTGTCATTATATTATTTTATTTGAAAAGGTTACACTTTATCCACCATAATATTCAATATTTATGAAAACTATTGAAGTATTTGTATCAATGATTTGATGAATAAATGAAAGATTAAGTTCATTCATGGTGAGAGGGATATCACATATCCATATCATCTATTCTATAAAATGGTATAATTCTATTTACTTAGGGTGTCTTGTGAAATATTGATCACATAAAGGAGGTCATGTATTATCATGGATTGGTGTCTAGTTAGTATATTAACTAGGAAAAGTCATTTATTTTCTTCATCCATCAATTAAACAATCAAAGGAAATTGTGTACCAAAAGAAGACTAGGCATTGAGGAAGGAATCCTACCTTTTAATTACTTATGTGTGTTTTTATTTTTGGGTAGATTTAACATTGTATACTTTAGGGGTTTGTTCACTAGAATAAAAGGGAATATTATCTATTGGAATGGTAAGTCTCTCTCCCTTACTGGCAGACTCTCACTTATTAAATGAATTGTCATTTCTAAATTTTTCTATTCATTTATGATTTACAAATGACAGATTAACTTGATTAAAAGTTTGACTCAATGTGTTAGAAACTTATTATGGATTATAATCATATTTGAGTGGAAATATATCACTCTCAGTTAGAGAACATGCTATAAACTGATCAAGGATGGGGGCTTGGGAATCAAGAACTCATATTTTTTCAATGATGCTCTATAAGCCCAATATTTATAGAGGCTTATGAATAAAATTTAGATAGAAATCAACTCATATGGAGTATTTTTATCCAAATTCTTCATTTTGGTTATAGGAATACATATTCTCTACCATTTCCCCTTGTTTCAAGATGATATATTTTAAGATTATAGGATATAGAAGATGGATCACTTTTATTAATCATAATCATAGTTTTTGGTTTGATAACTGGATTGGTTTACCCTTTTTAAAGCAGTAACATAACTAAATTCAAGACACTTATGTAAGGATAAATGAAATTTCCAATGTATCCCTGGATCAGTTACCTAATTATCTTAAATAAGTAATTTTTATTATCATTTCATGCCCAAAAGGACATATTTTTCTAGAAACCATATAGAAATAGATAAATCACAAGAAATATGTACAATAAATTCTTAATGGGTAGGAATTTTGAACATACCAAGATATTAAACCTTTTAAAATGGTCTCGGATTCCTCCTTCTAGGTTTCTGCTCATTTGGAGGGATACTTATAGAGGGTTTCCAACTGATGATGCTTTGATGCAATCTGATCTATCATTTTTTCAATCTATAGTAGTTGTAATGTGGGTTATGATTCAATCAATCATTTTTTTTCAATTTTGTTTTTATAAGGAAATATAGATTATTGTGATTAATATCTTTAAAGCCAAACATTTGTATGAAACTAGTATTTAAGCACTTTTCTTTCGATGTAACAACATAGAAGGATTGGTGCAATACAAAAACCTTTTCAATTTTGCTGTGGTTGAGGATTAATACCTAATTTGGTTTAATAGGATTTCTAATAGGAATGTGGGTCATAATTTCATCATCCATATGACTATGAATAATATCATGTCTTGTATCAATACTTTTGCAACTATGGAGACTGGGCTTGTTGAAAATTACATTAAGCGATATTTATTTTATATAGGCTAGGAATCAGGTGCCAGTTTGAGAATTGTGATGAATTAATATATATTATTTGGAACCCCCAATTTTATAATGGATTAAGATCCATGCTGATGGTGCATCGATAGGAAATTTGGGACCTTCATGCTATAGTGGAGTTTTTAGGATCTCGAATAGAGGATCATTATCTATAAGGACTATGAAATGGATATTTCATATGAGGAATATATGGAGGGATTAAAACCTAGAAATTCAAATTTTAAGGCTTAATAGATAGAGAAAATTATGGTTGGAATTGGGCCTGGCTTTCCTTCTACACTCCATCAATCTTAACACCTCCTAACCCCCTAGAGACTAGTAGTTGCATGGGAGGATTGTATGGAATATTTCAAATAGATAAATTTTGTTGTGAATCATATTTATAGAGAGGGTAACAAAATAACTAAATGGTTGTCTGACATAGGGGTTGGGATTGGGACTAGTTGTCGGTCTTTGGTTTTTCTTGAGTCCATTGAGGAGATATTGTTTTATGATATTTATAAAAATCCTAATTTTTATTTTTTATAATATTTATCATCCATAGAGATCACTCTTTGGAGGGATATTATTATATTAAATTGAAAATATACACTTTTAGTCATTTTAGCTTCACCATATGTCTGATTAACCTATGTATATTTCTTAGTTATATCAAATAAATCACCAATCATTTTCCAAAAGTATCCTAAAAATTTGAGTGTTGGTTCAATTTTTAGTGTGGGATTCTTGTTTTTAACTAAAATTTCGATTTCAAATTAAAAAAAAACTTTTACTCATACCATATACACCACATGTTGGAATAACATGCATTTAATTCTTACATGTCAAAAATGAATCACTGATCATTTTCTAAAATTCTCATGATAATAAAATATTTTTTCTTAGTTTTAAACATGTGAAGATTGTTTTGAACTAAAATATATATAATTATTAAATTAAGAACATTAAATTTTAGTGATATTGGAAAAACTACATATTAGGATAATATGAAGTTAATTTATACTTTTCACAAATTAATCATTGATCAATGTCTTAAATAATCATGATAAACCAAACCAGTTTTATATGTTTTAATCATGTGATGCATGTTTTGGAATAAAATGTAATTTTAAATTGAAAAAACAAAATTTCAATATTACTGACCACACCATGTGTAAAAATATTATGCAGTTAATTCCTATAAGTCAAAAAATGAGCCATTGATTATTTTTATATCATATCATAACAATATGAGTTATTTTTCTCAGTTTTGAGAAAGTGATGCAAATTTTGTGATAAAATGTCACTTTTAAATTGAAAATAAACTCTTTTAGTATAAGTTACCAAATTTATAAAACCATATATTTATGTTTTATCAAGTATTTTAGGTTCCCATAGGGTATTTTTAGTCTTTTCAAGGACAATCATTTTGGTCATTCAGTAGGTTTAAGCCTTTTAGAAATTCCATGGTTAGTCATTTTGGTTATACAATAGGTTTATTCCATTACCAAATTTCATGTTTGGTTGTTTTGTTCATGTGGTAGGTCCTTTATGGTTAGTCATTTTGGTCATATAGTAGGTTCATGCATTTTCTAAATTTCAAAATTAGTCATTTTGGTCATGCGATTGGTCCTTGATTGTCATTCATTCTGGTCATGATGTAGGTTCATGCCTTTTCCAAATTTCATGGTCAGAAATTTTGGTCATGTTGTTAATCCTTAATGGAAATTCATTTTGGTAACTTCTAAAATATTCACGTTTAGTTGTTTTGGTCATGCTTTAGGTTCATGCCTTTGTGCCGAATTTAAGAAATTTCTAGTTTTTCCCTGAATCTCTCAAAATGATGTAAAAACGTGTTTTTAAGGTAATTAATTCCATTCATTATATATGATTAAATGTAATATTGATTAATGTTTAATTAAAAGTAAAGTTGAAATAGTTTTTTAGAAAACCATAGACTCATATTTCTTATTTTAAAATGAAATTATTTCCTTAATTTGATCTGTTTCTTTCTATCATGTTTGAGTGAACCAAAACCTTTCCTCTTGGATTCTTGGAAACCCTTCAATGATCAACCTAAAGCTTCATCCTACAAGTTACAATATAAAATCTCACACATAACCATCCTATAAATTATATGATTTATGGAATATATTTCATCACTTACATCCCAAATACTGTTTTAGGCATATAGTTTTATAGAATTATAAAATTTGTTAGATTGAAAACTGAACACTTCCACAGAATGTCCATTTTTTCAAAAAAATGTTCTTTATAAAGACACAATTGTTACATTCAATAAAAATCCCACAAACAAATTTATGAAATTATTAAGGTTCATATCAATTCATAATCCCTATGAAAATCATTTTAAAACATGGGATGAGAAAAAAAAATATTATTAAGGGATATAAAATAAAGGAAACCCACTAGTCAATTTGTAAACCTAGAAATTCATAAAAAAGATTTCCTCATCCATAATAAAATTTGTGCTCAAATATCCATTAACTTTTTAATGAAAAGAAAAACTTAATTTATCATTATATTTCATAAAAATATTCATCATAAATCATTTAGGAAGAATAAAAATCATAAGGGTTTCTTGGAAAAAATAAAAACTCATGAATACCTTTCCTTGGAAAAATAATCCTTTCACCTTTTTAAAAGGCCATAAAATTTCCTTAAAAACATAATCTCACCTTCTTACCTTTTTAAAATCAAATATTTACTAATAATTATAATCATATAATATAGTAACATTGGTAAATTATCCTTTTATTTACCCTTAAAATAACCCATATAATGGAACCACTTAATATTACAATTCCCATATCTCTTAGGAGTAACCTCTCATCGGTAAAGTTTTTCACTTTACCCATTATATTGGGGAGCTATATCAGGATCAAACATCATCATAGCTATATATTTCTCACATTTCATTCATATAAAATGTACAAGAACCATATAATGAATAAAATACAAATATCTTACACTTTAACCATAAAAAGAAAATGAATTTGAGTTCAAGTCCATAAAAAATAACACTTTCAGTTATCTAAGAAGAAATTTACATTTCCATATATTTTTTTAAAAGTAAAAATTCATAGAAGAGAGAGAATAAAAACTTCTTTGAAAACCCATGTTAAATTTTATAGGAATACTTATAATGAATTACGTCTATCAAGGTTGGAAATGGAGATTAATCCATATACATTAAAAAAATTCTTTTTGAACTGTTGTAAAAATTCAAAAACAACTCATATGGAAAATGTTGAAAATATTAATTTTTAATAATTTATAAATAAAATAAAAAATATTAAAAATGACCTCTATAAATCTTTGATACATTAATAATAATATTTATGAAACATTTAAAATTACCTCAAAATGGAAGAAAAATAGTAGTAAGGAAAACTTTAAAATTTGATTTTCAAAAGAAAGTCACTTATCTTGAGTCCTGAGACATTTTGTTCATACATTTACCCAAATAATTAGTAGAATTATATTATTTTTATACTTTCCTAAAAATATTTTTCACTTTATTCTCTTGTTATAATTATTTTTATTTCATTTATTACTAAATTGGTTATGTTTACAGTAGATGTTTTGAGGTCATTTGGTTAATAATATCCAAAATAACTTTAGTGCATTGAACTTGGTTAAAGGAACATAGTTCCATTATATAAAGTTATTTTAACATGTTATAATTATAATATTTATAAATTTAATATACTTTTATAACCATCCATTTAAGGTGGCCATGAAAAATTAATTACATTGTTGCATGGGGATGGTAGTCCGTACGTACATATGGATGATATTTTAAATTTTCTATCAGATAGAAATGATATAAAGTAGAAAATATTTTAATTTTTTGAATAATAAATATATTATAAATACTATATGTATTTATTAGTTCCATTCTTATGACCATCCATGTATGGTGGAAATGAAAAATGAATCAGATTTCTTCGTGGAGGTTGAAGTCCACATGTACTCATGAGTGATGTTAACATTTTACAATGGATAAAAGGATAAGAAGGTAAGTGATATCCTATATTCCTAGAATCATAATAATTTAATAAAAATTATATATATTCATTAATAAAATATTTATAACAATTCATGTGAGGTGGTGATGGAAAACAAAATACATTACTTCGTGGAGATGGAAGTCCACACGTATGCACAAACAATATTTTACTTTACCAAAGGATGGAAAAGATATAAAAAAGAGTTGTTCCGTATACATAATAAAATTTTAGTATTTATAATAAAATTATTTAATTATTTTTTAGTGGTTAGAATATATTTTAAGGTGGTATAACAATAAATAAACTTGAAATATGTTAGTTAGGACTTATACCTCCTCCCCAGATATCTCCCTTTGGATTACACCTTAAGTCTTCTAGGATTTTTCTTTTGAGAAGACTAGGACCTATAGGAAATATGGATGACATTTTGGAATGTATTTGGATAAGTATTGGGTGATATAAGTGGATAAAATGGTGTAAAAAAGTTGGGATAGTAGGTTCCCTTTTATAAGTGAGGGGAGTGACACTCTTGTAAATAAATAAGACTTTAAAATAATATAAATATATTTATCAAGTAAATAGAATAAAATTTAGTCAAATTTAAAATAAAATGTAGTATAAGGCTAAAATAAATTCAATTAATCTCATTTATACAAATTTTAGAGATATTTTATGCCTTATATCTATATTTACCCCCGGTTAACCCTTTTAACCCTTACCAAGGTGATACAGGTTTACCATGGTAAATATTAATTATATACAAAAAAATAAATTGATAAAATTACCGAATTTTAAAATCTTTAATCAAAATATTAAATCAAATTTTCAAGATTTAATTTATAGAATTAAAAGAAATCAATTTTAATATAAGTGCACAAAATGTAATGAAAAATGTTTTTTTAAATGTGTTTTTAAGACTAAAAATGAATTTATAACAAAATAAATTATAATGTTTATTCCTAGGTAATTAATTTTTATTATTATTTAAGGTGGATAATGTTACTTTAAAACCAATATAAAACCTAATGGGACTTTACTTGAAAATAAATGATGGTTTATAAAAATTAGTATTTTCCATTATTCACTTAAAAACAATTCTTTTCAAAATAAAATTACCCTAAGATAATTTCAATATGATAAATACAAAAATGAATTTAATTTTATTAATTTAAAACTCTAAAATTTAGAAATTTAGTTTTTAAATAAATCCATATATCGAATGAAAAAAAATTCAGTTAGTATAAAACCATTTATTTTCTAAAAAAACAATAATATAAAATTATTATTTTATATATTAATACATAAAATATATTTATGGACATTAATAATACATGAAATTGATTTATTATTAATGTTAATTGGGTTTCCACATCTATCCTATGTAAAACTCTTTGTTTTGGTGCAGTAAATTGTGTGAAGATTCTTCCACAAGATATGAGATCTGTTACTTCTCCTATCATTTTTTAAAATGTATAGATTAAATATGAATTGGTTAATTTATCTAAATGGATTTTATAAACCTTAAAAAAATATTAGTCTAGTTATTTAAAATTAAGAATTATTGTTTTAAATAATCTGGGAAATTTATTTTCATTTCATGGAATAATGTTTAACATAATATTATTATTTCATTATTTGAAAGAGTAGTTTTCTTGAATTCTATAGAAAAATTATTTTATCTTAATAATATGAAAATAGAATGAAAATGATTATTATAATTCTTATTTTAACAATTATAGAGGTTATATATAAGTGACAAAAGTATAATTATATATTATAGTGTTATACTACTTAATAATTTTTTATATGAATTATTTTCATAATTATGAAAAATAAATAATTGAAATGGGAATTATCACATGTTGATGATAATTGATATTTCATGTTGAGAAAGTCAAATAAATATTTGGATTTTTGTTTGAATGAGTTTTATGAATTTCTTAATACTCCCCTTTTGTTATTTATTTAAATAATATGTTATCTATTTAGAAGTGATTATGTTTTTTCTTGTTTATCATGTTTTAAAATGATTGAAACTAATAAAAAATGTAAATCTAATTAAATTAAATGATAAATTAAGTAGGATGATATTTAATTGTAGTTATTATAGAAACTATATGAATATGTAATTATTTAATTAATAATTTTTAATATTTTGTTTATAAATATCATTAGCTACTTACTTAGGTTGCCTTTTGTGGAAAACATATGCATAACAAACTGGTTAAATCAAGATGGAATTAAAATGTTTTTTTTCTAATTATAAAATGTTTGGGGTTGATAAATACAATTCATTGTTTTGGGAGGCTAGTGTAACACCCCAAGATTTTATGAAAAATATTATTTTAATTTCATTAATGTCTTGTGTTGTATGCTACACCAAGATTACCTTGCACTATACGCAACACCGTATTAGCTTGCAGTATACGCAACATTATTCTTGGATCGTGTTACACACAATTTTGATAATAGTTATTCTATGAAACATTGAGTATATATATATATATATATATTCAATGTATAAATGAAATATGGTTGGATTATGTTATACGAAACAACGAAGGATTCTTGCACAGCACGCAAACCTGACTTGGCTTGCATTACACGCAATCGCGACCTTCCTCGATAGCGTGTGTTGTACGCAATACCGAGTTTCACTAAACAACGATATGCTATTAAAATATTATTAAAACTAGCTGTTATGAATAGTAATAACCACTTTTTGAAATTTTGTAAATTTTATTTTTCAAATGGACTTCATTTCTGGATTCGGAATATCGAAATTAGCTTAGGGTGAAATTTTGGTACTTTTAGGATAACTTTCATTTTCTGATGAATAGTGAAAATTACTAAATTTTAATTAAAAACAACCCTTTTAATAGAAATAATTAATAGTGATAAATTATTAATTTGATTGGTTTTAAAGTATATTTATAATATATTTTTACAATTTAATACAATTTTGGTTATTGGATATAATTTCACATTTAAACCAGACATAAACAACTGTCAATCTTTTGATAGTTATTATCTCTTAAGAACACACTATTTGTTTTGACGATGGGAATTAATTTTTAAATTAACTAATGAAACTGATATTTTTTTAATTTGGTAAAATAGACATCATTTTTTAATTCATAATATCAAATATAGCTTAGGCCTAATTTTTGGTATTTTTCTGGAAACTTTCATTTTTTGATGAATAGTGAAACCACTAAGTGGTAGTTAAAAAAATGATTTTTTCATAAAACTTAATTTTACCGCTTATGTGAGTGGAATTTCAAAAATCCGAGAGACACGGTTGATGTCAGTAAATAAAATGTGGTTCAATGAGATGAAAATAATTTTTGGTGAATAGTAACTTTTTACTTTTTTTTACCACGGTTAAAAGTAAATAGGGTAATTAAGGGTAAAATTGATATTACTATTACCCTAACACATGTCCTAATTCTATTGGACAAGTTTAATTCGACCAAAAATAACCTTAGGAATAAAATATGACCATTTAGGCCCACTTGGATTTGATTAGGACATTTATTATTAATTTATTTAAAGAAGGGTTAAAATAGTTAAAATCAAAGTTTAATGAGTAAATAATTTTTAATATGGGGTTATACATAAGATAAATTCGACTATAAATATTCATTATAAAGATAAAAAGATTTCCTACATAATGGTATTTTATTTGTAATTTTTAGACATTAAATAATTTAATTTATTTATGACACAACGATGATGTAGTAATTATCCTATTAATGAAATATTGACACAATTGATGTTATAAATACCCAAATAAATGTAATTTGAGACTTTTTATGAATTAAACTAATTTTCTAGGTTAATATGACATGTTAGTATTTATTTAATTAACTTATTTCGAGCTAATCATTCTGTTATGATTTTCACAAAAATCAATTACTAAATAGTGTCAAAATTGACATAAAATAGTTTTTAAAAAAAATATTATATTATTAATTGTTATTTTATTCCTAAAAATCTAAGGTTCGGCCAAATGACTTAGATAAGGTTATATATATTAATAATAAACAACTTGGGGTTCGTTTGGTTTGATATAGTAAGTTTATTAACCTTATAGTGTAAGAAAACAAGAAGACATGGTGAAAGTTAAATTATCTAACTTAAAGTTAAATATAAATGATAAGGTTAAAATTGATACCTAAACTTGTCTAAATTCTATTGGATGAGAGGATTTAGACCCCTACCCACCTTATCTTCGAGATATATCAATTTGGAGCTATTAAGAACCGAATTTGACTTTATAATAAAATAATATTTTTTGTTATTCCAAAGGTGCCCCTCTCCTCCCTTATAAAAGGGAACCTCCTCCCCCTCTTCCTCACACCACTTTGAGCCTTCAAGCTCGGACAAACCCTGCCAATTTATCCTCTCCACTTCCCTAGAAACATCCTAGAGGTTCTGGTTTTCTTTAAAGACCTATTTTAGTGCCCTAAAAGGAGGTCTCAAATAAGCACTTCAAAGAAGAGGTAATGCCCGTTACCAATTCTTTCATCTTTATTTCTTATTCCACTTCTTCTTCTTTAGTTGTTTCATTATGAAGTAATAACATCAGTATCAATCATATAATGATATGTTATTATAAGTATGAAACAACCCTATTTCACCATCTATCCATCCTACGGAAAACGAAATCACCGCGCGTGCGTACGTACGGAATACCGTCTCCACGCCGTGGTGTAATCTATTTTCCACCACCACCTTAATTGGATGGGTATAATGGTTTACATAATAACTATATATGATTATTGTAAAGTGATATTTATTCTTAAATAGTATACATACACTCCAATACAATTCCACGATCATGAGAATGATATCATCGCTCGTGCGTACGTACGGACTACCGTCTCCACGACGCGATGAGATTCATTCTCCACGTTAACCATTCATGAATGATTATAAAGTATATATAATAAGTAATCATGAAATATATGACATAATAATGATACTGGATTTATGTGTATATATATGTATGCCATCTACTTAATTCCATTCAACTCAATAAGGAAACGAAAACAGCGTTCATGCGTACGTATGACCTACCGTCTCCATGAACGGTGTATTTCTTTCAATTTACTGATCTATTATATATATGTATATTCTGAATATATATTATATATAAATCATGTTTTATATTATGTAATTAAGTAATCGTGATCTAAGTAATCATATGAATAATTACAAGTCAAAACACGGACGAAAAATGAAACGATTTTACCCAAAACACTCTTTAACATGGAATTTACAAAAGAATGGGTAATATAAAGTCATAAGTGAACCATATATGATATCATAATAATTATTATGATTCTCGAATAAGTCAATGACATTATTTAAATCATTATACAGGAGGTTCAGACACTTACGAAGCAAATCAGACCTAAGGTAAGGGAAATATCACAATCTCATTTTTATCTGAGATTGTTTATACTTTAGTATTTACTGGGGTGTATTTTATCATCCACATCCATGTTTCCTCAATATGTAATATTATTTCCATCCACCTAAAATTTTTTAAATCCAATTTTACCCTTCGGTGAGTTTTAGTAAAGGATATGAAAGGAATCTTTTGTCGTTTTTCGTACGAGGTACTTTTTGACTTTTCCGACAAAAGTATGAAGAATGTTTTTTTAACTTATACGGCATGAATGGATTTTTAAAACATTATTTCCAAGAGGCTTCCTTTACAAGTTTTCAAGTTTATTTTTAATCAAATTATTTTAGTTTAAAATTTTATGACATGTTAAGAAAGGAAAATGTTTTTGAAGTAGAAAGGATATTTTCCTCAAGAATGGAGTTCAAGTGTTTTATCAAAATTATTTTCCATATAAGATAATATAGGGTTCTGTTTCTATCCCTATCATTACATTGATTTTATTATGTTGTGATGGAATTATTTTTATGAAATCCTTTATCTTATATTAATTGTTTTATGATGTCATGTTGTTTAATAATCCCATTTTTATTACATGGGTTATGCAATGATTTATGATTTTGTGGCACACATAAGAATGGTATCATTATGAGATGGGTGGGACCTATATCTCCCTCCAATGCATTGGGTAAAGATTTTATATCTCATGATATAGACATGGCTGAAACGGTAGGTTATACCGGTTCAGTGAAACAGGACTGAAACGAGGAATGAAATAGGTTCAGAAATGGACTTTGTCTACTAAGATAGTCTTGGCAATGAGTCTTGACTAACAAGAAATGATTATATATGATTATGTGTGTATGACACAAAGTTTCATGTTTTATGTTATGATTATTGGGGTTCCCTTTCACTACTATGATTTATCCCATGTTATGAAATTATGATCTCTTTTGCAGGTTAAGATTTCCAAAAGATATGTTCTTATGAATATGACGTGATTGATATTTCTTTTGTTTACCCTTACTGAGTATTTGAGCTCACCCTTTTATGTTTTCTTTTCCCCAGTACATAAATAAAGGATTTAGGTTTAAAAAAAAGAAGATCTTTATGGGAGATGTTGAAGGTCTTTCACCACTATTAGAAGATTATATTACGAGTTTCCAAAGACACTAAACTATTACGGTCCTTGTGTGTGTGTTTTTGTTATGTACTAAGTATTCCGCAAAAGTAATGTAATGTCCATGTACGTCAAGCTTCGAGTCTCTACAGCTAGATTTCCTAGATTTCGTGGCCTTAGTACCTTTTCTTATGTGTAAAAAATAACAATAAATATGTATATGTGACATAGGGTGATTAAATCCTTACAATGATTTTATGTGTTCATGATAAATTTCACATGGTTGTGAACTTTTGAAGAGCAATGTACTCGGAGCCCAAGAATACCATAATGGTCAATTCTGGTGATGTAAAGACATATTATACTTATGCTCAATGGTATGGGAATGAAATCTGGGTGGTTGGGATGACTTTATAGCAAAGATTTCTCATTAATATACTTCTTATTAGATATTTTTTGTTGAAAAAAATGGCCAGATGTTTTTTTATTTGATTGTATTCAAACTATTTGATTCATTTTAACTCAATTCACTATAAGTTCTTATTGATGAGGTGGATTAGGTTGAGTCCTAGAGTAACTGGATGATAATGAAATGATAAATGAACTAATTAAGGAATAGGGTTGGTTCTTGGTATTCACATATGGAAATGATATACTTGAGAATATATACAATAGAAATTATGACACTAAAGGTATGGTATTATAAGATCAAAGTGTTAATCATTGAAATGGAAATATATAAATATTAATTAATGGATAATTAATTAATTAATGTGAAACTTTATGTTTTATGTTTTCTTGAGAACTAGACTTTAGCAGTAGTGGCTAAGGGTTTTGTGCGATAATAGCGGTAAATTATTATAAGACTATGAAAATTCCATTATTGTTAATTATGCATGATATTATTCTACATTTTTTGATTTAATACACTACCCCACCTGTTTTTGTAGGAAAAATGAAACCCAAATGTTTTATGGGGTGTTTTCTCTAATATCTAGGATTCCAAGGGAACAGATGACTAACATTTCCCTCTCCCCGTATCTCCCTTTAGATGTAGTTATAGATAGGTGTATCCTGATCTATAATGGATTACAATATAAAGTACATTCCTACTCATACTAAAATGGATATCGATTTTAATATAAATTTTTGTGTGGTATGCAATAGATTAAGGTATAGCACGTACTTGTATCCAGATGTGATAGTTTTGGGTTTCTATGGGTTTACATGAATGAGTAGGGATGGATTAAGGTATAATGAATTTTCACTAGTTTTAGTGGTATTCGAGTATACACTTGGTCATATATGTGATGATGATGATGATGAGGTGGATATACAGACTAATTCTAGCATGAGATATTTTGATCTGGATGGGACTAAGGTAGGTAGGATCAATGTGAGGTTTATATTAGGGATGAATTGACTTGGAGAAGGGATGAGCATGAGATGTGTGGAATTGGGGCATGAGAGTGAAAACACAGCGGGGAAGTGTAATTAGGGTACCTTCCTTAATTTATATAAGATTTTAATATGAAAGGTTTACTTATATGTATTATTTGAAGACTTATCAATGGTGAGGATGATAAAATAGAATTACTTATTAAAGAGATGAGTTAGTTTCATTTATTTATCCACAAATATTTAGTATGATTCTTTCACATTTTACACAATAGGTTTTTGGGAGGATCCTACTGAGTATACATGTTATTATAAACCCATGTATATATAAACTATTTTTTTGGTCCATGAGAGTTGGATGGTGATTGAGCTGGGTTTCATTAGCTTGAGGAGTTATTTATAAGATGTTGGAGCTTCGTGATCGCTGTCAAGGATTTTCTTTTGGTACTTGAAGTTTTCTTTTTAGTAGTATCAGTTTCTATATAACATTACATGTATTAGGATTACTTATTTTATTTATGGATGGTGATAGTTTTGGGTATTCCCATTTTATCTCATAATCATTAAATATTTATTATGGAAATGCCTCAAATGTGTAGGATTGTATACCCTTAGTGTTAATCACCAACCTATGGCCCATTGGAGGTATACTTTTGGGGTGATTATCTCTCTTTTTTCATTTTCAACTCAATAGGGGTACCTCTAGAGGGTGGGGGTTGTCATAGAGTGGTATAAAAGATAATGGTTGAGAAAGAGTATGGATTTTAAAGTTACCCACTAGTGAGGATGCATGTGTTGGTTGGGAAACAACATCAACTTGTATTTGTATGGGTTTTACACAAGGGATATTAGCTAAGACACTGGATTTTGGTTCTACTTATGATTTTATGTAAGGACCTTTAAGTTTACTAAACATACTAAGTGATGTGATGTTGACTTTAGGGTAGAGAACTTGGTAAGGATAATTCATCATGATGTTATGAAACTATGTTTTTAACTAGGTAGATAAAGGGAAATAGGTTTAAATGGATTAATTAATTAAATTAATTATTCTTAACATGTTTTATGTCCCAAGTTTAAGTTTTACCCATGTTTCTTATTTTATATATAAGGAAGCAGTCAACATCACTATCAAGTTCATGACGAAGATATTGATCAGGATATTCCTATGGATCACCATAAAGTGGAATTCAATGATGAATACACTTATAGGAAATAACTATTAAAGTTATTGATCCATATTATGAAAAAGTATAATGTCTCAGTTTCTGATCAATAGATAGATAATTAGTTATAGGAGGTGGAGATATCCTTTATTTTAATTCATTCTCAAAAAGAGCACTGGGTTTCTTTACCTATGGAGATACTACTTGGGTCAACTCAATAATGGCGTCCTTTGTTCCTTAGGGATCATAAGGAGTAATATATTTCTTAGGAAAAGTCCGGGGATTAGTTTTAGAATGAGTTTCTTTCATCGATCACTAAGATGGATTATAGGTAGGTAATCCTCACCTTTAGAAAAGGGAGATCAAGTGTTGGCGATTTTAGAATCAAGTAAAAGAACCCCCAAGTTATAATACAAACCTTCTTCTAGATGATGATTCTAGGGTGAGGAATTTTGAGGAGGCTTTTCACCACAAGATCTAGTATCATGTCACTCCATTTATATTGGATTCATATTTTAGGGTACTGGTGAAGGAAACAATCATTGATAGGACATTGAATAGGACTATATCATCATGATATAGGAGTCTCAAAGATATTATAAGGATAAAATATATGGATGGTTCTCAATTTTATCATCATAAGAAGAAGTTTCAATTAGAAATGTGTAGTTTTTAGATTTATTTAACTCATTTCATTAGATATGGAAATAATCATACCCCTACTAATGGGTTTAGCATAGTTTGTTTCTCTTGTGTAGGTCATGGATATCATAAGTGATAGTTCTTGACATTCCTCAGTAGTCAACATGCGATAGGTGGGCTAATCTAGGCCCAACCTTTGTAGTATATTCAACCAAGGTAGTAATAACAATAGGGTGTTCCATCTTATAATCAATAGAGAGGGGAGAAGGTAGGCATAGGGTGTCCCTATGATATCCCCCATCCTTAGGTACAACAAGTAGAGAAAGACATTTTAGGTAGTTTCTATCATGGATAGATAGGTCATGGAGCTAGATGTGGCTAGATTCATGCTTTATAATTTCCAGTGTCGGGTGATCAACACAAAAAATTGAGCATTTAGCGGCAAGTTTTTAGCAGCGGTTTACTAAACCACCATTAATTTTTTTTTAAAATAATTTGGAAGAGGTTTTTTATAAACCACCATTAAATGGTTAAAAAATTTAATACACGTGACACTTTCCCCCTCCCCTGACACCCCGACCCCCCAGACACCCCAACCCCCACCCCGCCGACTCCTAGAAGCCCTAGCCCATCGCCGCCCATCGCTGACCCTCCCCGCGCCTCACCTTGCCACACCTCACCTTGTTAGGCCTCGCCTCTCTACACCTCTCTTCACCTAATCTTCCCTCGATGCCCCTCGCCTCGTCGCACCTCGCCTCACCACACCTCACCTCACTACCCCTCATCACAGATCCCGACCCCCACCTCACCGCCCCTCAAAGGTTGAGTGGTAAGTGAAGGTAACAAACTAAACAATTTTATTTTTTGTTTTTTTCCCAAAATTGGATGACATTGATGGTTAAATGGGTGTTGCATCATAGGTTTTTTTCTAGTATAGTGTCGAGAGTTCTCCATAGACCATATAAGGGGTGTTGGACATGTGTTCATTGAGATAGTAGTGCCCGATGTGTTTTCTATCATTTATACCTATTTTTTAAAGTAAATATATAATTATAATTATTTATAGGTAGTTATTAATGTTATGTGATGTGATAAATTTTTTTAGAGTTGATACAGACTCAGATGTAGCATGGATGAGATTGGATGAGGTCTGTAGGAGTATGGTTTAGGTTCTAATGTAAATATAGAGGTTGGTGGTCCCTATAATTAAAGGAAATTTCTTATTTTTGCAGGAATTACCACTAAAAGAATATTTTATAGACTTTGGTAGAATTTATAGGGGAATATTATTGTTGAGTAAAGGAAATATTATGGTGTTGGGTCTCCTGTACTTGAGATAGGTTCACTTGATCACCTTGGTGAATTGGGATTACCTGATAACTATTTCACCAAAATGAAATAGTGTCGACATAGTTGGGGGGAGGACATTGGTTTTTTGTTGCGTATAAGGTGATAAATGGGTTTTGTAAGATTTTTTTTCAAGGGATAGTAAAGTAGGTTAGAGAGTCTTAGGCCTAGTGATGTCTAGTTAGATGATCATACATTACAACCATGGTGAGTGACACCATGTTGAGGGTGGTTTGGGACATACTAAGCATTCTAAATGGGATAGTTACTTCAGGATAGAACAATGTCTGATGGAGTGTGTTTCCTAAAAGTATGATTGTTTATCATCAAATCATGTAGTTGATCGTGTACCTTCCTAAGAACTAGGTAGTATGATAAGTTGACCTTTATTTAGTATTATTTATTTAAGGACCTCTAATGAGAGGGTTTTCCATGGTACATTATGGGATGAGATCGATGAACCCTACCTTTATAGATAATGCAGTGCGATGAGAATTTATTCCTATATTTAAATAATTAACCACTAGTAACTTTTGTAAAATTTCATGATAATCCAACGTCATTTTTAGGGTTTTGACCCCTTGAATCATGTTTTTATAAACTTATTTTTTCAAAAATGAACTTGGGATCTTTTCTATCATACTAAATGTCAGATTTATGTACTATATATTATTACATTTAATAAATATTCAGTGATTGTTTCCCTATAATTTCAAATCAATTAATGGTTATTTTATTATTTTTAACCATTGTAAGAATATTTTAGAGTTATAAAATAATATTTTTTTTCCAATTTCATTCATTAAAAGAGAACCAAAACTCAGATTGATTTGATTTTTATTCTTATATTTAAAAAATTAACCACCAGTAATTGTCCTAACATTTCAAAATAATCCAAAGTTATTTTTCTATAATTTTACCCTCTAAAAAATGTTTTAAATACTTTTATATCATTAAAAATACTTTTTTTGTTATTATAAATAAACCACACATTTATTGATGTTTCTTTTATTTATACATGTTAAAAATTATCCAATAATAATTTTTCAACAATTTAAAATCAATCCATGTTCATTTTCTATGTTTTAAACATTACTTGCATGTTTTAAGAATTTTAAAATAATAAAACTAAATTTTTGGTCATTCAGAGTAAACTAACCTTCATATATATGTGGTTTACTTTCCTAGATGTCCCAAATTAATCAGTAATCATTATAATAACATTTCATGAAAATATTATGTTCTTTTATTGGTTGTAAACCCTTAAATAATGTATTTAATGACTTTTATATATTTAAAAATATTATTGCGGTCATTCTGAGTATAATATAAATCAGATTGGTGTTCCATCTATTCTTACATGTAAAAAATTATTCAAAGATAATTTTCCTACCATTTAATGAGAATTCATAGTTATTTTCTAGGTTTTCACATTAATACAATTATCTTGTGTGGAATATTTATTTTATTCCTCATGTATACATGAATATGATAGAATATACTAGGGGAACCTGGTAATTCCCTAAGGAGATGTATTTCTCAGACCATTTATAGGCACCCAAATGTGCATATATAACTTATATTTAGACTTCAGCTAATCACATAACTTATAGTGGATACGTCTTGTAAATTTTGATGCATATTTTTAGATAGGGTGTGTTAAGGCCTGAGGATAGATGTAGGTCTAGATTTTTGGTGTTTTATTTTTTGGTTTATTTTATATTTTTCATCATCCCTTAGGTGATTAGTGTTTGTATGACAATATGAATTATTCATGGAATTTATTATATAATTTTTTTATTTTATTATTTACATTGATATGTGGTAGATGTCTTGGTTATTTTTACATTATAGTATACTCTAATTTGATTCATTTTTCCATCATAGAATATGGATAGTACCTTGCAACAAGTTTTTAGCCACTTGAATATGTGTTGGAATGCTTGAGGTATGTCGAACCACATCTCATATGATGATTCTAGAATGAGGAATTACAATGTGACATTATATCATTTTGTTCATTTTTATAATTTGGGTAGATGTAAGAGGGGAATATGAGGAATTTATTGAATCATGTGATATACCATATATATGTGAGTCATGAAAACCTTTTTGGTGGTAAATTATAGTTACCATGGGTGTGGGATTGTTGTTATTTCTTTTTTCTCCTATGATTGAATTTTTTATGGAATATAATGTTCTTACAGAAGTTGTTATTTTAAATTTTCATCACCTCTATCACTAGAATGAGGTCCATGTGAATGCACCATATTTGGTATATATTACTTTCATGACATATACATGGATGAATTTAATTGGAATTTTAAAATGGGATTCAGTTGTTTAAACTTAAAAAAAACATATATAGAGTTAAAAAGTATTTAACCTAAAGGAATTCATGTTACATGATTGATCCCTTAATAAATATAATTATTTATAATTTTGGTGATTGAACTCACAGAGTCATGAAACTTGATTCTTGATCCCTTCTTGTGTATTTATATAGGAAAACCTTATTTAACATATTCATATTTTTTTTCAACTAGTATATATGAATCTATTTTCCTATTTAGTAATAGTTATGTGTTTTAATTTTATTTTAATAATGTGTAGGCACATTGTGATATATATGGATAAAAGCTGGATCACATTACTGAGGAAAACACCTCAGTATGCCAAGGGTTTGTCAGAGTTTTTAGATTTTGCAATTTCCAATCAATCCATTGATGGGAGAATAAGATATACATGTCCTAAATGTAAATGTAGAATATTGTTGAAGAGATATGAAGTTTATGAACACTTGATATTGAAGAAATTCCCTGCTCAATATTTGTGTTGGATTTGGCGTAGAGAATCGAACGTTACAGAAAGGTTGAGCACTAATGTCAATCCACAGAATGATCTCCCAACTTCGTCAAAAATAGAAAATGAAATACAAAACCTTATAAATGATGTATTTGTCATTGTAATACACCAACATCAACATCAAAACATATCAGGACAACCAGTTTAGGGTGATACAAATAGTAACATGACAAGGGATGTTTTTAAGACTGTAGGTCAACCAGATCAAGATTGTAACATATCATTGGATACTCCTCTTGATTCTATAGTGAATAATGTAAGAGAAAACTTCACTACACAAATAGATTCATTTCATGGTTTAGTTGACAATGGACATCAAGAGTTGTATAGTGTATGTTTTAAATGTTCCAAACATTATTTTCTGCTGAAGTTGTACCATATCAAATGCTTATGTGGAATTACAAATAAGAAGATGTCCCTGATATTGGAATTGTTTAATGATGAATTTCATGAAGAAAATATCCCATAGTATTTTTATGATATGAAAAAATTTGTAAACAAGATTGGTCTGAATTATAAAAAAAATCATGAATGTCCCAATGATTGTATGCTTTATTGGAGAGAGGATTCAAGCAGATAGGATTACAAGAAATGTTCTTCCTCTAGATGGTATTCTATGGGTGATATTGGAAGTCTGAATCAACATACTACCATGAAGAAGAATAAAATGAATACACCTGTAAAGGTTTTTCATTACTTTCCTTTAAATCCTCGATTACAAAGATTATTCATGTAATAGAAAACCACTAAACAAATAAAGTGACATTCTATAGATAATAATAATGATGGGTTAATGCGACATAAAAGAGATTCATAATCGTGGAATAAATTTGATTCATTACATCTATATTTATCATCTGATCCTTAGAATGTTCAATTGGGATTAGCTACTGATGGATTCAACCCATTTGGGACTTTGAGTACCAGTTATAGAATTTGGACGGTTGTTTTGATCCCTTACAATCTATCTCCATGGATGTGTATGAAAAATGTCTTTTATAATTTTTATGATTATTCCTAGAAAAAAAATTCCTAGAAATGATATTGATGTATACTTGCATCCTTTAATTGACAAATTGCAGGAGTTATGGAGCAACGATGTTGAGACATATGATGCATCTTCTAGAACAATGTTCAAAATGAAAGCTTCTCTAATGTAGACCATTAGTGACTTCCATGGACTTTGGAATTTATCTGGTTAGAGCACTTACATGGGTTTGTATTATCATATTTATAACATTTATTTTGATCCCAAAAGACTACCTCATAGTAGAAAATGATGCTTCTCGTGTCATCAAATATTTCTCAATGAATCTTATAGATTTCGTGTGAACAAGTAAAAATTCAATGGTTTAATTGATTATAGACCACCTCCAAAGTTTTTAATAGGTTCTGAAATATTGGAACAACTTGGAAATGTTGAAACTGAATTGGGGAAGGTGAATCATTTGAATGAAAGTGGGAAACAAGTTCTAAGTGCATCGTCAAGTGAAATTGGATCACAACAATGGAAGAAAAAAGTATATTATTCAAACTTCCATATTGGGAATTTAATTTTTTGCAGAATAATCTTGATGTGATGCATATTGAGAAGAATTTTTATGAAAATTTGATCTTCACATTGCTTAATGAGAATGAAAAGTATAAGGATCATCTCAATGATCATAAATAGTTACAAGAAAGGAACATAAACGTGATCTCTGGCTAGATGAGAATATAAAGTATGCTCTGAAAATTCTTTCAATGAAAAAATGGGATAAAGATACATTCCTTCTAATTTTAAATCATGTGAAGGTATCTGGTGGGTATTCAAGTAACATATCAAGGTGTTTTGACTTAAAATAATCATAGGTTATATGGATTAAAAAGCCACGATTCATATATTTTTTTATAACAGTTACTTCCATTGACATTACGTACATTATTACCTGAAAAGGTTAATGCTACTATACTCCAATTATGTACATTTTTTAGACAAAAATGTGAGAAAACTCTACATACATTTTAGATTTACAACCTTTAGAAGAGATTTTTATTGACACTTTGTACAATGGAGATGATCTTTCTTATGTTGTTTTTTACTATCATGATGCATTTAACTATGAATTTGGTTGAGGAAGATAAATTAGGAGGCCCCATACATTATCGATAGATGTATCCAATTGAGAGGTATTTATTTATATGTTTTTAATTTCAGTAAACAATTATTGGCATTTATTTAAATAAATATTTTTTTATTTCACAGATATCTTGGGAATTTGAAATCATACGTGAAAAATAAATCTCAACCTGAAGGCTATATTTTTAAAGGGTATTTGGTAGAGGAGTGTCTTAACTTTTATTCTAGATACTTGGATGATATTGAGACAAGATTCAATTGAGTTGGACATGTTGAAGACACATCAAATCAATATGAAATACATGAGAAATAAAAAATCTTTCCTGCTATTGGCTGATCAGTTGGGAGGAGCTCAAATGTTACACTAACAGAAATGGAATTATTAAAGGCACATAGATATGTGCTGATAAATAGTAAAATTGTAGATCCATTTATTGAAGAGTTAAGGATACAAACAAAGAGACGAATGAGAGGATGAACATGAAATGAGAAAGATATAAAAAAACTGTTAATAAAGAGCTTGTAGAATGGTTTGCACGATGTGTAATTTCATAAATATTGCAATCAATAGGGATATTAGGTTGATACATATATTTTTTAAATCTAATAATTTATATTAATTTTTTCAGATCATGAATATTGATACTCAAGAAGAGTTGTTAGAAGATTTTATGTTTCTTGCTTAAGGTCCTCTAAAACAATCTAGAAAGTTCAATGCTTACAATGTGAATGGATTTAGATTCCGTATAGTTTATTGGGAAGAGGGTTTAAAAACATAGAATAGTGGAATATTTAAATTTTCTGAAGTGGAATAATTTAGAAAATTGACTGATATTATATAATTAAACTACCATAGACATTTTTCAGTTGTTTTATTCAAATTAAATTGGGTGGATATTATTAGGTGTGTTAAAAGAAATTCCTTGTGATTTACTTATGTGAACTTCTCTCACTTGATGGATGTTGGTGACCATGAACTACATGATCCATATATCTTATCATTGCAAGAAAAAATGGTATATTATGTGAATGATGTCGTGGATGGAGGGTAGAGTGTAGTTTCTCATGTAAAAAAAGAGACTTATATGATATGGGTGATGAAGTGGAAGATTTTACCGCTGACATTGAATCCCATAAACAACAAGAAGCAGACTTATTTTTCCATCATGATATTGAAAATATTAGTCTTTCAAGAGTGGATGAAGTAGATGAAGTAATGATGGAGTATGAAACTGACATGATTAAAGGATAAAATGATTATACATGCAGTTATACATTCATTTATCTACCACTTATGTCATTTGTACAGTCATTAATTATCATTGTTATGTATATTTTTTTTGTTAGTACTATGCATATGTTATAATTTTTTTTCAGTATGAATTTTTCAAAATATATGTTTTGAACTTAATTTTATTTTATTAAATTATAGGAATGCCAAGGAGGAATCATTATACTCACACTATAGGGTTGAAGTGTTTTTCTAGACGCTGATCGACTCTAGTAATATTTTTATTAGTTGAAATATTTATTATAAAATGTTATCTATTTAATATATTAATTTTTTGATTTATATTTGTTTAATGCCATCACCAAGATTATTCCACCTAGTATCCCGAACAGAAGTGTGGTTGAATGTTCATAAAAAATATAATGGGAGTTTTGTTAATGATCCTGATAAAGAATTTGGGGTATGAATTCATTTTTCATTATAATAACTTATTATCAGTTGTCACTATGTTAATATATATTGCTTCTAATATTACTGATATTTAATTTATAGTTAAAAATTAAAGAACTATGGGATGTCAATCCCATATAGTCCTACTCAGTCTCCTAGAATGACCCAGCTGGAAAAGTCCTTGGGAAGGAGCATCCTGGTCGAGTGCGTGGATTAGTTTGGGACTATTATCATTTGAGATCTTTGGTAGGAAAATGGGGATTTAAAGTGATTACTGGTGGTGAGAAGGTAAATCACACAACTTCAAAATCGTTAAGTTCGCAAAATTTTATTGATTTTAAGTTTAAATATAAATATACAACATTGTTTAATTTTCAATATAATTGTCTTACAAGTGCCGATAGCAGGAAGTAAAGATGGAGATAGAGTGGGTGATGGGTAGAGTTCATCATTGGGAAATGATCAGTGGATAGGGTTTGTTCATGTATTATTACATCCAATGTGGGTATTTTTTTATCTTTTTCTTATATTTTAGATGGGATCGGGACAACAGGTACCCTATATATGTGTTGTATAACCATGTGTTTATATGTTATGTTTCAACTAGATATAAAGATTGAAATTTCTATATAATCATATATGATGTTTAGTTTCTTGCCTCTATTTTACATATAGGTTGATTTGACTATTATATTATACTATTTACCACTTAGTTTTTCATAGTGTATTACTAAGTATGTTTATACACACACCTGCATGGGATTTTCATGCATGGTTTTTTTCTTATACAGAAAACTAGTAGATAGTGTCCTTAGTGGACCTAGTATCTATAGAACATAGAAGTAAATGGAGGAAATGAACATGTTTGGTGGTCAGACTTAGGGATCTTGATTTGGGAACTCCTCTTCTTTTCACTTTCAGCTATTTCTAGATTGGGACCTACTTTCCTTATTCTTGGTTAGGCATGTATTTTACCCTTTTCCTTTCCTAGATATTTATCTATCTCATACTAATGTATTTCCTAGAGGTTACTACATGATTTTTTTACACCAAGAGGTTTTATTTTATTATCCCCATGTAGTATTTAATGGAGTTGAGTGTGTGTGTGTGTTCACGTACAATAAGATAAATCCTCCAACTTCAGTGATATTCTTACTCTGTACTTGTCACTATCCCTTTAACTATTGGGGGTGAACATGTGGTGTCACTCTCAGCTTATTGGTGTCCCAAGTAGGGTCCCTATAGGTCAAGTCATTACAAAAAACCCCATGGTTTTATCCAAGACCGTAATCTCTATC
Organism: Viscum album; assembly: GCA_963277665.1. Lineage (NCBI taxonomy): Eukaryota > Viridiplantae > Streptophyta > Magnoliopsida > Santalales > Viscaceae > Viscum > Viscum album. The sequence continues at coordinate 1,785,348,819 of OY728151.1, read as the reverse complement.
TAACCCTATCCATTATATGAAAGTCTATACCCTTTTAAAAATCTCACATCATGACCCATTCCTACTGATCAAGGATCATTTTATGTTATCTCTCACCAAACTAAGGTCCTATATCACTTATACATACAATGATATCTCAATCCTATAACATATAGGATAACCCCTATCTATTAGACCCTTTGTTCAATTAGTATCATCTTGTTTTCACCTTCTTGGTTAGAGCTCAATCTTGATGGGTTGGGTGATCTCCCTTTTGGGATATTTTTGTGATTTATTTGTGCATGGACACTATTTTTTGAGTTATGTCTTGTTGGTCTTGTATAAGCTGTGGGGATGTAATTAGGTAACTTGGACTATGTGGATTCTTTTCATCCTAGGCACATACAAGCATCTATGTTTTTTTGGTGATCTCACAAAGGGGTGGGATCAGTTTTGGAATTACTAGGATTTCATAAAGTATTTACCCATTGTATAAGTCCAAGTTAGTTTTAATCATCGCTTGTGGAAGTTTAGATCATTTATGGATATTTAGAGTGATTTCTCTTTTGACTAAGCATTGATAATTGGTTTTGAATCATTAATTACCCTTTTGAAGAAAATCTTATTCATGATGGATGTTTTTATATTGAAAATTAATTCCTTATTATTAAATTAATTTATCTTATTTGTAATTTTTGTGGATTTAGTTTTAACATGTGAAGCCTCATTTTAATAGTAGCATGTTGATTATTTATAGCTAGTTTTAAATGTATTAAATTTATGTTTTCCTTGGAAATGTGTTGTGTAATAGTTTAAAGAATCAATGTACTTTAAATGATAAATTTATTGAGAAATGCATTGATTCTTTCAATGTATTGAGAAATTTATTATTGATTCTTTCAATGTGTTGAATCTTTTAATGTTTTTATATATTATTTATTATTTTAATGTGTTGTGTCTTGTTTTATTCTTTTAATGTGTTGAGAAATATATTATTTCTTTCAATGTGTTATTTTCCTTGGTCAATTTGTTGATTATTTATGTTTTGGTGATAATTAATATAAATTTATTCTTCAATTTTAACATGTGTTGTTTTCCTTGTACGTTGATGATATATTTGATAATATGGTCAAATTTTCGGTATCACTATTATGTTGTTCTGGCTGTAGGTTCTGGGGCTGCAGAACATGAAACTTGTTTTTTTAATATACAAGATAGCGGCGGTTTAAAACGTCGTTATATATAGGATTTTTTTGTGGTGGTTTAAACCACCGCTATATTATGGTATTTTTTTCTGGTTGGTGGCTAAAACCGTAACTAAATATAGAATTTTTTTTGCTCAGTGGTAGTTTTATCTGTATTAGTGGAAGTTTTTTTGGTAAAACGTCCAGAATTTAGAGGCGGTTTTAACCATTTCTAAATCCTAGTTATTTTTTAAGTGAAAACCACCTCTAAAACTAAGAAAACAACCTCAAAATACGAATTCTACGACAATTTTTAGAAACCACCACTAAATGGAAGAAACCACTGTGTATTGAATGCCGACACCCATTTTAGTGGCGGTTTAAACTGCCTCTATATAAAAAAACCACCCCTAAATGGTAATTTTTTCAAAGTGGATCCAGACATTATATGAGGTATTATCTACTTGTTTAATAATTGGTTTTATACCTTGTTTGATTTAGGATCTACACATTACTTTGTTTTACCCACTCTAATCCATGCTTTAGGACTTGAGGTATATAGACTTCCTATTCTTTTGGTATTGACTAAACTAGTTTAATATATGTAGATACTATGAATTAGTGCTAATATTCCACCACTATTAAGGAGAATTCCTATTTTTATGGATAAAATCATATAAAATCATCAATATCATAGATTAACTATACTCTATACAGACTACCTTAGATTTATTCACCAAGAACATCATATTCTATGATGCTAATCAAAACTAGGAAATGTTCATTAGTGAGTGAGACCCTAAGATCAGTTAAAGGTAGGATGGGTATCTATCTTCTTGGATGGAAAGGTTGATGATGATTTATATAGAGGATCAGTTGGTGGTGTTTCCCATGGTGGTATAATAATACCCGAATGTCTTTCCTAAAGAGGCTTTGACATTACCCCCTTTAAGAGAGATCAAGTTTGGGATAAAGCTATATCTATGCTTTTATCTAATATCAATGTATCTGTATCGGATAAACCCTTCTGAGCTATGGGAAATATAGATTCATATTGATGAGCTCTTGTAGATAGGATTCATTAGGCCTAGTGTGACACCTTTGGGAGATCCATTTCTATTTGAGAAGAAGTCATATAGTAGTATACACTTGTGTGTCGATTACAATCATCTGAATTAGGTGATGGTAAATAAAATATATCATATCCCATAGATTGAAAATTTATCTAGTCAATTGATGGGATCTAGCTAGTTATCAAAGATTTACTCCTGGTTTGTATATTTTCAGTTGTGAGTGAAGGATAAGGATATACTAAAGGCTACTTTCCAATGTCATTATGCGAATTATGAGTTTATTGTTATGTATTTAAATATAAATAATTATTGAGTTGTGTTCATGGGATTTATAAATACATTTTGTTTGTGAATTTATAGACCAATTCATGGTGGTTTTCATCAATGACATCCTTATATTTTCTATATCTAAGGAAGAGTACACAGAGCATCTGAGAGATATGATGGAAGTTATTCAATTTTATTAACCATTCAGGAAGATTTTGAAGTGTTAGTTTTGGGTTTGTGTGGTCTGTTTCTTAGGGAATGTCATATCTCATCATAGAGTAGTCATATATCCTTTGAAGTTTGAAGCATTGGTTTCTTAGATAGCCCCCAAGAATATTGTAGAGGTGTGAAGTTTCATCGGTATTTATGGTTATTATAGGAGGTTCATGCCTGAATTATCCAAAATTATGATACCTATGATAGCCTTGAATAGAAAGGATTAGTTTTTTATATAGAATGAATAGTTCTAGGAATATTTTTTGCATTTGAAGAAGAAACTAGTCGATGATCTAGTTCTTCATATACTGAAGTAGGGTGTTTGTACAAAGTTTACAACAATGATTCATATCATAGATGGTTTGTGTGTTATTATAGAAAAGGGAGGATATATATTATAGATATCAATAGTTAAGGCCTTATGAATATAACTATGACACCCATGATCTTAGGCTTACTATGGTGTTGTTCTCTTTAAAGCTGTTGTGGAACCACCTTATTAGTGAGTGTTTTGTAGTCTTCATGAATTATAATAGACTGATATATATATATTCTATTAGTGTGAATTGAATTAGTAGTAGTGGCGGTGGATGAAGTTATTACTGAACTATGATTTTTAGATATATTTTAATCCTCATAAAGTGAATGTCATGGATGATTCCTTTAGTCAAAGTTCACATAGTGTTATTGTGAATGAGTCTAGAGACTTAGAGAATGATGGAAGAGTTTTAAGTACCACACCATGATATGGGAGTAGTTAATGATACAAGTTTCCTTTATTAGATGATAGTGAATTCATATTTAGTGCATCGGGTGGAGGAGTCCCAACTGTAGGATTCTAAGTCCATGGTTTAGTGTGATCAGGTTGTTTGTGGTGATGCTCTTGAGGGATATTCTAAGGATGTACAACATATCATGTGGTTATGAGGAAATATTTTCATTCCTTTGGAGATGTATGAGGTGGTTCTCCATGATTTCATGTGTGAAAAATATTTATCATGCCCTTAAAGGCCTTTTTTTGGGTATGGTATGAAACACTCAATTGTATAGTTTGTCTCTTAGTGTTTGGTTTTCCATAAATTAAAATTCAACAATTGAATTTTTAGTGGTTTTATTTATCACTTAATGTTACCCTGTAGAAGTAGGAGGAAATTTCAATAGTCCTCATCACTGGTTTACCCAAATCTCAGGGTGGTTATGATTCTATATGGGTAATCCCAGACCTCTTAAGTAACTCAACTCACTTCATACGATTAAGGAGTCAAGATAAATGTAGTATTTTTTAAGATAGTTCTTGGATGATATACTAAGTATTCATCTTGTTATGAATATGATCATCTCTAAACATGAACCTTATTTTACCTCTAGGGTATGGAGAGGTCTCCAAAGTTATTTTGGATCTCATCTATTTTTTTTAAAGGTTGGGGCCGAAGCCTCATTTATTATTAAAGCAAAGCAAAGACCTATTTAACTGGGTAGAGGGAGACCCATTACATAGCCCGAAGGCCTAGTTGGATCTCATCTATGTCTTATAAGAACTTTCCATCCCCAAAAGGATAGTCTAATATAGTGTAAAATTCATACTTTAGAATATATATTATGAACGTGTATTATAGATTTTGTATGTTTGTGGGAGAGACACTAAACCTTCGTGAAGTTTGTTTACAACATCAGTTATCACCACACTATTGGTATTTCACCATATAAATCGTGGTATAGAAAACCTTTTTGGACTCTATTGTATTTTATTGTGGAAAGAAAGGGAATTGTTATTTGATTAAAATTGGTGTAGAGTACAACGGATAAGGTACAAGTGATTTATGAATAATTAAATGTGGTGAAAGATCTTTATAAATCCTATATTTATCATAGGAGGGGCCTCCTAAGTTTGAAATTTGAGACTACACATTCTTAAAGGTGTCTCCTTATCATGGGAAGTGAAGGTTTGGTTGTGGGATTAATATTTATCCTAGGTTTATTAGACCTTTTAAGGTGTTATCTCAAGTTAGAGTTATAGAATATCAGTTAGAAATAACCCTATAAATGAGTTTGATTCATGAATTCTTCCATGTATTAAATCTTCTCTAATATCTTCATGAATAGTCCCATGTCATTGATTAGGGTGATCTATATGTCAATGATGGTGTGAACTTCAAGGAATGACCTATTGTGATCAAAGACCATTAGGATAAGGTGTTGTGTGAGAATGTTATTCCCTTGGTTCATGTCATGTGGTGAAATGATGAATTAGAGGAGAGAACCTAGGATAGGTAGTCACAAATACACACTCATTATCCCATTTTGTTTTTATTTTTTTAATCCTTATTGAGATTTTGTGTTTGAACTTATGCTATTTTATGATAATGTTTTTATTCTTTAATGTGATGTTTATTTATGGAAGTTTCCTTTCTCGAGAATAATATACCCTAGTATATTATTTTCATATTTGTTTTGGATGTTTCATGGTTTTATGCTTCAATCCTCTGGTGGGATTCCTGTTTTATTGATATAGAGAGATCGTTTAGAGGTCTCTCATGTTATGGTTGTTCAGAGACCTTTACCTTCATTTGGGTTTTGTTTTAGATTATTGAGGTTGATAATTAATTGATAGGTATCTAATGTAAGGTATTAGATTTATAAAACCCTTCCATTACATTTTTCTATGACTTGAAGGTTCCCAAAGGGTTCTCAGAGTCTCTTTCATAATTGGTTGTTTTGGTCATTTGGTAGGATCATGTCTTTGCAAAATTTTATAGTAATTTATTTTGGTTTTATAACAGGTTCATGCATTTCCCAAATTTCATTGTTGGTTATTTTGGTCAGGAAATCAACCCTTCATGGTAAGTCATTTTAGTCTTGTGGTGGGTTCATACATTTTTTCCAAATTTCACGATATATCATTTTGGTCATGGGTTCAGTCCTCCACAGTTTTCCATTTTGGTAATGCAGTTGGTTTATGACTTTTCTAAATTTCATAGTCAGTTATTTTATTCATGCAATAAGTCCTTTATTATTGGCCATTTTGGTTATGTGGTAGGTTCATGCCTTTGTAAAATCTCATGTTTTGTCATTTTGGTCATGTGGTAAGTTCATGCCTTTGTCGATTTTCCAAAATTCCTAATTTTTCTAGTTTCACCAAGGATGATATAAAAACGTGTTTTTAACATAATTAACCCCTTTTAACATAAATAAGGAAGTAATAACAATAAAATGGGGTTTTAAATCCCGATTAAAAGAATATAATTAAATCATTGAATTCATTAAAGTTAGAGTCATTAAATGTGTCATTTCATGGGATTAAATAGAATCCTAATTACTTTTTAATTAAAGGGAATATTGACTTTATTTTTTGGAAAGCCCAAGTGTCTCATATCTCTTATTCTAAAATAAATATTTTTTCCTATATTTGATATGTTTCTTACCATCATGTCTAGAATAATTAGAACCTCCACTCAAAGTTTTAGAAACCCTTCTCTGATTAACCCGAAGCTACTTCCTATGATTTTCTGCCCATAAAACGCCCTCTGTTTTGATGAAAAAAATCATGTGAAGCTTCTTCCATGAGGTATGGGGTCTATTAATTATCCTTTTGTTTTATAGGATGTGCGGATTAACCATGATTTATTTCCTTTATCTAAATTTATGTTATTAACCTTAAAAAGATAATAATCTGGTGGTATTACAAAAATAATGATTATTTTAAATAATATAGGAAATATATTCACATTCCATGGAATAATGTTTAATGTAATGTTATTATTTAAATATTTGAAATATTCATTTTATATCATGTTATAGATAAATAATTTTATCTTAATAATCTAGCAATCACATTAATTTTTTTTGGAATTTTTATTTTAATAATTAATTAATTTACTATGAGATAGAAAAGGATAATAACATGATGCAGTATAAAACTGCTCAATAATTTATGATAAGAATTATTTGTATAATTTTTGAAATTAAAGAACTGAAGAGGTAATTATCACATGTTGAAGATAATTGATATTTCATATTTCAGAAGTTAAATAAATAGTTGAGTTTGTGTTTTCATGATATTTATGTATTTCTTAATACTACACTTTTGTTATTTATTTATATAGTATGCTATCTATTTGGAAATGTTTATGTTAATTATTTTTTATCATGGTATAATATTATTGAAACTAATAAAAAACATAAATCCAGTTAAATTAAATGAGCAACGAAGGAGGATGGTAATTTATTATAGTTATTGTGAAAACTTTATGAATATGGAAGTATTGTTTTAAGCATATTAATATTTGTTTTATAGTTATCATTAGCTACAACCTTATAATTCCTTGTGAAGAAAACATATGCATAATAAACCAGTTAATTCAAGATGGAATTAAAATGATTACTTTATAATTAAAAAATATTTGGGTTTGATCATGCCAATTCCTTTTTGTGGGAGGCTTGATTACCTTGATTTCATTGTATTAGTGTCTTTCCCTATTTATGGAAAATGTATAATTAATATGTATGTGTTCTCTAGTATGATTAGATCCTTATTTTGATATGATGTGTTGATGATAACATTTATACGGTTGGTAACTATTGAGGATTAATGGTCTAGGAGCTCAGTGATGTAGTGATGGTAGATGTCAGTGATGACAAGACATATTTTAATTATGTAAAATGGCGTGGGAATGAAACCAGGGTGGTTAGGACAAGTTCAAAGTTGGGATTTCTCATCAATATACTTCTTTTTTTGTACTTTCCTATTGATTAAATAGTTTATTTTTTATATCACTATCTTCCAACTATTTGATGCAATTAGACTATATGCACTACAAGTGAACCTTGATAAGGTATCTTAAGTCGAGTCTAGATTACTTAGATGATTATAAAATGATAAATGATCTAATAAAGGAATAGGGATGGTTATTATTGTTCACAAATTATGATTACATACTTGAGAATATAAACAAGAGAAATTATGGTGTCAAAGGAATAAGCTTAGAATATTAAAGTGTTAATATTTTAAATGAAAATAGAATAATATTAATTATGAATAATTAATTAATTAATGTGAAACTTGATGTTTGTATTCTTTCTTGATACATAGACCTTAGTAGTGGTAGTTGGGGGTTCTATGAGACAATAACAAGAGATGATTATAAGGATTGGTATTTTCCTTTATTGTATTTTGAGAAAAATATTATTCAATATTTTCTGATTTCATACACTACCTAACCAATTTTGGTTGGGAAACCGAAACCCAAATGTATTGGGGATGTTTTATCCAACATTTAGGATGGTGAGGGAATAAATGGATGACTCTTCCCTCTCCCCTACTCTCCCTTCAGATGTTGTTATGAATAGGTGTATCCCAGACTATAATGGCTTATGGTACAAGGTATCTTACGACCTGAGTGGTGATGGATGTTGGTTCAATTATAAATTTATGCGTGGGTTATAATAGCTTAAGGTATAACTTATACATTTATTTAGATATATTGGTTATAGATTCCAAGGGTGTACATTCATGGGTAGTGATTACTTGAGGTATAATTCATTTACACATACTATAGTGGATTTCATCCATACACTTGGTTATGGATGGGATGATGATGATGATGAGGTGGATATGATGACTAATTCCAACATGAGATGTTGGGTGCTGCATGGGGCTGAGGTAGAAGAGTATGAGGCCCAAATCACATCAGGGATGAGTTGATTTATAAAAAGGACGGTAAAATGATGTGTAGAAATGTGGAGAGAGAAATAAACCAATGGGTAAGTGGAAGTGGGGTACCTTTATTTATATTAATGTTATTTTGATAAGAATGGTTTACTTCTATGAGTTATTGGGTGAGTGATACATGGTGAGGATGGGAAAATAGTATTTACTTTTTAGGTGATGAGTTAGTTTAATTTGTTTATTTAATATGATTTATTGTGATTATTTCAAATTTTAAATGAGAGTCTTTAGGTAGAATCCTACTGAGTATAATATTATACTCAACCTATAAATATATAAACTATTTACAGATCAACAAGAGATAGTTGGTGATCAAGTTGGGCGGTACTATCTTGAGGATTTGTTCAGGAGCTTCATGGTTTCTTGAGGCACTGTTTGATCTTCATGGTCACTGTCAAAGATTTAATTTTGATACTTATAGTTTTATTTTCAATTTTATTAGTTTCTAGATGACATTACTTGTATTGGAATTTCTTATTTTATTCATGCATGGTATTGTATGGTGAAATTCAAATCATATCCCATATTACTTAAATTTTTATTAGGGTAATACCTCCCATGTGTGTGATTGTATACTCTTGATGATAGATTCCATCCTATAGACAATTGAGGTAGGGTTAGAGGGTCATTATCTCTTTTTCTTCATTGTCGGCCCATGAGGGGTACCCTTGGAGGGAAGGGGGTGTGACATTTAGTCATACTAGCCAAACTACATATTGAATTTATACATGGTTAATAAATATCGATTACATATGAATCATCACTAATTTTCTAAATGTATCATGAAAATATGAGCATGCTTTCCCTATTTTGAATATGAGATGCTTGTTTTAAAATAAATTGTCACTGTTTAATTATAAATAATCCCTTTTAGTCATACCAACCACACCATGTGTTGAAATTACATAAGGATAATTCATAAATGTCCTAAATGAATCATTAATCATTATACTAAAGTTTCTCAATAATACAATTTTTTTCTTGGTTTTGATCATGTGATACACATTTTGATCTAAAATATATATCATTTTAAATTTAAAACATGAAATTTCTATCATATTAGCCACATTTTTTTTCATAATATTGTAAAGTTAATTCCTAAAAGTTAGAAATGAATCACTAATCATGGAACTAAATTTAAAAAAAAATATGAGTGTTTTTTTTTATTTTGGGTATGTGATGTATATTTTGAACTAAAATTTATGTTTTAAATTGAAAACATCCACTTTTAGTCTTAAAAGACACACTTTGTGTTTAAATGATGTGTAATTAATTCCTACACATCATAAATGAATCATCTATTGTTTTTATAAGGTATCATGACAATAAGTGTTTGTTTTATCAGTTTTCAGTATGTGATACACATTTTAAACTTAAATGACACTTTTAAATTAAAAATAAGAACTTTCAATTATACTATTCCACCCGCATGTTAGATTGATCTGTAGTTAATTCCAACATGTCATAAATGAATCATATCTCATTGTATTAATGTATCATGAAAATATAAGAATGTCTTCTCTATTTTGAGTATGTGAAACATGTTTTGAACTAAAATGTCACTTTTTATTTAAAAACATGCACATTCAATGCATGGAATGAAAATAAAAATATAAACATGTAATGTAACACCCCAAGGTTTTCTAAAAATAAATTGAAATGCATGAAACATTTTTTTAAGTAGATATTTATAACTAGCATTTAAAAATAATTCTTCCACTTCTATGTTTTGAATTTCAAAAAATGGTCATCTATAATTGTGTTCAATATGTTATTTAGAGTCTAATGGAACCAACTTGTATTTTTTGTGAATAGTAACATACCCTTATGAATAGTAATATGAATAGTAATATGACCCTAATTAATAGTAAATTGTATTATTATTTTATTTTCTTAAGTCTTTAAGATAATGGCATCATGATTAATTTTTCAATGTGATATAAAAGTAGTTATAGTTTTTAAATTATTAATTTTTGAATTAGTATGATTTTATTTAAAAATTAAATTAATGATATTTAGAAAATTTTTTCTAAAAAATGGACTTCATTTCTGAATTCTACATGTCGAAAAATAGTATGGGTGAATTTATGGGAATTTTCTAAAATTCTAGAATTTTTTATGAATAGTAAAATACGATAAAATGCGATAAATGCTAAATACTTGATTTAATGCATCATAGGCGATGAAAGGATGATTTAAGACCACTTGGTTCGAACTCACATGACATTATTACTATTTGGGGTCACATGAATTATGATTATTCATAGTATTCAGCAAAAATTTTATAATAATGATTAAAATAATGTTAAATACCTCCTCTCCTCCACTATAAATACCACCCTCATTCCCCACTTCCTACCACACCTCTAAAGCCTTGATAATTTCCTAAGTTATGACCAATAATCCTCCCAGGCCTCTTCCCCACATCCTAGAGCTTCTGGTCTCACCAAAAGGCCAAAACCAAAGGCCTTAAGAAGGATCTCAAGGAGAAGAGATCAAGAGGTAAACATCCTCTTTTATTTTCTTTCTTTTCTTTCATTTTATGTTATTATTTTTCATTCCCTTTGGCTTATGTTGGGATATTTCATTCCATACCCCCTTAATTCCCATATTATTTAATAATTATTATAGACCCATTTTCTCTCATGAAATTATTTTATGAAAATTTAAACGACGCCGTTAGGCTGCCGAATTTTCGTAAAATTTTTCTCAAATTTTCTTTTATTTTGAGTTCATTTATTTTCTTCTTATTTACTCACCTACTCTTATACAAGAGGCATGGAAGCTCTAGAATCTTTTATATTCTAGATTTTCTCATGTTCATGAAAAATTCACCATCAATCTTCTCCTCCTCTCCCACTTATTCAAGGAATTAAAAACATTGTCTGTGATGTGTCGAATTACCGACATCGTGAACGATGTGATTTCAATATTCTTTAATTACATAAATTCTGGTCATGAAAACATTTTTATGGTTGTACCAGGTTATAGTATATTTATTATTACACATACATAGTTCTATAATTTTTTTTACAAATGGTTTTAATTTATAAAACAAAATGAGGTCGTTATTATCAAAGAACCACTAAAATGATCTAAATGAACATCATTAATGTTTTAACTTATAAATAATCTTAATGTAATAATTCAAAATGATAAATGGTATAATTTATGGTTCTGGAAATATATAAATACTATTAAATACCAATTCTAGAGTTTCACTTCCAATTTACAAGAACAACCATCATGAACCAATCATGGAAATCATGTAAAGAACTCACCAAAAACAGTGTAAGGAGAAAAATACTAATAATTAAAGGGTAAAATTATGTAATTAAATGTCCATATTAGGTATTATAAAGATGGATATTATTATTTAAGATATTTATAACACTATTTTAATCATTATACATGAGTTTTAAACAAGTTGGAAGTAAGACAAGCCTGAGGTAAGGGAATTCTTAACCCGATTTCCATTCTTTGGGTTAACCTTCTAATTTATTATTTTTGTGGTATTAAAATTGTTTGTGTGATGAAAATTGTTTATATTATGATTATTTATGTGTATTTACATTGCATATACATATTACATCCACTCTGATAAGTCTCTCTTCAATTATATTATTTATGTAAGGGGGTTTTCCTTTAAAATTCTCTTTTTAAAAATTTTGTTTTACGAAATTTCAAAGGAAATGTTTTTTTTGAAATTATTCATGTTGTATGATTGTGTTATGGTTCTTGGGAATTTTTTATGATAAAGGGTGGGACCTATATTTCCCTCCAATTCATTGGTTATGTGTAAGTTGGAGGTCGGTCGTATGGTTACTCCAGGTGTAACTACAATGGTTACACAAATTGTAAGGTAGCCGTGAGGGTTACAAATTATAAGGTAGTTGAGAGGGTTTCAAGATTATGTAAGTAATTCCCCAATATACCTTTATTGTTATATTTATGTTCTTATGTATTTTCTAAATCTTGTGGAAATCTCATGTTTCACAAAATAAGTATATATGAGTGACGAGTATGTATTTTGAAAATGTTTTCATATGTTACAAGTATTCATGGACTAATGTGATATTTCCTTATTTTACATCCCTTACTGAGATTTTTGTGCTCATACCAAGTTTTTTAAATGATTTTCACAGTTTATAAGGATGTGTAAGACAAAGAAGTAATCCAAGTTAAATTTTTGAAGAATTGTCAAAGAAATCATGTTTTAAGCTTTAATGTTTTATATTTTGAAAAAAATGGAAACTATTTTTAGGGTATCCACTCTGTAACAATGTGTAATGTTAAGAATGTATTATGTCACAATTCTCTAAATATATAAACTTGAAAATATCCTCAATGTAAAAGGAATTTATTTCTTGACTAAAATCAATATTATGTAATGTAATAAGGTCAGGTCCTTATAGTTGGTATCAAATGATGGTTTAGATAACTTTAGGGGTTAGTATAATGTTAAAATAATACCATAAATTATTTTTACTCTAAGATTAATTTGAAATGTTATAGCATTTAAATATTACCGTGTTGCTTCATCTAAGATATGTTTTTTCAGAATGGTTGTCTACAGAAGAAACATGGAAGCTGGAGAGGAGAGGCATCGACAGAACAACATCCTTATGAATCTGTAGCCTGAAATGGTAGGGATTGGAATCGAGCTGTTTGTGATAGTAATGGATTAGCTAACGTAATAAATAAATGGCGGTGGGATCCATGCAAGATAACAACTATAGGTACCCCAATAGAACATGACAATAGTGGAACATTTTATGAGACAACACCCTCCTATTTTCAATGGATCTTCTGACACAGTAGTGACTTAAGGATGGATTAAAGCCCTTGAAAAGATATTTGATATTATGGGATGTTCAGAAAATCAAAAGGTAAGTCTTTCCATTTATCATTTTGAAGGTGAATCTAATCAGTGATGGTCAATGGTAAAGAATATAATGGATATAGAGGATATTGATGCCTTATAATGGGATGAATTTAAAATTATTTTCCTTGAAAAATATTTTCCTAAGGTGGTGAAACTTAGGATAGATAAGAAATTACTTGAATTGTAGAAAAAAGAGGAAGATTTAGTGGCTGTTTATGAAGCGAACTTCACCCGACTAGCGAGGTATGCTCCAAATATTATTCTGGATCTTGATAGCAAAATCAACCGCTTTTACTCAGGACTGAATCCAAGGTATCAAAGGGAATTGGCCTCCTGTGAATTCAAAAGTTATGAGAAACTTGTCCGATGTGCTAAGAGGGTAGAGATAGAGTTTGATAATGATAATGTGCATTTTGGAAACAAGGATAAGAAGAGTTCAATATGGAAAGATATGGGTAAGAATCAACAAAAACAATATAATGGTAAGAAAATCCAGTTTCCAGTTTGTGAAAAGTGTGGCAAGAAGCACCCTGGGGAATGTCTTACCAAAACTGGGAAGTGTTTTAAATGTGGTAAGTTTGGACATATGGCCCAAGATTTTAATAAAAATTATCCTAAGAATAATCCTGATAAGCAAACTGTAAAGTGTTTTAAATGTGGTGAGATGGGTCACTATGCAAATGTCTGCCCAAAGAGAGATCTAAATGACGAAAAGAAGCCATACTATAAGCAGAAAGGTTTAGTGATATCTTTTGAAACTATGTTATCAGATTACAAGCCATCCAATGAAGTTGTAACATGTAATTTGCTTGTTTAATTAGATTTTTCTAAAGTTTTGTTTGACACAGGGTCTACACATTCCTTCATCTCTAAGAAATTTTCTGGTAAATTGGAAATATCACCTCAACCAATGAGACCATAACTTGTTGTTAAAACACTAGAGATAAATATTATAACAAAGAGGAATTATAAGAATATTTCTATTGTGGTCTGTGGAAAGAATTTACCTGCAAACCTTGTTGTTTTACCCTTAGTTAAGTTTGATGTTATTCTGGGAATGGATTTGATTTCTATTTATCATGTTAAAATTGACTTTAGAGATAAATATGCTATATTTTAGAAAGAGTTTCAGTTTGTATATAATAATGAACCTATACAATTGATAACATATCAGGAAGCTGAGAAACTGTTGAAATATAGAAATGAAATTTATCTTTCTCATATTGTTGAAAACAAGGGAACTGTTTAGATTGATGATGTGATTGTGGTAAATGAATACCTTGATGTTTTTCCTGAAGAGTTTCTCAGTGTTACACCTGATCGAGAAGTAGAATTCACAATTGAATTAGTTCCTATGCTAAGACAATTTCAAAACCCCCATATCGTATGGATCAAATAGAACTTCTTGAATTAAAAAATCAATTGTAGGATATTCTTAATAAATACTTTATTCATCATAGCACTTCACCATGGGGTGATCTTGTTTTATTTGTTAAAAATAAAGATGGTTCCATGAGACTTTGTATTGATTATAGAGCTTTGAATAACATCACTATTAAAAAAAAGTATCCTTTACCTCATATTGATAACTTTTTTGATCAGATCCAGGGAACTTAGTACTTTTCCAAGATTGAATTGAGATCCGGATACCATCAGTTGAAGGTGAAAAAGGATGACATCCTAAAAATATCCTTTCGTACTAGATATGGGCATTATGAATTTGTTTTTATGCCGCTGGGATTAACTAATGCACCTACTGTATTCAAGAATCTTATGAATAAAATATTTCATGAGTTCTTGGATAAGTTTATGGTTGTGTTTATTAATGACATTCTGGTATTTTCTATAAATAAATAGGAGCACAAAAAATATCTAAGGGTTGTTTTAGAAACCTTAAAATAAAAGAAACTATATGGAAAATTCATAAAGTGTGATTTTTGGTTGAAACAGATTTCTTTTCTTGGGAACATTATAAATAAGGATGGAATAATAGTTGATCCTTCCAAAAAAAAGTGGTTGATGAATGGCCAATACCTAAAAATGTTACAGAGATTCATAGCTTTCTTGGATTAGTAGATTATTACTGATGATTTTTTAAGAACTTTTCATGATTATCTAGCCCGATAACTAAGTAAACATGAAAAGGGATTAAATTTATTTGGACAAAAGAATGTGATGTTTTTTTAGGAACTGAAGAAGATATTGGTGAATGCTCTATTTTTGTTCTTGACTTCCCAAAATGATGAGTTTGTAATCTACAATGATGATTCTTTTAAGGGAATTGGTTGTGTTTTGATGCATAATGATCATGTAATTGATTATACTTCAAGACAACTACAACATCATGAGTTAAATTATCCCACACATTATTTGGAATTAGTAGCTCTGGTTTTTTCTTTGAAAATTTGGAGGCATCATTTATATGGAGCAAAATGTAAAATATATACTGACCATAAAAGTATGAAGTATATATTCACTCAGAAGGAATTAAACATGAGGTAGAGAAGATGGCTTGAACTGATAAAGTATTATGATTGCACGATCAATTACCATCATGGAAAAGAAAAAAAAGTGGCAGATTCCTTAAGTCAAAAACATCATGCATCATTAACCGTGTTACGTTTAGAAAATGATCCCTTGAGTAATGATTTGATGAATTTTGGATTATAAGTTGTTGGTGTAGGGAATACATATATTTTTTTAGGTTTTAGTGCAATCATCGTTATCAGATAGAATTAATCAAGCACAAAAGGAAGACCATGAGCTACAAAAAATGTAGAATTGGTTAAAATGGGAAAGTTTCCAGAATTTAACCTTGATAAATTGTGTTTTAATATTTGGAAAAAGGTTTTGTGTGCCTTGTGATTCTCAGTTGAAGAAATATTTGTTGTGTGAAGCTCATAGTTCTCCATTTTCGGTTCATCCTGGTAGTACTAAGATGTACAGAGACCTTCGGGAGTATTATTGGTGGGATGGAATGAAAAGAGATATTTCTGATTTTACCATGAAATGTTTGACATGTAAATAGGTTAAAACAGAGTGGCAGTTATCGAGGGGGATGCTTCATCCTTTTCTAGTGATAGAGTGTAAATGGGAGAATGTATCCGTGGAATTTGTGGTGGGAATACCAAATACTTCTTGAGGTAACAATGCAATTTGGGTTATTATTGATCTACTGAAAAAATCTACACATTTTCTTTCTATTCGAGATACAATGTCTTTGGATCAACTTTCTCGACTATACCTCAAGGATATTGTTAGGCTACATGGAGTTCCTATTTCTATTGTATCCGACTAGGATCCCATGTTCACTTATAAATTTTGGGAGAGACTTCAGAAGTCATTGGGAAGATAATTAAATTTCAGTACAACATTTCATCCTCAATAAGAGGGGAAGTCATATCGAACAATTCAGACTTTCAAGGATATGTTTTGAGATTTTTAAATGTAATACTAGGGAAGTTGGTATCAACATCTTTATTTAGTTGAGTTTTCTTATAAAATAGTTTTCATTCCAGTATACAGATGGCACATTTTGAGGAATTGTATGGAAAACGATGTTGGAATCTAGCGTTTTGGGATGAAGTCGGTGAAAGAAAGTTGATGGGGCCATAATTAGTAGAAGAAGTGGCTGATAAAGTGATGATGATCCAGCAACAAATGAGGATATCTCAGAGTAGGCAGAAAATTTATGCAGATAATAGAAGGAAAGACTTCTATTTAGAGGTAGGTGACCATGTTTTCCTTAAAATCTCTCCTTGGAAAAGTGTGACGCATTTCGGTAAGAAAGGGAAGCTAAATCCACGGTTCATTGGTCCTTTTGAAATTTTTGAGAAATTTGGAACAGTTTCATATTGAGTAGCTTTGCCTCTAAGTTTGTCTCAGGTACATAATGTTTTTAAGGTTTCGATGTTGAGGAAGTATGTGATAGATTCATCACATGTATTGAGCCCATAATCAATTCAGCTGGAAGAGAATGTTTCTTATGAAGAGAAACCAGTTCAGATCCTTGATCGAAGGGAATAGTTATTACAGAATAAGGTAATCCACTAGGTAAAGGTTTTGTGGAGAAACCACATGGTAGAAGAAGCAACTTGGGAGTCTGAAAATGCTATGAGGGAAAAGTACCCTCACTTGTTTAATAAGTAAATAAAATTGTGAGGGCGCAATTTCCAGAAGGTGGAGAGAATGTAACAACCTAAGGTTTTATAAAAATAAATTGAATTGCTTGAAACTTTTTTTAAGTAGATATTTATAACCATCCTTTAATTTTTTTTCCACTTCTATGTTTTGAATTTCAAAAAAACGGTTATCTACAATTGTGTTAAGTATGTTATTTAGAGTCTAATGGAACCAACATGTATTTTTTTTTTGTGAATAGTAACATACCCATATGAATAGTAATATGAAACTAATGAATAATAAATTGTATTATTATTTTATTTTCTTAAGGCTTTAAGATAATGATATCTTGATTAATTTTTCAATGTGATATAAAAGCAGTTATAGTTTTTAAATTATTAATTTTTGAATTAAGTATGATTTTATTTAAAAATTAAATTAATGAAATTTAGAAAATTATTTAAAAAAAATGGACTTCATTTATGAATTCTACACGTTGAAAAATAGAAAGTGTGAATTTATGGGAATTTTCTAAAATTTTAGAATTTTTGATGAATTGTAAAATACGATAAAATACGATAAATGATAAATACTTGATTTACTGCATCATAGGTGATGCAAGGCTGATGTAATACCACTTAGTTCAAACTCACATTCCATTATTACTATTTTGGGTCACATGAATTATGATTATTCATAGTCTTGAGAAAAAATATTATAATAATGATTAAAATAATGTTAAATACCTCCTCTCCTCCACTATAAATACCACCCTCATTCTCCTCTTCCTACCACACCTCTCAAGCCTTGATACTTACCTAATTTTTACCCAATACTCCTCCCAAGTCTCTTACCCACTTCCTAGAGCTTCTGTTCTCACCAAAAGTCCAAAACCAAAGGCCTTAAGAAGGATCTCAAGGAGAAGAGATCAAGAGGTAAACATCATCTTTTATTTTCTTTCATTTTATGTTATTCTTTTTCATTCCATTTGTCTTATGTTGAGATATTTCATTCCATACCCCCATTAATTCCCATATTATGTAATAATTATGATATACCCCATTTTATCTCATAAAATTATTTTATGAAGATTTAAACGACGCCGTTAGGATGCCGAATTTTCGTAAGGAATTTCTCAAATTTTCTTTTATTTTGAGTTCCATTATTTTCTTATTATTTCCTAACCTCCTCTTATCCAAGAGAAATTAAAGCTATAGAATATTTTATATTCTGGATGTTCTCATGTTCATGGAAAATTCATCATCAATCTTCTCCTCCTCCCCCACTTATTCAAAGAATTAAAAAAATTGTCTGTGATGTGTCGAATTACTGTCATTGTGGATGATGCGATTTCAATATGCTTTAATTCCATCAAGGATGGTCATGAAACCATTTTTATGGTTGAACCAGGTTATAATATATTTATTATGTCTTATCCATTTTTATGGAATTATTTTGTACACATGGTTTTAATTTATAAAACAAAATGAGGTTGCTATTATCAAAGAACCACTAAAACGATCTAAATGAACATCATTAATATTTTAACTTATGAATCATCCTCATGTAAGAATTAAAAATGATAAATGGTATAATTTATGGTTCTATAAATATTTAAATACTATTCCATTCCAATTCTGGAGTTTCACTTCAAATTTACAAGAACAACCATCATGAACCAATCATGGAAATCATGTAAAGAACTCATCCAAAAACAGTGCAAGGAACAAAATACTAACAATTAAAGGGTGAAATGATGTAATGAAATGATCATATAAGGTATTATAAAGATGGATATGATTATTTAAGATATTAATAACTCTATTTTAATCATTATAAAGAAAATTTAAATGAGTTTTAAGTAAGATAATCCCAAGGTAAGAGAATTCTTAACCAGATTTCCATTTTTTGGGATAACCTTCTACTTCATTATTTATGTGGTATTAAAATTGTTTATGTGATTAAAATTGTTTCTATTATGATGATTTATGTGTACTTAGTTTATATACATATTCCATCCACTCTGATAAGCCTCTCTTCAATTATATGATTTATGTAAGGGGTTTTTACTTTCAAATCCTCTTTTTAAAAATTCTGTTTTATAAAATTTCAAAGGAAATGTTTTTATGAAATTATTCATATTGTATGATTGTGTTATGGTTCTTGGAATTTTTTTATGATTAATTTTTGGAACTATATTTCCCTCCAATGCATTGGGTATGTGTAAGTCGGAGGTCGGCTGTATGGTTACTCCAAGTGTAACTGCGATGGTTACACAAATTGTAAGGTAGCCATGAGGGTTACAAATTATAAGGTTAGTGAGTGGGTTACAAGATTATGTAAGTAATGCCCCAAGATACCTTTATTGTTATATTTATGTTCTTATGTATTGTGTAAATCTTGTGGAAATCTCATGTTTCACAAAGTAAGTATATATGAGTGATGAGTATGTCTTTTGAAAATATTTTCATACATTACAAGTATTCATGGAATAATGTGCTTTTTCCTTATTTTACATCCCTTAATAAAATTTTTGTGCTCAACCCAAGTTTTTTAAATGATTTTCACAGGTTATAATTATGTGTAAGACAAAGAAGGAATCCAAGTTAAATGTTTGAATAATTGTCAAAGAAATCATGTTTTAAGTTTTAATGTTTTATATTTTGAAAAAAATGGAAACTATTTTTATAGTATCCACTCTGTAACAATGTGTAATATTATGAATGTATTATGTACCAATTTTATAAAGATATAAACTTGAAAAGATTCTCAATGTAAAAGGAAGTGATTTCTTGACTAAAATCAAGATTATGTAATGTAATAAGTCCAGATCCTTATATGTAATGTCTTGGATTTTACGTTTATTTTTTTAATATTTTATGGAATTATTAGGAGACCATGATTTTCAACGGCGTGCAATTATGAGGCCCGAAGTGCCCGGAATAAATGTTTGAAATAAATTAAACTTTTAAATAGAACGTGGGAGAAATTTTCCTAAAAAAAATGGAATAACATTTAAATGGGTGCTTGAATCAGAAATCTGAGGGCACTGCTGCGTTCAGAGCAGCGACTTTACCTTAGGCGTGGGCCTAATATTGACCGGCGTGGGTCCGCTCTAAAATTTAGTTTTTGGATGTTTTAATGAAAATAAAATAAATTAATAATTTTTTTTAAATGTTTCCTCAAATGCAGAAACCCGACCCTCCCTTATTAATATATGATTATGGAAAGTTCGCAGGGTTAGCCACATAACCCTACTAATTGAGTATTTTCCATTGGATCTTTGGAGGAGAATCTATTGGTGGATGATGACGATGTGATTGATCGACGCATCTCAGATTCGATGAACCTCACCAACGAACATGACACAATGATTGTTCTTAAACCGAATCAAGGTAGGGGTTTGTTATTGTGATTTAGTTCTTTCCCATTCTTCAATTAAACGATGAATGCAGATCAACCCACGAACAGGTTGATCCATGGATTGTGCATTCTTGTAGGAGGGCGTTATTTTCTGTTTCTTTTTGGGTTTGATTCAGGAAATTGATTTTTTATAATTGTTGGATTATCTTTTGATTCTCCCTATTTAATCGTTCTAATGGGAGAGGATCAATGTCGTTATGAATGATGGCAAATGTTCGTTCCTCAATTTGGTTTATTGGTTTTCTTCCTCTTTTCTTCGCGTTCTTCGCATTCTTCATGGGACAACGAGAAACAGATCATTGTGAGTCCGTTTCAAAATGCAATAATCCCAAATCAGAGATCAAACATCGTGATGACCTATCGGAGGTGTGACGATGATGGCGGATGACAAATCATCTCGGATCATGGAGGATCATTCTTTGAGCGTTCTTTGCATGGGTGGATCAAAACTTGTTTTTGGGGCCGATCAGAAGCCCCAAAACAATGGAAACATATTTGCGGCATCAGGGTGACCTAGAATCTGGAGTTTTCTGGAAAACAGATCATTGGAACGAAGATCAGAGAATCAATGAGGAACGACGAAGCAGTTTCATGATTCTGGAAAATTCTGGAACACTCGCCATGTATCTCGAAGAACAAACTATGTGGGACTGGTGGCAGTGGCTAGGGTTTACAAACTGCATGCGATGAAGAACATGGCATGCCTCTAGGGAGACATGGTGTGTGGGCCCCACCTAGTGACGGCTGGAGTTATGGGTGATGGGAAGCAATGACACAGCGTGTTCTCTGAAGAACATGGCATGTGGGTCCTTACAAGGGACTCATCATGTATCTCAGAAGATACACAGACACGGGGTGGAGTATATGGTCGTATACTCCACCACATGACCAGACTAGGCCAGTTATGCAGGTTACCCCATGTAACAATTACACGGTATGACCCACACAGGTTGAATCCATGTACGGGCACATGATCGCATACATGGAGGGAACCCCAGTTACTCAGACATGGCGTGTGGTCTGTCCTACATGCCATGTACTTAATTTTCTACACATCATGTTCTTCTAACTCGGTCCATTTTACACAGGTAGTACCCAGAGTCGAGAGACACAACATGTGACCCTTATACACACCGTGTATATCCTGGAACATTGATTGAACCTCTTTTCCACCATATCATGGATATGTTTCATTTGGGTTAGTGCCATTTTCTCATTCCCTTGAAGTTTAGGTATCGTTTCCATCCATAGGAGTATGATCCCTTCAGCAGGACTTTCTGAGATAGAGTTAGGTATCCCTCCGAGAGGCCTGGGGGGATATCCTTTATCCTTTCTTAACCCTAGGAAGAGTCAGGTATCAATGTGACTACTCTTACAGGATTTCGATCCTCTACTTAGAAGGTAAATCTGGATGAGTCACGGTATCCGCCAAGGCCCTGGTAGTGATCGTCATTTGTGTATCGTGATCTTTCCCCACTCAGGAGTGTGTTCTCCTGGAATGAGTGTATCTATATCTCATGACCTTTCCCGATGAACAATAATTCTCTGACGAACGTCATTAGAACCATAAGACTCATGGGGTGATTTCTCCCATATGAGTGATTTGTGGAACCTTTTAACTGAATCCCTAGTGGAGGTATGCGGTTGTGTAACTTGTCTCTAGACTATGGGTCTGAGTTTTGAGTGTATATGGATTGTGTTTCTCTTGATATATGTTTAGTAGACATATACTGTGTAGAGATGACTGTAACTTTACTTTTTGTATTGATTTTTGGTTTTTGGGGTCCTCTACTGAGTATTGTTATACTCACCCCTGGATAGGATTTGCCCGCACGTGTCATGTCTTGTGCAGATGACCGACCTTTTGACGGAGTCCAGGATGGACTAGGACCGGACCAAGATTTCCGAGTTTCCTACAGGCTCAGGTGTTCCTATGGCTACGAGCAGCAATCCCAGTACCTCTTTGTGCTTATAGGTTGGAATTTTTAGTTGGCAGACTCTTGTTTTTGTGGGCTTGTATTCTAGCCCAGTTTTACTTTCTTCAATTTACTTTCATTGTACTCTGTTGTTTGGGTTTAGTTGTATGCATGAAATTTGTTCCTTAGTGGGATTTACATTTCATCATTTGTAGGCTTGGAGATGTTTTCATGTGTATAGGTACTTAGGCAATGCCTCCCATGTTAGTGATATTCCTACTCAGTGCTAGTCACTAGCCCCAGGCCTATTGGAGGAAAACTTGGGGAGCCATGGCATGGGACCCACTGGGATGGGTCGCAACAGAGTGGTATCAGAGGTGGTCAGCTATACCTTAGGACCAAGTGTTTGTGAGTTTGGTTTGGGGAAACAATGTTAAGTGTTTCGAGCTCAAATTTTAGGCCAAAGACTCCAGTGTTGGTGTGGGTGGCCGGCGTATCCATACACCAGAATTCTAATAACCTGCTTTTTGACTCAGTACATGAAAACACTAGTTGAGAGAAAGTAAAAGAATAGTATATGCATCATATAAGAATGGGTTGTGTTTTCCATGTCCTTTGTGTCATCTATCCAGATATACTCATTGACCTTGGTATATCTTGTTTCCATATAGGATGCCTCTGTGATGCATACCCACTAGGATTCAGTAGATCGATCATGAGGATGACCCCCTTAGTGAAGATGCTTAGATACATGGACTAGTTCCCGAGGCGTTACCTTCAGGTGGTGTACTTTCTATACCCCCACCAGCGGAGTATCCTGTGCTACCTACAGTACCGACACATGAGGGTTGCAGGCTGAGCATGATCCATGATTTCTAGAGAGAGAGACCCATCAGGTTCTAAGGTGAGCCCGATCCTCAGGCGGCTGAGGAATGGCTTGAGGCAGTGACCAGAGTTTTCCATCTAGTGATGACACCGACGAACCAGATGGTGATCCTAGGAGTGAGCCTTATTCAGGGTTTAGTGGGACGATGGTGGATTCTGACCACTCAGACCCATGATGAGGATACTATTTCCTGGATGGAGTTTGAGAAACTATTTAGGGAGGATTTCTCTCCAGTTATGCTAAGAGAAGTATGTATCCATGAGATTATTCAAATCCAGAAGGGAAATCTAATGGTATCTTACTATTCATCAAGGTTCACCAACCTTGGTAGGTACTGAATGGATATGATCATGGATCAATACTTCAGAGCTCAGAACTTTGACTGAGGTCTATGACAGGAAATCTGAGCTAGTATTGTGCCTCTATGAATTTCAAATTATGCTCGTGTGCTCGAGCGGACCTTGGTGATTGAGAGCTTCTAAGTGGAGCAGAGACAACCGAAGGTAGTCAGCAACAGGAAGACAGGTGTAGAGAACTCGACAGAAGGGAGATAACATCAGGCATAGGGATCAAGACGTGGGAGACGTTACAGGAGGACCCAGGATAGAGGATTGATAGTCCAGGGCACTCAGGCTAGATCTAGTCATCCTAGGGAGATGCGATGCTACTCGTGAAATGATAGGGTAAATCTCGCTAGAGACTATCTGACCCATTGAGCTACTGACAGAGAGGCGGTGGATGGACCACTGAGGAAGAGGTAGAGAGTGGATTAGACAGACCCACAATGAGGCAGACGTGGAAGAGGAGTAGCGAGAGATGAAGGTATTGGAAGATGCTTCAATCTACTTCCACCCCACCCCGAAGAATCCCGCACCAGGATTAGGGAGATGGGGGACAAGGGCGGGGAAAAATACATGTGGTCGAGGCGTATGACCCACGGAATCTAGAAATGATTCGAGGTATGATCTATATATTTTCTACCTTA
Source organism: Viscum album (assembly GCA_963277665.1). Lineage (NCBI taxonomy): Eukaryota > Viridiplantae > Streptophyta > Magnoliopsida > Santalales > Viscaceae > Viscum > Viscum album. The sequence continues at coordinate 1,785,324,158 of OY728151.1, read as the reverse complement.
GCTGCTGGACTTATAGACACAAGTTCTAATCATTAATTCCTCACCACATGTCTTGTGAAAAACCTTGATATTCGAGTAGAGCCGTTGAATCAACCCTTATGCTTGGATACTGTAAAGACCCATAAATTTCAAGGAAATTTTTTTCTTAATTTTATTTGGAATTTTTCAAGAGCGTAGTCTCTGACGGCACCTGATTCCGAGGCCCGGTGTGCCCAGAATCATTTTCCGAAGTTTGGCTCGGGTACGTTCAGTGAACGGATGAGCGGGTTTTTGTAACTTTTGAACCGGTGCCCGGAATCGAATTCTGAGGGCACCGATGAAATCGCAGCGCCGGTACTCGCTTAGAAACGCCTCTTCCGGAGTTGCGTTTGCTCGGGTGTGGTTTTTAATTTTCGGGCTTAAAGTTAAGAAATAAAATAATTTTGCGACAACTTTATTTTATTTCACTTAAGCCACTTGGAAGCCACTTGAAGCCACTTAAAGGCGGCTTGAACTGAGTTGAACCAGATAGGATACTATCCAGAAATATCCTACCCTCTTGGTAGGATATTTGTGAGGTGGGGCCCTCACGAGACCCACCGTTTCTTTCCGCTAAGTAACGCACCCGCGAAAACCCGTCATTATGAAAGTCAACTGACGCATTTCTTAAATTCTTAACAGACCATTTAATTGGGCGGTTTATTTCGTGAATTAAATGAGCTGTTTCTTTCGTTGAATTAATTCAACGAATTGATGGGTCGTTACTTACCCGTTTTCGTTTGTTGGCATAATAATAAAATAAGACCAACCTATATTTTTTTGGAGGATTACTGGTTGAGAGAGGATCCTTGAACCTTTAACCTCCTTCGCAAAGAACGCGAAGAACGCGAAGAACGCGAAGAACGCGAAGAACGCGAAGAACGCCGTCATCCACGGAAATCGACGACGCTCCAATCCGAGACGTTCTTCCCCGCCCCGATCTCCGATCACCAACCGTTTGAGGTGAGTGATTTCAGGTTTCTTCTAAAAGTTCTTTTTGGTTTAAAACGAAACACAGATTTAATTATTTATAATTTAAATCTGTTGTTCTTGGTCCATTGAGTTCGCCGACTCAACGCCGGATTCCGTGACGACGCGACGCCTTCCCGCGACGACGCGACGATCCCCCTCTTCCGCGACGAGTAATTCCGCGAAGAACACTCACGCGCGAAAACTACGAGGTAGGGAATTATTTTGAAACTACCCCTTTTTATATTCCCGTAAATGCTTCTTTAAAAAGTTAAAGAACTGGTTTTGTGAACAATTTTAAATTCATTAAAATTGTTGTTTCCGTTCAAATGAGGAACCCGTTTTATGAAACAATTTTATTTCATTAAAAATTGTTTCGGATATGCGTTCATGTGTTGAACTTTAATTCCTCCCGTTGTTTATCTCTAACGCGGAGGGTGCGGGCCAAACGAACACGGCCCGATGACCCTCCGCCGTTCTTCGTTTTTGTGCGGATTTGACGGGCGATGACGGAACGTGCCGCAACAGATGTTTGACGATACCACAGTGAAGAACGAGTCCCGGGAGGAGCAACGGCGCAGACGGGAAGAAAAACGGGCCACCGGAGCGACTCCGGCGGCCCGCGGAAGCCGGCGGCGGCGCCCGGCGCGCCGCCGGACGAGACCGCCGCGACACCGGCCGCGGTGGCGGTGCTCGCGGGACGCAGCTGAAGCCGCGTCTGGCGCCAGGGAGACACCCTGCGTGTGTCCCGCGGGGGCGGCGGCTCCCCCCGCGTCACCCGGGACGCGGCTTCAGCCGCGTCCGGTCGCCCGGCTGACACCCCGCGGGTGCCGCGGGGGTGTCACGCGGGGCGGCGGCTCCCCCCGCGTCGGCCACTCGGCCGCTCGGCCGAGCCGGGCCGGGCTGGCCGAGCCAGACCGGTCTGACCGGGTTGGACCGGGTTGACCCGGTTCGGACCGGGTTGACCCGGTTCGGCCGACCCAGGGGGGGTCGGGCCGGGTCGGCCCGGGCCCGTACCCCCCGTCTTCAGACGGTCTTCGTTCAAACGCCCGTAACTTGAGCTACGAGCCTCCAAATGACTCGCCGTCAGCGGAAACACGATCCTTGGATCGAGACGGTCGTTTCGGTATATCACAATCAAGGTTTCTGAATACTTTGGATTCGGCCAGGTTGGTTCGTACACGAAACCAACCAGGCCGTCGGAGCGGAAACGCTAATATCTTGAGCTACGGACGTTCGATTGACGTGCCGTCGGCTTCGTTGTTTTCCTCTAAGTGAGACGGATCTTTTGGATCACTCCGCCCGAGGTTTGGACGTAGGTGAAGTACGGTCGGGTTGGTTTTGCCTTAAAAACCAACCGGGCCCCTGGGACGAAAAAGCCAATAACTCTCAGACCGGGCGTCCGATTGACGCGCCGTCTGCGACGTTGAGTTCCTCTTGACGATACAGAACTTTTGGATACATCAACTTCGGAATTTGTGTTAGTTGATGTATCAGCCTCTCGGCTCATGGAGCGGACCCTCCCGAACGAGCTTGCTGTGTGCGGGAACCCTAGAGCTGGCTGCGACTGCTTCTTCGACAGCGACGACCATGCAGAGATCCTCAGTGGACTGCGGCGATGACTGTGCAGAGATCCTCAGTGGACTCCGACGACGACCGTGCAGAGATCCTCAGTGGACTGCGGTGATGACTGTGCAGAGATCCTCAGTGGACTGCGACGACTACTACACTCAGCGATCCTACGTGGATCAGTGCTATAGGTCCTGTGTGGGCCCGGTCCTGTGTGGGCCCGATACTGTGTGGGTCCGATCCTGTGTGGGTCCGCGCTCAGCGGTTCTGTGTGAGCCAGCGCCTACAGGTCCTGTGTGGGCCCGATCCTGTGTGGGTCATTGCGGGGGTTAGTTACCTATCGATCCTTTGTGGGTCTGACGACTTAGATGGATCAGGGATCATCTTTATCGTCATCCGAAGAAGTATACCAGTGTGAGCTGAATCTTGTGTTACTCTCCTTAGTGGATTGTGTTGATCTATCCTGTATGGATTTACTGTTACTCTCCTTTGTGGATTGTGTTGATCTATCCTGTGTGGGTATACGTTTTACTGTGTGGACTGGGTTGTGCTTGGGCTCGGACGTTGGAGCTGAACGAGAATTGATGACTTAGGTATATGTATGGGCATATACATAAGCCGTGTCAGATGTTACTTCGTGATTGTATCTTTCCTTTGTGGATTATCCTTTGTGGATTTCGGGAGACCTTCGGGGGTCTCGGGGTCCCTACTGAGTAGCTTATACTCACCCCTGCACGGGCTTTGCCCGCACTTCGTGGTGTTGGTTGCAGACGACGGGCAGCGCTGATCGAGGTGGAGGCGTGCGGAGCTGGACGGTACTTGGATGTGGACCACTGGGCGGGACGTACTCGGAGCGGACGACTGGACCGAGGAGCTGTGGAGGCTATCTGTACCCACCCTTCAGGTGGGACCTTCATAGGACGGCTCGACGCTGCAGTTTTTTCCTTTCAGTTGCTGTTTTTCCTTTCAGTTGTACTTTACAGTTGGGTTTGTATTTCCGGCCCCTTTTACTTTCAGCACAGCTTGTACCGTTTTTACTTAGTGTTTACTTTTCCGCTTTCTTACTCTGTGGTGCTTGTTTACTTTTCAAAGGCAATGGCTTCCCTTTTTGTTGGGATTTACGACTTGGTGCTAGTCGCCAACCCCTGGCCTATGGAAGGCGGGCTTGGGGTAGTCACGGCACGGGCCCCGAGGACGGGTTGTGACAAATTGGTATCAGAGGCGGTCGGTTCTACCGCAGACTCTGATCTTCCTTCTATGTGAAGCAATAATGTTTAGCGTATTGAGTGTGGTTATCAGTCCAGGGAGTCCAGTGTTGGTGCGGCGGCCGACGTATCCGTACACCAGGACCCTGACTTCTGATTTCCGACTTAATGCACGAAAACATTGATTGCATGTGTGTTTCAAGTTTTCTTTGTGATTACTTGTGTCAGCTCACCAGGTATACTGTTCTGACCGTGGCACACTTGTTTCGTTTTCAGGATGGCCCGACGGCAGCAGCCATCTAGGATTTCGAGAGTAGAGCACGACGATAGCCCGCCGAGTGACGAGGCCTCGGTACATGGCCCGTTGACAGCAGAGGTATCGGCGGTACCTTTACCCGTCGAGCCCCCGATGCTTCCAGCACTGGCAGCTGACGACACACGACGCCTCGGAGCTCTTCACGAGTTCCAGCGCCAGCGACCACCCAGGTTCCGTGGGGAGACGGACCCCCAGGCAGCCGAGGACTGGCTGGAGGCGGTCGTCCAAGTTTTCAGGCTAGTGAGGACACCAGCAGACCTCATGGTGATCCTCGCGGCGAGCCTACTACACGCAGCAGCAGGGCGATGGTGGAGCTTGATGCTCCAGGTACACGATGAGGCCTCCCTCATCTGGACGGACTTCGAGAGCCTGTTCCGCTCAGAGTTCGTCCCGGCCACCCTCCGTGCGGTGCACATTCAGGAGCTTCTTCAGTTGCAGCCGGGCAGCTTGACGGTCGCTCAGTACACGACGAGGTTCACCGATCTTTCTCGCTACTCGACCGACATGGTACGGGACCCCTTCTTCCGGGCCCGGACCTTCGAGCAGGGATTGAGACACGAGATCAGGGCATCACTGATCTCCCTCATCATCCCGACCCAGGCAGGAGTGCTGGAGCGAGCCCTTCTGATCGAGAGCTTCCTGGCTGAGTCCATAGTGAGACCTACCGTAGGGCGGAAGGTGGCGGAGTCTTCGGCAGCGGGTAGCCGACGGATGACACCGGGTTCCAGGCAGACCAGACCTTTCGGCAGACGACCTCGGAACACTGGCTCAGCAGTGCGGGGCACACAGCGCGGAGCCAGTCTTCCGAGAGGCAGGCAGTGCTAAGAATGAGGCGGGCAGGGCCACATGGCTCGTGACTGCCCGACCCGCCGTACCGAGGGGCAGCAGACGGTGGAGGGGCCACCCAGGCAGAGGCAGAGGGTCGACCGTGGCGGTCCGCAGGGAGGAGGTGGACGATGCAGAGGAGCTGCCCGAGCAGCAGGTGGTGGGTGACGCTTTGAGGCTCTGCCAACACCACCACCAGGAGGCCCGCCCCGACCATAGGGAGCTGGCGGGCAGAGACAGGCACAGCTCCAGGCAGCAGAGGCCTATGACCACGGTGCGCCAGAGATGATTCGAGGTACGATCTGTGTCTATTCCACCCTTTCTGCAGTTCTAATAGACAAAAGAGCGAGTCACTCATTCATAGCCACTACCCTTGTTCGGAGCTCAGAGATTCCGACAGAGCTATTGGCTCGATCCTTACGGCTAGAGACTTCTATGGGAGCAGACTCGACGATTACGAACTGGTGCCGGCAGTGTGAGCTTACTCTAGGAGGCAAGAGCTTCGGCTGGGATCTTCTTGTAGCGGCGTCGAGGCCTTACGACGTCATCTTGGGCATGGATTGGTTATCTACGGTCCATGCTCAGATTGACTGCATTAGGCGCAAGGTGCGATGTGTGCGCACTGACGGGAGCAGGTTCACCTTCACCGGCGAGAAGGGAGCCTTTGCAGCACAGGATGGACTTCCACAGAGGAGAGGACAGCCCATCACTCATCAGTTGGCTAGCCTCATCCTGGGAGCAGTTGACGTGCGGAGTCCCAGTTTTCCTACAGTGGTGGATCAGTACGCGGATGTCTTTCCCGACGACGTTCCAGGACTACCTCCTTGCAAAGAGGTAGACTTTTATATTGATTTTTACCCCGGGACAGCCCCGATATCCACTCCAGCATATCGGATGGCCCCCGCTGAGCTTCGAGAGCTGCGGGTATAGTTGGAGGGCTTGCAGGGCAAGGGGTTCATCCGACCCAGTGTTTCACCCTGGGCTTCCCCGATTTTGTTCGCCAAGAAGGCGGATGGGAGCTTGCGACTGTGTGTCGATTATCGTCACCTGAACCAGGTGACAGTGAGGAACAAGTATCCGCTACCCAGGATTGATGATCTCTTCGACCAGCTCAAGGGAGCGCGGTGGTTCTCGAAGATAGACCTCAGGTCAGGCTATCATCAGCTCAAAGTTTGAGACGAGGATGTGCAGAAGACGGCCTTCAAGTGTCGGTATGGCCACTATGAGTTCTTGGTTATGCCTTTCGGCATAACCAATGATCCAGCAGTGTTCATGAGCCTCATGAACAGGATCTTCCAGCCATACCTTGATCGATTTGTTGTGGTCTTCATCGACGACATCTTGGTGTACTCGACCACCGAGGAGGAGCACGCCTACCACTTGCGTGTTGTACTAGACACACCCCGAGAGCACCAGATTTATGGAAAGATCTCGAAGTGTTAGTTCTGGTTACGTGAGGTCCACTTCTTGGGGCACGTCATTTCTGAGGCGGGAGTTGCAGTGGATCCCGCGAAGATTGAGGCAGTGCTAGCTTGGGAACCACCCAAGAGCGTGACAGAGGTGCGGAGTTTCTTGGGCCTAGCCGGATACTATCGGAGATTTGTGCCGAACTTCTCCAGAGTTGCGGCCCCACTATCAGCGTTGATGAAGAAGGGGAAACCCTTCGTGTGGTCAGACAGATGTCAGCAGAGCTTCCAGGAGCTGAGACAGAGGTTGACCAGTGCACCTATCTTGAGGTTTCCTGAGGAGGGAGTTGGATACGTAGTCTACTGCGATGCATCAGGGACCGGACTCGGGTGTGTCCTGATGCAGGAGCGGGCCGTGATTGCCTATGGATAACGTCAGCTGAGGCCTCATGAGCAGAACTACGCTACCCATGACTTGGAGTTGGCAGCATTGGTCTTAGCCCTGAAGACATGGTGGCACTATCTGATAGGACAGCGCTTTATAGTCTTTTCTGACCACCAGAGTCTTAGGTACATCTTCTCTCAGAAGGACCTGAACCTGAGACAGCGACGATGGCTCGAGTTCCTCCAGGACTATGACTTTGAGATAGTCTATACTCCTGGGAAGGGGAACGTGGTAGCCGATGCCCTCAGCAGGAGGACGGGAATCCAGCTACCTGGGGAAGCGACAGAGAAGCTAGCCGCCTTGCAGATATCCTTCGTGGATAGAGACGGAGCAACCTTCCTTCAGTCTCTCACAGTCTCTCCTCCACTTCTACAGCGGGTCAGAGAGGCACAGCGTGGGGACGCTGACTGTGAGACACGACGTGCACAGATATCCTCGAGACAGGCACCTGATGGTTTCTCCCTTGGAGCAGAGCATGATGTCCTTTTCAGAGGACTTACCTTGGTACTAGTCGCTTTACGAGAGGAGGTGATAAGAGAGTTTCACACTTCTCCTTTGGCGGTACATCCTGGAGTGGCGAAGATGTACCAGGATCTCAGACAACAGCACTGGTGTCCGGGCATGAAGAAGGCTGTGGCAGAGTTCGTTTCGCGGTGCCTCACCTGCCAGCAGGTGAAGGCAGAGCATCTGGTACCAGCAGGCTTGGTACAGCCCTTGGAGGTCCCGGAGTGGAAGTGGGACGACATATCTATGGACATCGTGACTGGACTTCCACACACTTCCAGAGGTCATGACTCCATTTGGGTGATTGTTGACCGACTCACCAAGTCGGCACACTTCTTACCCATCCGAGAGAAGGGCTCAGTGGAGAGCTTGGGGCGTCTCTATGTTCAGGAGATTGTACGGCTTCACGGTGTGCCATCGACTATCGTCTCCGATCGGGATGCTTGCTTTACTTCCCGGCTTTGGAAGGGGTTGCAGGAGGCGTTCGGGACGCGACTACGTCTGAGCACCGCCTTTCACCCTCAGACGGATGGTCAGACGGAGAGGACCATTCAGACTCTCGAGGACATGCTCCGCGCATGTGTCCTCGACTTTGGTCGCAGTTGGGAGGACCACCTGCCCTTAGTGGAGTTCGCGTACAACAACAGCTACCACTCCACCATCAGGATGACACCCTACGAGGCGTTGTACGGAAGGCCTTGCAGATCTCCTTTGTGCTGGACAGACCCTGGGGAGTTAGCACTTGTGGGACCTGAGATGGTCCGGGCCACGACAGAGAAGGTCCAGGTCATCCAGGAGCGGATTAGGACAGCACAGAGCCAGAAGAAGTCATATGATGACAGGAGGCGGAGGCCACTAGAGTTCGAGGATGGCGACCACGTCTTCTTGCGGGTCTCACCTCGACGTGGGTTGCAGAGATTTGGCCGAGGCGGCAAGTTGTCTCCACGCTTCATCGGGCCTTTCCAGGTCCTTAGAAGGATTGGCGAGGTGGCTTATCGCCTGGCTCTGCCACCTCAGTTGCACCGGGTGCACGACGTCTTCCACGTATCCCAGCTGAGGAGATACGTGCACGACCCGACACACATCATTGACTATGGGGAGCTAGACGTGGATGAAGGGGGGACTTTTGCGGAGGTCCCAGTGGAGATAGAGGATCGACAGGAGCGGGTCCTGGCGATTGATTCCTCTTGTGCGCATCAGATGGCAGCACGGGAACCTCCAGGAGAGCACATGGGAGCGGGAGACTCAGATGCGTGCTCAGTACCCACATTTGTTTCCCTAGTTTATGATGTATCTTTATGGGGGCGTAAAGTCCTGAGGTGGTAGTATTGTAAAGACCTGTAAATTTCAAGGAATTTTTTTTCTTAATTTTCTTTGGAATTTTGCAAGAGCGCAGTCTCTGACGGCACCTGATTCCGAGGCCCGGTGTGCCCAGAATCATTTTCCGAAGTTTGGATCGGGTACGTTCAGTGAACGAACGAGCGGGTTTTTCTAACTTTTGAACCGGTGCCCGGAATCAAATTCTGATGGAACCGATGAAATCACAGCGCCGATATTCGCTTAGAAACGCCTCTTCCGGAGTTGCGTTTGCTCGGGTGTGGTTTTTAATTTTCGGGCTTAAAGTTAAGAAATAAAATAATTTTGCGACAACTTTATTTTATTTCACTTAAGCCACTTGGAAGCCACTTGAAGCCACTTAAAGGAAGATTGAACTGAGTTGAACCGGATAGGATACTATCCAGAAATATCCTACCCTCTTGGTAGGATATTTGTGAGGTGGGGCCCGCACGAGCCCCGTCGTTTCTTTCCGCTAAGTAACGCACCCGCGAAAACCCGTCATTATGAAAGTCAACTGACGCGTTTCTTAAATTCTTAACAGACCATTTAATTGGGCGGTTTATTTCGTGAATTAAATGAGCTGTTTCTTTCGTTGAATTAATTCAACGAATTGATGGGTCGTTACTTACCCGTTTTCGTTTGTTGGCATAATAATAAAATAAGACCAACCTATATTGTTTTGGAGGATTACTGGTTGAGAGAGGATCCTTGAACCTTCAACCTCCTTCGCGAAGAACGCGAAGAACGCGAAGAACGCGAAGAATGCCGTCATCCGCGGAAATCGACGACGCTCCAATCCGAGACGTTCTTCCCCGCCCCGATCTACGATCACCAACCGTTTTAGGTGAGTGATTTCGGGTTTCTTCTAAAAGTTCTTTTTGGTTTAAAACGAAACACAGATTTAATTATTTATAATTTAAATCTTTTGTTCTTGGTCCGTTGAGTTCGCCGACTCAACGCCGGATTCCGCGACGACGCGACGCCTTCCCACGACGACGCGACGATCCCCCTCTTCCGCGACGAGCAATTCCGCGAAGAACGCTCACGTGCGACAACTACGAGGTAGGGAATTATTTTGAAATTACCCCTTTTTATATTCCCGTAAATGCTTCTTTAAAAAGTTAAATAACTGGTTTTGTGAACAATTTTAAATTCATTAAAATTGTTGTTTCCGTTCAAATGAGGAACCCGTTTTATGAAACAATTTTATTTCATTAAAAATTGTTTCGGATATGCATTCATGTGTTGAACTTTAATTCCTCCCGTTGTTTATCTCTAACGCGGAGGGTTTGGGCCAAACGAACACGGCCCGACGACCCTCCGCCATTCTTCGTTTTTGTGTGGATTTGACGGGCGACGACGGAACGTGCCGCAACGGATGTTTGACGATCCCGTAGTGAAGAATGAGTCCCGGGAGGAGCAACGGCGCAGACGGGAAGAAAAACGGGCCACCGGAGCGACTCCGGCGGCCCGCGGAAGCCGGCGGCGGCGCGGGTCGCCGGCACGGCGGCGCCGGCGCCCGAAGGCGATGGCGCCCGGCGCGCCGCCGGACGAGACCGCCGCGGCACCGGCCGCGGAGGCGGCGCCCGCGGGACGCGGCTGAAGCCACGTCCGGTGCCAGGGAGACACCCCGTGGGTGTCCCGCGGGGGCGGCGGCTCCCCCCACGTCACCCGGGACGTGGCTTCAGCCGCGTCCGGTCGCCTGGCCGACACCCCACGGGTGCCGCGGGGGTGTCACGCGGGGCGGCGGCTCCCCCCGCGTCGGCCACTCGGCCGCTCGGCCGAGCCGGGACGGGCTGGCCGAGCCAGACCGGTCGGACCGGGTCGGACCGGGTTGACCCGGTTCGGCCGACCCAGGGGGGGTCGGGCCGGGTCGGCCCGGGCCCGTACCCCCCGTCTTCAGACAGTCTTCGTTCAAACGCCCGTAACTTGAGCTACGGTCCTCCAAACGACTCTCCGTCTGCGGAAACACGATCCTTGGATCGAGACGTTCGTTTCGGTATATCGCACTCAAGGTTTAGGAATACTTTGGGTTCGGCCGGGTTGGTTCGTACACGAAACCAACCGGGCCCTCGGAGCGGAAACACTCATATCTTGAGCTACGGACGTCCGATTGACGTGCCGTCAGCTTCGTTGTTTTCCTCTAAGTGAGACGGATCTTTTGGCTCACTCCGCCCGAGGTTTGGACGCAGGTGGAGTACGGTCAGGTTGGTTTTGCCTTAAAAACCAACCGGGCCCCTGGGACGAAAAAGCCAATAACTCTCAGACCGGGCGTCCGATCGACGCGCCGTCTGCGACGTTGAGTTCCTGTTGACGATACGGAACTTTTGGATACATCAACTTCGGAATTTATGTCAGTTGATGTATCAGCCTCTCGGCTCGTGGATCGGACCCTCCCGAACGAGCTTGCTGTGTGCGGGAACCCTAGAGCTGGCTGCGACTGCTTCTTCGACAGCGTCGACCGTGCAGAGATCCTCAGTGGACTGCGGCGATGACTGTGCAGAGATCCTCAATGGACTCCGACGACAACTGTGCAGAGATCCTCAGTGGACTGCGGCGACGACTGTGCAGAGATCCTCAGTGGACTGCGACGACTACTGCACTCAGCGATCCTACGTGGATCAGTGCTACAGGTCCTGTGTGGGCCCAGTCCTGTGTGGGCCCGATCCTGTGTGGGTCCGATCCTGTGTGGGTCCGTGCTCAGCGGTTCTGTGTGAGCCAGCGCCTACAGGTCCTGTGTGGGCCCGATCCTATGTGGGTCATTGCGGGGGTTAGTTACCTATTGATCCTTCGTGGGTCCGACGACTTAGATGGATCAGTGATCATCTTTATCGTCATCCGAAGAAGTATACCAGTGTGAGCTGAATCTTGTGTTACTCTCCTTAGTGGATTGTGTTGAGCTATCCTGTGTGGATTTACTGTTTACTCTCCTTTGTGGATTGTGTTGAGCTATCCTGTGTGGGTATACGTTTTGCTGTGTGGACTAGGTTGTGCTTGGGCTCGGACGTTGGAGCCGAACGGGAATTGATGACTTAGGTATATGTATGGGCATATACCTAATCCGTGTCAGATGTTACTTCGTTATTGTATCTTTCCTTTGTAGATTATCCTTTGTGGATTTTGGGAGACCTTCGGGGGTCTCGGGGTCCCTACTGAGTAGCTTATACTCACCCCTACACGGGCTTTGCCCGCACTTCGTGGTGTTGGTTGTAGACGACGGGCAACGCTGATCGAGGTGGAGGCGTGCGGAGCTGGATGGTACTTGGAGGTGGACCACTGGGCGGGACGTACTCGGAGCGGACGGCTGGACCGAGGAGCTGTGGAGACTATCTGTACCCACCCTTCAGGTGGGACCTTCAGAGGACGGCTCGACGCTGCACTTTTTCCTTTCAGTTGCTGTTTTTCCTTTCAGTTGTACTTTACAGTTGGGTTTGTATTTCCGGCCCCTTTTACTTTCAGCACAGCTTGTACCGTTTTTACTTAGTGTTTAATTTTCCGCTTTCTTACTCTGTGGTGCTTGTTTACTTTTCAAAGTCAATGCCTTCCCTTTTTGTTGGGATTTATGCCTTGGTGCTAGTCGCCAGCCCCTGGCCTATGGAAGGCGGGCTTGGGGTATTCACGGAACGGGCCCCGAGGACGGGTCGTGACAGAGACACCTACAGGAGGAGACTCGATGATCATACATCTTTGCAGATAGTGTGATATTTCTCTTGGAGGTGAGAATTTTGGTTGGAACCTCATGGTGGCAGCATCAAAGCCTTATAATGTCATTCTCAATATGGATTGGCTATCTTTGGTCCAAGCCTAGATTGACTGCTTTAAGCGAAGAGTGCGGTGTGTCCGCAGCAATGCGATGAGGTTTTCCTTTATTGGTGAAAAGGAGACCTAGGAAGTACAGGATCGGCTAATGTATTGGAGGGTACAACCGATAACTCTTGATTTGGATAGCCTTACCCTCAGAGTAGTAGATGTTGTGAGATTCTAGTTCCCAACAATTTTGGCGGAGTATGAGGAAATATTTTCTGAAGATGTTCCAAGATTACCTCCCCATCGGGAGATTGACTTATGCATTGACTTGCAGCCCATGACGGCACCGATATCCTCAGCAGCATATCGGATGGCTCCCACGGAGCTACGTGAGATGAGGATGTAGCTAGAGGATTTATAGAGGAAGGGTTTCGTGAGACCCATAATTTCACCATGGGTGGCCCCAGTTTTATTCTCCAAGAAGTCATATGGGAGTTTGAGGTTGTGCGTGGATTACCAGGGCCTAAACCAGGTGACAGTGAAGAACAAGTATCCACTACCGAGTATCAATGATCTCTTAGATCAACTGAGAGGGGCACAATGGTTCTCGAAGGTTGAACTTCGGTTAGGTTACCACCAGTTACGAGTATGGGAAGAGGATATACCGAAGACAACATTTAGATTCCGCTACGGTCAATATGAGTACTTGGTGATTCCTTTTAGTGTAACAAATTCCCCCGCAATGTTCATGGTACTTATGAACCGAATATTCCAACTGTATTTAGAGTAGTTCGTAGTAGTCTTCATTGAATACATTCTTGTGTACTTAGCGTTAGAGGAGCACACACGAGACTTACTGATGGTTCTTTATGTACTCTGAGAGCACCAGCTTTATGGGAAGCTCTCGAAGTTCCAGTTCTAGATTCAGGAGGTTCAATTTTTGGAACATTTCATCTCAGCAGATAGATTAGTTATGGACCCAGCTAAGGTGGAGGTAGTGTTATCATGAGAGCCACCTCAGAGTGTAATGTAGGTGCAAAACTTCCTTGGGTTGGCAGGATATTACCAGAGATTCATTCCTGATTTCTCCCAGATATCAGCATCGATGATAGCCTTGACCAGGAAGGGGAAAACCTTCATGTGGACGGAGAAGTTCCAGAATGATTTTGAGCAGTTGAGATAGAATTTGATGAGCACCCCGATCTTGAGATTACCGATGGAGGGTGTCGAGTACATAATTTTCTACGGCACATCAGGGACCGGGCTTGGTTGTGTCTTGATGTAGGGATAAATAGTGATTGTTTATGGTTCATTATAGCTAAGACCACATGAGAAGAACTATGTGACCCATGATCTTGAGTTTTCATTGATATTCTTCGTGTTGAAGATGTGGTGACACTACCTTACAAGCGAGCGGTTTATCATCTACTCTAACCACAAGAGCCTCAAATACGTCTTCTCACAGAAGGATCTGAATATGAGGTAGAGGTGATGGATAAAGTTCCTATAGTATTATGATTTTGAGATCATATATACTCCTAAGAAGGGTAACAAGGTGGAATATTCTATTAGTAGGATATCGAGCTCGCAACTGTTGAGTGAGGTGATGGAGCAATTGGCCGTGTTGTATTTATCCTTTGTGGACAGTGAGGATGCAGTTTACCTTCAGTCAATGTTTGTCACCCCTCCACTCTTATAATGAGTTAGGGAGGCACATCTTGGGGATGTTGACTATAAGAATTTATGTTCTCAGTTATCCATAGGACATGCTCCTGTTATATTTTCACAAGGTGGGGAGCACGTTGTTCTTTTAAGGGGATGCACTGTTGTACTAGTGGAATTATAGGATGAGGTCCCGAGGGAGTTTTATACACCCCCCTTGGAGGTACAACCTAGAGTGGTGAATATGTACTAGGATCTCTAACAGTATTTCCAGTGGTCATGCATAAAGAAAGAAGTAGCGAAGTTCGTTTCTCAGTGCCTTATATGCCAACAGATGAAGGTTGAGTACCAGGTTCTAGCAGGGTTAGCTCACCCCTTGGAGGTACTTGAGTAGAAGTGGGATGGGATATCAATGGAATTCATGATGGTATTACCATGAACGTCCAAGGGAAACGATTCTATCTGGGTGATTTTTGATCGACTCACCAAATCAACCCACTTCCTAGCTATCATGGAGCCGAGTTCCATAGAGAGATTGTGATGCCTCTACATGCAGGAGATAGTTAAGCTTCATGGCATCCCTTCGACAATAGTCTCAGATTGTGATGCTCATTTCACATCCTGTTGTGGAAGGGATTGCAGGAGGATTTTGGGACTTTGCTATGCTTGAGCATAGCGTTCCATCCCCAGACAGATGGTCAGACGGAGAGGACCATTTGGGTTCTAGAGGATATGTTGCAGGCCCGTATCTTGGACTTTGGTTGTAGTTGGGAGGACCACCTACCACTGGTAGAGTTTGCGTACAATAACTGCTACCAGTCCACCATTGGTATCACACTATTCGAGGATTTATATGGGAGACCCTTTTAGTCACCGCTTTGCTGGACCGACCTCAGAGAGTTAGCACTCATGGGTCCAGAGTTGGTGTGAGCTACCACCAAAAAAGTTCATATCATCCAGGAGTGGATGAAGACTACACAGAGCTAGGATAATTGTTATGCTGATAGGAGATAGAGACCCCTGGAGTTTGAGGAGGGAGACCATGTCTTCCTTTGGGTCTCACTTTGACGAGGGTTACAGAGATTTGGCCAGGGCGGCAAGCTATCTCCGAGGTTGATCGGACCTTCCCAGATACTGCACAGAGTTGGCGAGGTGGCATACCACCTAGATCTACCACCACAGTTTCACCAGGTACATGATGTATTCCACGTGTCACAGCTGAGGAGGTATGTTCATGACCCATCGTATGTCATCGACTGGGTGAGATGGACATCGAGGATGGAGTGACCTTTGCTGAGTACCTGGTGGAGATCAAGGATCAACAAGAGATGATTCTTTTTGGTCGATCGATTCCCTTGGTGTGCTTCTGGTGGTAGCACGAGAATCTTCAGGAGAGCATGTGGGAGTGGGAAGCTCAGATCCGTGCCCAATAACCACATCTTTCTGAGTATCCCTTGTTTTGGATTTTCGGGGACGCAAAGCCCAAAGGTGGGGAGAATTTAATGTCTCATATTTTCTGTGTATTATATTTAAATATTATATGGAATTATTATGAGACTAGGATTTTTGACGGCGTACAATTATGAGGACCAGAGTGCCCAGAATAAATGTTTGAAATAAATTAAACTTTTAAACAGTGCAAGCGAGCGGTTTTCCTAAAAAAGTGGAATAACTTTTAAATGGGTTCCAAGATCAGAAATCTGAGGGCACCATTGTATTTGGAACAACGAATTTACCTTAGGTGGGTCCTAACATTGACTGGCACAGGTTGACTGTAAAAGTTAGTTATTGAACGTTTTAATGGAAATAAAATAAAATAATAGTTTATTTTAAATATTTCCTTAAATGTTGAAAAATAATCCTCTCCTATTAATAACTTCTTATGGAAAGTTTTTAGGGTTATCCATATAACCCTGCAAATTGAGAATTTTTCATTGGAGCTTTGGAGGAGTACTCATTGGTGGACAACGACAGCGTGATCGATCGACACATCTCATATTCGACGAACCTCACCAATGAACGTGATGCGGCGATCATTCTTCAACTGAATCAAGTTAGGGGTTTGTTATTTTGATTTAGTTCTTCCCTATTATTTGATTAAACAATGAACGTAGATCAACCCATGAATAGGTTGATCCGCAGATCATGCATTCTTGCGGGAGAGTGTTATTTTTTGTTTCTTTTAGGGTTTGATTTGGGAAATTGATTTGTGATAATTGTTGGATTATCTTTTTATTTTCCCTATTTAAACCTTCTAATAGGATCAAATCAACATCGCAGTGAATGATGGAATAGGTTCATTCCTCAATTTGGTTTATTGGTTTTCTTCATCTTTTCTTCGCATTCTTCGCGTTCTTCGCGGGGCAACGAGCAACAGATTCTTGTGAGTCCAATTCACAATGCAATGATCCCAAATCAAATATCAAACATCATGAAGACCTATAGGAGGTGTTTCAATGATGGTGGATGACAAATCGACTCAGATCATGGAGGATCATTCTTCGAGCATTCTTCGTACAGGTGGACCAAAACTTGTTTTCAGGGCTGATCGGAAGCCCAAAAACAACAGAAATAGCTTTGAGGAATCGGGGTGACCTAGAATCTGGAGTTTCGTGGCAAAAGGATATTCAGAACAAATATCAGAGCATCACTGAGGCATGATGAAGCATTTTTTCGATTTTGGAAAATTCTGGAACACGCGACATGTATCCCGAAGAACACGTCGTGTGTGATTGGAAGTGATGGATAGGGTTTTCATGCTGCACGCGATGAAGAACATGGTGTGCCTCCAGGGAAAAAAGAGTGTGGGACCCACCCAGTGGTGGTTGGAGTTTTGGGTGATGGGAAGCACTAACATGACATGTTCTCTGAAGAACATGGTGTGTGGGTCCTTACATGGGACTCAACGTGTATCTCAGAAGATACATGGACACGGGGTGGAGTACACGGTCGTGTACTCCACCACACAAAAATACCATACCATTTATATAGGTTACCCCATGTACCAGTTACATGGGATGACCCACACGGGTTGAAGCCGAGTACATGCACATGACCGCATACATGGAGGGAACCCCGGTTACTCAAACACAGCATGTGGTCTATCCTACAAGTTGTGTACTTACTTTTCTACATGGAATGTTCTTCTGAATCTATCCATTTTACACAGGTATTACTAAGATTTGAGAGACACGACGTGTGACTCTTGTACATGCCGTGTATATCTTGGAACATGGCTTGAACCTCTTGTACATCGTATCTTGGATATGTTTCATTTGGGTTAGTGGAATTTTTCTCATTCCCCTGAAGTTCAGGTATTGTTTCCATCCACAGGAGTATGATCCCTTCAGCAGGACTTTCCGAGAGAGAGTCATGTATCCCTCTGAGAGGCCCGAGGAGAGATCCACTATCCTTTCTTGACCCTAGGTAGAGTCAGGTATCGACGTGACTACTCTTACAGGATACTGATCCTTTACTAATCTAGTGAATCTGGATGAGTCATAGTATCCACCAATCCCCTGGAACTGATTCTCATCTATGTATCATGATATTTCCCCACTAAGGAGTGTGTTCTCCCAGAATGAGTGTATCTATCTCTCGTGACCTTTCCCGATGAATAGTATTTCTCAAACAAACATTATCAGAACCATCAGACTCATGGGGTGAGTTCTCCCAGATGAGTGCTTCATGGAACCTTCGAATTGAATCCCTAGAAGTGATATTCAATTGTGTGACTTGTCTCTAGACTAAGAGTATGAGTTTTGAGTATATCTTTATTGTGTTTCTCTTACTACATGTTCAGTAGACATATAATGTGTAGAGTTGACTATACCTTTACTTTGTGTATTACTTTGTGGGTTTCAGGGTCCTCTACTGAGTATTGTTATACTCACCCCTTCACGGGATTTGCTCGCACGTGTCGTGTCTTATGCAGACGAGCAACCTTTTGATGGATTCCAGGGTGGACTAGGACCAGACTGAGATTTCTGAGTTCCCTATAGGCCGAGGTGTTCCTAAAGCTACGAACAGGAGTCCCAATACATCTTTATACATACAGGTTGGAATTTTTAGTTTGCAGACTCTTGTCTTTGTGGGCTTGTATTTTAGCTTAGTTTTACTTTCAACACTTTAATTCTATTGTACTCTATTGGTTGGGTTTAGTTGTATGCATGCATTTTGTTCCTTAGTGGGTTTTACATTTCAGCATTTGTGGGCTTGGAGATATGTGCGTGTGTATAGGTACTTAGTCAATGCCTCCCATGTTAGTGATATACCTACTCGGTACTAGTCACCAGTCCCTAGCCAATTAGAGGTGGGCTTGGGGAGTCACGGCATGGTCCCTACTGGGACGGGTCATGACAAAACAGTAGAAAAATACCTTTTGATGAATGAATATGGGGACTAATAGGTCTAAATATGAATTTCAACCTTTCTAGTGACTATATAATCTTATTATAAATATCTATAATTTTTTTTAAAATTATAATATAAATAATAAATCAATAATTATAAATAAAAGAACCTATCACCTGATGTCTGGGCTCTCGACTTCGGTCGGGAGATTTCCGATTATTATAGGGTTTAATCCCATGTCCTTATTCTGATTCCTTGGTGATGAATTCTAGTGGTGTTGTGTCTTTGGTGTATCTTTATTGATGGTCCCCAGTGACATTATGAGTGGTGTGTATCATTTATTTCTCATCGGTGCCTTTAGGCTTGGTGGTGACTCAGGTAGCGGTGGTCGTCCTTGACGATGTAGGTACTTTTAGATCTGGTTTCATACTATATTTGGTTGGTATGGGAATTTTCGTGGCCTTCAGTCAACATTGGTAGCCCTCAGGGGGTCTGGTGATGTGACAAAGCATGTGGAAGGTTGCAGAGGGCATCATGGACAATGGAAGATCAGTGTGCACCAGTCTCATGATGGTTGATTGTAGCACTCTAGTGATGGTGGGTTTGTCAACGATGATAGAGTGGACCATCGGGCCAATGACACGAGGAGGTGGGAAACTTCTCAGTCAGATGGATAGGCTCAGGGTGAGAAGGCCATCAAATGACGGTGGAGGATTGGCGGATCTCAGGTGGTGACAATATGGTGGTGGCTAGTAGTGGATTTCCCAGTGGCTGTAGTTCTTCTAGGCTCTTAGTGTTTGTGATTTTGGGCCACTTTGGTCCCATTATTGTGGTAATGATTCGATGGGCCGTGGTTTTTATAATGGGTTTTGTACTAATGGTCTCTTGGGATACTGGATTTTGGCCTTTTGGCTACAGGGCCTTTGGGCCATGATGAATCCTTTTGATATTTAGTTTGGGGTTCTCTTCCATGTAATAGGTTCCCTCCTAGTTAAAAGGGGATTTTCTTTTTTCCTTTTTAATAAATATGGCTCTTCCCTAAAATTTTTGGTAAATTAGAAATACAAAATTTATTAACATGCCTCATATATATATTTATAATGGATTCTCCAGACAAATCATACTGGTATCAGATTATCAATAGCTAGATGATAGTTTTTTCAACTTCAACCACCATAGTATGAAATTTGAGTTCATACTTATTTGAATAATATCTCTATCATAGTAATTATCATTGATCAAATATTTTCATGGTTATGCATTTATTTTTTATGATAATTACTATGAAAAAGTGATTTTTTCATAAAAAATGAACTCAAATTACTTTTTATTGTGGTTGTATTTGAAATAAACTACCATCTATTTATTTAATTTTTTTTAAAAAAACAACTAATATAGATGCTTATCCAGCCAAAATTGTTCTTCTAATTCTATAATTCATTCAATATTTTGGGTTATCTAGAAATATTGTTATCACAAAAAATAAAGAAAATATCACCAATAATGAGAGTCAAAGAAATGAAAATTAAATAAATAAATTTTAAAAAACCACCTCTTCATGATTTTTTCAAAATAAGAAAATTATATAAATGATATGAAACAACCTTTACATGATTTCAGAAAAAATTATGACACCATTTAAGCTACACACTTATTCATAAATAAATTTATTTTCCTATTAGAATATATGTTTAATTTACAGTCCTTATAGTACTATGTAAATATGGATATATAATTGGATAATAAATATTTTAAAATATATTGTATTTAATCTCAATAATACTTTTTTTGGGATGCAAGTTTATGGATGAAATAAAACCTCTTTCATAAATTTATAAATTTACTAATAATGATCATTTTTATTTTTTTTAAGATACTATAAACATTAATATATATAATCAATTATTTATAATAAATGTTTTTGTAGTAAAAAATTATTATATATACAAAAATGTATCAAGTCATAGAAATACATAGGTTTAATTTCTGCCCAAAATTCCCAAAGAAAATATTTTTTAAAATAAATATACAGTTAGCTATTATAATAATTTTTTTGTTAAAACATAATATAAGTCATATAATTTGATATTTTTTTATAAAATTTTGATTATATTGTATTAAATATTCATAAGGGGAATCATGCGTGGTTGATTTATTGGATCTCCATATATTGGATCCAAAAAATATATCCTTAGAGTATCGAAACTGATCACAATGAGGATCCGATGAGTCCTAAAAATTTAAAAATAAATTTTAAATGGAAAGAAATTAAATTATATTTTATATAATTAGTGTATAGAGTTTTAACTCTATGTGATAGGTATTAATAAGATTGTATAATTTTTTATTTCCTATTTAAACATTGTATATACTTTATGTGACCTTCTTATAGTTTATTTTACTTTTATTGATTTCTCATGTGTAGAAGTGATATAATGACTAATTAATGCAAAAAAATCACATGGTTTTCCCTTTATATAGTCATGATATATATGTATAAAAAATTGAAGAATATTCATTATAATTAAAATAGTACATCAAGAATTGGATATATGAATTAAAAAAATACCTTATATATACATGCACAATTGAGGCTCCCAACCATTCATGCTTGATAATTGTATTTAAAATATTAATAATAATAATTTCAAAAGAGATTATTCCATACATATTCACTTTAAATGAAATATCAGCAATATATTTATTTCTTACAGTTATATCATCATGAATTTTTAATGTCAATAAATATGACAGATCAACTTATTATATGTAGGTACTCTCAAAAGGTTTTTTAATATAATAGGAGATCATTTATATCATCTTGTATTGATTATAAGTTTTATATTCTATGATTAATATAACGCCCCCAATTTTTTCTTTTTTAATATATAATTATTATAATAATTTTATTTAGAATTTATAGAGCTGAAATTTAAGATTTTGAAAAAAAACCATGATACATGGTTTGACCATGGTTACTAAATGATCAGTAGTAACTGTGCAGACTATTCTTGCATAGTGAGTCTTATTCAATGATTAATGCATAGTTAGCACATTGTTAATAGTAACCATATAGTCTAACATTATATAGGAAGGGTTCTATTTATAGAAAAAACACATGGTTAACACACATTTTTTACTTATTTGGTAGTAGCTATATGGACTTATCTTACACATGATTAACCCTACAGGGTTGGTGCATAGTTAGGGAAGAAACTGTGTGGTTCAATCTTATATATAGTTCCATATTAGTAGTTTCTACATAGTTTGTGCATGGTTAGGAGTAACCAAGTGGGATGAATATTCATTTTTGTATATCTATTATAATGATTTTTATATGGTTGCTACATAGTTTACTTAATAGTGTAGACAAACCTTGTGAGATTCCTAGAAAATGGAAAATTTATTTTTCTCATTTTATAACTAGTCAAATTTATCCATATTTGATATCATATCCCTTCATTATCACCAAACACCTTTATACAGATCTAAGGTAGGTTATCCTCTTCTCCTTCCATGGTTCTAAATCTTTATCATCAAGATTCTCAATTGAGTTTACAAGGTAAACCCCATATTTTCTTCTTATTTTTTCTTTTCCACTTCTAACTTATTCTCTATATTCTTGTTTTTTTACTCTCCTATGAACCCTAATGGTTCAGGTGGTCAAACCTAGGGTTTGGTTTTCTCTAATATCAAGTATTTGGTTTATAGGGATTTTAAAATCTATTTCCTTCCATGATTTTGTTTCCACCATCAAGGGTGAGTCGATTTTAATGAGTTGAGGTAGGTGTCTCCATTTTAACTTATTTTATCAAGAATTATCATGATTCTTGATCTTTCAAACGTGATTTATTCCCATAAAATGCACCTATTATTCATTTTTTATGTAGTCCTAAATGTTTTTCATGATTTGTTATAAAATACTTGATATTTAAAATGGATTTCATGAATATTCATATGTAAATTCATCTTGCATGGTTTTGTGCATCCAAGGTGTTTGAAAATTTTACTTTGAGATTATTAACAATTAAAATGAATTTTTATATAAGGGTTTGAATAGAATATAGTTTTTATAAAAGGAATATTAATTGAGAATCAAGTATTATCCCTTAAAATGAATATTTTATGCAGAAAGGGTGCTTGAAAAAATTTCATTGAGAATTGTTTGGTTCTAATGAAATTAAAAATAGTTTTAAGATATATTTAGTTCCTATAAAAGGTGTTTCTCATGGTTATTACACTATATTAGGATTTGTAGAGGAACACTCTATGTTTTTCCTCATTATTTATTTTTGTTGAAGTATTATGGATTCCCCTCTTCATTTTTAGATACTTGATAGGTTTTTTTTTATGTTATTCAAATTGTTAAGAAATTAATAAATGGGTTGTCATTTGGTTCTTGGGTTTTCTCATAAGGGAAAATTGGTAATATATATGGGTGAATGAGATGAGTTATCTAATTGGTTAGATTAATACACTAGATAAATTACCATAGTGAAGTTTATTCATTAGATAGGGGATTGTCACTTAGAAATACTAGGAGGGTAATTTAGGGTAAGGTTTTTATCAGGATTCATCATAGGTCCATAATAATTCCATGTGCGAGGCCCTAGATTATTCCAATAGACTTGAGGTTGATATATAATATGTTTGTTAATTTTCTAAGGTGAATAATTTATATCATACATTATTTTATATCATGTTGTGACTACTTTATGTCATGTTTTACTTTATTTTGTGTTTCAATTTATGAGTTACTTCACTATATACCTCTGATTTCCTTGAGTAATGGCTTGTTTAGTTGGTTTTTATTTGAAAAAATTATTTTCTAGATTCTGTAAAATTTATATTTCATTGATTTTTATAAATCATTATAATGGAAATAATTTTTAATCCAAATTATTGGGTAATGATTCCATGGTTTTCAAAAAAATATTTAGCCGTAAGGATTTTGTGACCATACCCACTTAAGGTTTAAGTACTTATTTGGGAGAGTGATTATTTCAAAAGACGTATTCTTATGGATTTGGATTTTTTTGAATTATATTATTTTGAATATGTTTTTTAGAAAGTGTGTTTTTGAACTATTCCATGATATTTCATAATGACTACTTTGTTTGTGATTCAAATGCATTAAAAATTAAGAATTAAATATTGAACCATATATAATATGCCTAAGTAAGAATTTTCGAACATGGTTTGGTTAGTTTTGAATGTGAATTATAATTTTTTTATATTGTGTTATTGGTGAAATTTTATTTTATAAAAATTATGATATTTTTATAAAATAAACAAGTAAGGAATGGGTAAAACTAATTAATTTTTTTAAGATATTAAAAACATAATTTATAGATATATTTTGGTGCCTACAATGTCTTGGGTGTTTTTTAGGTATAAATTGTAAAAAGTGGTTTTAAAATAGGTCCATTTCAGAGGATGAAATATTTTATAGAGACAATTGAATTGTTTTACCTATTTGTTCATCATTCATAGAAAAATCCAACATCTTGGAATAAAACCATTTTCATGGTTTACACATAGTTTTTTAAACTGTGTGACTAAACTTTTGATGCCTGAAATATTCCAAGAGATCTCACATGGTTAGTGTATAGTTTGGAAATAGTGCATGATATAAATTCCCTAAAAACTATGTTTTTAGACATACTTTGACCATATAACCTCATTCAATCACTATTTTTGGTGATTATACATCCTGATTATCCTAAGAGAAACTGAGTTATAAGTTTTGGTATCTAATATTCCATGTTTGGTGGAATTTTTTTATTTTAATTTCCTTTCCCTATTAAAAACACGTGTTCTTATATTGTTTTGGAGAATTTAAAATTTAAAATATGTTTTGATGTGAGTTTTTTATAAAAATGTGAATTTATAAAAATATATACGTGTTTTGAATAAATAGAGTGTATTTTTAAATAAAATAGAAATTTGAAATTCTATATTTTAATGATTATTAAATTATTGGAAGAAATTTAGTTGATTGTTCCACCATATAAAATCAATGAGTAACATAAAATGTCATATAATGGGTATTACCCATGGTAATGAAGTTTTAGTTGATTAAAATGTGGTAAAAATTTGATAAGTTCTATAGTTATTCCTTATGGTGGGGATTACCCACATGGAAGAGATATGTTGATGGTGGCCTTTTAAAATTTATATTTTTAAATTAAATATTTTTTATAATATGAAAAGTGAATTCAGTTGTTAAATAAATCTTTTCAAATAATTAATTTTTTATTTTTTTTAAACCAAGGTTATTTTCCAATAACCTAGAATAGGGGATTCCTAGGGATTAGAAGTGTTATGGTGGAGGAGAATTATAAAATATATATTTTTACTTTTTTATAGATAATTATTATAATTATGATTTTTGAAATTTTCATAGTTAAATATTTGGAATTTGAAAAAAATTCATGAAATATGGTTTTAACATGGTTATAGAATGATTAGTTATAACCATGTAGACTATTATTCCACGGTGAGAATCATATTCAATAATTGATTCATGATTTTCACAAAGTTAGGAGTAACAGTACAAACCAACCTTACATGAGGGTTCTCTTTTAGTTACTGACACATAGTTAGTATATATTTGGAACTCAGTTAATTATAGCTATGTGTTATTACCTTATTTATGAGTAAAACCATACAATTAGAGCATGATTATAGGGGAAATAATATAGATTAATATTACATAGAGGTCTATCTCAATAGCTATCTCATAGTTTTCACACAATTAGGAGTATCCATATAGGTTTAACATATGAGTGTTGTGGATCGATTATAATACCTTCTACATGGTTGGTGCATTGTTTACTAAAACATATTGTTAAACCATGTGATATCACCAAAAATAAAAAAATGGAATTCTTTTTCATTTTACTCATGGTCAAATTTATCTTTATTTTACCACATCTCCCTTTATTCTCACCCGATTCCTTTAAAATTTTCCATGAAATGTTTTCTTATTCTCCTTATATGGATCCAAATCCCTCTCATCATGATTATCTAGTGGTTTTCAAAGGTAAAACCACCTCATATTTTCACGTTTTTCTTTTCGTGTTATTTATTTTTCTATTTTCAGTTTCTTATTATCCCATGAACCCTAATAGATATAGTGGATAAAACTCATGTTTACATTTGACTAATATTAGTGATTTGGTTGTTTAGGGATTTTAGAGGTTATTTCCTTCCATATATTTTCATCATCAAACATGGGTGAGCTGATTCAGTTGAGTTGCGGTAGGTGTATCTTTGTGAATTTATTTTATTTGACATCCTCTTGATGAATGATATTTAAAACATGATTTATTCCCAAAAAAACATTTCTTATTCATTTATTATGGATTCCTATAAAGTTTCTAAGTGTTTTTATCAGATCTGTGTTATTTTAATTGGACTTCATAAATATTTATATGTAAATTCAACTTGTAAAGTTTTTCACATGAAAGGTGTTTGAAAAAACTTCTTTGAGATTATTTATACTTCAAGTATATTTTTAAAGAAGGTTTTGAATAAAATGTTGTTTCTATAAAGGGGATATTCATGGGTAAATAAGTATTATTCCCTAAAATACATATTTTATACATATAGGGTTCTTGAAAAATTATCATTGATACCTGTTTGGTTATAATGAAGTTAAAAATAATTTTGAGATATATTTGGTTTCTATAAAATGTGTTTTTCATGGTTCATGAATGATTTTATGATTTTTATAGGAATGTAATATTTTTTTTGTTATTGATTTCTGGAAAAGTCCTCCTAATTTTTCCCTTTTCATTTTGGATACATGATTGATGTTGTTATGTTGTTCATATTGTTATGAAATTGATAAAGGGTTATTCATGTTGTACTTGGGTATGCTCACATGGGAACCTTGGGTATATTTGTGGGTAAATGGAAAGTGTGTTTATTTATAATATATTATTACTCTAGATAGAGTCTCCTAGTAAAGTTCATGCCTTGACTAGGGGATTTTCAACCGATGAGGCTCGGTTGGCATGTCAGGATTGGGTTTCTATCCAGAATTATTATAGGAAAGTTTGTGTTCCATGAGTAAGGTCCTAGATTATCCTAGTAGACTTGATATATATATCCCATGTTTTGGTTCATTCCATGAGGTAACTATTTTTTTTCATGTTTGAATTTATGTTATATTTTGACTAATTTACATCATGTTTTACATTATATTGTGTTTTACTTTACAAGGTATTTTACCCTATGTACCTTACTTGATGTTCTTATTTTTATTCATATGTTTCCTTTTGGAATTCTCTCATATGTTACCATGTTCTGATTTTATTAAAGTAAAGTGGTTTTTTAAATAATGGTATCTTTATTTGGTTTTCCTCTTCATAAAAAAGAAATAATGGTGTTTTATAAATGTATTTCAAACTAGTTTTTTTGTGCATAACCAATAAAAAATATCAAATATTTATAGTGGTATCCTATTGGGATTTAGGTTAAACCCTACATACAAATCTCATTGTATATATATATATATATATTCTATTTATTTATTTTATAGGTGTTGTTCTATCTCTTTAAGATAGGATTGCTTACCCAGTTATGGGTTATGGTGGTGGTGGCATATAGAGTTAGCCACATGAAACATGGATACTAGGGTGTATTATATTTTTATTCAAGTTATATTGTATTTTTAGACCTTATTCATTTGTAACTAAGATATTATATTTTTAATTTTTGGTCTTGTCAGTTTGGTTAACTTCATTTATTATTTATACTGTATAATGGTAAAATCATTACCATAAAACCATTGATACCTTTTGGCACTAGTTATTGGACCAAGGAGATCGAGAACACACCTTAGTCCTTATGAAAAACTGATTCAAGTACTGGTTTTGGGTATCTTGGTTTTGTTCATTACAATTACAAACATTAGTTTAGACCTTTCTAATTCAATGTAAAATATTTTTCATATAAAATAAATTGTAAATTACATACTGTAAAACCCCAATTTTTTTTGGATATGTATTGGGATCAGTTAAAAGTATTATTTATTTTCTTTTGTTGAGTAATTATAATTTGGGTTTTACCTTAGGGTTTTTTGGTGAAATTTGGAAATTTTGGAAGGAAAAGGGCAAGTGCACAGTTGGCACATGATTTTCCCAAATTGTTCTCCCTAGACTAGAAAATCATGCAACCCTGGAAAGTGGAGTTTTTCATGGTTGGTGCATGGTTTTTCAAACTATGTTACCTCTTATTAGAAACCATGAACCCCCTATAATAGGTTCACGATTAGGGGAAACCATGCTCCCTGATCAGCAAACCGTGCGTACGAGATTTTAATCCCCCAAAAAATATTAAAAAAATTCAGTAACCCCTATATAATACCCCAAAACACCATAGAAAAACCCCTAACCATTTTATATCAATTTTAGAGACTCTAAAATGGATTCTAAGACTTTACGGCCGCCATTCTTGGTGATTTTAAGCCCAATTGGTAGATCTGTATCTCTTCGAGTAAGTGATTTCTTCCCGATTGATCTCCCATTCTTCTCTAATTATTTTGTTGGGATGTTCTTTACTTTTTTGGTTAGATATAGATATAGAATTATGGATCTAAATCTATATTTAATGGTTATTTATTTTTTCAATCTTGATTTAGGGTTTTAGACTTAGATCTCATTCTATGTCATTGTGCTGCTCAAATTTTGGGGATTTACTTTGGTGAGTGTTCTTTGTCAAAATTGAGGTAGTTGGTATATAATTCAAATCCAAAATTCTTTATTTAAATTATGTTTATGTAATTGTATAATTTCTATTATATGTTTAGAAATTTTGTTCTTGATGAATTAATTAATTTTGTGAATTAATTAATTAAGGAGATATGAAATTGGGGATTTTAGAAATTATAGATTGAGACAATTAATTATATAATTAATTATGAGACATTGAGTTTATTTATTTGATATGATTAATTTATGAATTAATTGCAAGGTATTGAGATATTATTGAGATAATTAATCATGGAGTTAGTTCTGGTATTTTGAGTTTGTGGATATTGATTAATTAATTGATGAATTAATTAATGGGATTGACATACTTAATTAATTGGAGAATTATTTAAGGGGATTTATGTGATAAAATAATTGTTTAATTAGTAATGAAATTTGTGTGGTTAGTTAATTTTTTAATTAAATAATATAATTTAAGTGATTAATTAATTTTTGAATTAATTAATGTATTTGATGTGATTAATTAATTGTAAAATTAACTAATGTTATTGATGTGATTAGTTAATTATTGAATTAACTAATGGATTTGTTGTGTTTATCTAATTTTTTAATTATTAATAGAATTTAAGTGATTAATTAATAGTTTAATTAATTAATTTTATTGTTGTGAGTAGTTAATTTTTGAATTAACTAATGGAATTGTGGTGTTTAACTAATTGTTGAATTAGTAATGGAAATGATGTGAATAATTAACCACTTAATTAATTATATGTTGATGAATGGTAACATGGTCATTAGATTGTGAATTTATGAATGGTAACATGGTCATTTAGTTGAGAAATAAATAATTGGAACATTTTCAATCTAATGTGTGAAGTATGAATGGTAACATGGGAATTAAAGTATGAATTAATGAATTGTGTGAATTAATAAATGGTAAACAAGACCTTGTTGATACAAAGAATTTTACCCTTATTGGGTCATTTTTTGGTTGATCAGGTATACTTATTGGGTCACATCATCTCATAGGAAGGGGTGTTTTTGGACCCATAGAAAGTTCAAGGAGTGGTTTATTGGGAGCATCCAAAGAATGTAGTGGATATCTCTATCTTTCTAGGGTTGGATAAATATTATCAGTAATTTATTTAGGACTTTTATCATTTTTTAGTTCCTATTTTATGATTAACAAAAAATGGGATAAAGTTTTATTATTTAGAAGAATGTGAGAATTATTTCCAGGAGTTGAAGAAGCATTTACCATCAGCACCAATATTAATCCTACCTGAGCTTGGTGTGGAGTGTATGGTGTATTGTGACACTTCTGGGATCCAAATTGGAGATTTGTTGATACAAGGAGCCCTATTTATGGTGTATGGGTCTCAGAAGTTGAGGCCTCATGAATGGAATTACCCTACTCATGACCTCGAGTTGGTAGCTTTAGTTTATTCTTTTAAGTGTTGGTGGAATTATCTATTGGGTGAAACATTTACTATGTATACGTACCACAAAATATTGAATACCTTTTCCTAGAAATATTTGAATCTTCAACAGAAGATATGGGTTGAGTATATGAATTATTTCAATTTTTAATTGGAATATATGCTTGGAAATGGAATTTTTTTTGCTAATTATTTGAGTAAGAAAACTCAAACTCAGGAAGTTTAGGAGTCTAGTGATGAGTGGAAGATAATAACTTTATTGGATGAGATGCATGTTTTAGTTCAACAGAGTCAAGAGAAGATGACTCTGGTATTAGTTTCAGTGGAGTATACCATTTTAAGATGGGTCATGGATAGATAGTATGAGGATATTAAGTGTCTTTCCTTGAGGGAAAGACTTGAAGGTGGGGACTCACCATCAGATTGGTCCATAGATGAGGATGAGATCATCTATATCAAGAATCGGGTTATTGTTCTTATGAGTATACGAGGGGAGATGATACATGATTTTCATGCCTCAAAATGGGTGGTACATCTAGGTGTGACCAAAATGTACCATGACCTATGATGATAGTTTTGGTGGCCAGACATAAAAAAGGACATAGCAGGTTTTGTGAAATGATGCTACACCTCCCCATAGGTGAAGGTATAACATAAAAAACTTGGAGGTTTACTACAACCATCTCCCATTTTTAAATGTAAGTGGGATAATGTGACTGTGGAATTTTTGGTCTGTCTCCTAAATAAACATCGGAATAATGATTCTATTTGGGTGGTTGTAGACTTTTTAACAAAGGTAGCACATTTCTTTCCTATATGAGAGACTTTATTAGTGAAGAAGTTGGGAGAAATCTATGTTCAGAAGATATTCCATCTGTATAGGGTGACACAATCTATTGTTCTAGACCATGAATCACATTTTAATTCATGTTTTTCGTAGGGATTATACAAGGAACTTGGTACATAGGTTTTTTTGAGTATGAATTTATACCCACCGACATTTGGGCCGTCAGAGCGTACTATATAGGTACTTGAGGATATACTACAAGCATAAGTTATATACTTTAGAGGGTCATGGGAGAAGAACTTGGAACTAGTGGAGTTAACCTATAAAAATATTTTTAGGATACTATTCATAGGAACTATACGATGCTCTTTATGGTAGGCCATGCGGATCACCTTTATGATGGATGGAGTTAGGTGAGTCTGAGTCATTGGGACCGTGTCTCATGTAGGAGACATCAGAGCAGGTAAAAATTATTTAGAAACATATGGATATATATCAGAGTAGACAGAAGTCATATGCTGATAGATGTATATTACCCATAGAGTTTACAGAGGGTGATCATGTATTCCTTCGAGTTTCACCGAGATTGGTTCACCGTAGGATATGAAGATAGGGTAAGTTGGAACCTAGGTTTGTTGGACCATTTGAGGTTGTGGAGAGAATCAGGCTGGTGTCATACCGATTGACTCTTCTACAGAGATACAGTGCTATTCATGATGTTTTCCATGTGTCACCACAATGGTGGTATCACCTCAACCCTTCTCATGTGATCAATGTGGATGATATTGAGATTGAGATAGATGTGTCCTTTGAGGAGAATCCGATATGTGTGTTAGATCATAGTGAGAAAGTGTTAAGGGGAAATACCATGCTGATAGTTCGTATATTTTTTAAACAAGGTCTTGTTTAGGTGGATACTTGGGAGAGAGAAGCAGATATGGGGTCTTAGTGGCCCAATATTTTTGACTCGAATTCATATAGATTTTTGGGTGTAAAACTCGAGGACGAGATTTTATAAGGTGGGGAGATTTTAAAACCCCAAAATTTTATAGAGATGTATCAGGCTTGGTTATAGGTAATACTTTTTCTTTATGTTTAATACTTTTGATTTGGGTTTTAACTTGGGGATTTTTGGGTGAAATTTGAAAATTTTGGAAGGAAAAGGGAAAGTGCACAGTTTGCACACAGTTTCCCCAAACCGTGCTCCCTAGTCCAGTAAACCATGAAATCCTGGATAGTGGGGTTTTGTATGGTTGGTGAATGGTTTTTCAAACCATGCAACCTCTTAAGAGAAACTATGCATCCCTTATAAGAGGCTCATGGTTAGGTTCATGGTTAGGGGAAACCATATGCCCCAAGCAGAAAACCGTGTACATGTGATTTTAATCCCCCAAAAATTATTAATAAAATTTCAAAATCCCCTTTTAATATCCTTGAATTCCCAATCTTGGTCCATAATCATTTTCTCTCAATTATAGAGACTCTTGGAGGGATTCCTAGGGCATACAATCTCCGTTCTTTATTATTCAAAGGTCGGTTGGAAAATCTGCATCTCTTCAGGTACATTATTTCATCCCGATTGATCCCCTATTATTATCACATTATTTTGGTGGGATATTACTTCCTATTTTGGTTATATCTAGATCTAGTTTAGTGGATCTAAATATATGAATGTGTATCTAGATCTAGATTTAAGGGTTCTTGATTTTTTTTATCTTGATTTAGGGTTTTATATTTGGATCTCATTCTATGTCTTTGTGCTGCACAAATTTTGGGGATTTTTATTTGTGATCATTCTTTTTCAAACTTGAGATAGGTGGTCTATAAATAAAATCCCAAAGTATTTATTTAAATTAAATGTATATAATTTTAGAATTGATATTATATGTTTAGAAATTGTGTTCTTGATGAATTAATTAATTTGGAGAATTAATTAATTAAGGAGATGTGAAATTGGGGATTTTTGGAATTACAGATTGAGATAAGTAATTGTAGAATTAATTATGTGATATTGAGTTTATAGATTTGAGATGATTAATTGATGAATTAATTATTAGGTATTGAGATTGTGATTGAGATAATCTGAGTATGTGTGATTTTTGGGTTGATCAGGTATACTTATTGGGTCACATCATCTCATAGGAGGGTGTGTTTTTGGACCCATAGAAAGTTCAGGCAGTGGTTTATTGGGATCATCCAAATAATGTAGTCTATATCTGTATATTTATAGGGTTGGATAAATATTATTAGTGATTCTGTAATGGCCCGAACCTCTCTGGTCTACTACTTTGTGAAAATGCCGTGTTAGAGGCGTTCTGGGAGGTCAAGGTAACTTATCCCCAATGCTTTGCCAAAATCTTCCATTTCGATAAACCTTTTCAACAGTATATAGTTGTGAAATGTAACAGCACATTACATCTTCAGGTAATTTTGATGATTCTAACTACCCTTGTTTTGGAGTGGTGACTTGGGGGTGCGTTTGGGCGGACTTTTAAGGAAAACTAAAGGGCATTAGATTTCGCATGGGCTGTGCACGGTTTGTCTAAACCGTGCGACCAGACCGTGCGTAGTTAATCTTGGAGGAAGTGGATAACACATGGTTAGTGCATGGTTTGTCTAACAGTGCGGTCTAACCGTGCGAGGAGTGTATGACGAGGCAGTAGAAACCACATGGTTAGTGCACGATTTGTCTAACCGTGCGAGAAAACCGTGTGCGCACTTAAACTAGATCCTAAAATTGTGGATCTCAACTGTTTTGCCTCTAACTTGCTCGTTTAAGCTCCTAAGAGGCCATAACTCGGGATTTCCCTCCCTTGAATGTATGAGAACCTCTCCCAAGCATTTTGGAGGTGATCCGAAGGCTTCTCTTGGCGAATCAAAGCTGGTTTCTTGAGGTATGTGATCGTTCTTGTTTGGTTTCTTAGATCTACTTAGATCCACTTCTCTTATTCTCTCGGTTTCTTAGATCTACGCCCGTTATGGGTAGATATAAGTATGTGGATTCCAAATATGTTGAGATTTGGTCTTGGTTGTGTTAGGAGAAGATATGTAAGGAGGATTCTTGGATAATCAACCCGACTTTCTTGTGCGTTCTTCATTTTTTGGGGTTTTCGTCAAAAACCTTTGAGGCAGGGTATTCGTTGATTCTCTTTATTTTACGTGCAATTGTATTGTTAGCATGTTTAATACCACTGGATAACAATGGAATTCACATAATAAATATTTTTAATCCGATAAAGAAATTGTATCGATCGTATGTGATTACCTCTTGTTTTGCTAGATAGTGTGATATCTATTCTTGCTTTTCTTAGCTGTTGTTCTTGATGGAAATCAGTAAAGAACGTAAACCAGGATTAATTGATAATTGTTTGGCTAAAGATAAAGATGCATGAAAATGAATATGGTTCTTGTTGTAATTTGATGATTAATCAAATTGGCGTAGTAAGCATGTTTAATCATTTGTGATAGCTTACTGGTTAGGTTTCCCGATGTTGGAGCCAACAGATTATAAATCTGTTAATTCAAGATGTATTAAAGAATTTGATTTTTTGATAATTCCTTGAAGGGTTCTGAGTTAACCTCTTTATTGTTAAAGTGCCATAGCCCAATTGATGTGATGGTTGTTTTTCCTGCTGCTTGTGTTGTGATGTGACCCTGTATTGGTGTTGTGATATGTGGGGGCATGGGGGCCTTTTGGTTGTGGCAGTAGATGAAACATAGAGTGGCGAGATGCATTGGTTTATGCATGTGGGTGTCTGGGAGGACACCAGGGATGATGAATGGGATGAATGTGATTGTTGGATGCTTGCTGATTCTTATTGGTTGGTTATCTGCTTTACTTTTCCCCACTGCTCAAGGAAACTTGTCTTGCTTACCCTTCTTATGAAAGAGGTGAAGATGCGCGGGGTATGCCATGTACTTTCCATGTTTATCTTCTCAAGGGAGGATGGGTTTATGCTCTTGCTATAGGCGGCAAAGACTCGGCGAGTAGTACACCTACTCATCGCGTTGAGCCCCCTTGTGTTTAGTAGCATAGAATGATTTTCTAGAATGCCTGAGAATATGGGAAAGTAATTTTGTAATGAATATTTGAATAAATGGTGTTAACCCATGGGGTTGGAATTTGCTGGAACATAGTGATGAGGCTATAATTTTAAAGGGACAATGTACTTTGGGTGTGATGCTAATGAAGTTTAATGTGGAATTGTTCATGGTTAATTAATGTTTAAAGACTTAATTAACATAAAGTGGAACTGATAAAAAGGGAATGGAGTAATCCAATAAAGTTCCTTAAATGGTTGTGTTCTTATAGGATACCTAGTCTTAGAAGTTGAAGCCCAGAGTTTGAGAGATGTTAGCTACAGTGGGTCTAAGACTAGGTTATTCCCATAGTTTGGTTGTGAGTTATAATATATTCTGTACATTTTGTGTTTCTATATGCTAATCCACCCTGTTAGTAAGGGAAACTAACACCCAGAGGATTCTGATCCCTGGGGGGGGGGGGGGTGTTTTCCCCAACATTCTGAAGGGATGGTGAATGGATGACTACCCCCTTTGTCCCCACTATCTTCTCTTGGTAGATACTTGTGCTGGTAGGCACAATGGTTAGTTTTCCCCATATATGTGTATAGAGGGTTGTAATGGCTTATGGTTATTCACACACATATATTCTTGATATAGTATCCTATGGACTACTATAGGTGTAATGTGTATAGGCTGTGATGGCTTGAGGATCCTTACTCAGTGTATGGGTTGTAATGGCTTGAGGTATAATATCCGATGTATGATACACGTTATGTGAGCTGTGGTGGCTCCCAGAACCTACCTGGTTACTTTTGGTTTTGAGGATGGTGTGGTGCTTCACCTAGGTGTCTGCGGGCAAGCCTTTGTGTTGCACGAGGTGTATATTGTGGTGCTTCGCCCAGGTGTCTGTGGGAAATCCTTTTTGGAGAGAGATGCTTAGGACGTGCGACATTAGGTAAAAGTAGAAAACTAGTGGGGAAGTAGTAGTAGTGTACCCTTGATATTCTTTACTATATGCTATATTCTTATATGCATTACTTTGTGAGAGTATACATGGTGAGGTTGGGAACTCAGTATATCTGTTTAGGTGAAGAGTTAGTTTCACTTGTTGTTCACTGTGCTTTAGCATGCTTTCTTTACTTTTGCACGAGAGGCTTTGGGGAGGATCCTACTAAGTATACTATTATACTCACCCTATGTATATATAAACTGTTTTTCAGTTCACTTGGAGTAGGTTGGAGATCAAGATGGTTTCTACTAGTTTGTGGTTGCAGGAGCTGTTTGGGCTTGTGGTTGCTGCTGTTTTTACTTTCTTTTGAGTACGTGCAGTTTTTCCCATTTCAGTTGTAGTACTTTTTCATGGCATTACATATGTGCATTTGGGTTTATTTTATATTTCAGTTCTGAGTTGGATTTGGTTGGTGTCTATCTTATCTCTGTCTTCTTCATGTGTTCTCTTAGAGGGTAATGCCTCCCATTTGTGTGTTTACTATACCCTCGGTGCTAGTTGCCAACTCGAGGCCTATTGGAGGTGGGAATCGGGGGTCATTATCTCACTTCTCACCTTGCCGACCTAGGAGGGGTACACTTTGTGAGGAGGGTGTTGTGACAGAGTGGTATCAAATGTCTGGTTGAGGGATAGGATGGAGTTTGGAGTTAGGCACATGTGAGGTTGCATGGGTTGGTAGGTAAACAATGTCATTCATGTTTAGCAAGTTAGGTAAACACTAGATACCGGCTTAGACATAGGCGTTTAGGGCCCCCTATGATCTGATGTATGAACCTTTAAGTTTACAATGGCTACTAAACAAGGTGATACTAGTTGTAGGGTAGAGACCTAGGACAGGATCATGCAGCATTCTTCTTTGTGCCTGTATTTGAATGGGTAGAACTTGGGATAGGTTAACATAAAATGAATAAAAGAAATTAATTAATTAATTAATGTTGAGTCTTCCATATTCTAGGTTTAGGAGCTCTAACAGTTTTTTATTTTACAGGTATGGCTCTAGGTTGACGTCCTCATCAAGTTTGCGCATAAAAGTTCCAGTAGGCTCTTCCAGCAGGTCGCCGTAGGGTAGAGGTTGATGATGAAAACACTTGGAGGAAGACACTCTGGGAGTTTCAATGCCATAGTCTGCAGAAGTATGAGGGATCTATTTCAGATGCAGTCATGAAAGATTGGTTGGAGGAGGTCAAGATAGGCTTCAGTTCGATCCGTGCTCAGAAGGAGCACTGGGTGTCCTTAGCTGTGATGATGCTACGTGGAGAAGTAAGGCAGTGGGGGTTCTTGTACCTTGGGGATCGTGAGGAGTCAGTGATCTCAAGGGAGGAGTTCTGAGACAAGTTTAGAGTTGAGTTCCTTTCTTTGACTGTGAAGGTTTCCAGTCACCAGGAGCTTCTTATCCTTTGACAGGGGAGCTCTACTGTTCCATAGTTTGGAATCCGTTTCAGGAACATTTTACGATATGCTTAAGACCTGTTACCAGATTAAAAGGCCAGGGTGAGGCATTTTGAGGAGGCTTTGCATCCATAGATCCAGCGTCAGGTCACCCCATTTATGCTAAAGACATATCTTGAGGTGCTGGCAAGGGCAAAGGTTGTTGAGAGGACTTTGTCCAGGACCAAATCATCACGAGAGGGGAATCGTCATGATTCCTCATGAAGTAGAGCTGTGGTTCGGGGTTCCCAATTTTCAGGGAAGAAGAGTTTCTATTTAGACGGGGGTAGGTCCCAGCCCTTCACATCTCGTTTCTCTAGAGATAACAACTCTCAGGCCTATGCCAAGGGATCAGGTGATCGTTTTTCTTGTGGTGGTCGTGGACATCAGCAGCGGGAGTGCCTGACCTTTCGGAGCGGTCATCGTGCACCGGGCGCTACGCTCTAGGTTCTTCCGTTGAGGCAGTTCCAGCCGAGGCAGTAGTGGCCAGTTGCACCAGCTTTAGATCAGCATAGGGTAGATGGGGCAGGTAGAGGTCATCCCCATGACGCTTCTCATCCTCAGAGAGCAGAGCGCGACCATGATGGTGGTCGTCATCAGGGTCAGAGAGGCCATGGAGGAGGTCGTGG
Organism: Viscum album; assembly: GCA_963277665.1. Lineage (NCBI taxonomy): Eukaryota > Viridiplantae > Streptophyta > Magnoliopsida > Santalales > Viscaceae > Viscum > Viscum album. Next base: position 1,785,286,767 of record OY728151.1, on the reverse strand, counting down.
TCAGCTTCATGCTCTAGCATTGTCAGCTCCAGGCGATCCAGATGTCATTCGAGGTACCCTTTTCTTTTTTTCTACCTTGGTGCATTCCTTGTTTGATTCAGGATCAATACAATCCTTCATATCACCTACCCTTGTCCATGCTTTGGGACTTGAGGTAGAGAGGCTTCCAGTGCCCTTGGCATTGACTACGCCAGTTGGAGGCTGAGATGACTTGTTTGAAGTATGTAGAGACTGTGAGCTAGTGTTGGGGAAACACCACTCTTGGGGAGATTTCCTATGTTTACAAATACAACCATATAATGTCATCCTCGGCATGGATTGGTTGTATTTGGTGTAGGATATCGTGGATTTCTTCAGAAAAAATGTCTTCTTAATTGGTGCGGATGGAGAGAAAGTGGTGTTTGTTGGTGAGTGAGATCCTCAGATGGGTCATAGGTGTGTTCCATCCTTATCATCCATGATGGCTGAGATGATGATGAGTTCTTCAGAGGTTCAACAATTGGTGTTTCCTAGGGTCGTAGAGGATTACATTGATGTCTTTCCAGAAGAGGTTGTAGCATTACCCCCTCGACGAGAGATTGAGTTTGGGATCGAGCTACAACTAGGAGCATATCCTATCTCTATGTCTCTATATAGGATGGACCCTTATGAGTTACGAGAGTTACATATGCAGCTTGATGGTCTGTTAAAGTGCGGTTTTTTTCGACCAAGTGTGTCACCGTGGGGTGAACCGGTTTTGTTTGTAAAGAAGTCCGACGGTAGTTTGCGGTTGTGTGTCGATTATCGTAACTTAAAAAAAGTGAAAATAATGAATCACTATCCTCTTACACGAATTGATGATTTATTTGATCAACTAAAGGGTGCAAGTTGGTTCTCAAATATCGAATTGCGGTCATGATATCATTAGATGTGTGTGAAGGATGATGATATTCCGAAGACTGCTTTCCGTTGTCATCATGGGCATTATGAGTTTGTTGTAATGCCGTTTGGCATGATGAATGCTCCAGCTGTATTCATGGGATTTATGAACGCTGTGTTCCATGAGTTCCTGGACAAGCTTGTGGTAGTTTTCATCGATGACATCCTTGTGTACTCCACATCTGAGGAGGAGCATACAGAGCATCTACATGCCATTTTGGGAGTTCTTCATTAACATTAGCTGTTTGGGAAGTTTTCAAAGAGTGAGTTTTGGGCTCGAGAAGTCCGTTTCATGGGGAATGTTGTGTCCCAATAGGGAGTTGCTGTGGATCCATCGAAGATAGAAGTAGTTGTATCTTGGGAATCCCCCAAGACAGTGTCAGAGGTGCGAAGTTTCCTTGGTCTCGCAGACTACTACAGGAGGTTCGTAGCCAATTTCTCACGAGTTGCGACTCCTCTAACAGATTTGACTAGGAAGGATCATGTATTCACATGGACTGATCAGTGCCAGGAAGCTTTTGAGTATCTAAAGGAGAAGTTAGTAAGTGCTCTAGTCCTTTATCTTCTAGCTGAGGGAGTTCAGTTTGATGTTTTCTGCGATGATTCACATCTGGGGTTAGGCTGTGTTCTCATGCAGGAGAGGTCAATTGTTTCTTATGGGTCTCGGCAGTTGCATCCCCATTAATGTAACTATGCCACCCATGATCTTGAGTTGGTAGACGTGGTGTTTGCTCTGAAGTTGTGGAGACATTACCTCATTGGTGAGCGCTTTGTGGTTTTCATTGATTATAAGAGTTTGAGGTATGTTTTCTCCCAATGTGACCTGAACTTACGACAATGTCAGTGGATAGAGTTCTTATAGGAATACAACTTCGAAATATCGTATACACATGGAAAATGGAATGTTGTAGATGATGCACTGAGCCGAAATTCACATAGTGATGCTATACGTGAATCTAGTGATTCCGGTAGAGTAATGGAAGAACTGCCAGCATTACATCTTGATATGGGAGAATTTGGGGGTAGAGGCTATCTTTTTCAGATGAAGGTACAGTCATCCCTGATTAGGAATGTGGAAGAGTCCTAGTTTGGAGATCTAGAGGTGGAGGTTTGGAGAGACCGAGTTGTTTATGGTGAGGCCCCTGATGGTTGGTCAGAGGATGAACAATACCGAGTGTTGTATCATGGAAGGCTTTTTGTTCCATTGATTATGCACGAGACGATTCATAGAGAGTTTCATAGTTCACCTTTAGCGGTACATCCTAGTGTGACAAAGATGTACCGAGCCTTGAGGAGTCAGTTTTGGTGGCCTGGGCTGAAGCGTGCAGTTGCAGAGTTTGTGTCTCGATGTTTAGTCTTCCAGAAGGTGAAGGCCGAACACCATGTTCCTGGTGGTCTTCTCCAACCATTAGAGATTCCTCTATGGAAGTGGGAGGACATCTCAATGGACTTTGTTACTGGTCTAACTCGAGCTATGGGAGGTCATGATGCAATTTGGGTGGTAGTGGATAGTTTAACAAAATCGACCCACTTTATAGCAATCAAGGAGTCAAGCTCAGTGGAAGTTTTGTCGAGGCAGTATCTAGAGGAGGTGGTGAGACTTCATGGAGTACCTAGGATGATCATTTCTGATCGAGATCCTCATTTTACCTAAAATTTTTGGAGAGGTATCCAACATGCTTTCGGTTCTCAACTATGCCTTAGCACTGATTTTCATCCCCAAACGGATGGTCAGACAGAGCGAACCATCCAGACTCTTGAAGACATGTTACGCACTTGTGTTATTGATTTTGGAGGTTCATGGATGAGGCACTTACCCTTGGTAGAGTTCACTTACAATAATAGTTTTCACTCCACCATCGGTATGGCGCCGTTTAAAGCCTTGTATGGCCGGCCTTGTCATTCTCTGTTGTGCTGGACTGGGGTCCGAGAGTCAGAAATTATCAGACCAAAACTAGTGAATAATACAACAGAGATGGTTCAGGTGATTCTTGAGAGGATGAAGACAGCGCAAGATCGTCAGAAATCTTATGCCAATCAAAGAAGGAGACCCTTATTGTTTAATGTTGGGCATCATGTGTTTCTGAAGGCGAATCCCTGTCATGGGAAGTGAAGGTTTGGCCGTGTAAGTAAGATTTATCCCCGATTTGTTGGGCCTTTCGAGGTGTTATCTCATGTTGGAGCTGTGGCGCATCAAGTAGCACTTCCCCCACAGATGAGTCAGATACATGATGTTTTCCATGCATCACAGCTCCATTGTTATCTTCACGACGACTCTCACATCATCGATTGGGGAGATATCAATGTTTATGATGATGCAACCTTTGAGGAGCAACCTGTGGAGATCCAAGAATGCAAGGAGAAGGTGTTGTGTGGGCGTTCTATTCCTTTAGTTCGTCTCTCGTGGTGACACGGTGGCTTGGAGGAGAGTACATGGGAACATGAGTCACAGATACGTGCTCAGTACCTAGATTTGTTTGATTTTTAAGTCTTTTCATGTATCTATGTAACTTATGTGGTTATGAAACTTTCACGTTTATGAGATGTCTCCCTTTGTTGCTTTTGTGGCTTGCTCTCTTTTGAGAGGTATCTCTATGGGTGGTTGTTCAAACCCTGTTTTTTTTCACTTTAGGTGGGTTTTGGATTCTCGAGGATGAGAATGTTTTGAGAGGTATCTAATGTAATTACCCGGACCTCTCCGGTCCACTATTTTGTGAAAATGTGGTGTTAGAGGCATTCCGGGATGTCAAGGTAACTTATCCCCAATGCTTTGCCAAAATATTCCATTTCGATGAACCATTTCAACGGTAGAAAGTTGTGAACTGTAACATCACGTTACGTATTCAGGTACTTTTGATGATTCTAACTAACCTTGTTTTGGAGTAGTGACTTGGGTGTACATTTTGGTGGACTTTTAAGGAAAACTAAAGGGCAGTAGCTTTTGCATAGGCTGCGCACTGTTTGTCTAAACCATGCGGCCAGACCCTGTGTAGTTAATCTTGGAGGCAGTGGCTAAAACATGGTTAGCGAACGGTTTTTCTAACCGTGTGGTCTAACTTTGCAAGGATTATTTTACGAGGCAGTAGCGAATGCATGGTTAGCGCATAGTTTTTATAACCATTCGATCAAACCATGCGAGTACTTAAACTAGATCCTAAAATTGTGGATCTCAACCGTTTTGCCTCTAACTTGCTCGTTTAAGCTCCTAAGTGACCATAACTCGGGATTACCCTCCCTTGAAGGTAGGAGAACCTCTCCCAATCATTTTGGAGGTGATTCAAATGCTTCTCTTGGTGAATCGAAGACAGTTTCTTGAGGTATGTGATCATTATTGTTTGGTTTCTTAGATCTACTTAGATATACTTCTCATCTTCTCTCGATTTCTTAGATCTACGCCTGTTATGGGTAGATCTAAGTGTGTGGATGCCAAATATGCTGATATTTGGTCTTGGTTGTGTTAGGAGAAGACATATAAGGAGGATTCTTGGAGAATCAACCCGTCTTTCTTGTGCGTTCTTCGTTTGTTGGGGTTTTCATAAAAAACCTTTGAGGTAGGGGATTCGTTGCTTCTCTTTCTTTTACGTGAAACTGTATTGTTAGCATGTTTAATCCCACTGGATGACAATGAAATTGACATAATAAATATTTTGAACCGGATAAAGAAATTGTATCGATCATATGTTATTGCCTCTTTTTTTGCTAGATAGTGTGATATCTATGCTTGCTTTTCTTAGCTATTGTTCTTGATGGAAATCAGTAAAGAACGTAAACCAGGATTAATTGATAATTGTTTGGCTAAAGATAAAGAGGCATGAAAACTAATCTTGTTCTTGTTGTAATTTTATGATTAATTAAATTGGCGTAGTAAGCATGTTTAATCATTTTTTATATCTTACTGGTTTGGTTTCCCGATGTTGGAGCCAATGGATTATAAATCTGTTAATTCAAGATGGATTAAAGAATTTGATTATTTGATAATTCCTTGAAGGGTTATGAGTTACCCTCTTGATTGTTAAAGGTCCATAGACCAATTTATGTGATGGTTGTTTTTCTTGCTGCTTGTCTTGTGACGTGACCTTGGATGGGTGTTGTGATATGTGGGGGCCTGGAGGCCTTTTGGTTGTGGCAGAAGACGATGACTAGAGTGGCGAGATGCATCAGTTTATACATGTGGGTGTCGGGGAGGACACTAGGGATGATGAATGGGATGGATGTGATTGTTGGATGCTTGCTGATTATTATTGGTTGATTATCTTCTTTACTTTTCCCCATTGCTCAAGGAAACTGGTCTTGCTTACCCTTCTTCCGAAAGAGGTGAAGATGCATGGGGTATGTCACGTGCTTTATGTGGTTAGATTCTCAAGGGAGGATGGGTCTACTCTCTTACTATAGGCGGAAAAGACTCGACGGGTAGTATACATACTCACCGTGTTGAGCCCCCTTGTGTTTAGTAGCATAGAATGCTTTTCTAGAATGCCTGGGAATATGGGAAAGTAATTCTGTAATGAATATTTGAATAAATGGTGTAAACCCATGGGGTTGGAATTCACTGGAACATAGTGATGAGCCTATAATTTTAAAGGGACAGTGGACTTTGGGTGTGATGCTAATGAAGTTTAATGTAGAATTGTTCATGGTTAATTAATGTTTAAAGACTTAATTAACATAAAGTGGAACTAATAAAAAGGGAATGGAGTAATCCAATAAAGTTCCTTAAATGGTTGTGTGATTATAGGATACCTAGTCTTAGAAGTAGCAGCCCAGAGTCTGAGAGAGGTTAGCTATAGTGGGTCTAAGACTAGGTTATGCCCATATTTTGGTTGTGAGTTATAATATATTTTTTACTTTTTGTGTTTCTATACACTACTCCACCCTGTTAGTAAGGGCAACAGACACCCTGGGGATTCTGAGCCATGGGGGGGGGGGGTGTTTTCCCCAGCATTCTGATGAGAGGGTGAATGGATGACTACCCCCTTTGGCCCTGCTATCTTCTCTTGGTAGATAATTGTGCTGGTAGGCACAATGATTAGTTTTCCCCATATATGTGTGTAGAGGGATGTAATGGCTTGTGGTTATTCACACACATATATTCTGGATATAGTATCCTATGGACTACTATAGGTGTAACATGTATAGGCTGCGATGACTTAAGAATCCTTACTCAGTGTATGGGCAGTAATGGATTGAGGTATAATAACCGACGTATGATACACATTATGTGAGCTGTGGTGGATCCCGGAACCTACCTGGTTACTTTTGGTTGTGAGGATAGTGTGGTTCTTCGCCCAGGTGTCTGCGGGAAAGTCTTTGTGTTGCACGAGGTGCATATTGTGGTGCTTCACCCAGGTGTCTGCGGGCAATCCTTTTTGGAGAGAGATGCTTAGGACGTGCGACATTGGGGCAAAGCGGAAAACCAGTGTGGAAGTAGTAGCTGGGTACCCTTGATATTCTTTACTATATTCTATATTCTTGTATGCGTTACTTGTTTAGAGTATCCATGGTGAGGTTGGGAACTTAGTATACCAATTTAGGTGACGAGTTAGTTTCACTTGTTGTTCATTGTGATTTAGCATGCTTTCTTTACTTTTGCAGGAGAGGCTTCGAGGTGGATCCTACTGAGTATACTATTATACTCACCCTATGTATATATAAACTGTTTTTCAGGTCACTTGGAGTAGGTTGGCGATCAAGCTGGTTTATACTAGTTTTTGGTTGCAGGAGCTGTTTGGGCTTATGGTTGCTAATGTTTTTTACTTTCTTTTGGGTACTTGCAGTTTTTTTCCCTTTTAGTTGTAGTACTTTTTCATGGAATTACATATTTGAATTTGGGTTTCTTTTATATTTCAGTTCTTAGTTGGAGTTTCTTGGTGTCTATATTATCTCTCTCTTCTGCATGTGTTCTCTTAGAGGGTAATGCCTCCCATTTGTGTGTTTACTATACCCTAGGTTCTAGTTTCCAACCCGGGGCCTACTGGAGGCGTGACTCAGGGGTCATTATATCCCTTCTCACCATGCCGGCCTAGGAGGGGTACACTTTGTGGGGAGGGGGTCGTGACAGATTCATTTAGGACTTTTATCATTTGTCAGTGCCTCTTTTAGTATTAACAAAAAATGGGATAAAGTTTTATTTTTTAGAATAATGTGAGAATTCTTTCTAGGAGTTGAAGAAGCATTTACCATCAGCACCAATATTAATCCTACCTTAGCTTGGTGTGGAGTGTATGGTGTATTGTGACACTTTTGGGATCAAAATTGGAGATTTCTTGATACAAGGATCCCTATTTATGGTGTATGGGTCTCAGAATTTGAGGCCTCATGAATGGAATTACCCAACGAATGACTGCGAGTTGGTAAATTTAGTTTATTCTTTTAAGTGTTGGTGGAATTATCTATTGGGTGAAACATTTACTGTGTATACAGACCACAAAATATTGAATACCTTTTCATAGAAAGATTTGAATCTTCAGCAGAAGATATGGGTTGAGTATATGCATTATTTCAATTTTGAATTGGCATATACGCTTGGAAAGGGAATTTTTTTTGCTAAATATTTTAGTAAGAAAACTCAAACTCAGGAAGTTTATGAGTGTAGTGATGAGTGGAAGATAAAAACTTTATTGGATGAGATGCATGTTTTATTTCAATAGAGTCAAGAGAAGATGACTCTGGTATTAGTTTCAGTGGAGTATACCATTTTAAGATAGATCATGGATAGATAGTATAAGGATACTAAGTGATTTTCTTTGAGGGAAAGACTTGAAGGTGGGGACTCACCTTAAGATTGGTCCATAGATGAGGATGAGATCATCTATATCAATAATTGGATTATTGTGCCTTTGAGTATATGAGAAGAGATGATACATGATTTTCATGCCTCGAAATGGGTGGTACATCTTGGTGTGAAAAAAATGTACCATGAACTATGATGATAGTTTTGGTGGCCACACATGAAAAAGGACATAGTAGGTTTTGTGAAATGATGCTACACCTGCCCATAGGTGAAGGCATAACATAAAAAACCTAGAGGTTTACTACAACCATCTCCCATTTTTAAATAGAAGTGGGACAATGTGACTGTGGAATTTGTGGTGGGTATCCTAAATACACATCGGAATAATGATTCTATTTGGGTGGTTGTAGACTGTTTAACAAAGGTAGCACATTTCTTTCCTATATGAGAGACTTTATTAGTTGAGAAGTTGGGAGAACTATATGTTCAGGAGATAGTCCATATGTATAGGGTGACACAATCTATTGTTTCAGACCATGAATCACATTTTAATTCATGTTTTTTGTATGGCTTATAGAAGGCACTTGGTGCATAGGTTTTGTTGAGTATGAATTTATACCCACAGACAGTTGGGCAGTAAAAGCATACTATATAGGTACTTGAGGATATACTACAAGAATAAGTTATATACTTCAGAGGGTCTTGGGAGAAGAACTTGGAACTAGTGGAGTTAACTTATAAAAATATTTTTTAGGATACTATTCATAGGAACTATACAAGGCTCTTTATGGTAGGCCATGTAGATCACCTTTATGCTGGATGGAGGTAGGTGAGTCTGAGTCGTTGGGACCGAGTCTCATGTAGGAGACATCTAAGTAGGTAAAAATGATTTAGAAACATATTGATATAGATCAGAGTTGATAGAAGTCATATGATGATAGATGTATATTACCCATAGAGTTTACAAAGGGTGATCATGTATTCCTTGGAGTTTCAACTAGATTGGTTTATCGTAGAATATGGAGATAGGGTAAGTTGGAACCTAGGTTTGTTGGACCATTTGAGGTTGTAGAGAGAATCAGGCCGGTGGCATACTGATTGACTCTTCCATAGAGATACAATTCTATTCATGATGTTTTACATGTGTCACCACAATGGTTTTATCACCTCGACCCTTCTCATGTGATCAATGTGGATGATATTGAGATTGAGATAGATGTGTCCTTTGAGGAGAATAAGATATGTGTGTTAGATCATAGTGAGAAAGTGTTAAGGGGAAATACCAGGCTGATAGTTCGTATATTTTTGAAACAAGGTCTTGTTTAGGAGGATACTTGGGAGAGAGAAGCAGATATGGGGGCTCAGTGGCCCAATCTTTCTGACTCGAAATCATATAGATGCTTGGGAGTAGAGCTCAAGGATGAGCTGTTATAAGGTGGGAAGATTGTAAAACCCCAAAATTTTATAGAGATGTATCAGGCTCGGTTATAGGTAATATTTTTTTACTTATGTAGATTACTTTTGATTTGGGTTTTAACTTGGGGATTTTTTTTGTGAAATTTGAAAATTTTGGAAGGAAAAGGGAAAGTGCACAGTTTGCGCACAGTTTCCCCAAACCGTGCACCCCAGTCCAGTAAACCATAAAACCCTATATAGTGGGGTTTTGTATGGTTGTCGCATGGTTTTTCAAACCATGCCCCCTCTTAAGAGAAACTATGTAGCCCTTATAAGAGGCTAAGGGTTAGGTTCATGGTTAGGGTAAACCATGTTCCCCAAGCAGCAAACTGTGCATATGTGATTTTAATTCCCCAAAAATTATTGAAAAAAATTCCAAAATCCCCTTCTAATATCCTTGAATTCCTTATCTTGGTTCATAATCATTTTCTCTCAATTATAGAGACTCTTGGAGGGATTCCAAGGGCATACAATCTCTCTTCTTGATTATTCAAATCTCGGTTGGAAAATCTGCATCTCTTCGGGTACATTATTTCTTCTAGATTGATCCCCTATTATTATCACATTATTTTGGTGGGATATTCCTTCATATTTTTGGTTATATCTAGATGTATTTTAGTGGATCTAAATATAGGAATGTGTATCTAGATCTATATTTAAGGGTCTTTATTTTTTCGATCTTGATTTAGGGTTTTATATTTTGATCTCATTCTATGTCTTCGTGCTGCTCAAATTTTGGGGATTTTTATTTGTGATCATTCTATTTCAAACTTGAGATAGGTGGTATATAAATCAAATCCCAAAGTATTTATTTAAATTAAATGTATATAATTTTAGAATTGATATTATATGTTTATAAATTGGGTTCTTGATGAATTAATTAATTTGGTGAATTAATTAATTAAGGAGATGTGAAATTGGGTATTTTGGGAATTACAGATTGAGATAAGTAATTGTAGAATTAATTATGTGATATTGAGTTTATAGATTTGAGATGATTAATTAATGAATTAATTATGAGGTATTGAGATTTCGATTGAGCTAATATGAGTATGTGTCATTTTTGGGTTGATTAGGCATACTTATTGGGTCACATCATCTCATAGGATGGAGTGTTTTTGGAACCATAGAAAGTTCAGGCAGTGGTTTCTTGGGAGCATCCAAAGAATGTAGTCAATATCTGTATCTTTCTAGGGTTGGATACATATTATCAGTGATTCATTTAGGACTTTTCTAATTTTTCAATTCTTCTTTTAGGACTACCAAAAAATGGGATAAAGTTTTATTAGTTAGAAGAATGTGATAATTCTTTCCCAAAGTTGAAGAATCATTTACCATCAGCACCAATCTTAATCCTACCTAAGATTGGTGTGGAGTGTATGGTGTATTGTGACACTTATAGGATCAAACTTGGAGATTTTTTGATACAAGGTGCCATATTTATGGTGTATGGGTCTCAGAAGTTGAGGCCTCATGAATGGAATTACCCTACACATGACCTCAAGTTGGCAGCTTTAGTTTATTCTTTTAAGTGTTGGTAGAATTATCTATTGGGTGAAACATTTACTATGTATACCAACCAAAAAATATTTAATACCTTTTCATAGAAATATTTGAATCTTTGGAAGAAGATATGGGTTGAGTATATTCATTATTTCAATTTTGAATTGGCATATACGCTTGGAAAGGGAATTTTTTTTGCTAATTATTTGAGTAGGAAAACTCAAACTCAGAAAGTTTTGGAGTCTAGTGATGAGTGGAAGATAATAACTTTATTGGATGAGATGCATGTTTTAGTTAAAGAGAGTCAAGAGAAGATTACTCTGGTATTATTTTCAGTGGAGTATACCATTTTAAGATGGATCATGGATAGATAGTATGAGGATCCTAAGTGTTTTTCCTTGAGGGAAAGACTTGAAGGTGGGGACTCACCTTCAGATTGGTCCATAGATGAGGATGAGATCATCTATATCAAGAATCTGGTTGTTGTGCCTATGAGTATATGAGAGGAGATGATACATGCTTTTCATGCCTTGAAATGGGTGGTACATCTAGGTGTGACCAAAATATACCATGACCTATGATGATAGTTTTGGTGGTCTAGAATGAAAAAGGACATAGTAGGTTTTGTGAAACGATGCTACACCTGCCAGTAGGTGAAGGCATAACAAAAAAAACCTGGAGGTTTACTACAACCATATCCCATTTTTAAATGGAAGAGGGATAATGTGACTGGGTAATTTTTGGTGGGTCTCCTAAATACACATCGGAATAATGATTCTATTTGGGTGGTTGTAAACTGTTTAACAAAGGTATCACATTTATTTCCTATATGAGAGACTTTATTAGTAGTGAAGTTGGGAGAACACTATGTTCATAAGATAGTCCATATGTATAGGGTGACAAAATCTATTATTTCAGACCATGAATCACATTTTAATTATTTTCTTTGGTAGGGCTTATAGAAGGCACTTGATACATAGGTTTTTTTGAGTATGAATTTATACCCACATACAGTTGGGCTGTCAGAGCGTACTATATAGGTACTTGAGGATATACTACAAGAATAAGTTATATACTTCAAAGGGTCTTGGGAGAAGAAATTGTAACTAGTGGAGTTAACCTATAAAAATATTTTTTAGGATACTATTCATAGGAACTATACGATGCTCTTTATGGTTGGCCATGAAGATCACCTTTATGCTGGATAGAGGCAGGTGATTCTGAGTCGTTGGGACTGAGTCTCAAATAGGAGACATCAGAGTAGGTAAAACTGATTTAGAAACATATGGATATAGATCAGAGTAGAGATAAGTCATATGATAATAGATGTATATGAACCATAGAGTTTACAGAGGGTGATCATGTATTCTTTCGAGTTAAACCTAGATTGGTTCACCATAGGTTATGGTGATAGGGTAAGTTGGCACCAAGGTTTGTTGGACCATTTGAGGTTGTGGAGAGAATCATGATAGTAGCATACCGATTGACTCTTCCAAAGAGATAAAGTTCTATTCATGATGTTTTCCATGTGTCACCACAATGGTGGTATCACCTCAAACCTTCTCATGTTATCAATGTGGATGATATTGAGATTGAGATAGATGTGTCCTTTAAGGAGAATCTGATATGTGTGTTAGATCATAGTGAAAAAGTGTTAAGGGGAAATACCATGACGATAATTCGTATATTTTTGAAACAAGGTCTTGTTTAGGAGGATACTTGGGAGAGAGAAGCATATATGGGGGCTCAGTGGCCTAATATTTTTGGCTCGAAATCATATTGATGCTTGGGAGTAAAGCTCGAGGAAGAGCTGCTATAATGTGGGGAGATTGTAAAACCCCAAAATTTTATAGAGATGTCTGAGGCTCGGTTAAATGTAATATTTTTTCCTTATGTCGATTACTTTTTATTTGGGTTTTAACTTGGGTTTTTTTGGTGAAATTTGAAAATTTTGGAAGGAAAAGGGAAAGTGCACAGTTTGCGCACAGTTTCCCCAAACCATGTACCCTAGTATAGTAAACCATGCAACCCTGGATAGTGGGGTTTTGTATGGTTGGCACATGTTTTTTCAATCCATGCACCCTCTTAAGAGAAACTATGCACCCCTTATAAGAGGCTCATGGTTAGGTTCATGGTTATGGGAAACCATGTGCCCCAATCAGCAAACTGTGTATATGTGATTTTAATCCCCCGAAAATTATTAAAAAAATTTCAAAATCCCCTTCTAATATCCTTGAATTCCCTATCTTGGTCCATAATCATTTTATCTCAATTATAGAGACTCTTGGAAGGATTCCAAGGGAATACAATCTCTGTTCTTGATTATTCAAAGATCAGTTGGAAAATATGCATCTCTTCAGTTACATTATTTCTTCCCGATTGATCTCTTATTATTGTTAAATTATTTTGGTGAGATATCCCTTCTTATTTTGGTTAAATCTAGATCTAGTTTAGTGGATCTAAATACAGGAATGTGTATCTAGATCTAGATTTAGGGTTTTATATTTGGATCTCATTCTATGTCTTTGTGCTTCTTAAATTTTGGGGATTTTTATTTGTGATCATTCTTTTTCAAATTTGAGATAGGTGGTCTATAAATAAAATCCCAAAGTATTTATTTAAATTAAATGTATGTAATTTTATAATTGATATTATATGTTTAGAAATTGTGTTATTGATGAATTAATTAATTTGGTGAATTAATTAATTAAGGAGATGTGAAATTGGGGATTTTGGGAATTACAAATTGAGATAAGTAATTATAGAATTAATTATGTGATATTGAGCTTATTAATTTGAGATGATTAATTTATGAATTAATTATGAGGTATTGAGATTGTGATTGAGATAATTTATTGTGGAATTAATTATGGAATTTTGAGTTTTTGGATATTGATTAATTAATTTATGACTTAATTAATGGGATTGATGTACTTAATTAATTAAGGAATTAATTAAGGGGATTTATGTGATGAAATAATTTTTGATTTAGTAATGAAATTGGTGTGGTTATTTAATTATTGAATTTAAAAATAGAATTGAAGTGATCAATTAATTATTTAATTAATTAATATATTTGATGTGATTAATTAATTGTCGAATTAATTATTTTTAATGATGTGATTAGTTAATTTTTGAATTAACTAATGGATTTTTTGTGTTAAAAAAATTGTTTAATTAGTAATTGAATTTAAGTGATTAATTAATTGTTTAATTAATTAATGTTATTGATGTGAGTAGTTAATTGTTGAATTAACTAATGGAATTGTGGTGTTTAACTAATTGTTTAATTAGTAATGGAATTGATGTTTATAATTAATTGTTGAATTAATTATATGTGGATGAATGGTAGTGTGGTCATTAAATTGTGAAGTTATGAATGGTAACATGGTCATCTAGTTGAGAAATAAAGAACGTGAACATGTTCATTCTAATGTTTGAAGTAAGAATGGTAACATGGGAATTAAAGTATGAATTAATGAATGCTAAAATGTTTATTAAATTGTGTGAATTAATTAATTGTAGAAATATAATTTCAAGACCTGATATTCCTTGGGAATAGTTCAGAATTCGGTATAGGCCAAAGCTGGTATTGAGATATGGGCGTCTATAGGAACTCTAGGGTTTATGTGGTTAAATAAAGAATAGTTCATAATGTGATAACTATTTATTTATTAATTGTTATTTATTTTTTATACAACTATATACACTATTATTTGACTAGATATTGTTTTAGACACTATTGGTGGTGGCCTACTAAGTTGTACTCACCCTACTCAGGCTGCCTGATTGGTACTTGAATAGACTTCATGGTTGTAGGATAAGATAAGGGAAAAGGTCCTTTGTTAGGTGTTTGAGTTGTGATAGTGCATGAATAAGGGAACCCAATTTGGTTCAAGGAACATTTGGGAGTTATCGGTGTCTTTGATTTTGAGTTTTTATTTTGAAACTTGGAACTTACATTAGCATGTCATATTTATCATTTAGTTTGATATTTTATCTCTAGTTTTAGTCATCATGTGATATTATCATATTTTTTTGGTTATGGTAATATATTTGGTTATTTATTTATTTATTTATTTTTTCTGGTGTTTTACTCTAAAAAAGAGGGTATAGTCTCCCCATGATTAATATTATACCCTTGCTACTAGTCAAAAACCTCTTGCATATGGGGAGGTGTGCTTGAGGTCACATAACTCAATGGCTCGGGGAACCAACATTTGGCACCATTTCTAGGACATTACAAATTTCCCTTTATGAACATGTTTTATTATAATAGTTAACAACCATTCTATAAAAGTTATAATAGAAAGTTAGATCATGTGAAAATCAGGATCATCAAGGGGAATTGGTAGCTCAATACTCAACTCATAAGACATATTAATCCCTAATCTCATATGATTGCTTAGAAATTGTTTATTGTGTATGATATTTACTTGGATATTTTATACATTAACTCTCTTAATAAGGTGATGAGTGGGTTCTGATAGATATAAATCACAATCAATTACGCCCTATATAATGTTCATGCAAGAAAGTTTTCAATATTTATTTAAAATTTAGCATACAGTGTTATGAAAAACTCAATTACCTTAGGTAATGTGTTACTTTAAAGGTAATTTATAGCCCCAAAACTAAGTGTGTGCAACTATTTATAGTGTGGTTGTTGTTGTGTTGATTATTCAAATTAATCCCTATAAAGAAGATGATTTATTATTTAATTCTTAATATTGACATCATTATTTAAGGAATATATCTCTCTCCACATCACTTTTATTTCCTTTTTTTATCCACCTGTGTTTTTTTTCCAAAGTACTCACATAGAGAGACTCCAAATCCTTCTCCTATAACATGACCATATTGTTATGGATTCTTCAAAGCCACTAAAATTACTTAGTCTTTAGCTATTATAGATGATTATTCTTATATATAAACCGAATAACAATATATGAAACTAAGTTTTTATTATTAGGTAATAATATATTAAATCATAGTAAATTTCTATTATATCAAACTTACAAAGGATTCAGAAACTTTATGTGTGTTTTAATCTTCCATTTTTCCTTTTTTATTTATATGATCCTATTTCTATAGAACATGAAATGGGATTGACTATGATTTAGATTTTAATTGATCAATCTACATATAAACAAAGAAACATAATCTTTTTAATGTTTAATGTCACATAAATTTTTTTATTATAGGTTTAAAATATATACCAAATTTTTCCATGTGAAATGTACCCCATACTTGGCATATGGTAAGGTATGGTGGTTTTGAGGTATGTTGTTTAATTTCAGTACTCCTTTTCTATTTCATATATTAGAAATTGATAATGAAAGGGTATAATACATATAGTTTCAAATAAAATAATATCAATTAAAATGTACCTAAAATGACTCATCCTGATAGGTAATAAGCATCCCATGTTGCTTGGTTTATGATGATTGTGTATAATTCTTGTGGGTGGGGTTTAAATTTCCCCAAAAAATACCAAATATGATGTTTTTAAATAAGTGTATGAAATTATTTGTGACTTTTTACAACAAATGTTAATTTTAATTTCATCCTAAAATCATCTAATATGAATGTAATATATAAATAATAACAAAGAGTTATAAATTGGTTCATTTTTATTAAAATATAAAAAGTATATTATAATGATACCCTAATTTTAGTCCAAATTATTTAATTAAATATAGGCTAAAAATTATTCCATTTATTAATATTGATCAACACTTGCATTCGAGTACTGACCCTAATGTTATTAAGGAAAATTAACTTATTTGGTTTAATAGGTTGCCCACATGCATTTCATAAAACCTCAATTTTTTACCAATACTTCTTTCCATAATAACTTTTACTAACAATATCATATTAAATTTTACTAATACCATGGGAAATAATTTCTTGATATTTATTTTTTCTTGTGTTTCAACATCCACCATTCTCCTATATATATCATTGTTTAGGTTCATCTCATCTTGGGTCATGAACTGTATTTTCTAGCTGGGAACTCCATCCAATACAAATGTATAATCCCATGCGATTTAGGGGTTATAAAGTTATAAGGATATATAAAATATTCCTTATATACACATATTTTTACATAATAGATGAAGGAAAATGATTCATAAATCACCATATTCAATTTATTAATAATTATCACAAAATAATCTATGAAATATAAAATTAAATTAAAAAAATAAACCCAACGTATAATAGGTCAATCAAATACCATGATCATTCCGAACATAAAACAACAACCATAATTAGTATGTCTAGAATTTGTTTCCAATGTTTCCTTTTTTGATAAATTTTATTAAATTAATAACTTAAAAAAATTAATTAATTATCTTATATTCTGCAAAATTTTTGTTCCTTGAGATATTTTAAAAAACTCATCGATTATTTTTAAATACATTAATTAAATTTAAATATTAATTTAAAATAATTAATTATAGTTTTTTCATTTTAGAGACCATATAGTGTGTCTGACCGATGTTATATTAAATCCATTTCTAGAAATTTAATAACTATATAGTGTATTCTATCACACAACATGTCATGCAACACACACTATGTATGGACCAAATCGTTTAACACATACTACACAACAAATAACTCTATACAGTGTGCTTATACTAACATGGAGTTTTTTTTTCATGGTCAAACCATGTAGTCTTTTTAGTGTGTGTAACCACATGACATGTAGTTAATGTACACAAATTGTACTACTAGACTCACGTATAGTACATAGTATGTAACCTATAGTTACACATCATGTGATTCCAATTAATATGAAGTGTGTAATTATGTATTATGTTTTTCTACATGAAATATAAATAATTACTAAACATGTACCATATGTAAAGTAACTCATGTTACATGTAGTGTTCTCTAGATACATGTCATGAAGTTCATTTCATGCCACGTTCCAGACAGGTAGTCAATAAAAAGTGTGTAATGATTCTGTATATTTACATGCATGACTTGTTGTTAAATATATGGTGTGTACCATATCTTTGGTTACACAATCCATAATCAGCTGCTACACTCCATTTAGTTCCTATGAACCCATGTACTACACTGTCATTCAATATGCAGTGTGTAATGAAACCATATATTGACCTACAATACACACCATGAATTACATAGTTTGTTCCTTGTGTTGAGAAAAACTGATCACACATAATGTAATTTAACATTATATGGAATGTAACTTTTTCATGTATCCAATAACCTCAAATCCTATAGATGGGGTTTTTCGAGCATTCATTGTTTGTTGTTTTTATAAGGACCTAACCCTAAAAATTACATAATCAAGTAAATTATTTTAGAATTAACTTTCTTACATTCCAAAAGATCTTTTCACTTTATAGTTTTAGAGAATTATGACATAATTCATATATATCAACCCACAAAAATACAAAGTGGGTAATACTAAAACTGTATCCATTTCTTCCATAATACAAAATTTCTCAATAAGACATGAATCCTTTTCATGAAAAATCTTCACAACATTCATCTTGGATCATTATTTTATATTACCCATGCTTAAAACCTATGGAAAAAATTTTAAAACATAGGATGAGAAAAAAATATCAGCAAGGAATATAAAAATAAGGAAAGAAACTGTTAGTCTATGAATACTTATAAATATATGAAATAATAAAGACAAAATTATCACCCATAAGTATCATAAAGTTACTTTGTGAAAACAAGATATTTCCATGAAATATAGAAAACATAAATAAAACCAAACATGAAACTTGGAGAGTTACATAATTAATATTGTAACCATCATAGCTACCATATTATTTATAAACTTCATGGCTACATTATAATGTAACCCTCATGGATACCTTATTATGTAACCCACACAACTACCTTATGGTGTAACCATCACAGTTATACTTGGAATAACCATCACGATCAACTTCCAACATAAACATAAACAGTGCATTGGAGGGAGATATAGGTCAAACCCTTCATTATAAAAACTTTCCAAGAACCAAAACATAATGATAAAACATGAATAATTTCATCATAAAAACATTCCTTTTTATTTTTTTTAAAAGAGACATTAAAGAGGATTTAAAAGGGAAAGTCCCTTATCTCAGGTTCGTATTACTTAAAATGTGTAAAAACCACATATATAATGGTTTAAATAGTGTTATTAATATTTTAAATAACTATATTAATATCTATAATACATAATATGATCTTTTAATAACAACTTTCCACCCATTGATTAATAATAGTTTGTTATTTCCATTGTTTTGGGTGTACTCTTTTCATGGTTTCCATGGTTGGTTCATTATGAATTTTCTTATTGGATAGAATAAAAACTCTAGAAGTGGAATAAAATGGTATTAATATGTTTACATAATTTTAAGTGATACAATATTTCATTTTTTTGATAATAGGATGATTCATTAGATAAAACATTAATAAAAATGATTCAATTTATTTTGAAGGTTTTTTCTGACCATCACCAACTTATATCATTTAATTTAATATCAGGTTTATATATTGGTTGGAAAACATTATATAACTTATAATATTTATAATATAATCTTATTTAATCAAAATAATGGTTTTATGACTAGCCTTGAATGCATTAAAAGAAAATGAAAATTCGACGTCTATGAAGGCGGTGAATCGACACGTCATGGACGATGCCTTCATTTTCTAGAATAAGAGAAGAATAAGAGATGTTTTACGATGGATATTACATTAAAATAATAAAATTACATAATATGTAATATAATGGAGATATAATATCACTTTTTATAGGGTAGGTGAAGAGAGAATAATAAAAGAAAATAAATTGAAAAGAAAATAAAAGAAAATGAAAGAGGATTTTACCTCTTGAATTATTACACATGAGAACCTCCTTATGGAACTTGGATTTAGACTTTTAGAGATACCATTAGGTCTTGGACATGGGTAATATTATTATGAAGATAGTTGGGTAGAAATTAAACAAGCTACAAGACTTTGAGGTGTGAGAAGAAGAGGTGGTGGGGGTGGTATTTATAGTGGAGGAGAGGGGGTGCTTTCTCATTATTTTATCCATTAGTTTATTATTTTAGATCAATAATATGATTAGTTTGACAATTATAACTAAATATATTAAAATAATTTAGGAGAGTTCAATATTATGGTTTTACATCATCCATACATCATCTATGTCTAAATAATTCATGTATTTGTTAAATATCGTAAATTACAGTATTTCATTATTCGCAAAATTAAACTATTTTAGAAAAATACAAAAAATTCACCCTAACCATTTTTATATGTGTAGAATTCAAAAATTAACTCCATTTTTTTAAAATAATTTTCTAAATATGAGAAATTAAATTTTTAATTAAAACCCTCATTTAATAAAAAAATACCAGTTTTAAAATTATAACTGATTTTATAAAACTTTGAAAAATTACTTAAGGTATCATAAAATTGTCTTATAATCATAAGAAAAAAATACTAATTTATGAATACATTATATGAAAATAAATTTTATTTTAAATCATTATATTAATTATAAATTTTTAATTAAATATTTATAACTTACAAAAATACTAATACTTAATTTATCATTTATAAAATATTTATTTACTTATACCATAAAAATAAATATATTATATTTTCATTAATAAGATACCTAAATTTTATTTATACTTTCATAGGAGAGGTTACTATTCTATTTGTATAGATTCCTTAATCTATGTAAATACCTCTCATTTCATTATACATTTATAATGAATTTAACTATTTAATCCCATAATAAAAACAAATAATTTAATAAGTACCTTGTTTGTTACATTCTACCCTCCTGGAAATTGCATCTTCACAATTTTTATTCCCATATTAAATAAGTGAGGATAAATTTCCATCATAGATTTTTCATATTCCCATGTTTCTTCTTCAACCATGTGGTTTCTCCATAAAACCTTAACCTGGTGAATTACATTATTCTGCAATACTTACTCTCTATGATCAAGAATCTAAATAGCTTTATCTTCATAAGAAAGGTTCTCTTCTAGCTAAACTACTTATGGTTTCAAAATATTATATGAATTCAGAACATACTTTCTTAACATAAAAACATGAAAAAAATTATGTAACTGAGATAAAATCAGAGGCAAATCTACTCGGTAGGAAACGAGTCCAATTTTCTCCAGGATTTTATAAGGTCCAATGAACCATGGACTTAGATTTCATTTTTTTTACTAAAAATCATAACACTTTTCTAAGGAGAGATTTTAAGGAAAACATGATCACCTACCTCAAAAGAAATTTATTTCCTCTTTTTATCTACATAACTTTTTTGCAAGCTCTGAGCTATCATCATGTGTTGCTATATAATATTCAATTTATCAGCCAATTACTCTAGTAATTCTGGCCTAATCAACTTCATTTCACCAAATTAATACCAAAATAACTAAGTTTGACACTACTTCCCATATAATGCCTCATCCATCTATATACTGGAATGAAAACTATTATTATAAGAAAAATAAACTTAAGAAAGATACTGATCCCAACATCCCTGGTAATACATTGAACAAGCTCGAAGAACATACTCTAATATTTGAATTGTTCTCTCTGACTGTCCATCAGATAGAGAATGAAAATAAGTTATGAAATTTAATTCAGTTCCCAATTTCTTCTGACGACCTTTCCAAAAGTTATAAGTGAAACTGGGATCAAAGACAGATATAATGGAGATAAGAACACCGTTTAACCTCACAATATCTCTAAGGTGTAACCAAGAAAGTTTATCTAAATACAGAGTATCTCAAACATGAAGAAAATTTATAGATTTACTCATTCAATCAACAATAACCCAAATCACATTATTACCTTGAGAAGTATTTGTTAGTCCCATCATGAAGTCTATAGATATATTTTCCCATTTCCACTCTAGAACTAGAAAATGTTGAAGCATCCCCTTTGGTAGTTGTCTCCCTACATTAACTTGTTGACAAGTCAACCATTTCATGGTAAAATAAGAAATTTATCTATTCATTCCATCCCACCAGTAATACTCTCGAAAGTATCTTTACATCTTAGTGCTGCTAGGATTAAATTAAAATAGTGAACTATAAGCTTCACTTAATAACTCTTTCTTCAACTACAAATCACAAGGAACACATAATCTCTTCCCAAATCTCAAAATAAAATCTTTATCAATGTTAAATTATGGAAACTTACCCCATTTCACCAATTACACCTTTTTTGGAAACTCATGGTCTTCCTTGTGCACTTTCTTAATTATGTATGATAGAGACGATTGCACTATAACCTGAAACAAAATAGAGGAATTTCCTGCACTAATAACTTCTAGTCCAAAATTCATCAAATAATTGATCAATGGGTAATGTTCCAAACATAACACGGTTAATATAGAATGATGTTTTCAACTCAAGGCATTTACCACTTTGTTTGCTTTTCTAGGATGGTAATTGATTGTGCAATCATAATCCTTTATCAGTTCAAGCCATATTTTATGCCTCATGTTCAATTCCTTCTGAGTGAATATATAATTAAAAATTTTATGGTCAATATATATTTCACATTTGGATCCAGATAAATGATGTATCCATTTTTTTAAAGTGAAAAAAACAACTGTTAATTATTTATCATGTGCGGAATAATTTAACTCATGAGGTTTTATTTTCTTTAAGCATAAGCAATAACCTGATCATTCTGTATCATAACGCAACAAAGTCCCTTCATTGAAGCATCATTATAGATGATAAAATCACCATTTTTAGAAGATGAGGCAAAAAATGGAGCATTCACCAATATTCTTTTCATTTCTTAAAAAAACATCATAATATTCTATTTAAATAAATTTAACCCATTTTCATGTTAACTTAGTTAGCGGGATAGATAACCATGAAAAGTTCTTAACAAACCATCGATAATAAACTGTCAATCCAAGAAAAATAAAAATCTCAGTAAAATTTCTATGTCTTTTCCATTAATCAACCAATTTTTTTGTCAAGATCAACTGTTATGCCATCCTTATTTACAATGTGTCTAATAAAATAAATATTTTGCAACAAAAAATCACATTTTATAAATTTCCTCTAAAAATTGTTTTCTTTGAGTGTTTATAGAAAAATACTCAGATGTTTTTCATGTTCCTCATAACTTTTTAAATAAACCAAAATATCATCAATAAAAACAACAAAAAACTTATCCAAATAATCAAGAAATATTCTATTCATAATATCCATGAATATAGTAGAGTAATTTTTAAAAACAAAGGGCATAAAAAAACTCATAATGCCTATATCTAGTATGAAAATCTATTTTTAGGATGTAATCCTCTATATTCAGCTGATGGTACCCAGATCTCAAGTTAATATTGGAAAAATACTAAGATCCTAGGATTTGATCAAACAAGTCATTGATATGAGGCAATAGATACTTATTCTTAATAGTAATGTTATTCAAAGATCTATAATCAATGAAAATCCTAATGTAACCATATTTATTTTTAGAAAAAAAATAGAAGCAACCAATGGTTAAGTGCTTGGATGAATGAAACCTTTATCAAGAAACTCCTATAATTTCTTTTTCAACTCAAGAAGTTACACTTGATCCATTTGATAAGGGAGTTTTGAAATTGGATTAGAATAAAAAACTAAGTCAGTAGTAAATTCAACTTATTGATCAGGTATAACATCGGGAAACTCATCAGAAGAACCATCTAGGTATTTAATTACCACCAACACATCATTAATCTAAAAAATTCCCTTATTTTCAAAAATATGTTGAAGATAAATTTTATTTCCATTTTTAGTAGTTTCTAAGCTTCCTTATATATTATCAATGGTATGGGTTCATTATTTTATAAAAACTAAAACCCTTTATAAAAAAACTTGTTTATCTCTACAATCAGCCTTAGTATGATAAACTGAAATCCAATCCATACCCAGAATTACATTAAACTCTACTAGGGAAAAAATATGATTTTTGGGTAATTTCTTTCCACAGAAAATAATAGAAAGGTTCATATAATTATTTTTTTCTTTAATACCTCCTAGTGTTTTAACCATAAGTTCCAGTTTAATTTCTTGCGGTGAAATTTATAATTTACTAGAAAATTCTTTAGAAATAAAATAATGTCTAGAACCTGTATCAAACAAAACATTAGAAAAATATGATTAAAAAAAGTACCTGATACCACTTCATTGGATGGTCCAACATCTAATGACACATTCAAAAAGGACGTCACTACACCTTTCTACTTATAATCTTGTTGATTTCCTTCATTCAGATCTTTATTTGGGTAGGTATTTTCATAATTCCTCATATCCCCACATTTGAAACACTTTACAATTTACTTATCAGAATTAAATGTACCAACACTAAGATATTTTTCATTGAAATCTCATGACATTTTTACAAACTTACCATATCAAAAATAATTCTTGGTATTGCTAAGTCATTCCCTAGGTTTCTTTTTACCACACGTTCCACAAACAAGAAACTGAACTTTCTTACCTTTATATTTATTTGATTGATTCTTAATCATTTATTTATATATAGAACTTTTATTATACTTCTTTTCAAAGTACACATGATCATAAAAAAAATCCATTTCTACACTCTCAGCACATCAGAAAAGTTTCTGATAACTTTTGAATTCATGGGAGGATGAAGCCCTTTGATATCTTGGATTCAATCCTAAGTAAAAATGACCGATTTTACTATCAATATCCTGAATAATATTTGGAGCACACCTTGATGATCAGGTGAAGTTTTATTCATACATGACCACCAAATATTCCTCTTTTTTTCAATTAAATGAATTTATTTTCCATCCCAAGTCGAACCACCTTAGGAAAATATTTTTCAAGGAAAATATTTTTCAAGGAAAATAGTCTTAAATTCATCCCATTCCAAGGCATCAATCTTCTTTATATCTCTAATATTTTTTACCATTGTCTAAAAATGGTTGAATTCACCTTCAAAAAGATAAATAGAAAGACTAACCTTTTGATTATCTGAACACCCCATGAAATTGAATATCTTTCCAATTGATTTAATCCACCCTTCATCCACTACTGGTTTAGAAGATCCACTAAATATAGGATGGTGTTGCCTAATAAAATTCTTCACTATAATCATGTTCCTTTGTGGTATCTTTGGTTGTTATCTTACATGGATTCCACTTCCATTTATATCCTATGTTAACTGACCCATTACTATAAAAAACTACTCAGTTCCAATTCCCACCATTCCAGGTTACATATTTGTAATGTAATCATCCTCTTGGTGCCTTCCTACTTTAGCTTCCCTGTTTCTTCTGCGAAAAACCATTCTAAATAGACATATCTTAGATAAAGAAACATGGTATTATTTAAATGATATATTATAAGGAAAAAATAATTTATTTTATTATATTAAAATCATAATATCGTCAAAATTTATCTAAACCATGCTCTAATACCAACTATAAGGACCCGACCTTAAACATTACATAATACAGTAAATTATTTTATAATTAAATTTCTTATACACCCAAAGATCCTTTCAATTTAGAGTTTTAGATAATTAGTACATAATTCATACATATAAACCCACAAACATAAAAATTATGGGCTACTAAAACAATATAAATTTATTCCACAATACAATTTTTTTAATAGTACATGAATTATTTTCATGAAAAATATTCACAACATTTATCTTAGATTATTCTTTTCTCTTACCCATGCTTAAACCATATGGAAAACTTTTTATAACTTGGGATGAGAAAAAAATCTCATTAAGGAACATAAAAAGAAGGAAATAAATTGTTAGTCCATGAATACATATAAACATATGAAATAATAAATTCATACTTCTCACCTATAAGTATCATAAATTTACTTTGTGAAAATAAGAGATTTCTATAAAACATAGAAAACATAAATTAAACCATAAAGGTAACTTAAGAAATTAATTAATTAATATTGAAACCCTCATAGCTACCATATTATTTGTAACCCTCATGGATACCTTACAATGTAACCCTCATGGATACCTTATGATGTACCCCTCATGACTACCTTATGGTGTAACCATCACATTTACACATGGAATAACCATCACGATCATCTTTCGACATAAACAAACCCAATGAATTGAAGGGAGATATAGGTCCCAAAATTCATCATAAAAAATTACAAAGAACCAAAAAATAATCATAAAACAAGAATACTTACATTATACAATCATTCCTTTTGAATTTTGTAAAAAAATACATTAAAGAGGATTTTAAAAGGAAAGTATATTACCTCAAGTTTATCTTAATTAAAAAATGTTCAAAACTCCTGTAAAATGGTTTAAAGAGGTTTATTAATATATTAAATAAATATATTAATATCTATAATACCTTATATGATCTTTTAATAACAAATTTCCACCTATTTACTAATAATATTTTGTTATTTCCATTGTTTTGGGTGTGTTCTTTTCATGGTTTCTAGGGTCGGTTCATTATGGATTTACTTACTGAATGAAAAAAACACCAGAAGTAGAATGATATGGTATTAATATGTTTCCATAATTCTAACTGATTCTATATATCATTTTTTCTGATATGAGGACGATTCGTTTGATAAAACATTAATGAAAATGATTCAATTTATTTTGGTGGTTTTTACGACCATCACCATCTTATATCATTTTATTTAATATCATGTTTATATATTGGTTCCAAAATCTTATATAACTTATAATATGTATAATAAAATCTGGTGTAACCATAATAATGGTTTTATAACCATCCTTGAAGGTGGTAAAATAAAATGAAAATTCAAAATCTATGAAGGAGGTGAATCGACATGTCCCGAATGATGATTTTATTTTCTAGAATAAGAGGATAAGAGAAGAGGTTTGATGATAGATATTCCATTAAAATAATAAAATTACAGTATATTTTATATAATGGAGTTATAATTTCACTTTTTATAGGGGAGGTGAGGATAGAATAAGAAACTAAAAAGAAATTGAAAATAAAATAAAAGAAAATGAAAGAGGATTTTACCTCTTGAATTCTTCTCCTTGAGAACCTCTTTAAGGAACTTGGATTTGACCTTTTAGTGTGACCATCAGGTCTTGGACGTGGAAATGAAGCTTGGGAATGGAATGGGGTAGAAATTAAATAATCTAAAAGTCTTTGAGGTGTGAGGAGAAGAGTTGGTGAGGGGTGGTATTTATAGTGGAGGATAGGGGGTGTTTTCTCATTATTTTATTCATTAGTTTATTATTTTATCTCATGATTATGAATAGTTTGAGAATTATCACTAAATATATTAAAATAATTAAGGATAATTATATATTATGGTCTTACATCATCCATACATAATCTATGACTCTATAATTCATGTATTTGTGAAATATCATAAATTACTTTATTTTACTATTCACAAAAATTCAACTATTTTAGAAAAATTCACCCTAACCATTTTTAGTTATGTAGAATTAAAAAATTAACTCCTTTTTTTGAAAATAATTTTCTAAATATGATAAATTTAATTTTTAATTAAAACAATAATTTATTAAAAAATAACAGTTTTAAAATTATAACTGATTTTATGACACTTTGAAAAATTATTTAAGGTATCATAAAATTATCTTATAATCATAAGAAAACAAAATACGAATTTATGACTACATTTTAAGAAAATACATTTTATTTTAAATCATTATATTAATTATAAAATTTCAATTAAATATTTATAAATTAAAAAAATACCAACACTTAATTTATCATTTCTAAAATGTTTGTTTACTTATACCATGAAATAAATATATTATATCTTCATTCATAATATACATAAATTTTATTTATACATTCACAGGTGAGGTTACTATTTTATTTGTATAGGTTCATTAATATCTGTAAATACCTCTTATTTCATTATACATTTATAATGAATTTAACTATTTAATTCAAAAATGAAAACAAATAATTTTATAAGTACCTGGGTTGTTACAGTTTTCCTGTTCCATGAAAAACCAACATAGGGAAATACGAAAAGTCAACCAAGTTGGTCCACCACACAGTGAAGTAAAAAAAAGTGGAATAAACACGTGTCATAAAAAACTTGATCAAGTAAACCAAAAGGGTACAATGAAAAATCAAGATAACATATCCATGATACATATAAATTCAATTCAAATAGGCCAAAATAGTAAATATAAAACAAGACAAGACAAAACAAGTCCCTATGTGACCATTTGTCACCACTAAACCATCCTTCTATGAAGATGAAGAAAACAAAACAAGATTTCATGCTACATAATTCTGCTCCCTTTGATTGATTCCTATAAAACAACATCTAGAACCAACCAAATAAAAAATTAGGATGTGAGGGAAAAGCCTATTAGGATACCAAAAAAGAATATACACAAGTTATAATATCAAGAATGTATTATCTCTAGCTTTAAAAAAAATCTAGTTTACAAATCATTTTCATAAAGTAAAACCATTTTATAAATCATGAATTTGGTTTTCAAAAAATAATTACATATTCATTAAATCCTATAATATGTATAGTATAAAATAAAATATATAAGAAACCATTGATACATCATAAAATAAGCATGTGATAAAATAACCATTAAATATGCCATCATGAGAAAAACCAATCATAAATGAAAAATCAAACCATGTGGGCTCTAACAAAATGTAATAAGTTCTAGACATGAAAGAAAATCCCAAATACAGGACTAAGGTGGATCCAAACAATATAAAATCTAGTGGAATAACATACACTAAATTGAAATAAAATCTCCCATGTCATTACATATATAAAGAGTGACAAATCTATTCCCAACATACCCAATGTTACCCAATGTGATAAGTTTTCCAAAAACCATTAAAAATAATGATCACATTTATTAAAATATTTTCACATTTAATTATTTATTATTTTGGGATTTAAGACCCATTTCAAAACCAATTCCACCATTTAATGCATTTAATCCAATACTTGGTGTGTGTAAAAATGTTTTTATAGAAAAAACCTTTAAAAACATGAATCTCATTCAACAATTCAATTCTAATGAAAAATAATTCATTTTCATTGAATAACTCAAAGTAATTGAAAAAATATATAACAATTCAGTAATTAACCCCTTATATAGAGAAACCTACCTCAAGAATAGAGGAAACCTAATCACCTTCGAAAATAGAGATTGGAAACAAGCAGTCTGGCCTCCGAAAGACAAGGCCTGAGGAAAAAATACAAAGGATTGATCAAGATCATATATCGATTATTAGAAATTTTAAAAACACAACATACACTACTACCAAACCAGGACCAACAAAGCTAAACAGGGAGAGGGAGATCACACATACCCGAAGGAAGATAACCCACCACATTGGTGATCAAATGCACCAAGAAAAATGTTCCATAGGGAATGAAATGATCTAAATGAACTAGGAGATACCTAATGATTGGGGGAGATGAATTCACCATGAAATAATAGGGAGTTACATGAGTGGTGGATAAAACCTACTGGACATGGGTGATTTATGGTGTAAATCTTAGTCTTACATTTTAAATTTCCCATAACTCATTTATGGTGAAACAAATAACCGAGAGTTAAATTATCCCAAGAGATGATTTTAAATTATAAGAATAGGTTTTATATTATGAAACTATTTTATGGTATAAATGCTTTTATGGACCAAAATATTTACAAATATTATGCCCAATGATGAACTTATGCCATAATCCAGACATTTACAATGTAAATATCTCCTATAGGTAGTACCAAATATATACCACTACAGAAAACTACTAGAAACATATCAATTCCCTTCAAATATTTTTTTACCTTTATACCTAGAATCAATTTGTTAAAAAAAACATACAATTATAAACTTCAGTTCATTTTCCTAGAAAAATTCCCTCCTTCCATAAAAGTCCTAAAACATATAAAAAAGGGAATCAAAACAAGAGTCAATAAGTACATAAAATAAGGCAATGGGATGTTATAATCTCCCACTATAAACTCTTTCTATCCCTATAAATTCATGAAGATCTTAGACTCATAAAAAGGGAAGGCCACTGATACATCATCAACGATTCCTTCTCTCATGTACCATGACTATTCCATTAGTATTACCACAATACACAAACTAATTTAATTGTTTTTCATCATAGTACTATCCCTTATAAATCTATAATATGAATTGGTTTCTCAAACATAGTGGTGTCAAGATCAAGATTAACATCCTCCCATTAAATCACATGAGAAAGATCAGGTTGATTCCTACTTATATGATAAACATTAAATACATCATGGATGTAAGTAAAATGATATAGAAAAGCCAACCAATACTCCACCTTTCTAAGATGATCCACAATCTCAAAGGGTCCGAAAAACCTTGGAACCAACTTACCCTATCTACCCAAACAATGATTCCCCAATCAAGGTGAACCTATGAGAAAACCACGATCACCAACATTAAACTCTAGATGATGACAATGATGGCTTAAATAGGTTCTCTAAAAAATATGTACTAAGATCAATATATTCTATATCAACTATACCTTTTTAATTGTTTCCTTAACAAGAATCAACCCAACCAAGGACCTATCTCCCAACTCCACCCAATACAAGGTAAATCAACATGGATACCCATAAAAAGCCTCAATGAGTGCCATATTAATCAAGGATTAATAATTATTGTTATAGGAAAAACTGATCAGAGGAATTTTTTTCCCAACAACCACTAAAATCAGGCACACATTCTCAGAGTATATCCTCAAGAACCTGGATTTCGATCTCTATCAATCCATCTATCTATGGATGGTATACAAAGATCAGTTTCATATGGGAACCCATAACATCTTTCAAACCTTTCCAAAACATGGATGTGAACCTAAGGTCCCTGTTAGAAACAATCATAGAGGTAATCCTATGAATACTCACAACCTCTTGGACATACAAGTACACAAGCTAATCCACTTTCATTATCTCCTTAATTGGGAGGAATTACATCAATTTTGAGAGTCAATCAATGATAAAACAAATTTAATCCTTAACACTAGGATTATGAGGTAAACCAATAATAAATTCCATGGAAATCTCATACCACTCCCACACCAGAATGGGTAAGGGCTGCAACAAACTACTAAGTCTCTGGTCCTCCTCCTTAATTATCTGACACGTAAGACACTGGGATAAAAAATCTAAAATTAATTGTCTCATCCCTAGACACCAACACTGACTTCTCAAGTCAAGATACATCTTGGTAGTCCTAGGGTTCATAAACCAACAAGAACATTATCCACTATCCATTAAATCTTGACTTATAGAATAAATAACAACCAAACTACTTTGGAAATACAAAGCATCGTTAAGAGATTGAGACCAATCACTGAGGTGTATGAACCATTTAGGATTTCACTAAATCACTTGTAATAAATTTCAAGTAATTTATTAATCCAAAACTGATCATCTAATGTTGATTCAAACCTTATAGAATTCAATTTCACCTTCCTACCAGCTTCTTCCAATCCCAAGATCATCTCGGTAAACAGACTCACCAAAGACAACTCTTCCACCGATCCCTTCAAATATTGTATCGGTAAATTCATTATCTGTGCATTTGTGACCACATTAACTTTCTATGGATTAATAAATATCAAAATAAAAAGTCTATATATACTCAACCTAGTGTCTCTATCACAAGTTTAGATACATATGAGTGAAAATATACTTCATTCTTTTGTGATCAGAATATACTATAAACCGCTCCCTAAAGAGGAAGTGGAATCTCATTTTGAGTGAATTCATAACCATTTTCAAATCAAGTTCATGTAAAGGATAGTTATTATTATAAGGATGTAACTAGAAAGGGAAATATTCTACTACCCACCCCCTCTGCACAAATACACACCCCAAACCCATACCAGAAGCATCACAAAAAACATCATAACCCAAACATTGTTCCATAAGAATCAAAAATGGAGTTGAATTCCACTACTTATTTAGTTCCTAAAATGATATCTGAAATTTTTCATTCCACTCAAACATTACACCATTATGGGTTAAATCTATAATTAGAGATGAAATCTTGTAGAAATCCTGAATGAATCACCTATAGTAACAAGCCAAACCCAAGAATCTATGGATCTCAAACACATTTATGGTATTCTCTTAGGATATAACTTCTTGTACCTTTTTAGGATCTGATGAGATTCCCCTCTCATATATAACATGCCCCATAAACTTTTTTTCATGAATCCAAAATTCACACTTAGAAATATTACCATGAAAACAATGTTCCATCAAGGTTCTAAGAATGATATCTGAATAGTCTAAATGATTCTCCTCTAACATGGAGTACATGAAAATATCATCCATGAACACAACAAAAAAGGGTTCAAGAACTGATGAAAGATCTATTTCATCAAATCCATAAATACCAAAGTATCATTAGTGAGACCAAATGACATAACTAGAAAATTAAAACACCTATACCATATCCTAAACGTTGTATTAGGTATATCCTTTTCTCAGACTCTCAACTGGTGGTACCTTGACTGAAGGTAAATATTTGAAAATAAATGAGACCTTCTTAGATGATCAAATATATCATCAATCCTAGGAAAAAGATATTTGTTCTTGACAGTCACCTAATTTAACTTTTTATAATCCACATGAATTATAAGGCTCCTGACCACCTTTATATAAAAGAGGACAGGCAAAGCCCTCAGTGACATGCTAGGATGAATAAATCCCTTAACCACAAGATCCAAAAGTTAGAACTTTTGTTCCATCAACTTTATAGGTTCCATATGATATGATGGAATATAAATGGGAATCATGATAGGTAGCAAGTCAATGCTAAAATCAACCTCTCTCTATAGAGGTAAACCGAAAAAAACATTTAGAAAAACCTCAAGGTATATACACACCACCACATGCAGTGAACTACCCAAAATTTGATCAAAATAATCAAGAAACATCTTCAATAATTGAAATGAGATCACCCCATCATAAAGATAAAAAATTCACACACTCTTGGACCTAGAATCCCAATCACCCTAAAATACATGAGTGAAACCCTCTGAATATAAAAACTAAACCCAACAGAGATAAAAATTAATATGGTCCTTAATTATGATCATCCAGTCCATGAAAATAATTAGGTCTAAGATAAAAATTTCAAAAACCAATAAGTCCCACTCCACCTCAAGGTCGACTATCATCACCTGACTTGTGGGACACTTGAAACCTTGTTTAGAACTCTTTCACAAAGGCATGGTAAGATCCAAAAAGATAAGCATAAGATCCTAACATAATCCTAACATGTAAAATAACTTTGATGAGATAAAATAATGAATATCACCTTTATCAAACAAAGATAGTACCATAAAAGATGAAATAAACATCGTACCTCTAATATTCGACAACCCTACTTCAAATTCATCTAGTGTATACTATGATATATAAAGAAATTTGGTCTCAGTTCTTCCCTAAGAATTATTAGCCACATGAACATCCCCCTTGGACTGAGGAAAAGACCCACCACCCTTGGAAGTATCATTTTGAACCCATGAAACCATGGTGAAAGTGGATCCAGTCTTACTACCATGGGACATCCTTCCACAAAAATTCCTTAGGTGACTAGATTGTCTAAAATGATGAAAAGTATTGGAATCCTTTGTATATTTAGTCTTGGTATGAAAAGGCCTTCCAAACTTATAGAAAAAAACCTACTACTATCATGATAAATCCCCTAAAACTAGTCCTAAATAAAACTAGCTACCTTTGTTCATCCTTTTCTAGCCATAAGATACACCCTCACTAATGAAAAAACCAACTAAAACTCCACCCAAAGCTTTTTTTTTCTAGCTATGTCAGCCTCTAACAAAGTTACCTTATCATATACCTCTATAATGGTTAGAAGGAACACGAGAATCAACACCAACCAAATACTATACCTTAATCCCAAATCAACCTTCTGATCATTTATTTAATTATTGGTGAATAGATCTAGTTCCAAATGCACTAACTCAACAAAACACATGGAATACTCTAGAACGATACGATCCCATTTCTCTAAGGTAAACAACTCTCGGTTCTTTTCCACATGCGATGCCTTAAGATAAAATATCTATTTGAAAAATTTATTTATGGAATCCCAAGTAATATCCTCATGAAACTTGGATTATAAAATAGAGTCCCACCACCTCCTTTTTGGACCCTCAAGCTTGTATGTGAAAAAACACACCTTAGAGTCCTAATAAGACTTCAAAATTTGAAGATCCTCTCAATCCAATCCTTTAATTCCTGGGGTCCTTTGTCACCAGGGAATATGGGTGGATTCTGATTAGTATATTCTGAGTCATGGTCCATAACTCATATCAGGTTCCCAAAGCCCACTTTATCCAAAGTATGAACAATGTAGATTACAACTTCTACTAAAGAATGGTTCACTGGAGGATTTTCATGTCGATCCACTCTCATGGATTCCTCTCTCAAATTTAGAAGATATCTTATATAAGATATTGTCTTATAATCACAATAAAAAACCAATCATTCATGATAAGATTCCAAAATCATAAAACCAACTTTAGGTATCCATATCCATGATTTCAAAAGATTTTTTTTAAAGAAGTTATAGAATTCAGAAAAAAAGAAAGGAAAAGGTCCATTTAAATAAACCCCATATTCGGTTCATTCAAATAACCTTAACCACCAAGTCTCAATATTGGTAAAAATTATCGACTACCCATGGTAACTCAGATTTAGTCTTGGAAGTGAGCTGGCCAAACCCCTTTTCCACACTTAATATCTGAATTCAAATGGTCCTAACTCTAGTATACCAAGACATCAAACCAAAACCAAGGTTTTTTTGTAGAGACCCGGTTTTTTCCTAATAAGACTTTGAAATATTTCTAAATATTATTTCAGATCCATGAGTTGAGACAACATGAAAATTTGAGGCCTGGTTTGTCCAGAATTAATTTTATAAAAATATTAAAGATATTTTATATTACACACGTGAAGTTAATTAAAAAAAACATGATAAATCTTAAACTATTGATCAGATTAGAAATTTGAAATCACGGTTGGGTCCAGAATGCAGTGTTTACCCTAGAAGCGACATAAAATGAGTTGGAATAGGATGTTCAGACCCCTCGCTCATTGGTGGTATGTTAAATGGATGAATTAAATTATTAATTTATTCATTTAATAGATCAAACCCGAAAAACTCACAGACACCAACTCAAATGATAATTTTTAGACCACTACTGAGTTCAGAACATAGGTTTTACCCTAGGAGGGATATAAACTTTTTCAGAGTCAAGAGTTTGGCTTATATTCTATTCAAGGAAAAACAATTAAACAATTAAACAATTATTTATTTAATTATTTGATTAATATATTAACCTAATTGAGGGTTATGAATTATCATTTTAGAATAATTCCTTTATAAACCTATTTTTTCAATGATGACAACCCCCTCTCCTCTCCTCTCCCATCCTCTACATACCATTGATGAATGATGAATGGAGAACGATGACGTACCCCTGGACCTGGATAGATCAAAGCGCGACGAACACAATAGTTTCTTCCAATCATTGCGCAAGTGTGATATTCATGAAAAATGATCGATCCGATCCAGGTAGGAATTTTTCTTGATATTATTATGCCCTAAATTAAAATTTGATCATGTTTTTAGTCAATTCTTTAGCCTGCTCCCTTGATCAAGCCTCTGCATGATCCCCAGTACCAACTTACTTTCATTTATCAAGTGTTCTATCACTGGTACCCTGTTCTCGATCGCCGACCAAGAATGATTGTCCAATGATGAATAAAAACCCTTTTTATGGTTCCAACCCATATTCTTCACATTTTTAACCATGGAATCCTCATGTATTTTGGTTCAATGATTTCTAGGAGACCCAAGATCGATCGAGTGCCCAGAACGAGACAGATTCGTGTCGGAATCATGAAACAACAAAAAAATCTTGAGAGGAGACTGGATTTGAATAGATCGTGACCTGATGATCACAGATTTGAGATTGTTTCATAGTTTCAAGTTGGATGTAATGAGAGGTGACTTGTAGAAGGTGTTGGTGGCATTGTTTTTCTAGGGTGATGGTCCAATGCGGTCAGGGAAGCAGGGGTGACTCTGGTGAGTGGCAGGCCGAAGTTTTCGGGGGAGCGTAGCGGTGTGGAATTCGGGCAAGGTAGTTCTGCGTAGCTGCTCAAGGTGAGGTGGCCTAGGTGGGAGTGGTGGAGAGGTCTGCAGCAGTGGCTGGGGTGCGACCCATGGTGGTGAGGTGAACCAACGGAGGCCGGTGGCGGTTGGTGGTCCACGACGTAGTGGCAGAGGCGGCAGGCGGCCAGGGCGAAGCTTCCAGGTGGCGGTGCAGGTAGTGTAAGTAGTGGTCTAGTGTTAGAAAAAGGGGAGGTAGGGGAATAGATAAGGAAAAGAAAATAAAAATGAAAAAGGAAATTAATAATAATAATAATATTATTATTATTAATATTTATAACCCTCTAACTCCCTCTTGGGGAGTCCAATTAATTTTCCATCTATGGCGGAATGACCCCATCAATGATGCGATCATTTAAAGATAATTCCAGATAATTATCTCCAACCTATGACCTTGGCCCATGAAATTCTCATGAAATAATAGATTTAATAATATTATTAAATCTTTGACCCTCCATAACTTCAGCGTACAAAGTCTGTTTGACTTGTTATCAGCAACAACATGACCCTGTATTTAAGATGTCCGGTTCAAGACCAATGATGCATATCAAATTTGGTTTTGTGGTTTAGTTTCATGAAACACATAAGTTAAATAATAATAATTTAATTATTATCATTTAGGGTTCTTGTATTGGACCTATCATCTAAATGGTATGTCTGTTTGATGCACCATTAGTGGTGGTGCGACCTGGGTCTTTGTGTAGAATTCTCAAGACTAATTTTAGTTTTTCAAACCAAAGGTGAGGTGTGGGCCCTATGAGTCCCGATTTGCACATGTTGTGGTGAAATAAAACCTTTTTACTAGGTATCCATTTTGGATGAATGAGTAGTCCATCTCGTGTGTTTTTCTATGAGGATCGCAATGGCATGATCCATATATTTTGTTTCAAGACCGAGGAATGGGCCCCATGAGATACCTTTTGAGAATAATGTGGTGTTGTACAAATTTTTCATTGGATGTCCATTTGGAGTGATTGGATAGTCTACCTCGTATGTTTTTCCACAAGGATCACAACAGTGTGATACATTTGGATGTATAGAGCCTTATTTGTGATCTCATTATTTGTGGAAACATGAAAGGAATATTGGTGGAAGACCCTTTCCGATGTGTTCTGATATTAATGATCATCTAATGGTGTTCGATGATGGTAGTGATGGTAGTGATTTTTCATAATCGCCGAAGAAATACCGACTTACCCTCCAGATTATCACCCTCCAGAAGGGATGGGAAGAAGCGTTTTCTGATGACTCTTTAGGGCTTACCCTCTAGTGGGGCTGGGCAGTGGCGTTCACTAATGAATCTTCAGAGCTTACCCTCCAGCGGGGCTGGGTAGTGGTGTTCTCCATTTACTCTTTAGGAGTTACCCTCCAGTGCGGCTGTGTAGTGGAGTTCGCTATTTACTCTTCAAGGATTACCCTCCAGCGGGGCCGGGTATTGGCATTCACCATTTTCTCTTCAGGGCTTACCCCCTAGTGGGGCTAAGCCATGGATTTCACCATTTATTCTTTAGGGATTACCCTCCAATGGGGCTGGATGGTGGTGTTTTCCATTTACTCTTCAGGGATTACCCTCCAGCAGGTTTGGGTATTGGTGTTCACCAATGACTCTTTAGGGCTTACCTTCCAGTGGGGCTGGTCAGTGGCATTCATCATTTAATCTTTAGGGCTTACCCTCCAGTGGGGCTGGGCAGTGGTGTTCACTAATGTATCATGATGAGAAATGTTTTGACATACCTTTGGACTCATGAGAAAGAGGGGTGATTTACCCACCAAGAAACATCCTTGTGACGTGGCCTAAAATAGTGTGGGAGAGTCAGTGCTTCCCAAAGAGGATAATATTAAGGCATGGTGATTTTATCCCCTTTTACTTGTGCCTCCTGGGTAGATGATGAGGTGTTGGGTGTTTCAGATGGATTTAATTGGAAATTTTAGCTACTCACTTTCTTGGGCTGAGCTATGATATGGATATCCCCTTACTTTATGATTCACTACTAGGCATAGGGAATTTCCACTTGTTTTAGTATCTTAAAAATGGCAATGTGGATAAATTTTCACGATTTTCACAAGGTAAATATGTATTGATAGGTCTTTTGGTCACCAAAGAAATAAGAACAAAGACATTGAATTTTTGGGTGATTAAGGAGGGAATTGGAGGCTTTTAGACCCTTTTCCCCTGATGTATGCTGATATGGAGTCACCTAGGCCAAACACCCTAACCTAGAGGTTGGATAACTCTACACTTTTCAAGACAGAGGAACCCCACACGGTCTCCACATGGTTAACCAAACAATGCGGATTCCTAGAAAACATTGTGGGGGTGTAATTTTTGGAGATAGAAGGCCCCACACATCCTCCACACGATTAACCAAACCGCGTGGTCCATCTAGGAAGACCATGTGCTATATCTTTTGAAGACATAACTGTGCACATGGTTGGCGCACAGTTTACCAAACCGTGCTCCATAATTGTGTGGTTGACCCCAACTCCCTACCTACCCCTATCTACCCTCCTACCCACCCTTTGACCTCAACATTTTACCTCTAACTACTCTAGAAAAACTAGGGGATGAGTAATGATAAAAGTGGAGACACTAGGGTGCTATGAGAGGATTGGGAGAACATAGTTCTTGCTGAATAAAGAGCTTGAAACTCATTCTAAGAAAGTTTTGGCATTTTTATTTTGTAATTGTGGATTTTATCTTTTCTAATTCCACTGTAATGGATTCTTCAAGTAATATCAGTATGTTTTTCATCCTTTTCTCCATGAGTAACTAAATTCCCCTTATGTTGTGGCTATGGGTAAATGTGGGTTTGTTAAACGGTTGATTTTTCTACGTTTGTGATGTTCATTTTTCCTCACACAATTATCCCAAAATTTCTCATTTAATTTTGCTGGAAAACCCATATCAGACCAAAAACCGAATTTCTAGGGATACTTGGGGGAATTAGGACAATTAAATCCATGATCATTGGGAGTATTTGTCATTTTGAAAGGGATACTCTTAACTAAAAGTAATTAGAAATAAAATTCCAGACCAAGGAATTAATTTCTATCGACTTCATCTAAAATCACCAGACCAAGGGGGTTCCGACACATTTGAAACCCAGAAATGTGGATTATTATGAAAAACACAACACAATAGGAAAAGAGACTTTTGAGGACCCACACAAGCCTTCATAGCCCCGACACAATTTTTTTATAAAGCATCAAAAACCAGATTGATCATTTTTCTGTTTTTAAGTTTAATCATTTTTGAATTGAAATAATATTACCATTTTTCTTTTGGAAAAGAACCATCACAATCAACAAAAAATCATTTTTAAAATTCGGAATCTTCACTTAATTAATCACAATTTGAAAATCATGACACCTTAAATACTCTCTGTGGTTCAAATCCATAATTGCACTATAATAGTTACAAGTTTGGGAATTTCAATTTGGGTTTCCAAGACTAACACTTTGGATGGAATGGCATCAAATTATGGTGTCATTTCCGGGGAGATAAACTAATGGTGTTTTGTTTAATTGAATTGTATTCACTAAGTGAAAACAAAAATAAAAAATTCTAAAAATTATATTCTTCACCTTATTTATGTTTTGATTATTTTTGGTTTTTCACTCTTATACATGGTGTGTTGTTTCGTGTTGTGAAGAACTATATGTGCATGAGTGGTCAGTTCACTCGTTCCAAGAGTGACGAATCATCAGAAATACTCTCGCTTGATTTGGAAATCGAGTGAAACTTATCCAAGAGATGACTTTCCCTTTTGGGAGACCACAACCCAAATTCCCCCAAGGTGAATGTGGAAGAAGAAGAACAAGCTGTGATCCCAAGGGTTGGGAATTCGTTTATTATTGACGGAAACCCAAAGTTGGTTGCTAAGGAGAATCAAAACTAGAATCCACCAGTGAATTTTATAGAGTATGTTCCATGACACCAGCAAAGACCATCAGGTCATTTTATATCGGGGTTCAGACAACCACAACAATAGAAATATCTTCCACAAGATCAACCACCTTATTTACCACCGAATTAGTAAAGATATTTCCCTCCAGAGCTGCAGTAGTACATACCACAAATTCCTCAAGAAAAAATGCCTCTGCACCATAATATTAGGGATTATGGGTTTCCCTCCATCTATGGAGCGGATACTGACATAGTTAGACTACCAATGAAGCCCATCACTTTGAGATCAAGCCAGCGATCATGCAACTTATTCAGAACACGGTCCAGTTCATAGGCTTACCAAGTGAAGATACCAACACTCAACTATCAAACTTTCTAGAAATATTTGACACATTCCGATACCATAGAGTGTCCGAGGATAAAATTCACCTTTGGTTATTTCCCTTCTCATTATCGAATAAGGAAAAATATTGGATTAAGGGACTGCCTCAATGGTCCATTCCCATTTGGTAAGAATTGGACCAAGCATTCCAATCAAAGTAATTTCCTCCCTCTAAGATAGTCACTTTATAGAATGAGATTCACAATTTCTAGAAGAATGATTCAGAATCATTATATGAGTTGTGGGAATGCTTCAAGGAGATGTTGAGGAAATTACCTCATCATGAGATACCATTGTGGATGCAAGTCCAAACATTTTATGGAGGTCTCATCACTAATACCAAGTCAGTGGTGGATCCAGTAGATGGAGGTACAGTTATGTATAAATTTCTAGAGGAACTTTTTGATTTATTAGAATACATGTCGAAGAATAGTTTTCAATGGAATTTCATGTGAGGCACTTAGAAGAGAGGTATGCATAACATCGATGCCATTAAAATACTTGCAGCCCAACTTGATGCCATATCCAAGAAGATAGAAATGATGAATCTAAAACATATATATCATGTTCAAGCGGTCAATCACCCGAAGTGTAGTGAATGTGGAGACAATCACGTCATGGGTGAGTGCCTGGGGACAAGTGTTGGACCGTCAATGAGCGAGGTGAACTATGTTTCACAGAACTGAGGGCCAAATTTCTACCCTTAATACCAGAACTCGGCATGGAAAGATAATCCAAATATGGGATGGGGGAATCAATAAAAAATCCTCAGACCTACCCACAAAGACAACCTGTTTATGGTTAGCAACTATTCAAAAATATGTATCGTAGGCAGCAATAAGAAAACTACCAACAATAAGGGTATTAAAACCCTTTCCCGGTGTAACCTCCAAGGTAGCCACCACCTCAACAAGATTCCCACTAACCAACTCAGTAAGAACCTCCATCAAGTCTATAGAAAATGATGTCCATGTTTATAACAACTACTGAGATAAGGTTACAGAATCAGGAGGCATCCATTAGAAGCCTAAAAAATCCGATTGGGTAGCTTTCCAATCAACCTTCTTACAGGAAACCCAATACACTACCAGGTAATACTAAAAATAATCAAAGGGAAGAGTCCAATGATGTAATTTTATAAAGTGGGAAAGAGCTTCCCTAGAAATAAACTACAAGTCACGGTGAAGCTACATATTCAAATCAATCCACACTCTCTTTGGATAGAGAAGATGAAGTTGAGGAGTCCCCCTCTGAACATGAAATAGCCAAGGAACCAGAAGCCACACTGAGAAAGGGAAAGTAGGTGGTTAAGCCGTATGAATCCACATTAATATTTCTAGAAATAATGAATCAAAGAAATCTGAAAATATAGTTTTCTAACTTTATGTAAGTCTTCCAGAAATTGCATATCAATATTCCATTTGCAAAGGAATTAACCCAAATTCCAACATACATAAAGTTTATGAAAGAAATTATCTTGAATAAGAGGAAAATGGAGGACTTGGGCGCCATTCCATTGACAAAAAATGTTCAATAGTGGTTCAACACACCCTTCCTCCTAAGATCTAAGATTCGGGACGTTTCACAATCCCATGAACCATTGGATCTTGTGAGTTTGGGAAGGCCATTTTTGATTTGGGGGCTAGTGTAAATCTTATACCCTTTGGAGATTTTAAGAAATTGGGGCTGAATTATCTCAATCCAACTTGAGTGTAACTACAGCTGGCTGATCGCTCCATCAAATATCCTTGAGGGCTACTAGAATACATGTTAGTGAAAGTGGGAAACTTGATTCTGCCTACAGATTTTATTATACTCGACATGGAAGAAGGCCAAGAGGCACCTCTGATTCTAAGAAGACCCTTCTTGGATACTAGAAAATTTTTAATTGATGTTTATCAAGGCGAGTTGATTTTTAAAGTAGGGGATGATAAAGTTTCTTACAACATCCTCAAGGATGTTAAACAAGTCTCACTTAGGGAAAATTAGGATTTTTATGCATTGACTATAGTGGATAATCACTTTAGCCACATGGGAGATGATGTGGGTTGTTGCTCAGTCACTGAAGAACCTATCGTATCTAGCTTGAAGAGAAACCAGACTAGCTGTAATTTATCACAGGCTAGGGTGGCCATTATCGGTAGTGGTTAGTGGTTCTATATTTTCTAGAGCAGGCTGAGGTTGAGTCGATTGTACCTTCAGTTCTCAAATATCCATAACTTGAATTAAAACCCATCCCATCTTCCTTGAAGTATGGGTAATTGGGAGATGAGAATACACTGTCAGTGATCCTCAATGCATCACTCACAAAAGAGAAAGTGGAGGCTCTCTTAAAAGTTTTTAGAAGAAGGAAACAAGCCATTGGATGGATGGTCACTGATCTCAAGGGTATTAATCCCACTATTTTCATGCATAAGGTGCTTCTTGAGGAAGGGGAAAAGCCCTCTCGTCCACCGCAGTGGCGACTTAACCCTCCAGTGAAAGAGTTAGTAAAGAAGGAAGTGATTAAGCTTTTAGATACCAAGATCATTTATCCAATTTATGACAGCCCGTAGGTAAGTCCTCTACAAGTGGCACCCCAAAAGGGAGGTATCACCATGGTGACCAATGATAGAAATGCGATTATCCAAACCAGAATAGTCACAGGATGGATGGTATGTGTAGACTACCGGAAGCTCAATGATTTCACAAGAAAGGATCATTTCCCCCTTCTGTTTATGAATTAGATTCTGGAGACATTTTTGGGGCACAAATTCTACTATTTTTTATATGGTTATTCAAGATGTAACCAAATATCTATTTCCCCTGAAGATGAAGAAAAGAGCACATTTACATGCTTGTATGGAACCTTTTCATATCGATAGATGTCTTTTGGGATGTACAATTCTCTAGCCACCTTTCAGCAGTGTATATTGGAAATATTTCATGATATGGTAGAGAAGATATTATAACTCTTCATGGATGATTTCTCAGTATATGGGAAGTCATTCAATACCTACTTGAGAAATTTGGAGTTAGTTCTTGAATGCTGTGAGCACGCTAATCTGGTTCTAAAATGGGATAAGTGCCATTTTATAGTAAAAAATGACATCGTATTAGGCCACTGGATTTCCATGAATGGAATTGAGGTTGATCCAGCCAAGATTAAGGTAATCTCATAGCTTCCCATCCCAACTTCTATCCAATGCATTCATATTTTTTTGGGGAATGCATGATTTTATAGATGATTCATTCGTGACTTCTCCAAAATAGCTCACCCATTGACCAATCTCCTTTCAAAGGACGTGATCTTAGAATTTGATGAAAAATGTACTACAACCTTCCATCTTCTGAAATAATGATTGTTCGAGGCTCCCATTATGATTTCCCAAAATTGAGAGGACCAATTTTAGATTATGTGTGACATGAGTGATTACACTATGGGGGTAGTGCTCAGATAAAGGCTGAATTGAATCATCATACCAATTTATTATGCAATTTGAGTAATGAATGAATCAAAAATCAATTACACCACAACAAAAAAGGAAATGTTATCCATGGTTTTCACATTAGACAGGTTTCAAACTTACTTGGTGTTGTCCAAAGTTGTTTTCTATAACAACCATGCCGCACTCTAGTATCTACCGAATAAGAAGGACGCTAAACAAAAACTCATCCGTTGGGTACTACTACTTTAAGAGTTCAATTTAGAGATCTGGGACCAGAAGGGCAGTGAAAATGTTGTGGCTAACCATCTCTCCTAGCTAGAATTACCCCATTTAGAAAAAGAATATGTATGAGAGATTAAGAAGGATTTATCGGACAAGAAAACTGTTCTTAGATGAAGTAACACCCCGACCATGGTTTGATGACATTGCTAATTACTTGGTCACATGATTTTTTATCCAAATTTGACATTTCAACAAAAAATATATTCCTGTCTGAGGTGAAATGATATTTTTGGGAAGAACCACTTCTTTTCACTCATGTGGCGATGAGGTGATCTACAGATGTGTCCCGAACAAGGAAATTCAACAAATTCTAGAATTTGTTCATTCTTCTCTAGTAGGAGGACACAATAGGCCAGACCACACTATATTGAATATTTTTCAATATAGATTTTTCTGGACTTCCATGCACAAGGATGCTCTCTATTTTGTATCTCTCTATGATAGGCTCTAGAGAACTGGTAACATGGGCCACCGAGCTGAAATGCCACAACACCCCATCCTTGAAGTAGAGGTCTTTGATGTGTGGGATATTCATTTTATGGGCACCCATCCCCCATAATTTAGGAATTTATATATTATAGACTATTTTTATTAAGTTTCCAAATGGGTGGAAGCTGCAGCCACAACACACAACATGGCGAAGGTCATAGTCACCTTCCTCAAGAAAAAACATTTTCAACAGGTTTGGAGTTCTAAAAGTTTTGATAAGTGATTAAGGGACACATTTTGACAACGCATTGATGAAAAATGTTCTTTTGAAATA
Source organism: Viscum album (assembly GCA_963277665.1). NCBI lineage: Eukaryota > Viridiplantae > Streptophyta > Magnoliopsida > Santalales > Viscaceae > Viscum > Viscum album. The sequence goes on along the minus strand of OY728151.1, from coordinate 1,785,242,135 downwards.
TGGATTATAGTATAACTAGGGGACATAGTATCATCCCCAATCAAGTGGTCAAGTAGAGGTGTCCAACTGTGAATTGAAATAGATTTTGGAAAAGACGGTGGGCGCTTCAAGAAGGGGCTGGTCAAAAAAGTTGGATGATGCCTTGGGGGCATATCAAACTGCCTTCAAAACACCCCTAGGAATGTCTCACTTCTAATTGATATATGGGAAACCATGTCACTTTCTAGTGGATCTAAAGCATAAAGCTTATTGGGCTGTGAATTCCCTAAACTATGATACGAAGGACGCTAAAGAAAAGAGGAAGTTTCAACTGACTGAGCTTGATGAGATTCAGTGGGAGGAATATGAGAATTCCAAGTTATATAAAGAGAATATGAGGGTGGTTCATGATAGCATGATATCCTGAAATTCCTTACAGCTAAGCGATGATGTATTACTCTTTAACTCCTATTTGAGACTATTTACAACAAAATTGAAGTCCTAGTGGTCGGGACCTTACCAAGTGATCAAGGACTTCCACCATGGTGTGGTGGAGGTTTCTGGCACTGAAAATCATACTTTTAAGGTGAATGGGTAATGCCTCAAACCATATCTTAATATGGAGTATATGGTTACCATAGTCTCCACCATGCATTTCAAGTATCTCAAGGCCCAGGTGAGTCGAGCTCAAAACTATAAATGTAGCACTGACCAGGAGTTAACCTGACATTTTGAAAAACTTATGTTAAAAATAATTGTTGTTTGAGTGTGCTTATGGATGCATGATAGTGTGTTTTCAATTTATTGTGTGTTTTAGTTTAGAATCATTACAATAAAAGAGATATCTTATTGAATTTTTATAATGAAAAGCTTGTATCTCTTAGGTAAAATATAAAATTATATTTCATAATTGGATGGGGGGGTGAGGATTTAAATTTTAAAAAGGGTGTTTTGTGTTCAAAAGAAGGAAATTTTCAAAATGTGTTTACACAGAACCAACTACATGGTTGGTGCATAGTTTGGTAAAACCGTGCGCCAACCATGTGACTTGGCCTCCATTTCCAGTGGCAACCACACGATTGGTGCACTATTTTCTAAACTATGCACCCAAAACATGTGTCCACTTAAACCCCAAATTTTTTAAATCCCAGCCCCATCCTCTCCTCCGTATCATGTTCCCTCCTCTTCTCTAGCCTATGTGCCAGACCGTCCTCTACCTCCCTCTTCTTATTCATCTTCAAGATTGCCTCCTCCTTTATCCAGATCTTCCACCACAATAAGTTTTTCCTTACTCCTTTATTCTCCTTCTCTTTTATTCTCCTCTCTCTCTTTTCTCCCTAGGGTTCTTCCAACCCATTCTTCCCCCATTTATTTTTCTTTTTTCTTTTCTTCCCTTCTTTTTTGGTTTCAATTTCTTCTCTTTTTCTATTTATTTTTCACCAATTCAGTACCACCAACTTGCGCACCACATCTTTTATCACCAAAACCCTAATTTCAGAATTTCAATTTATATATTTGATATTTTCCATAGGTTATTCAAGTTCTTGTATTTTATTAATTCAATTTTCTATCTCTACTTGTTTTGAATTGTGCGTTTTTTTGTATGTCACCCACTCCCTGCAAGTTCCCAAAGCCAAACCGATCATGTCATCCTCCAAGCGATCCCATGGTTCCGGTTCTGCTTCCACCCCTATCCCCTATTTAAAATTCAGTAAAAGGGATGAGATTTTGAGGTATCAGACATTGAAAAACCAGGAAGTGAATACCCATCACTAATTTTCCCCAAAAAACCTTGAGCCTTTGGGGATTTTAGAGGAATTTCAAATGTTCATTGCCCGAGGTAACCTTACCCGATCCGTAGACGTTCACCAACCCACCTTCAAGGAACTAGTATTATAATTCACGACAACCTTCAAGTGAAATTATTGGTACAATTTTGATGAGAAAGGTTTTATGTGTGAGGCTGAAGGCGATGTCACCTTCCACCTCATGAACAAAAGATACAGTTTTTGGCTCAGTGAGTTTGCAACATTCATTGGGATTTATGATAGAGAATATGTGAAATCTATTGCCTATACCGAGGTGCCTCTTGAGTGGGATCCCATAGAGGCCCAATGCTTATGGGCCACCATAGTCCTACCTAGTGACTCTTATGTGCCTCAAACAACCAAGTCATCCCGATTACTCAATCCCATCTATCGAGTTTTTCATCGAATTGTTACAACCTGTTTCACAGCTCGATCAAATAGTGAAGGAAATGTGAGTAATCAGGATTTATTCATCCTAAAATCTATGATCATAGGAATTGTATTCAACCTTTCCTTCCTCTTCTCCTAATACCTAAAGACCATGTTTTCCAAGCTGAAGGGGGATATTTTTTCTGGACCTTTTATCAGTCTCCTGATGGATCGATTGGACATTGAATTTGATTAGACGAAATTTATTAAGCTACCACTAGACCCTTTATTTGACATAAATATTATCTATAGTATGATAATTCTTGATGTTTATGGCAATGGATTATTATTTTTTGGTCATTCTAGGTCCTCCCTAGCTAAACCCCAACCTGAGGCCACTACGGAAGAGGCACCTCCAGTGGCACTTGCTACCTCCCACCATTCCTCTCCCCAAGATGGACTGTTTTCCCCCCACGACCTCCTACAATTATCTAGGTCCACCAAAATACCCTCCCTATCCATATTACCCTAATCTGTAGGGAACCCTCTATGCTAACATGGACCTCTTTTAGAAATGGCAGCAGGATCAATACTATATTTTCCACTAGTAGCTTGAGAAAACTAGGCTGGTGTTAGAAGGGCTCAGCCTAGATAATATTTATCCTCTCACTATATATGAGGATATACCCAACCATAATCCCTATTATTACATGTACGTGGATTCCCCATTCCAGCATGATCCTACTTGGGGCTCTGAATCAATGGGCGATCCCTCCACCACCTCCACTCCTGCCAAAATAATGGACACACCTCCGCCTACAACCAATCCAACCTGGGATGACGCCGCTCATGCAATATTTTTCAAACCCTCTAATATCTCTATGGTATGGAATTTATGATGTTTTTTTGTTATTATTTTCCCCCATTTCTCTTGTGTGACTTTATTGTACTCTAATTGCAACTATTGTGCTTAATTTTCATGGTATGATTGTGTGCTCCATTTTTGTTTCCCTACAACATGATTTGTTTTTTTATTGCTTCACTCTTATATTTTTCTTTTTTAGTTATCAGGTGCCTCAATATTTTCATCATGAAGCCACTCTTATGCTTGGCGAGCTCTCACACACCAATTGTTTTCCACTATTTACCAAATTTGTAGGGGATTTTTTCAGTTCTCCAATTCTGCTATCATTTGTTTTTCTCCCTCCCCTGGCTTGATTAAATTTCCCACCCTTTTCCACCTTCCCACTTTCATGGGGGAACATGCTCAGTTTTATGTGTGTGGGAGGTCTCCCACATATGGCACCCCATTTGGTTGATTGCTTGAACACATTCCTAGGATGACATGTTTTCTTAGTAGTTTTCTAAAGGGATGATTATAAGTGCCATAGGCTTATATCAATTAGAAAAAAATTAATTTTTGGGAATTATTTATAAAAATTACTCATATGTACAGATTGAAAAACCTTGTTTGTGATATTAATGAACATTTTAATGATTGAAAATGAACCTTTAGTCATTCATTTATAAACATTTTTATTTAAACATGATTTTTTATGGAGTAATTTTAATAAAGGAACCCCTTAAAATGGAAGTCAATTTATGCATAAAAAAGGTGAGGTTTGGGAATTTTTTTCCATACTAGTGGTTATCATACAGTCTTAATTTCATAAAATCTTGAATTGATCCAATTTTTTATCATGTGTTGACATGAACAATTGGGCCCAAGTGAATGCCAGTATCTCATCCCACCAAAATAATTTTTCAAGATATGCAATGGAATGCCCAATATTTTTTATTAACTTTCATAATTTTCCAAAATATGTAAGTCAACGAGGGTATGTGACCTATAAAAGTGGTATCCCTCCATTTGGAAATGACAAAACCTAAGCTTAAATAATCTAAGTTCATCATGTGATGGAAATGTAGGTTGGTACTTTCTTTGAATGAATAAGGGAAAATTCAGTTTTAAGCAATATTGATTTATGAATGAATGGTTGGATGTTTTGGATTAAGTCTACCTTATTAGATAACGTCAAAAATTTGGGTATCCATGAAGTATAAATGTTGTAATTTTTAATGATAATTCATTCAATGTCCATATTCATTTAATTGATATAATCTGTGACATTTCTATCTGTTGCTTTGGTAATCCATTTGAAATAATTGTCTAGGTATTTTTTTAAGGACAAACAATCAATAAATTGTGGTGGATTTTGATGCACTTCTATGCATAGGTAATTTCCACTTGTTTTAGTATCTTAAAAATGGTTGTGTGGACAAATTTTTATGATTTTCACAAGCTAAATATGTATTTATAGGTCTTTTGGTCACCAAAGAAAGAAGAATGAAGAAATTTCATTTTTTAGGTGATTAAGGAGATAATTGGTGTCATTGGACCCTTTTCCCTTGATGTATGCTGATATGGAGTCACCCAGGATGATCACCCTGACTTGGAGGTTGGACAACCCTACACCTTTCAAGATTGAGGCACCCCACACGGTCTTTGCATGGTTAACCGAACCGTGCAGATTCCCAGCAAACCGTACGAGGGTGTGATTTTTGGAGATAGAAGGCATTTTACAACCTCTACACAGTTAACAAAACTGTGCAGCCCAGCTAGGAAGGCAGTGTACTCTATCTTTTGAAGACAGAACCCTACGCACAGTTTGTGCATGGTTTACCAAACCATGCTCTGTAACCATGTGGTTGACTCTAGCTCCCCATCTATCCTCCTACCCACCCTTTAACCTAGGGATTAGAACTCTAACTACTCTAGGAAAACTGGGGTACATGTAATGATAAAAGTGAAGACACTGGGGAGATAGGAGAGGATCAAGATAATATATTTCTTGTTAGAGAAAGAGCTTGAAACTCATTCTAGGAAAGTTTTGGAATTTTTATTTTGTAATTGTGGGTTTTCTATTTTCTACTTCCACTATAATGGATTATTCAGGTAATATCAGTATGTTTTTCATCCTTTTATCTATGAGTAACTAAATTCACCTTATATTGGGGCTGTGGGTAAATGTGGGTTCATTAAACAGTAGATTTTTCTACGTTTGTTTTGTTCATTTTTTCTCATACAGTTCTCCCAATGTTTCTATTTTAATTTCACTCGAAACCCCATATCAGACCAAGAAAAGAGTTTACAGGTATCCTCAAGGGAATTATGACAAGTAAATCTATGATGATTGGGAGCATTTTCCATTTCAAAAGGTATTTTTTTAACTAAAAGTTATTATAAATCAAATTCGAGACCAAGGAATTGATTTCTATCGACTTCATCAGAACTCACCAGACCAAGGGAATTATGACACATTTGAAAACCAGAAATTTGGTTTATTATGAAAAACACAACACAATAGGAAAATATATTTTTGAAAACCCACACAAGACTTCACAACCCCAACACATTTTTATCCTTAAGCATCAAAAACCAGATTGAGAATTTTTCTGTTTTTAAGTTTAATTTTTTTTGAATTGAAATAATATTACCATTTGTTATTTTGGAAAAGAATTATCACAATCAACAAACAATCATTTTTAAAATTTGACATCTTCACTTAATTAATCACAATTCAAAATGCATGACACCTTAAATACTCCCTGTGGTTCGACCCCATACTTTCACTATACTAGTTACAAGTTAAGGAATTTCAATTTGGGTTTCCAAAAATAACACTTTGGATGGAATGACATCACTCTCTCTTTTGGGTTTCTTTGATTGATCATATTCAAATATATCCTATTACAGCACCCACTCCTTGGGTCTTGGTTACTCTCCTTCCAGGAGAGGAAAATATGTTTGAGGTATGCGATGTGCTTTCTGTTTCTAGATTATCATGATTGGATGAGTCTACTCTCCTACTATAGTTAGTGAAGTATCTATGAGAAGTTTATCTTCTCACCATTTCTATATCCTTGTGATTGGATAAGATTAATTCACTCTCTTGTTGGGTTTAGATTCACTCCTTTTTCAATACCTTGTCTTATCTAATGTTTTCCTTTTTAGAGTATCCCTTATGGCCCCCCCTTTTCCTTTTTTGGGGCATCCTACCGAGTATTTTCATACTCACCCCTACATGGGATTTTCCTACACATGTCACACCTTATGTAGATGATATATAGGTTGATCATGGATTTAGAGGAGAATAGGGATATAGGTTCTTGGACTGAGTACGATGGTCATAGCTTGGGTTCTAGGAGAGGGTCTCTCTCAACTGTTCTACATTTCAGTTATTTCCAGGTTGTGGCACTTTTCTGGTTGGGTGTGTATTTTTTCCTTTTTTCCCTAGTTTACTATACCATACTTGTACTGTTTAGTGGTTTATTCAAGATTTATTTATTTATATTAGTGTTTCATATTTTGTTCCTTTCCCTCTGCACTTTTTCATTGATTTGGCTGTGTGTGTACAGGTTCTTAGGAAAAGGCATCCCCAAGTTTGTTGTGCCTTTGGCACTTTTCACCACCCCCTAAAATATGGAGGTGGGCTTGGGGTAGTTATGGATTGATCCCGACATGGGTTTGGTCATGAAAAAGTGGTATTATAGGTGGTTCGACCCCTTGGTACATTGTTCATATGTTTCCCTAAAAAGGTCTTGGTAGAGTTTAGGGCAATAGTGTCAAAGTGTCTCGAGAGAGGCCCATATGCCAAGGAGTCTAGTGATGGTATGGGTGGATGACGTATCCATTCATCATGACCCTGATTACCCGCTTGTCGAATCAACACCCTGAGACACTTTTTGTAGGGAACAATGATTCATGAATCATATAAGATTGATTCTTTGATTTTCCTCCTGGAGTCATCTCCCCATAGTTGTTAATGTATATATATATATTCTCATCTAATCCTGGTACTCCTTGATAACATTTAGGATGTCTCCGTGATAATAGATAACTAGAATACCATCTTTGGTTCATGATGAAGACCCTATGAGAGATGAGGCTTCAGTTCAGGATCCATCACGTGACCCCCTTCTTCCAGGTGTGTAGGTAGAAGCACCCCACCTATTGAGTATCATACAACCCCATCATAGAAGGCTGAGGACGTGCACAAGTAGAGCGCAATTTGTGAGTTCTAATGATAGAGACCGTCGAGGTTTCATGGTGATCTAGAACCTCAGGTAGTAGTGGTTTGGTTAGAGTCGGTGGTCGAACTCTTTAGGATTTCACAGACATTAGTAGATCAGATGGTTGCTTTGGTAGCCTGCCTTTTCCATGGAGCATCTAGGCATTGGTGGGGCTTGGTTACTTATATACATGATGAGTTGACACTCTCAAGGGATGACTTCCAGTAGCTATTTCATGAGGGGTATTACCCCTCCTGCTTGCGGTCTGTTCGATTTAAGGAGATCCTACAGTTTCAAAAGGGAGGGATGATGGTGATTGAGTATGCGACTAGGTTCACAGACCTTACATGATACTCTCTGGACATGATCCATAACAACTACTTCTGGACACGAAAGTTCAAGTAGGGAATCCACAGAGATATCTATGCTATCATAGTACCCTTGTGCATCCCCACCTATTCCAGGGTTCTGGAGCAAACACTTGTGACCAAGATATTTCTGTTATAGAGACACCATATTGTGGGAGCTAAAGGTAGGCGCAACAGGACTGAGTCGTCTTCTGCCGCAGTTAGGTGCCAGAGATCTCAGAATATGGGATCCTTCCACGAGCATGCTCAGACACATGGTATTTCATATTAGGGAAAACTCAGAACACCTGGTCTTCCTAGAGACATTTTGTGTTATACTTGTTATGGGAAAGATCACATGCCACAAGACTACCTAGCCAGACATGCTGAGAACAGTAGGCAGGAAACAGGTGGACCACCGTGGTAGAGATAATGTCGTGATCATGGTGGTCCCCCGAGAGGTGGTTATGGAAGAGGAGTTGGAGGAGATAGAGGTGGGGGTGATGTTATGAGGTCTTCCCACCACCACTAGGTGGCCCATGTCAGGTTCAAGAAGCTAGAAGTTGGGTCCACAGACAACCACAAGCTTTAGATGTCTAATATTCAGCTGAGCATGAGACAATAAGATGAATTCCTTGAATCCTATATAATTTTTTTAGTAGAAATAGTTAGGCACTATGTAAAGTAATATTTTCTCCCTACTCCTTGATTGTGGTTTTACCAGGGTGAAATGGGGTGTCGGTGTAGCCCTGTGTCAGTATTGTTCGACATAGCTTTGAATACATGAAGTAGATGGGTCCTCCAATTACTGAGATGTATTTTTGTGACGCAAGTATAATTGTGAGGGTGAGTTAGTGACTCCCAAATAAAATAGTATCTAGGTGTGGTGGAGGAATTCCTCTTACTTGTGTGTTCAAGGCAAGGTTGTGCGATGGAGTGTCAGAGTAGTTCTTAGCATTTCCAATGGGATCTTTCTACTTGACCTCCTTTTGATGAGAATTCCACTAGCGGGTGTATAAGAGTTCTTTTTTGGGTATTACTCTCCTTACAAGAGGGTAAAATATGTGTGAGGTATGGCACATGCTTTCTGAGTCTAGACTCTTACATTTGGATGAGTTTACTCACCCTCCCTATTCGTTGGTACCTTTTTGTGCTCAACGTCAACCTTGATACAATAGTTATCAAGTACAGGTTGAGGTGAAGGATACCCCATGAAAAAACTACATGACTCACTATTTGGTGTTGGCAGCAATAGTATTCTCCCTGATAATGTGGAGATTCTATTTTCTAGAAGAGTGCTTTATGGTTTTTTAGACTACCAGAGTATCACGTATGTATCCACTCAAGGATACTTGAACCTAATACAATGATGCTGGTTGAAATTCCTATAGGACAAAAAATTCAAGATATTATATAATCCGGAAAGAGGTAGCATTGTAGAAGATTCCCTTAGCAGAAAGTCCAAGATCTCCTAGTGGAGGATGTTTCAGAGTAGTTAATTTCCCTATAACTGAACCTGGTTGAGTATGAGGGTTCCATTTTCTTCAGTCGATGGTGTTGACTCCTTCACTTCTTGAGCATATAAGAGAGTCTCGATTGTGAGACATCAACTATGAAATCCCACCTGACCAGATATCCTTGGTCATTTTACCTTATAGATATTATGAAGGATGGAATCATGAGACCCTATTCCATGAGAAAATATTATGAGGATGGACCATCCCTTTGGTTCACATGCTATGCCAGCCTAGAAAATGTGTGGGTGTTCTTGGGAGTGAGAGAGCTAGGTGCGAGCTCAGTATCGTGAGTTTTTGTTTTGTTTTTCTTTTTGGGGATGAAAAAAATTAAAGGATGGAATGATGTAGAGACCCATTTTTTTCCTAATAAGACTTTGAAATATCTCTAAATATTATTCCAGATCCAGGCGCTGAGATGGTGTGCGATTTTGAGGTCTGGTGTGCCCAAAATTAATTTTATAAAAATATTAATGATGTTTTATATTACACACGCATAGTTAATTAAAGAAAATGGGTTAACTCTTAATTTTTTGACCATATCATAAATATGAGACCAATTTTGGGTCTAGAACATGGTGTTTACCCTAGGAGTGGCATAAAATGAGTCAACACAGGACGTTCGGACCCCTCGCTCATTGGCGGTATGTTAAATGGATGAATTAAATTATTCATTTAATAGATAAAACACAAATAACTCATGGACAGAGACTCAAATGAGAATTATGAGACCACCATTGAGTTTATAATGTAGGTTTTACCCTATATGGGGTATAACCTTTGTCAGCTTCGATAGTTCAGCTTATGTTCCATTCATGGATGGATAATTAAATAATTAAATAAATATTTATTTAATTATTTGATTAATATCTTAACTTAATTGAGGGTTTTAAATTCTCAATTTAGCGTAATTCCCTCATAACCCTATTTTACTAATGACGACAACCCCATATACTCTCCTCTCATCTCCTCTCCTTCTCATTGACACACGAAAAATGAAGAATGATGAAGGACCCCTAGATCAAGGAGGATAGAAGTGCAAAAAATGTAGCAGATTCTTCCAATCATTGTAAAAGTTTGTTCTTCATCAATAATGATCGATCCAATCTAGTTATGACTCATTATTGGTGTTCTTATTCCCTTAATTAAACTTTTATCATTTTGTTAGTCAATTATTCAACTTGCACCTTTGATAAAACCTCTTCATGAGCCCCAATACCAATTTTATTTCATTTATCAATTGTTCTAACACCGGTACCCCATTCTCGATAACCAGGTAAGAACGCTTGGATGATGATGATTAAAAACATTTTTACAGTGCCTCCTCTATTCTTCTTCACATTTGTCATCGTGTCATCCCCTAGGATTGTGGTTCGATGATTTCTGGGTGACACAAGCTCGATCAGTCACTCGGAATGTGAAAAATTCATGTTAGAATCTTGAAACGACAATAGAATCATGAGCGGAGACTGAATCTATGTAGATCATGACCCAAGGATCACATATATAAGATTGTTTCATAGTTTTGGGTTATTTTGAATGCGCGGTGGATTTCAGAAGTTGTTGGTGGTGCGATTTGGTCAGGGTGATGGTCCAGTGTGGTTAAGGAAGTAGGGGAAGACTTCAATGAGTGGTAGGTTACAACTTACATGTGAGTGTAGTAGTACCGCGTCTGGGAAAGGTGGTCCAATGCGACTGAGCAGGGTGAGGATGAATAAGCTGGAGCAGCATGATGGTTTGAGGTAGCGGCTGGGGTGCGACCAGTGGTGGTGAGGTGAACCGGCAGAGGCTAGAGGCAGCAGTGGTCCGCGGTCTGCGACACAGTGGTGGAGGTGGCAGGTAGCTAGGGTGAGGCTTCCAGGTGGTGGGACGAGCAGGGAAGGTAGTGGGATTGCGTTAGAAATGTGGGATGTGGAAGAAGAGACAAGAAAAAGAAAATAAAAATGAAAAAGGAAATTAATAATAATAGTATTATTATTAATCTTTATAACCCCATAACCCCTCTTAGAGAGTCTAATTAATGTTCTATCTGGGAAAAAATGAACCCGTCAATGATGTGACCATTTTAAGATAATTTCAGATAATTCTCCCCAACCCGTGACCTGGGCCCATGAAATGCTCATGAAATAATAGATTTAATATTATTATTAAATAATTGACTTTCCATAACTCCTACATGTGACATCTGTTTGACATTCCATCAGTGGAAATGTGACACTGTCTTCATGACGACCAGTTCAAGACCAATGTTGGATATCACATTTGGTTTTGTGGTTCGGTTGCACAAAATACATAAGTTAAATAATAATAATTTAATTATTATCATTCAGGGTTATTGTATTGGAACTATCCTCTAAACGGGATGTCCATTTGACATGATGTTAATGGCAGCCTGAACCTGATCTTTTTCATAATTTTCAGGACTACTTTTGGGTTTTGAAACCAAAGTTGAGGTGTAGGCCCCGTGAGGCTCAGTTTGCACGTGTTGCAATGAAATAAAACCTTTTCACCGGGTATCCTTTTTGGATGAATGAGTAGTCCATATAATGTGTTTTTTATGAGGATCACAATGAAACAATCCATATATTTTGTTATAGGACTAAGGCATGGACCCCATGAGATAACTTTCAATCATAATGTGATGCTACAACTTTTTCACCAGATGTCTGTTTGGAGTGAGTGAATAGTCTACCTCACGTGTTTTCCCCCAAGGATCACAATGGTGTGATCCATTTGGATATATAGAGATTTATTTGTGATCTCATTAATTGTGGAAACATGAAAGGAATATCTATCAAAGATTATTTTTGATGTGTTCCAAGCTTGATGCTCATCTAGCGGTGTTTGATGATGGTAGTGATGGCAGTGATGTTTTCAGAATCATCAGAGCAATACCAGATTACCCTCCAATGTATACCCTCAAGTGGGGATGGATAGTGGAATTCACCAATGACTCTTCAGGGCTTACCCTCCAGTGGGGATGGGAAGTGGCATTTGTCGATGACTCTTCAGGGATTACCCTCTAGCGGTGTTGGGTAGTGCGTTCCCTATTTAATCTTCAGGGCTTTCCTTCCAGCGGGGCTAGGCAGTGGCATTCACCATTTACTCTTCATGGATTACCCTATAGTGGAGTTAGGTAGTGGAATTCTCCATTTAGTCTTTAGTGAATACACTCCTATGGGGATGGGCAGTGGTTTTCATCATTTACTCTTTAGGGATTACCCTCCATTGGGGCTAGGAAGTGGCGTTCACCATTTATTCTTTAGGGATTACCCTCCAGTGGGGATGGGCAGTGGAGTTCACCATTTAATGTTTTTGTATTACCCTATAGTAGGGTTGGGAAATGGTGTTTGCTGATGTATCATGAAGAGACAGGTTTTGACGTACCTTTGGACTCATGAGAAATAGGGTCTCTTTACCCACTAAGAAGTGTCCTTGTGACACAACCTAAAATCGTGTGGGTGAGTAAGTACCACCCAAAGTGTATTGTATCAAGACACGGTGATTTGAGGCCATTTGACTTGTGCCTCCTGGGAAGATGATGAGGTGTTGGGAATTGCATATGGATTTACTCAGAACTATTGGCAACTCACTTTTTTGGGCTGAGCTTTTATATTGAGATCCCCTTAATCTCTTGTTTGGGTTTCTTTGATTGAGTGCACACACACACACACACACACAGATATATATATATCCTTTTACAATACCCACTCCTTGTATCTTGGTTACTCTCCTTCTAGAAGAGGTGAAGACGTGTGGGTTATGCCACATGCTTTCCATATCTAGCTTTTCATGGTTGGACGAGTATACTATCCTTCTATAGGTAGAAAAGACTCGATGATAAGTTCATCTTCTCACCATTTCTATCTCCTTGTGTTTGGATGATCTTACTTTACTCTCTTATTGGGTTGAGCTACACTCCTTTTTTATGTACCATGTCTTATCTACTGCTTTCCTTTTTAGAGTATATCTTACGAATCCCCCTTTTCCTTTATTGGGGTATCCTACTGAGTATTTTCATACTCAAACCTACATGGGATTTTCCTTCATGTTTCATGCCTTATGCAGATGAAAAATAGGTTGATAGTGACTTCAGAAGAGTATAGATATATGGGTTCTTAGTCCACGTATGGTGGTCATATCTTAGGTTCTAGGATCGAGGCTCTCTCAGCTATTCTGTTTCTCAGTTACTTCTAGGTTGTGGCACGTTTCTGGTTGGATGTGTATTTGGCTCTTCCCCCCCTTTAATTTTACTGTATCGTACTTGTATTGATTAGTGGTTCATGCATTTTTGGTTTATTTATTAAAATGTTTCATCTTTTGTTTCTTTCCCTCTGCACTTTTGCATTAAGTTATCTCTCTCTCTCTCTCTCTCTCTGTGTGTATAGGTTCTTAGGCAAATGCCTCCCCAATTTTGTTGTACCTTCTATGCTTTTCACCACCCACTGGCCTATGGAGGTGGGATTGGGATAGTTGCAGCTCGATCCCAACATGAGTAGGGTCATGAAAAGTTTCACAACACTTCGGTAAAGGTAATGGATCTCACACCAATTTTTAAAAAACCAACCTAGGGTAATTAGAAAAGTCACCCATGGTAGTCCACTACATGGTGAAGTAGAAAAAAGCAGAAGCTACATGTCTCAGGAAAAACCTAAATAAGGAAAACCAATAGGGTACCATGAATAATAATGAGAAAATATCCATGATACATAAAAAGTTAATCCAAATATGACAAACCATAAAATATAAAACAAGACTAGATGAAAAAGTCCCTACGTGACCATCCTTCACCACCAAACCACCCTTATATGAAGATGAAGAAAACATGAGAATCCAGAATTCTATATAATTACCTCACCTTTACCTGATTATTAAAAATCAAAATCTACAACTACCCAAAATAAAAAGTTGCATATAAGTACAAAGTTATTTTGATACTAACAAAGAATCAAAACAAGTCCTAATATCAAGAATACAATATCTCTATATATAAACAAATCCAGTTTACAAAGATTTTCATAAATTTAAAACATTTTAAAAATTATTCCTTTTTTTTTCATAAATGCATACCATATTCACTAAAACCAGGGAATATATCCAGTGTGAAATAAAATAGGTAATCAACCTTAGATATACTGTAAGATAAGCATGTGAGAAAATAACCATGAAATATATCCTCATGTGATCAACCAATAATAAATGAAAAATAACACCATTTGGGTACTAAACTATGGGAATAAATGCTAGACATGAAAGAAAATCCCTAATCCAGGATTAAGGTGAATCCAACCAATATAACATCTAGTGGCATAACACACACTAAAGTGTAATAAAACCTATTATAGAATTAAACACACAAAGAGTGACAAGTCTATTCTATAAGGTTACCTAATGTGCTAATCCATCCATCCAATGGCCTGAAGGCCTTTATTTTTTATTGATTTTTGATAATCCACATTTCAAGGAGTGATGTGGAACCCTTACAATGCTCGTAGGCGCAAGTATTACATGGCCCATAGGCCTTAGAATACCTATTTCAGAACCAAATCCACTATTTAAATCATTTAAACAAAAACTTGGTGTGTTAAATAATTTTTATAGAAACCCCTTTAAAAATATGAATCTCATTAAAAAAAATCCATTCTAATGAAAAATAATTTATTTTCATTGAATAACCTAAAGGAATTGACACAAACATATAAAAATTTAAGAATTAACCCCTTTTTATAGGGACACCTACCTCAAAAATAGAGGAAACCTAATCACCTTCAACTATGAAGATTTCAAATAAGCAGACCGACCTCTAAAATACAAGGCATAAGTGAAAACTATAAAAGATTTATCAAGATCACTTATCTTTTATTAGAAATTCAAAAAACACAGTACTCATAGATTCCAAACCAAGACCAAAATAGCTAAATAGGGAGAGGGAGATCTCACATACTTGAAGGAAGAGAACCCACCACACTATTGATCAACCACACCAAGAAAA
Organism: Viscum album; assembly: GCA_963277665.1. Taxonomy (NCBI): domain Eukaryota; kingdom Viridiplantae; phylum Streptophyta; class Magnoliopsida; order Santalales; family Viscaceae; genus Viscum; species Viscum album. The sequence goes on along the minus strand of OY728151.1, from coordinate 1,785,227,053 downwards.
ATGATCTAGAAGGAATGAAACACTCCAAATACACTAGAAGAGACCTAGGGATTGAGGGAGATGGATTCACCATGAAACATGAGGAATTTACATGAGTGGAGAATAAAAACTACAGGACATCGGAGATTTATGGTTTAAATCTTGGTCTTATGATGTAAATTTACCACAACTCATTTATGCTAAAAAACATCACCTCGAGTTAAATTATACCAAGAAATGATTTTACATTATAATAATAAATTTTACAGTGTAATTTTTTATGTAATCAATGGTTTTACAACCCAAATAATTTCCATAGCTTGTTCCCAATTCTAAAATTATGTCGTAATCTATAAATTTATAGCATAAAAATCTCATGCAGGTAGTACCATATATAGAACCCTACTGAAAACTTCTAATAACATCCAGACACCCTCCAAATATTTTTTCACCTTTATACCTAGAATCCCTTAATTCAAAACAAACATACATCCCTAAACTCGAGACCTTTGAAAAATTCAGCACACACCATTTCCAAACCAAGAATAACAATACTAAATAGAGATGGGGATATTTTACATACTTGAAAGAAGACAACCCACCACAATGGTGATCAACCACACCAATAAAAATGATCTAAAGGGAATGAAACACTCCAAATGCATCAAGAGAAACCTAGATATTGATAGAGATAGCTAAACCATGAAACATGAAGGAGTTTTGTGAGAAATGAATAAAACCTATAGTACATGGGGTATTTATGGAATAAATATTACCAATACACCATAAAATTCCCATAACTCATTTATTCTGAAAAACACATCCCCTCAGGTTAAATTATCCCGAGTGATGATTTTACGTCATAAGAATAGGCTGTATGGTGTAAAATCATTTTACATTATAAAATGTTTAACATCCTGAAGCATTTCCATAGCTTATTCCCAGCACTAAACATACACCATAATCCAGACATTTACAACATTAATATCTCCTGTATACAGTACTAAATACAAACCCCTATAGAAAACTCATAGCAACATCCTAATGCACTCCAAATATTTTTTTACCTTTATAACTATACTCTATTAATTAAAAAACATACAACCTTGAAATTTAGGTCATTTCCCCAAAAAAATGATCTTCATCACTGAAAGGCCCAAAATTCACCCCAAAAAAGAGAATCAAAACAGTATTCATGAAGTGCCTAAAATAAGGTAATGATATGTTACACGTTCTTTTCCATATAATGTTAAATGAAGAGGACATCTCGACTGTTGGGATCAGAATAAAATTTTGAACATGAATATTAGTAAACCAGTGCATGAAATTGATCAAATTAATTATAAATAATCATAAATTAAAATGTGACCACTACAATACAACTTGAAGTTTTTGGGTTATAGTGTAAGAAATAATCAGGCACCGAATTTTAGTTTTTCATCAAAATAAATTGATAAATTTGTAGAACTAGATGAATTTCCCCTATAATATCATAAATGGATCATGAAAATTTAAGTTAAAATTAATTTAAATTAATAATTACCTTGAATGTAGGATTATTTTGATCACTTATTATGTTATCTACTCTTGTTGCATTGTTTTTTCATTGAAGAATAAAACTGGGAATCCTTCTAGAGGTATTCACATGTGTTCCATGAACTCTAATAGATGATTTTGATCTCCTGAATGCTTGTGTGAGATGAATAATTTCTTTACACCATTCACCATTATTATTGAAATGGATCTCTTGTTTCTATCTCTAAGCTTGAGAGACAGAGGGATGATTCTATTTAACTCTCACTCTAGAACTTGAGAAAATATTTCTCTAGAGATAGCTCTCACTGGAGGATCAGTTGTTAATGTTGTGACTATGTTTTATAAAATTAGTCCAACATTAAATGAAATAGAAATGAATTATATTCTTTTAATTTAATCATAATTTAATATCCCATGTCTACATTCCTTTAAATAATAGTTATTATTATTATTTTAATTGACATCGAAAATAAAAAACATGCTATATTTTGATTAAATAAAATAAAATAAACTATTATTATTATTTAATGGTGATATATAATATTTAAAAATCATTTTAAAAAGAACATATTTATTTAAATGATAAAATTCATTACACATGCCAATACAGTTAAATAATTATTATTATTATCCTTGATGATTATTAATGATCTAATATCATATCATAAATAAATTTTTATTTAAATGATATTAAAATATATTCATTAACATGATCTTATTTCTACCATAACATTATTAAAACTTAAATAATATAATATTCAATCGATAAAATAAATATTATATTCAATTTAATTGTGAATAAATATTTATTTAAATATTCACAAAACCTAAATAAATATATATATTACAATATTCACTAAACATGTGAAAAAATAAATATTATATTAATTATATTCTAAATAAATAAATAACATATTAAATTCAACACATATATTATAAACTTAAATATCTCATGATTGAAATTTATGATCAGTTAATATTGAATAAATATTATTCTATTGGTCAGGAATAATTTTTTTATAAGACTTAAATTCAATAAAATTTAATGGGTTTCTTGATACATTTAGTGTGTGACCCTTTATGCCCCTTTATCAATATAAAATGATGAAATTAAGTAAATTCCAAGATCAATATCTAGAAACTTATCAAGACACCCATATAGAAATAAGTAAGTATATAAACTATAAAAACCTTCATATGAATGATATAGTGTAATATAATACTTTTTTCAACATATATCCCATCAAGAAGGATTTACACTTGGGTTATAATCCTATATAATCAATTTGGATTTCATTGAATTTCTGAAACAAACTTCTTTTTAAACTACCATGGCCATGAATTATTTCAAATGGTTTCATTTCATTCAAAATACCAAAGATATCTTCTTACATTAACATGGAAGGGAAGAATCCATTTTTGACCATTCAATTGATGTCATATCATTTGTGGCTCATGCAACACATTCTACCTCACCATGATTATATACCATATTGGATATAATATATACATCAAATTATGTGATTAATGGTACACATTAATAATGACCTCAATTTTCTAAAAAAATTCATGCATTTGTAAATAGGAATATCCAATAACATAAAAAACATAAAGAATTTATAATGGAGGGCCTGTCTTTATGACCTCCCTTCTTAGTGATATGAAATTGTGAAATTTTTTAGAAGAAGTCTCAATGATTATGGCCCCCCAACACCAAATAGTAAAATGTTATTTATTTCTTGTCAAATAGTTGTATCTAGATAATATGGAATATTGATTTAAGAGTATTGCCATAACATCTACATGTTCTCAAAACAGTAGGGAATTGATAAAAACCTATGATATGGCAATCATTATAAGGAAATTATCATATTAATTTTACACAAAAGAATAATAATTATATGATAAGAATAAATATAAATATTATAGTAATCGAAAGTAAAAATTCAGATGGTTCTTGGTAACTAACTCAAACAAAAATTTAGATGCCCTAAAAACCCTAGAGTAATTATTTAATGAAAAAAATTCCTCATATATCCACTACCATGTATTTAAGTGAATTTAAACGATAAATTTGAAATTAGTAATATTAAAAATTATGTTGAATCATTGAAAAATAATGAAGGTAATATTTGGAGAAAATAATTATTAAAAATATTTCTTCTTATATTTTAGACCACTAAAAAATCCTAATTTTTCCACTAAATTAGACAAGAAAGTAATAAATTATAATAAAGACATGTATAAATTATACAAAAAAATTTAAAGAACATAGAAATAATTTTTTATATATGTGTGTATTTATATATATATGAACAAACACACACATACACACACACACATACATAAAAATTGATTAAACACACATAGTTACACACACACATATATAAAAATGGATTAAACGCACACATATAAACATATAAGAAAATATAGAGTTCTATATATATTTAGGAAACTATAAAAGTATTTATTTTGAATATATATGTGTGTGTGTGTGTGTTCACACACACATTCATGTAAAATAAGTATTTTTATTTTCTATATATATATATAAATGATCATTGGGATGAACAGGTGAAAATATTCCAAAAACCAAAACATGATTGGCTAGATATCCTTAAATTTATGTTCAAAATTACATAAATCTGGTTTTTAATGTAAATTCATACAAAATTTTGTAAATAAAAAGAAACAGGGGCCATATTCCATGAAAGTGTTGTGGCCAAGAGGTTTTTGGTTTCAATTATTATCAATATATCAATATATATATTTTGATTAAGGTGATGATTATTCAAGAATTGTTATAGATCCACGAGTTGTAATTATATGTAATGATTGATAAGGTATCCAAGTTTTTAATTTGATTGAGTTGTATAATGAGATTTGTTACTGAAGGATATATGGTGTTGCTACTTGAAGACCTTGGCTAGACAACTTTATTATAATAGCCTTAAATGTGATTATTTTTAAGATAATCTTCATGGGAATTAAAGTAATGTATTAGTGAATGATATAACACTATCTACATAATTTTGGATGAGGTTTTGAGTTATTTAAGAAGTCATGGAGTTGCTTTGGATAATACTAAAAATATTATGAAGGAATTATACAATGTTGAGATGAGACTAAAAAATGGTAAATTCATTGAATGTAAAGTTTCATCATAAGACTTTATTGTTAAGAGTAATACCTAGATGTTGAATACAAATATTAATAATAATAATTTTTTAACATAAGACTTTGATTTTGAACACAAAATTCATCATAATACTTTATTATTGACCATAAGGCTTTGAGTAAGGGAGCAAGCCTTTGGATAAGCATCAAACATCTGTGTAAGACTTTAAGACATAACAAATTTGAGATATCTACATAGATAAAAAATTAAGATAATATGTTCACCTAAAAATTGGTAGGTCCACATGTTTGAGACACACGGTGACATGCACTTGGATATTTCAAATTAGTGTAAAGTTTCGAATTTTGTGTAGGATTTTAAAGAAAGAAATACCCAAGTCACATGAAGATTCAAAAGAAGGCTGTGACAGGGAACTTGAATGAGTTCTCAAAGAAGATCACTCCTGCTGCTGAAGATTAATGAGATCCCAAATATGAATTGAAAATATTTATGATCAATATGTCTATATATAAATATATAGGTAAGTATAGAACATGACATGAGATCAAAAATTGAGATAACTTGCATACATTATGAAAAATATATCTAGGAACCCAATACACTTATTTATCATGAAGATAGGAGATTGATTCAAGCACCATTGAAGAATAAGGATGTCTATTTTAAATCTGAGTTTTCATTAATATTAGGATGATCCATATCACTATTTATCTTGAAGGAGTCTCAAAATCAACACTACTACTGAAGTTCTTGATGGGGTATATGAGAAAACAAGACCCAATAGGATTTTGGAGGGAGATCATACTTCCAAGTAGTGCATAAGAAATCAAGGAGAATAATTAGACATTTATAATAATAGATCAATACCATTGAATCCAAGAATGAGTGATTTTGGGGAATAAAAAATCAAGGTTGGGGGTATATCCCACTAATGGTTGTAGTAGATATGTAGAGATAAAAGTGGACTCGATATTGTAAGATGATTATTGGAGATAATAAAGAATTAATATTGGTCAGAATATTAAATATGTAATGGAGTAGGATTTTTATCCAAAACTTATAAATACTATGTGTTAATCTCTTTATTTATTACTACACATGAAGGTGAGTATATGAGAAATCATTGAGTGTATTGAGAAATTTAATAGGTTTAAGTGGTTAGGTTAAAAATGGAATAACATTTAAAAGCAAAGACATCATTGATCCACCCCTACCCTAGTAATCTAATTTATTTGGGATTATTAATTGGTATCAAAGTATAGGTTCCTTCTAAAAGACTAAGGGAGATTTTTGAGACATATATAATATTTACTCTATAAAAAATTGAGGTTTTCTAACATTATATGGGAATAATTATCATAGATGGAGTAATATGATATTATTGTACCTCCTATCAGTTGGTTGAAAAATAAGATATGATGAAATATTTGGGGTTGAACCCATTATAGATGGTGTGTCTTCAACTCAATATAATTAGAGGAACCTTGAGTTAGATTGTAAGTCTTAATCCTAATGTCTCTATCCGAGAAGGGTTTCACAAAGGTCATGGGTCTCATACTTACAAGGATATATGATTGAAATTGAAAAGAAACTATGTATGTAATGTCAAAGTTAAGGAATATAAACTATAAGATTAGAGGATACAATTTGAAGACATTTAAATGTATGAAAATGAAGATACTAATATTTATTTTACCCAAGTAAATAAAATTTCAAGAAAATTATGTGTGTTTGGTGAGAAGCTAGAGGATTACATCATTATCAAACAAACTAATGGGTAAATTTCCTGAGCATTTTGATTAAAAAATATCATCCTTGGAAAAGATAAAATATATAACAATTGATGAGATACACAATATACTCATAGCATATGAGATGATAAAGTTTCCTATTTTTAAAAATAAGAAACAAAATGAATTATATTTTGAACCCTTTAGAAAAGGAAAATTCAGAGAAGGATAGGTTATAGAATATGAAGACTCATATGTTGAGGATGAATAAGAATTCATTCCAATTGTTTATCTTCTATAAAATAGATTCATAGAGAGTAAATTGATAGGAAAAGGTAATAATCTACCTATATTTTATAATTGTAATGATGTTGGTCATATTAAAATTTATTTCCTCAATAATCCAGTTTAAGAATATAAATAAAATGATGATGGTGATAATACACACAAAAAGAATAATAAGTGGCTTAGAAGTAAAATAATAAGATTTATGTTAAAAAAAGAAAAATATGAATCATACAGTGACTCCGATACTAAAGTTAAATTATTCACTCATGTTTATAAAGGATGTGATTTATTAAGAAGTTATTATGATGGAGAATAAATGACATAAATTGAGTGGGAGTTGAAAGATAAATTAAAATTATTCTTGGGACTGATACAATACAAAAAGAAAGAAAAAATATTCTTGAGTAAGAAAACAAAAGGTGACTACTAATAAGTGACACATATTGATGAAATTAAGAATCATAAGCTTGGAGAAGATAAACATGAAAATATTATCTTATATATCAAGGAGGAACTTGCTATAAAAGAAGAATAATTGGATGAAACACAATCCATATGTCTCACAATATAACATAAGTTGAATAAGGCCAAATAAGACTTTACAATGGCTCTTGAGGTAAATAAGTAATATTTTTAGATCAATGATAATAAGTGTTCACATGAATAGTGTAAATATATACTTAATTGGTTTTAAAACAAACCTATTTTATCTAACCATTCAGATGTGAAAACTAAATTTTGGGATATTTGGGAAAAGAATTTTGAGAGGAAATATTCCACCTAAATGGAATGGAATAATTATCCAAGGATTCAATATCCCCCTAGGAAAAATGACGCTCAATGTTCAGTAGATTAAAATCATGGAAATTATAGGAAAATTGATCATCAAAATGGAAGATCCAATTTTATATGTTATTGCCAGTGTTGTGGAATCCATGAACACAAATTCTACTCTTCATGTTATAATATATCTTTATTAGGGAATTGTAAAGGACCAATGGGGATATTTGGTGTGAAATTGAGGATAGATTTTAATAAAAATAAAGTTATGACTAGATCTACACTAAATATATTCAAAAAATAGGTCTAGATGTTTACAATAAATATATGGCAGATGTAGATTGGAAGGTTACAATGTTAAAGAGTGAATGACTAAACTACCAAGTGAGACTCTATATGATGTGAAATAGAATAATATTTTAGAATCCAAAGAGGATCATTCATGCAAGATTAATAATTTAAAAAGGATAAATGATAAACCTAAACTATATATGTGGGTCAAAATATAATTCTTGGTAATCTAGATAGAAAATTTAGAGTTGGATAAGATACTAGATAAATAATATATAGATTAAAAAACTAAAGTAAAACAAGTTTTTACACATAAAAATATTTTTATTCAAGAGAAGTTACCCACAAATTCATGTTTAAAGGTTCAAGGAAAATCAAATCAAAATTATTTTCATTCTATGAAAGTTTTAAAAATATTGTATGATTATATTACTAGTTCAAAAGAAAGAAGAAAATACAAAACCTATTGAGGATTCTAATAGGATGGAAAGTGTTAATATTAGAAAAAATTAATTAACTAGGTTGATAAAGAACTCTCAATCGGAATTCTACCTTTAAGAAACTAATAGTACCACCTTATTACCTATTATTATTTTATATTTGTTCTAACTTATAGAAAATTAGAGGATAAGTGTTGGTTTTTAACTGTTGGACAACAAGAAAGATTGGACTCATAGTGTTTCAACTGACATGAAGTAAAAGAGTGAGTCTATACATTCAAGGGATGAAAAATTTGGAGATAAAGCTTACATGTTTCCATAAGATATGTAAAAATGATTATTAGGTATGATAATCATGCTCATATCCCTTAGTTGTGATTTTATTAAATTCAATTATTAAGGGGGAATTTAGATTATTAAAGGATGATATGATGGGGGTGCTTTTAATTTGAACTTTTTGATGTGTTTATTTAATCATGTCTAAGATACAATGCTTTTCATGTTAAATCTTGTATGAGAAGCCCCTAAAATAATATTTTGTGCATGGTGTCACATGTCTTGTTGTTTATGGATAATATTTAAAACCTTGGTTAAATCCATCTTGTTTTCTATAATGGGTTAGACCAAGTGGAATTAGCGTGGACTAAGTAAAGGTTCTTTTCTGAGGAAAAACATATGATGTTATCCTTCCCTCATAAGTGGCTCAAGATTATTTTTGAAAGAGGATAGGAGGTCATGTTGACGAAGTGAGAAAAACACAATTGAACCATTCCATTTGATTTCCAATAAGGGTGAGAAATAAATAGGCACACATATTGAACTTTAGAAATGTGTGGGGATATTGACAACAATTAAAAATGGTGAGATTATTATGCCTAAGTGGTTTTTGGATTCACTTGTTTTCAATATTTAAATTTGTGTTTTCTGGTGAAGGTGATGGTTCTTAAAGGATTTTTATGGATAAATGAGTTGTAATTGGATGTAATTCTTGATAAACCATCTTATAATATTAGTTGAGTGATATATTAAAGTATACATGATACTAAAGGAGATGTGGTACTTCTTCTTGTATACCTTCATTGGACAACTTCAATATAGCAACATTAAATGTGATGATCGTTGTGGTCATCATCAAGGAAACTAAAGGAAAGTGTTTTTGAATGATGGAAAAATATCTATATCATGTTTTATTGGGATCTAATTTCTTAAAAAGGGTTATAGTTTATTTCATGAATATTAGAAGTTTTAAAAAGTAAGTCTGTAATTTTGAGCTGAGATAGAAAAATAATAAAGTCCATGAATGTAAATATTCATTGTAAGACTTTTTTGTTGAGTGTAAGACTTTGATGTTGAATTTAAAGCTTCATAGTAAGATTTTTTCTTGGTGTAATACTTTGATATTGAATGTAAATATTCATAATAAGACTTTGTTACTGAGCATAAGTCTTTGTGTTAGAGCATAAGCCTTTGGATAAGAGTAAAAATTCTATGTAAGACTATAAGACTTAGAGAATTTTAGATGTATGTAGAGATGAACAAAAACTAAGATAAGCTATGCACCCATAATCAGGAATATCCTTGTGGCAGAGACACATGAGGTTATACATGTAGATATTTAAAATGAGTTTAAAGTAAGGAATTTGTAGAATATTTAAAAGAAGGAAATATATGATTCACATGCAGATTCAAAACGAAGCTTTGATCATGATTTAAAATGAGGTCTCAAGGAAGATTAAACCTATGTCTAGAGATCAATGAGTTTCTAAATAAGAATGGAAACTAGGTATAATAAATATTATATGCATAAATATACAAGTAAGAGAAGAAAATTACATGTGGTAGAAAATATTGAGAGAACTTTTATATTCTGTACAAGAGGGTTATGATAATAAAATTCATATATATATCAATGAGAGGGAAGGAGATAAATTTGAGATCCATTGAAGAATATGTAGATCTATTGTGCACCTGTGTATTCATGAAGCTGAAGAAGATCCAAACCATTCTTGATCTGGAAGGATTATTGAGACCAATGCTATTTATGGAGTTTTTAAGGGAGTACATGATAAAAATGGTCTTTTAGGATCATGTAGGTATATCACACTACCATGTGGTGAAGAAGGAACCATGGAGAATAAGTAGGTATTTATAACTCTAGATTAATGCCACAGAAGTTGAGAAGTATAAATTGGGTTGAATAACCAATCAAGGTTAGGGAGTATAACTAATCAAATTATATAGTGGATGTGTAGAGATATGAGTACACCGGACTCTATGTTGTAAGATGATGATTGGAGATAGTGGAGAATCCATGTTGGGGGGAATATCCAACATTGCAAGGAGTAGGCCTTTCTGAAAAAACTTGTAAATATTTTGTGTTACTCTCTTTCCTTATTACTACACATAAAGGACAGAATGTGAGAAATAATTGAGTGTATTGAGAACTTTAATGGGATGAAGGGGTTGGGAAAAATGGGAATAACACAAAAATTAAAATATATCACCGATTAACCCCGCTCTCTTTGATTTAATGGATTTGGGACTATCAAAAACCTCAAAGAATAGAGTCAAGTGGGAATGAAAACCAAGATTCCTTTAGAATGATAAGAATACATTTATTAGCACTAATAACATTAGCACTGGTAAAGTACCATTTTATGATAATATTAGCACTCATAAAGATAAGGATTTAATAATACTAAATTTTGGGTTGATAAAGAAAACTTTTATAAGTGATAACATTAGTTCTGATAACAATGGGGCTTCATTAGGGTTAATTTTAGCACTCATAAATCCTGAAGAAAAGAAAAAATACTAGTCTTCAAAGACTGGTGGGGTTAATACCTCAACACTCAAGCTTTGGATCAGAATATTGTTCATACTGACTAAGAAAGTTTATCCACTAATTAAATCAACTTATTATATATTACTTTAATATGATAGATATATTATTATTTCCTTACTTATATATAAATAATTATATATTTGATGCTTATGATTACAATAAATATATTAAAATAAAATTATATATATTTAAATTAATTAAATACTATTATGTATAATAAAAATATGTATATATTATGAAATATATACAAAAACATTATATGTTATCAATTATATGTTAATATAATAAATTATATTTAAAAAATTTAATAATTACATAATTTTTTAAATCTTTTTTACAATATATTATTAATTATATAAATTTATAATTAAATATAAAAACTATAAATAATAATATTTAAATAAAAAATGGTTAAAAAATACCAATTATATAAATTTATATAATAAAAATTAATTTTATTTAAATGATTATAATAGTATATAGAAACTACTATTAATTATATAAATGAATTAATAATTTATGCTTTATAAAAATCTATAATTATATCTACAAATATTAATAATTATATTTAAATACAAAGGATTATTTTAAATATATTTATATTTAAATATAAAAAATAAATTTACTTTCAATTATATTTAAAAAATTATTATTCATTACTATTTATAATTTAAAAATTATTATTTTTAAAAAATATTACATATATAATATTTATTATTATGAAAAATATTATTATATATATTACAGAAGTACACAAATTTAAAATGTATAATTATATATATAACATAACTTTTGTTATAATTTCTATATAAAATAGTATTTATTACATTTTAAAAATATTTACTAATGACATATTTAATAATAGTTTTATTAATATAATTTTTTTTATCTATAATATGAAAAATTCAATAAATTTTTATATTCAAATTATATTAAAAATAAAAAGTTACACATAATTTTTTTATTGAAATTCATCAATTTCATATATATTGTTATAGTAATACTATAATTATATATATACATACTTATATATTGTAAAGACCTGGAAATTCCATGTATTGTTTTTAATTATATAGGAATTTTACGAGTCCACAAGAATTGACGGCATGTGATTTCGAGGCCCGGTGTGCCTGGAATGAATTTCTGAACTTTTTTAGGTACGTTCAATAAAAATGTGAGCGAGTTTTTGTAACTTTTGAACCGGTGCTTGGAATTGAAATCCGAGGACACCGTTGAACTCGCAACGCTGATATTTTCTTAAAGAGACTTTCACCTCGACCGTAGTAGGATGAGGGAAAAAGTTAGTTTTCATGTTTTTTGTGGAAATGAAAATAAAATAAAGAATAAACTATTATTTTATTTTTAACCTCCCATTTGAATGCTCGGTGGTGGGGACCACCTGAGCTGGAAAACCCCCCAATTTGAAATTAATGGTGGGGGTTGCGCGACACTTGAACTCCCTCTTTACTGTGGGAGGTGACTCTTGGTTCTCACCAAATTAATTGTGGAACCTTCCATTAGTTTATTATGCCAACATCAACTTAATTAATGACCAACTTTAATTAAATTTATAAAACTTAATTTAATAAGTTGGCTATTTCAATTTGGTGGAATTGGGGGAAAGTGTTGGCAAAGGGGAGAACTTTGGAGAAACACCTTTCTCCAACGAAGAATACTTTCTCCAGCAAAGAACGTTTTCTCCAATGAAGAATCCTTCTCCAATGAAGAAGTCCATCAAAGGATCACCAATGTGGAACGTCTTCAACGACGAAGAACCGATGTTCATCTTTCCTCTCTCCTCAGCGACATCAACGAACCTTTGAGGCAGGGTTTGTTATTTATATACCCCTTACCCCATTCTTGACATTCTTCATGATTAAAGAATAAACAAGCCACTTGCTAACATTCTAAGGTGGAGGGTTCGAGCCAAATGATCATGGCCCGACCTCTCCGCAACCTTTGTGAATTTGGTTGGTCATGAAATGATGGAAACATCCCGAGACAAGAGAAGATGTCTACATAATGAAGAATGAGCCACCGTGGAGAACCCGGTGACCCGAAGAACATTGTTAGCGACTGTGCCGGTGACCAACACCAGTGGGGATTAGGAACGGCAGCCGACACTCCGGCTGGCCGCGATGACAGCGGCATCGCGACCACACCACCGGAGAAGGGCCACGACGGAGTAGAGGCGATGGCCGGTGCACGACCGGCAACGCAAAGGGGAGAAGGTAGCACACATTTGCACCACCAGGCATATGGAAGCCACGACACAAAGCCATGATGGCAAAGGTAGGGCGACCGACTTGCTGCCACCAGTGATGGCACGACGCGCGACCGCACCTCGCAGAGGAGGCTGGTTGTCCGGCCAGCCACAAACCAACTGGCCACCCAGCGTGGGCCGCACCGATGGGCCGGGCCAGGACATGCCACTGGGCCAGACCTAGCAGGCCGGGCTAGACCCAAGCCGGGTCGGTCTGACAGGGTCGGACCGGACCCAGACCAACTTCGACCCATTTCCACTCTTTCGGCCATATCTTGAGCTTCGAGCGTCCGTTTGAAAAACCATCTGCAATGTCAGAAACCTTGGATCAAGACGTTCCTTTTGGTATACCCCACTTAAGTTTTGGATAAATTTGGGGTATAACCAGGTTGGATCGAACATGAATCTAACCGGTCCCTCGGGACTAAAAGACCAATAACTTACAGACCGGGCGTCCGATTGATGCACCATATGTTGCTTTGAGACCCTTATTACAAGTCAGACCTTTGGGATACTTCTACGTGAGATTTCGTGGTATTTAGAGTATTGACGTGTGGCTTGAGGAGAGGACCCTCCCAGAGTCAGGTGAGCTTAGTGTGGGAACCCTGTTGCTGGCTATAACATGAGAAAGGGATCCTATGTGGGTCTGTGTTTTGGGATCCTACGTGGGTTTGTGTTCCAGTATCCCTCTTGAATCCTCTCTAGGAATCCATGTGGGTCTATTGTACTAGGATCCTTTGTGGGTTTGATGATCTAAGATCCTATGTGGGTCTGATGATTTAGGATCCTACATGGGTCTACCTCTTAATAGATTAAGATGATTCAGTAGTAATATCTAATCATCTTTACTACCATACCTATGTTATACCCGATGTGAACTGAGCCTTTACCTTTGTGGTAATCTTCTGTGCCATGTACCTTTGTGGTACTTATACTTCATGGTGATACCTTGGTGGTATTGTTCTATGTGGAATTACCTTTATGGTACTTACCTTTGTGGTGTTACCTTTGGGGTATTCCTTCCTTTGTGGAACAGTTGAGATATGGGCTTTTGAGTTGGACCTTGTTTCCTCATGAATGAGATGGGTATACTTGATAACTTAGGTATATATATATATATGCATATACCTAAGTAGGGTTGTCAGTTGTTTTCCACGATTTGTGGTTTTTCCTTTGTGGATTTTGTGAGACCTTTGAGGGTATCGGGGTCCCTACTGAGTATCGTTATACTCACCCCTACACAGGCTACGCCCGCACCTTGTTGTGTTTGGTGCAGACGACAGACAACGCTGACTGAGGACGAGAGTACCGGGACTGGAGGTAGCTCGGAGTTGGACATTAGACAAGGTGTACCACATAGATGACCATTCGAGAGTTGTACCTACCCTTCAGGTAGGTTCCTTGGCTGGAGTTCATAGGAGTTGTTCCAGTTTACTTATACTTCCCTATTTTCTTGTACTTTCCATTTGGTCTTGTATTCTGGTCCCTTTTTCTTACTGTACACACTATTTTTACTATAATGTTTACTTGTGTTCATATCTTGTTGTGTGCTTGGAAGTGTGTGTTTATAGGTTATAAAGGCAATGTCTTCATAGTTTTATGGAATACATTTTTTGGTGCTAGTCGCCATCCTCTGACCTATGGAAGGCGGGCTTGGGGTAGTCACGACACCGGCCCCGAGGGACGGGTCCTGAAAAATTGGTATCAGAGGAGTCAGTTATATCATAGAACATTGGACTCTGATTTATTTAATGGAAATATTGTAAAGTGTAGTGAGTGTGGTTTTTCATTTAGAGAATCCAGTGTTGGTGCGGCGACCAATGTATCCATACACTAGGACCCTGACTTCTGATTTCTGACTTAGTGCACAAAAACACTAATTGCATGTGTGTTTTGAAAAGTTTTCTTTGTGATATATTTGAGTCAGCTCACTAGGTATAACTTATTGATTGTGGCACACCTGTTTCTTTACAGGATTCCTCCATGTAGACAGCCATCTAGGGTTCCAGGAAGAGTACGTGATGATAACCCACTGAGCGACAAGGCCTCAGTGGAGGGCCCTTTATCAGTAGAGGCACTAGCGGAGGCACCGAAGATACCATTACCCATTGGGACACCGATGCCAATAGCCCTAGCAGTAGTCGGTGCACGCCACTTGAGCGCATTGCACGAGTTCCAATGCCAGAGCCCACCCAGGTTCATGGGTGAGACGGACCCATAGGCGGCTGAGGATTGGTTAGAGGCCATGGTGAGAGTCTTCCAACTGGTAGGGACACCAGCTGATCTCATGGGGATTCTTGTTTCCAGTCTTTTACAAGAAGTAGCAGGCAAATGTTGGATCTTGATTCTCTAGGATCACGACAAGGTGACACTTCTCTGGGCAGACTTTGAGATCTTTTTTTGGGAAACGCTTTTCCCAGTGACCCTTCACGCAGTGCGCATACCAGAACTTCTTCATCTGCAGCAGGGCAACATGACTATGGATCAGTACTCAGTGAGGTTCACCGACCTCTTGCACTACTCTAATGATATAGTGTGAGACCCATTCTTCAGGGCCTGGACCTTTGAGCAGGGATTCAGGTGGGAGATCAGGGCTTCTATGATTTCTCTTAGAATTCCGACGTAGGCAGGGGTGTTAGAGAGTTCCCTCTTAGTGGAGAGTTTTCTTAATGAGAAGTCACCAGTAGCGAGACCCACCACTGGGCATCATGTAGAGAAGTCTTCTACAGTTGGTAGTAGATAGATGTCACAGTGGTCCAAGAGGACCATAACTACTAGTGCACGATCGCAGGATTCTAGGTTGGTTGTGCGGGCACCAGAGACAGAGCCAGTCATGTGAGGATCAAATTGTGTTACGCATACGGCTGGTAGGGTCACATGGATCGTGACTGCCTGACCCTCTATACATATGATTAGCAGACGGTCTAAGGACCACCCAGGCAGAGATAGAGGTTTGACTGATGAAGTCCACAAGGAGCAGGCGGACGTGGCAGAGGAGCTGGCCGTGCAACTGGTGGTGGGAGACAATTCGAGATGTTACCAACACCAGCATCAGGTGGTCCACCCCAACCCCAAGGAGAAGGTGGATATGGGTGAGCTCAGCTCTAAGAAGCTGAGGCCTACGACCATGGCGCTTCGGAGATGATACAAAGTACGATTTGTGTCTACTCCGTCATAGTTGTAGTACTTATAGACATAGGTGTCAGTCATTCTTTTATTGCCACTACCCTCATTCGGAGCTCAAAGATTCTGGTGGAGCCATTGGATCAATCCTTATGGGTAGAGACTCATATAGGAGAGGATTCTACAATTACACACTGGTTCTAGTAGTGTGAGCTTACTCTAGGAGGTGAGAGCTTCAGTTGATATCTCCTAGTAGTAGCGTCAAGGCCTTACGTCGTCATCTTGGGTATGGAATGGTTATCTACAGTCCATGCTCAGATTGACTGTATTGAGTGCAAAGTGTGGTGAGTCCACACTAATGGGACTAAGTTTACCTTCACCGAAAAGAAGGGAGCCTTTGCAGCACATGATGGACTTACTCAGAGGAGAGTGCAACCGATCACTCATCAGTTGGCTAGCCTTAACCTCAGAGTGGTTGATGTGGAGAGTCTGAGCTATCCTGTAGTGGTGGAACAGTACACGAATGTCTTCCCTGATGATGTTCCGAGTCTACCTCCTCACAGAGAGGTGGACTTTTACATTGACTAGTACCTCAGGACAACACTGTTATCTATACCAGCATATCGGATGGCTCCAGTGGAACTTCGTGATCTACGGGTACAACTAGAGGACTTGCAGGGGAATGGATTCATCTGGCCTAGTGTTTCTCCTTGGAAATCCCTGATTTTGTTCACTAAGAAGGCAGATGAGAGCTCGATACTTTGTGTTGACTATCGGTGCCTGAACCAGGTGATCATGAAGAACAAGTACCCACTTTCGAGGATTAACGACCTCTTTGATCAGCAGAAGGGAGCACGGTGGTTCTCGAAGATAGACCTCAAATCAGGCTATCACCAACTCAGAGTACAAGATGAGGATGTGAATAAAATGTATTTCAGATGTCTTTATGTCCATTATGAGTTTTTGTCATGCCATTTGGCATGAACAACGCTCCAACAGTGTTTATGGGACTCATGAACATGATATTTCAACCACACCTTGATCACTTTGTAGTAGTCTTCATCGATGAAATTCTGATCTACTCAGCTACCGTGGATGAGCATGCTTATCATTTTTACATAGTTCTAGACACACTTCGAGAGCACCATATTTATGGTAAGCTCTCAAAGTGCCAGTTCTAGATCCGAGAGGTTCACTTTCTGGGACATGTCATCTCGGAGGCTGGAG
Organism: Viscum album; assembly: GCA_963277665.1. Lineage (NCBI taxonomy): Eukaryota > Viridiplantae > Streptophyta > Magnoliopsida > Santalales > Viscaceae > Viscum > Viscum album. The sequence continues at coordinate 1,785,209,412 of OY728151.1, read as the reverse complement.
TTGCGGTGGATCCAATGAAGATTGAGGCAGTACTTGCTTAGGATCCACCCAGGAGCGTGATGGAGGTACGAAGTTTCCTGGGTTTGGCTAGATACTATTGGAGATTTGTGCCAGATTTCTTCAGATTTGCAGCACCTTTATCAGTGTTGATGAAGAAGGGGAAACCCTTCATGTGGTCGGAGAGATTCCAGCGGAGTTTTCAGGAGCTGAGGAAGAGACTGACTAGTGCCCCCATCTTGAGGCTTCTAGAGGAGGTCATTGGGTACATATTCTACTGCGACGCATCAGGGACCGGTCTCGGATGTGTCCTAATGTAGAAGCGAGCAGTTATTGCGTATAGTTCTCGAAAGCTGAGACAACATTAGTAGAACTACGCTACCCATGAGATAGAGTTAGAGGTAGTGGTCTTCACCTTTAAGATGTGGAAACACTATCTGATGGGCGAGCGTATTACGATATACTCTGATCACCATAGTCTCAGGTATATCTTCTTGCAGAAGGACCTGAACCTAAGACAACAGCATTGTCTTGAGTTCCTTCAGGACTATGACTTCGAGATAGTCTATACTTCTGGGAAGGGGAACATTGTAGCAGATGCACTCAGTTGGAGATCTGGTATAGAACTTCTAGGTGAGGCTATGGAGCAGCTGGCCGCTTTGAAGATATCCTTTTTGGATCATGATGGAGTATATTTTCTTTAGTATCTTATAGTCACTCCCCCACTTCTTCAGTGAGTCAGGGAGGCGCAGTGTGGGGACACTGAATACAAGGCTCGACATGATTAGATATCCACAGGACAGGCACCTGATAGATTTTTAAAGGTGGGGATCACTTCATCATCTTCAGAGGACTTACCATTGTACCAGTGGCTTTATAGGAGGAAGTGTTGAGGGAGTTCCACACGTCCTCTCTAGCGGTACATCCAGAAGTGGAAAAGATGCACTAGTATCTCTAATGATAGTACTGGTGGCTTGTAATAAAGAAATCAGTAGTAGCATTTGTCTCTTGGTACCTCACTTGTCTAAAAGTGAAGGCAGAGCATCAGGTACCAATAGGCTTAGTTCAGCCTTTAGAGGTCCCATAGTGGAAGTGGGACAGGAAATCCATGGACTTCGTGACATGACTTCCACATACATCTAGGGGTCATGATTCTATCTGGGTGATCATCGACCGACTCACCAAGTCATCCCACTTCCTACCGATCAGAGAGAAGGGTTCAGTAAAGAGCTTAGGATGCCTCTATGTGCAGAATATTGTGCGGCTACATGGAGTACCCTCAACGATTGTCTTCGATCGTGATGCACGTTTCACTTACCGGCTATGGAAGGGGTTGCAGAAGGCTTTAGGGATGCAACTTCATTTTTGAACCGCCTTCCATCCTCAGAGGGATTTCCAGACTGAGCGGACCATTCAGACCCTTGAGGACATGATGCGTTCTTGCATCCTCAACTTTGGTCGCAACTGGGAGGATCACTTTCCCTTGGTGTAGTTTGAATACAACAACAACAACTATCACTCCACCATTGGGATGACACCTTTTGAGGATTTTTACAGCTGGCCTTGCAGATCACCTTTGCGCTGGACTGACCCAAGGGAGTCAGTACTCATGGGACCAGATATGGTACGGGCTACCATAGAGAAAGTGCAGATCATCCAGGAATAGATGAAGACTACACAAAGTAGGCGTAAGTCTTATGCTGAAAGGAGATAGAGACCTTTGGATTTTGAGGATGGTGACCACGTCTTTCTGTGAGTCTCAACCCGATGAGGTTTGTGGAGATTTGGCTGAGGCGGCAAGTTATATCCAAGGTTCATCGGACCCTTTCAGGTCCTCAGTAGAGTTGGTGAGGTGGATTACCGCTTGGCTCTTCCAGGTCAGTTGCACCGGGTGCATGACGTCTTCCACGTATCCCAGGTAAGGAGATACGTGCATGACCCTTCACACATTATTGACCGGGGTGAGCTGGACATCGACGATGGGATGACATTTACAGAGGTTCCAATGGAGATTTATGATCAACATGAGAGATTCATTCACGGGAGATCGATACCTTTGGTGTATGTACGTTGGTAGCATGAGAACCTCCCTGAGAGCACATGGGAGCGGGAGGCTCAGATTCGTGCTCAGTACCCCCACTTGTTTTCCTAGTTTTTTGTAATGTGGATTATGGGGATGCAATTCCCTGAGGTGGGGAGAATGTAAAGACCCAAAAATTCCATGTATTTTTTTTTAATTATATGGGAATTTTACGAGTCCGCAAGAATTGACGGCGCGTGATTCTGAGGCCCAGTGTGCCCGGAATGAATTTATGAACTTTTTTTAGGTACGTTCAATAAAAGTGCGAGTGGGTTTTTGTAACTTTTGAACTGGTGCTCGGAATTGAAATCTGAGGACACCGTTGAACTCGCAGTTCCAGTATTCGCTTAAGGAGACTTTCACCTCAACTACTGTAGGATGAGGGTGAAAGTTAGTTTTCCTATTTTTCATGGAAATGAAAATAAAATAAATAAAAAACTTTTATTTTATTTTTAACCTCCCATTTGAATGCTCGGTGGTGGGGACCCCCCGAGCTGGAAAACCCCCCAATTTGAAATTAATGGTGGGGACCAACCGACCCTTCAGCTGCTTCTTTAATGAGGGAGGTGACTCTTAGTTTTCACCTAATTAGTTGTGCCACCTTCCATTAATTTATTATTCCAACATCAACTTAATTAATAGAAAACTCTAATTAAATTAATACAACTTAATTTAATAAGTTGGCTATTTTATTTTGGAGGAATTGGAGGAAAGTGGTGCCAAAGGGGAGAACTTTGAAGAAAAACCTTTCTCCAATGAAGAACACTTTATCCAATGAAGAACGCTTTCTCTAATGAAGAACGCCTTCTCAAACGAAGAACTCTGTCAAAGGATCACCAATGTGGAATGTCTTCAATGATGACGAACTGACGTCTGTCTTTCCTCTCTCCTCACTGACATCAACGAACCTTCGAGGTAGGGTTTGTTATTTGTATACCCCTTACCCCGTTCTTGACATTCTTCATGATTCAAGAATAAAAAAGGCGATAACTACCATTTTAACATAGAGGGTTCGGGCCAAACGAATACTACCCAACATATCTGCAACCATTGTGAATTTGGTTGGTCTTGAAACGATGGAGACGTCCCGAGACGAGTGCATATGTCTACGGAATGAAGAACGAGCCACCAGGGAATGCTTGGTGACCTGAAGAATGTCGCCGGTGACGGTGCTGATGACTGACACTGGTGGGGCTCAAGAACGGAGGCTGACACTCTGGCTGGTCGTGACGACTGGGGCAGCGCAACCACGCCGCCGGAGAAGTGCCGCATCCCATCAGCCGCGACGGAGTAGAGGTGGAGGCCGACGCACGACCGGCCACGCGAAGGGGAGGCGGGGACATGCGTCCGCACTGCCGGGTGCGCGGAAAGCACAAGACGTGATGGTGAAGGCAGGGCAACTGGCTCGCTGCAGGATGCCGGTGAAGGCGCGACGCACGACCACGCCGCGCAGAGAAGGCTGGCCATCCGGTGAGCCGCGAACTAGCGGGCCGCACCGCGGGCGGCCCAGCGGGCCGGGCCGTTCCAGACCCAGCAGGCCAGGTCTGGCTGGGTCGGTCCGACCGGGTCGGGCTGGAACCAGACAAACTTCGACCCATTTCCACTCTTTCGGCCATATATTGAGCTTCGAGCGTCCGTTTGATGAACCGCCTATGGCACCAGAAACCTTTGATTAAGATGGTCCTTCTGGTATACCCCACTTAAGTTTTAAATAAAGTTGGGGTATGGAAGGGTTGGATCGAACACGAATCCAACCGGGCCCTCAGGACTAAAAAGACAATAACTTACAGACCAGGAATCTGATTGATGCACCATATGTTGCGTTGAGACCCATATTATGAGGCGGTCCTTGATCGTACCACGATTCACTGTTTTATTCCACCCTTACACCGTTGTTTTAAAATAGTTTTGTAATGAATATTCCAAATATAAAAATAAATTTCACTTTATTTTGGAATAATTTAATTAATTTTAATCAACATTATAATGGTCAATGTTACTTGTTTTTATTATTTCAATGTAGGTGAAGGTGATTTGGAGGGCCCTTGATGAAGTGGAAGAAAAATGGGCCAAAATTGCATGGATCTATGGACATCTGGCCACTGTTTTACATATTACACGAAATTAGTGCATCCAAATGGGCTAATATTTTGTGTTCCTATCCAAAATTTAATATTATACATTTTATATTAAGGAACTCAATCCTGATTCGGCTTTTATAGGGCCCATACGAACTGATTTGTCCAAGCCACCGAATTTGGACCATGTCAAATGTGGTGTTATATATTTTATCAATATCTTGAGCTGTAGTTGTCCAAAAGGTACCAAACTTTCGGTGGATACAGTAAAGTGGTATAGCTACAACTTTTCTATTTTCTCCAAATCGAGATAAGGCTGTCTAAAGACCAAAACGTGTGGTACAAGTGGATTGATGAAATCTGTGTGCCTAAAACCACCTTCCAATTTTCTTATAAAAGGGAACCAAGGGAACCTCATTAAAAATTTCGGCCAAGAGGCAGGGTTCTACCATTTTGGATTCCCCAATGAGTCTTCTCAACATCCCTAGAAGTTCTTGAGGCTATGGGAAGTGCTACTTCAACATCTTCTTCTTCTTCCTCTCCCATGGGTTTCTAAACCCCTTGTGATCACCTGAGGAGGAATGTGATGTAATCCCGAGCTTCAAAGTTGTATTATTTTGAATGATATTTTTAATTCCAGGTTGTATGTTGTTTTTCCTCATCCTCTATTTTTATTTGATCGATTTATATAATGGTATGTTATACTCAACTCAAATGATCCTGTTTGGGGGTACCCTTTCATGTGATGTTTCACAAACCGTTCATCCCGTTTTCTTCCCTCATTCAATTGAGGTATTTGTGTGGTTCATATTGGTCAATTGAACTCACATAAGCACTGTTAAGATAATTCACATTTATTTCATGGTATCACAATGAAATAACATGCAAACCTGGACAGCACATTGAATTTTCATGTGTTGCCTTGGTGAGTTTCAGTTATGATGTCGAACACAAATCACCCAATCATCGGCGGTGTCCGGTGAATCATTATGTGTTTTCGACTGAAACTTAGGAGGTATCCTAGTATAAACTCAGAAACATTCTGGTTCTAGGTGTTACAAACCATGTATTAAAAGATCATAACCCCATATCATGAAGCGATGAAGGATGAGCATCACGAGACTTCCCCGGGTTGATCACGTTTAATCAATCTTGTTCATTTCTACTTTGTTTTATCACTTTCATTTCATATTTTCATCATTAATCATAAAACCCCCAAGTTTTAAAAAACCTAATTCACCTTATACTTCCATAATAAAAACCCCGTTTTTAAATTAATGGTCTAAGGCTCCGTCGATAGACGACCTATGGTTGCTGCTATACTGTAGAAATTCTTGTAAAAAATTAACCTCTAATTTGACGCGCTTGACAACGCGGTCAAATTTTGGCGCTGTTTCCGGGGATACAAGATAATTTTTTTTCTTTATTTCCTTTTATTTAGTTATTTTACTTCTTAATTATTACTCCTTTAAATACCCCACCCCCATTTATTTTGTGAGATCTTAGATGCATGGGGAAATGACTTCATGGGGCCTTTTCCAAATTCATTTGGCTTTGTATACATCTTATTGGATAGTGACTATTTATCTAAATGGGTGGAAGAAAAGGCCACCAGGACTGATGACTCTCGAGTGGTTGTTGATTTTGTGAGGTCCCAAACTTTCAGTAGGTTTGGTTTACCAAGATTCATCATTAGTGACCAGGGTTCACATTTTTGCAATCGAAACATGAAAAATTTTCTTCATAAGTATGGTTTGATCATAAATTATCCACTACATATCACCCCCAAACTAATGGACAAGAAGAAATATCAAATCAGGAAGTTAAAAGAATCTTGGAAAAAATGGTACAACCCAATAGGAAAGATTGGAGTTTGCACTTGGATGATGCACTTTGGGCGTACCGTACATCTTTTAAAACCCCAATCGGAATGTCACCCTATCGTCTTGTGTTTGGAAAGAGTTGTCACCTCCCTGTTGAGATTTAGCACCGGGCCTACTGGGCCATCAAACAATTCAATTCTAATCATTCTGGTGCAGGTGCTCAAAGGAAGTTGCAAATTCAGGAGCTCGAGGAAATGAGAAGAGATGCATATGAAAACTATAAGATTTATAAGGAGAGAACCAAGGCTGCCCATGACCGTCTTATCCTTCATCGTCAGTTCCATATTGGGAATAAGGTCCTCCTTTATAATGCAAGGCTGAATTTTCATCCTAGTAAGATTCGTTCCCACTGGTTTGGACCATACATTGTTACTAATGTTTCTCCATTTGGTGTTGTTCTGGTTCAAAATGAAGAAACCAAGAAAACCTTCACTGTCAATGGCCAGCGGCTGAAGCACATTCATGAACCCGTTCTGGAGTCCCCGATGGAGGAACTCCAAGTTCAAGAAGCACACTATGAATGAAATCCACCAGGTTTTATCCTTCCTTCCCACATTCCCTTTTACTACAGTGAGGACACTACATACTCTAGGTGTGGGGGGATGGGTACATTCCTAGGTTAGTTAGTAATTTTCATCGTTTTCTCCTTTTGTTTTCTCTTTTTGGCCTTATTTATGGTATTTTCATTTTCCCCCATCAACAATTTTGAAGTTCCATGATTTAGCGACCATAAAGTGGGGAAAGTAAAAATATCATAATGAATGCTAAAAATAGTATTTGTATGAATTTAACATTAGGGAGTGATTTTTAGTGAATTGGTTTTCTGTCAATGATATAAATGGTCGTATCTATGTGAAACCTTTGAGATGATTGATGCGCATTGTGTGAGTAGTTTTTGGGAAAACTGTGTCACTAATACCTCCACAAATGTTTTCACCAAACCATAAAGTGTGATTATTTCTTACTTAATATAAGGTAAATATATGTTGGGTTAATATTTTTCAGCTTTAAATGATATTTCCATACGTTCTTTCCTTATCCGATCTATTTCATTACTGTACCAGATTGACCTATGCATGTGTACCTAATGTCCGACTGTTGTATTCCCTCAAAAAAAATTGTTGTGTCTTGGGCAGGTCAAAAACCACTCCTCCTCAACCTTTGATCTTGTTATAACTATTACAATTAGTGTCGTGAGGAGATCAAACAAGGGTTGATATATGAGTGTGGGATTTGTTCCAATTGCAACTTCAAAAAAAAAATATAATAAATGAGGGGAGTGATGAAATGTGCAACATATGGGGATATCTAGGTCGGGAGCTTATGGTTTGACTTCTGGGAATGCTTAAATGGGTGGGTCTTGAAATACGATAGCAAAATATGTAGGACAAGTTCGGTGAAAAAATCATTTAAGCTGAAAAATGTTAAAATAACATATATTTATTGGATAACAAGTGGAAAGAAGAGCATGGAATGGTTTTCACACACACATGGAGATTTAGTGTCATGGTTTACTTCTAAATTCCTTTCTCAATTGGGTATCATGAATCTTTTTTAATTTCTCTATGATATGATTTATGAGACATGTTTTTCTATTTTCACTAGGAAGAACTCCTTGTTGTGGTTCGCGCATTGATCACTTTAATTTAAATAAAATTTCATCAAATGATAAATCTTCAGGATGTTGGAAATATATATATATATATATATATATGCAACATTGTATTTGGATATGCGACTTTTCCCAGGAGTGCAAATGTTTAGGTGTGGGGGTGTGATCGTACCACGATTCACTGTTTTATTCCACCCTTGCACCACTATTTTAAACTAGTTTTGTAATGAATATTCCAAATATAATAATAAATTTCCCTTTATGTTGGAATAATTTAATTAATTTTAATCAAAATTATAATGGGCAATGTTACTTATTTTTATTATTTCAATGTAGGTGGAGGTGATTTGGAGGGCCCTTGATGAAGTGGAAGAAAAAAGGGGCCAAAATTGCATGGATCCATGGACATCCGGCCACTGTTTTCCATAGTACACGAAATAAGAGAATCCAAATGGGCTGATATTTTGTAGGACTGTCCAAAATTTAGAGTTCTACATTTCATATTAAGGAACCCAATCCTGATTATGCTTCTATGGGGACCATCCGAACTGATCTGTCCAAGCCACCGAATTTGGACCAAGTCAAATGCGGTGTTCTGTATTTTATCAATATCTTGAGCTGTAGTTGTCCAAATGGTGCCAAAAGTTTGGTGGAGATAGTAAAGAGATGGGGATACAACTTTTCTATTTTCTCCAAAGTGAGATAAGGCTGTCTAAATACCAAAACGCCTGGTACAAGTGGATTGATGAAATCTGTGTGCCTAAAACCACCTTCCACTTTTCCTATAAAATGGCACCAAGGGAACCTCATTTGCAAGTTTGGCCAAGAGGCAAGGTGCTGAAATTTTGGAGTCCCCAAGGAGTATTATAAACATCCCTAGAAGTTCTGGAGGCTATGGGAAGTTCTACTTAAACATATTCTTCTTCTTCCTCTCCCATGGGTTTCTAAACCCCTTGTGATCACCCGGGGAGGAATGTGATGTAATCCCGAGCTTCAAAGTTGTATTATTTTGAATGATCTTTTTAATTCTAGGTTTTATGTTGTTTTTAATCATCCTATATTTTTATTTAATTTATTTATATACTGGTATGTTATAATCAACTCAAATGATCATGTTTGGGGGTACCCTTTCATGTGATGTTTCACAAACCGTTCATCCCCTTTTCTTCCCTCATTCAATTACGGTATTTGTGTGGTTCATATTGGTCAATTGAAATCACATAAGCACTATCAAGATCATGAACATTTATTTCATGGTATCACAATGAAATAACATGCAAACCTGGACAGTACATCAAATTCTTCATGTGTTTCCTTGGTGAGTTTCGGTTATGATGTCAAACACAAATCACCCAATCATCGGCGGTGTACGGTGAATCGTTATGTGTTTTCGACTGAACCTTAGAAGGTATCCTAGTATAAACTTAGTAACATTCTGGTTCTAGGTGTTACAAACCAGGGATTAAATGATCATACCCCCATATCATGAAGTGATGAAGGATGAGCATCACAAGACTTCCCCAGGTTGATCACATTTAATCCATCTTGTTCATTTCTACTTTGTTTTATCGCTTTCATTTCCTATTTTCATCATATATCATAAAACCCCCAAGTTTTAAAAAACCTAATTCACCATTTACTTCCATAAACAAAACCCTATTTTTAAATTAATGGTCTATGGCTCCGTCGAGAGACGACCTAGGGTTGCTGCTTTACTGCAGAAATTCTAGTAAAAACTTAACCTCTAATTTGACATGCTCGACAACGTGGTCAGTCCTTTGGGATACTTCTACATGGGTCTTCATGGAAGTTGGAGTATCGACCTGTGGTTTGAGGAGCGGACCCTCTCGGAATCAAGCGAGCTTAGTTCGGGAACCCTGTAGCTGGTTGTAACATGAGAAAGGGATCCTATGTGGGTATGTGTTTTAGGATCCTACGTGGGTATGTGTTCCAGTATCCCTCTTGGTTCTGCTCTAGGAATCCACATGGGTCTGATGTACTAGGATCCTTTTTGGGTCTGATGATCTAGGATCCTACGTGGGTTTGATGATTTAGGATCCTACGTGGGTCTACCTCTTAACAGAGTAAGATGATTCAGTAGTTACATCTAATCATATTTACTACCATACCTATGTTATACCTGATGTGAGATGAGTATTTAACTTGTGGTAATATTCTATGTGGCGTAAATTTGTGGTACTTACCCTTCATAGTGACACCTTTGTGGTATTCTTCTATGTGGCATTACCTTTTTGGTACTTACCTTTGCGGTGTTTCCTTCTGGGTATTCCTTCCTTTGTGGAACAGTTGAGCTATGGGCTTTTGAGTTGGACCTTGTTTCCTCATGAATGAGATGGGAATACTTGATAACTTAGGTATATGTATGGGAATATACCTAAGAATGGTTTTTAGTTGTTTTCCATGATTTTTGGTTTATCCTTTGTGGATTTTGTGAGACCTTTGAGGGTCTTGGGGTCCCTACTGAGTATCGTTATACTCACCCCTACGCAGGCTATGCCCACACCTTGTTGTGTTTGGTGCAGATGACGGACAAAACTGACTGAGGATGAGAGTACCAGGATTGGAGGTAGCTCAGAGGTGGACATTAGATGAGGCGTACTACAGAGACGACCGTTCAAGAGCTGTACCTACCCTTCAGGTAGGGTCCTTGGTGGGAGTTCACAGGAGCTATTTCAGTTTTCTTATACTTTCCAGTTTTCTTGTACTTTCTAATTGGGCTTGTATTCTGGCCCCTTTTTATTACTATACACACTCTTTTTACTATCTAGTTTACTTGTGTTCACATCTTGCTGTGTGCTTGGACGTGTGTGTTTACAGGTTATAAAGGCAATTCCTTCCCAGTTTTAGGAAATACACATTTTGGTGCTAGTCGCCAGCCCCTGGCCTATGGAAGGCGGGCTTGGGGTAGTCACGGCACAGGCCCCGGGGGATAGGTCGTGACATATATATACATTAACATCCATATATATACAATTATTATAATTACCAACACACACACACACACACATTATTATGATATTTTCTATCTCTCTCTCTATGTGTATCTATGTACATAATGGCCTAATCCTTCCCAAAACCACATGTTTTCAGGTGATTGGTGGTATTAAGAAAGGGATGGAGGAGTAAAATTATAGCTAGAGATATAATTTCTACTATAGGGAGATGTTGTGACAAGTTTTATTATCGTGTGGCATAACATTAGGGAGTTTTGTTTAATTTTGGTGAATGATCTTCACACCTCTACAACATAGAGCTTTGAGTGGTTATACCATTTTAGATTCACATTCATTGTGGTTACTGGGTTGTGATATGGATATCAAGGTGGATAGTTGGGTAGATTTCATATTTGGGGTCACTATAGTGTGGCATCTCAGATGTGCAGTGGACTCTCAGATATTGAATTTCTTACTCTTCTATTTTGGGGACTATTGTGCAATGGTGTATCTTTTTCACTAGAGTGTTTCCTAAATTTTATAAAATTAGGGGTTATCAAAGAATTAAATGGGGTATATAAGGGGGGATTCATGCCATAATTTTTAGAGGGAGGTTTTAATTGGATCCACTATGGCATGGACACACCTGATGCACTATGGTTTTTGTAAAAATTAAAACCATTTTGGAATGACTATCCCTATTATGATGTTGTGTTATAAAATTAAAAATTGTATAAATTCATAATTTCATCTAAATTTATAATATTTTATCACTCTTCCTTATAACCCTATTTTACCATAGGTTCTCCTTTAGAGACTATTAGGTCACTTTTTTTTGGATTTAGACCTCATATTGCATTTATTGGCTTGTTCATGATATGTGGGGAGTTTCCTTCTTCCCCTTTGGTTCTTTCTATCCACCGTTTCCTCATTCCATGATATATAATCTCTATTTTATTTGGTTTTTTTTTCTTATTGTTGATTTATAGAATATTCTTGGTTGAATTTCATCCTTAGTAATCATTGGTTCCTCATGGGAGAAGTGATTTAGATATCTATGTATATTCTTCCATTCTTGTTTAGGGAACACTGAAAGATGCACATCAAGGTAGAGGATTCATGACTTCTACTTATTTTATGTGTTTTTTTGAGAATATAATGCATTATCTTCAGTGGTTTAATGGAAAAAATTTACCTTAAATAATATAATAATATGATATTTGTTAATTTAAGGGTATTGTAAGGTTGTTGTGAACACATAGGGTTTTGATTTACTTATGATTGGTATCCTCAAGTGATTTTATAGATAGTGTGATATATAATTTTTTACATTTTATTTTACTTGTAATATTTAACCTGAATGAAATTTAGATTATAATTTAAAAATGATAAAACAAGTTATTAATGAATAAGGAACATGATTTGAGTTATCAAACTTTCTTACAACTATTTAACATGAAATGTATTTCTTTGAGAAAGTTCATTGGTTAATTGTAGTTAGTCGCTGTTTTTTAGGTTCCTTGTTATTGAAACCTTATCATAAATAATTATTTAATTTGATAAGGTAATATGAAATGTTATTTTATATAAACAAATTTTTGAGTTTTTATTAAATCCTAGCCTCAATTGTTTTATGTTATATTCCCTGATGTTATAACCTTGATTGCCTTGAGAATTTGTTATGCTAAAAATATATTTTTCTTCCATTTTGGTTCCTTAAATGATAGATCCCTTATTATGTATTCATTTAAAACCTAGATATGTTAGATAATTTATCAAGGTATGGGCTATTTCAACTTATTACGGATTTTTTTGATGTGGAGATGTCAAGATAAATGGAACAGGTTGAGAGATGGGATTTCTTGTTGCTTGTTTAATGTCAGGATAATTGGTATAGGTTGAGAGTTTGGATTTATTATTGTCTATTCACTGTGAAGGGGTTGATTCTGGATTGGTTGGTATATTTTGAGATTTAGGATTTCCTATTTTTTGTTGTTTTTGGTTGTTGTTCTTAGTTTCTTATTACTAAAAATGCTTAAAACCTCTAAGTTCAGGGCATAAAACTTGGAATTGAAATTTTAATTATAAAAGAACCTTGGATTTTTAAGGTTAATATAAATGGTTAAAACAAAAGTGAATATGAGTTTTATAAATTTAATGTTAATTATCAAATTAATAGAGGATTAATGATGATGAATCTTGGTGCTTATGTGCTTATAATTAGAATAGCTTTCTAGTTCTAGCGGTGGTAACCGTGTTTTCATATGGGAAATTATCTATTATTTGAGTGTAGGGTAAGATGGTTACCCTAGAATGGATGTGTGTTATACTATAATTATTTTCTATTATTTATAATTCATTACCACCCAAGTCTATATGGTGTCCAACAACCATAATGGATTTGGGTTTTAGGTATTTTTTCCTAACATCTTGGAAATTGAGGATATAGATAGATAAAAACTCTTCTTACCTACTCTATCTTCCAAAATTATCTTATTATGTAGGCATATATGGGATATTATGGCTTAAGGTACATGGGATGTGCTCGTATGAGATATGATGGATCTCTGTTTTACCAAACATGTATGTGTGGGATAGAGAAACTTAAAGTTATACCATATATGTAACATCCCAGGTAAATAAAGAATATGAAATTTTTATATTTATTAATATTTATGAATTAATTATTAATTTTAATTTAAAGGGGATGATATTTTCAATGTCATACCTGATACACAAAAATGCGTTTCTTCGAAATTTTACATTGCACAAAACGTTGAGTTATACCGAAAAATAATATAATAATATAATTATTTTAAATGGTAGTTAACGTCTAACTGTTATAATGGTGGGAATGAACATAACTAATTAAAAAATGATTATAAATGTTTATTAAATGTTTTTAAATTTATCCAATAAATATTAGTGGCTTAAAATAAGAAAGGATCTGATTTTAAGCATAAATACCCTAATATTTTTTAAAAGGTATTTTTACTGCCTTTTGATGAAGAACCCTTTTTAAATATAGTTTTTGTCACTTTTATATGTTTAATTTGAAAAAATAATATTCTTCTTTATAATTGGGACACAAAAATTTACTTTGGATGAAATTTGGTATTTTTCTGATAATGTTCATTTTTTTAATGAATAGTCAAAAATATTGTATTTTAATTCAAAACTACCTTTTAATCCAATTTATTTATATGGTTAGATTATCTTTTTAATTGGGTTTAAAGTGTAATTAGATTATGTTTTTTCCATTTAATCTAATGTTGGTCATTGGAAGTATTTTCACTTTGAAATTGGACATAAACAAGTGTCAATCTTTTGATAGTTATTATTTCATAAAAACACGCTTTTTGTTTTGACAATAGGAATTAATTTTAAATTAATTTCTGATAATTCTGTGTTTTGAATTTGAAAAAATATATTCCATATTTGGAATTAGGAGATCCAAATTGTGTAAATAGGTAACTTTTATTTTTAGAAATTATGAATATTTACTTCAGTAAATATTTTATTTACCATGGTTAAAGTGTAAATCTGGTAAGTAAGGTTAAAAAAAATAACATTATAATAATATTAAATTACCATAAAATGTTTCCTAGTCCTATTTTATGATACATGTCCGACCATGGACATCCTTGGGTTCATTTTGGGACCCCATGGAGCCACTTAAAAGTTATAATGACACTTTATATTAATTAATTTAAAATAAAGACCAAAATGACTTAAACATATATCTTTTAGTAAATCAACTATTACATAGGGTAATATAAGTTATATATTAAACTATAAATAACAATTATAAATATAAAAATATTTCCTACATCATGATATTTTTTTTATAATATTTAGATGTCAAATAAATAAAATTATTTATGATACAACAATGATTCATTTTTTACCTCATTAATGAATGATTTAAATAAATAAGATTATAAAAATTTAAAAAATATACAAAACCTGTACAATTATTATTGTATGGTTTTATTTTGAACATGAGTCATCTTATATTCTACTTTAATTGATTTTAGATCTTTAGAAACTGAAAATTATTATATAATAAAATAATATTTTTTAAACATTACTAAAGATCCCCTCCTCCCCCTTATAAAAATCCCTCACTTCTAACCAATTCCTCACACCTCTAAAGCCCCTTGGATTGTCCAAAATCTGCCCAATTAAGCTCCATACATCCCTATACTCCTCCTAGAAGACTTCCCTTATCCATAAGTCAACTCAATTAATTTTTTTGGTTCAAACTAAAGGGAGATACCCGATTTAATTGTAGCATCTTCTCTTAAGTTCTTTTGTTTTATTTTACTTCTCCAACCCCTAAACTCTTTTTATTACTTTATTTTATAACAAAACCAGTATCCTAAATATAATATGTTGTTTTTATGATAATTATTATAACTAAAATTATACACACCTCCATATAATGGTTAAAAGAACATACTGTTTCTCCGAACAACGAACTACTACCTCACAAAATGATGATTGTTCAGTTATCTCCTACCGCCTCTCATGGTGGACATTATGATGACACTATATTTATATGTAATATATATTATATTTATATTGTTTCTATAATTCTGTAGTATCCATTTATATCATACCTTTATGGTTTTCATAATGGGTAAACGCGATAATTTCATTTGAGGAAGTGCGGTCTACCACCCCCTCATAGTAATATGACTCGTTCATGACATACGTGGAACATATAAAGGATAGAGATAATTAAATTATATATTATATTATACTGGAATTATAATATACCTATTTATCATTATTTTTTCATTCCATTAAATTTGAAATATAAATTAAAGTAGGGTTTATGTGTACGTACGACTTACCGTCTCCATGAACAGTGCATTTCATTTCTTATCTCCAAATGTTATGTACTATTATAAATAAATATATACGGGATATATATGATATATATGATATCTAAATCATTAATATTATTCTGGATATAATGTAATTTTTATGACATGGACAATTTTTAACTATAACAAGTTCATTTTTGACTCAAGTTCCAAACATCGACCAAATGTCCAATATGAACTCAAATAATTAACTAATTGTTATAGAAAAGTAATAAGTGATATAAAAGGAATAATAAACTTGAAAAATGTTCTTAAGAAATTATAAATTAACTTAAGTATATTATTCAGGAAGAAAAAGGAACAAACACATCAAGTCGGACACGAGGTAATGGGTTTCTTATCTCACTTTTAATTTCGTGATATTTTCATTGTTCGCCACTTATTTATTGAAAGTGGTGTATTTTGTACTTCTATTTGATATATATTATAATTATATTCATGGTATTATATGAATAATTTTGAGGTTATTAACTTTTGGTCATACAACTCTATTGATTACAACGTGGTAAGAGGTTTTCATCTCACTTTTTTATTCCTGTGAGATTAATGCTATATTTTCCACTATTTCATTTTGTGTGGTGTATGTACTACCCATGATTTTATTCTTTGTGTAATATAATTTAATTTATGGTATTTAAATTTTCATTTTATGATCCTTCTTTCATGTGGTGTATGTTTCGTAAGTTACCAAATCAGTAAGGGAACTTTTTAACCCAATTTCCGTTCCTTGGGTTAATCTTCTAATTATTAATTTTGTCATTCTATGATTATTTGTGGAATCACTGTTTATTTATTTATGTTGTAATTTACAACCCCCTTTATGTGGATATACTTTTTATATGCATAATAACTTCATTGATAAATTCTCAAGTCATCGATATAAACTTGATAAGTTTAATTTTAACTCAATTTCCATTCATTGAGTTAAACATCCAAGTCATTGGTGTTGTTTTTACAAAAATATGTGTGAATGTTCTATGATTTATTTACACTGAATATCCAATCATATTTAGTGTATTTATATTTTTCACACATTATTATGTAATTGATTTATCCTTAATTTAAGGATACAATTTTTATAATGGATTTCGTCTCAATTTATATTCCATTGAGACTTAATTGTTGTTATGAACCAATTCACTCTTATATGGTGTATATATTGCCCTTTGGAATATTATATAATGAATCCCTATATTCTCATGATATTATAAATTTCTGATTAAATGTTATTTCTCAATTATTTTTATTCATGTTTCTCTCATTTTGTTAAAAAATCTTTAACTAAAATATCATTTTAAATGTTTTAAAGATTTATTCTTCTAAATATTTCTCATTAATGTACATGTTTTAAAAATAGTTTTTAGGATTTATTTATATGAACATTAATGTTTTAAAATTTTAATTCCTTTAAAAGTTTCAAAGTGGTATGGGACACTTTGATTCCAAAAATCTTTTTATTGAAAATGGTTTGATAAAGCATTGTATATTTTAATGTTTTGAATTGATATATTGTGATTGTAATGTGGAAATGTTATCTTTCTTGTATTGTTGTGTTA
The DNA here is from genome assembly GCA_963277665.1 of Viscum album. Taxonomy (NCBI): domain Eukaryota; kingdom Viridiplantae; phylum Streptophyta; class Magnoliopsida; order Santalales; family Viscaceae; genus Viscum; species Viscum album. Next base: position 1,785,192,360 of record OY728151.1, on the reverse strand, counting down.
TGTGTTATGATTATGTTATGGTTATTGGGCATTGTTTACGTATAAGGGTGGTTCTGTGATAATACTAGGGTGGGTGAGCCCAAGATAACTCTTCAATGCATTGGGTAACGTGATCGAGGTAAATGATAATGTTTCTCCTAAGAGATTTTGGGAATATACTGTGATGGGTATTCCAACATAACTCCCTATGTAGTTTTGATAGCTAGAATGTATGTATGTTTTTATGCCCCAAGTTACCTTTATGATTTATGATTTCTGTGTGTTATTCATAAATCTTATGATTTCATTAGGTATGTTATGATTCAAAAGTATGGTTTCATTGAATTGTATTTATTGATGGGATAATGTTTTCTTTCCTTATTTTATAACCCTTATCGAGCTTTTTATGCTCATCCCAAATTTTTGAAATGTTTTCCACAGGACTTAAAGATGAATAGGGTCAAGGATGGGATCAAGGAGAAGTCATGTTGTCTAAAACTTGGAACTAAACATGTTACTTTTTAAGAGTTTTTATTTTATGAAAAAATGGATACTGAGTAGTAGTGTCTATGTGTAATTTTTATGTTGATATGTAATAATTATGGACTAATTCTATAAAACTCTAAACCTGAAAATATCCCCAATTTGAATTATTCATTTAATTCAAGATTATGTAATGTTTTAAGGATGGGTCCTTATATTTGGTATCATAGGTTAGTTTAGACAACTTTAGGGATTAAGAGTTTTCATTAAACACGTGGTAAGTTCCTATGTATATTATTTCAGTTAAATCCTCATTTAATATATTTTTCTGATCAAGGAAAGTCAGTTACAAATGAAAGGAGGAGGATCTCAAATGACATTCCTATCTCTTCATGATGTCATGCTTGCAATAATTATTTCAAAGTCATGTTTAGATGATTTTGAAGCTTTTTTGGGTATACAAATCACTTGCAAGTAGTTGTTTGAGATATGAAACACTTCCACTATACCTCAATATCACCGTGGATCATGGGTTGTATTTAATCGAATCCTATTTTCATAATATTATCATATTTTAAAGAAAGGTAAATATTATCAAGGCATTTTCAAATACTTTACCTTATCTCAAGATTTTGAAGCATATTTTGATTTTGAAAAAGGTTATAAAGAAGGAGACCCTTGAGAAACCTATTTATATTTTATCTTAAAATATAGTCTCTCATAACATACTTATGGTATTTTAAAAGGACCATTAATTGAAAGTTTCAACTCAAATTTGGTCTGACTATTTTATAAAAATCATGTTTTGTCTGATGTTTTGAAATTATATGTCATACATGATTATTTTCTGAAACTATTTTTCTGCAAACACCCATATGACCCAAGTTGTACAAGGTGTATTTGGATTAAGGAATCAAATGATTTTTAAGGATCTCTAAATCATTGTTGTAATGCATGGAACTTCTATCTACATGAACAAGATGATGATGAAACCATATAGACACCATGATGAAGGTATGTTGTTCTTTCTATTAGGAAAAGTTTTATTTTATCATATATAGGTAAAATAAGAAAAAGGACAATATATATAAGGCTTCATGAATTTAGATGTTGGGGTCTTGATGTATTGGGAATAAAATTAAAGGTATAATAAAACCTTTGAGGTTAAAACATGTTAGGGTTATTTTTGAGTTTTATAAAAAGGAAAACCTATAAGATGGGTGACAACCCATCACGTATGGCAAGGCCGCAGTAATCGAACCCACAACTGAAGTGTGGAAAGGGCACATTGCGTACCACTAGCCTACGTGAAGTCCTTGGTTAGTGTGACTTATTCTTTTTAGTTAAATGATTTTAGGGATCAAGAATAAGTTGATTTTGGGAATTTATGTTTTTTCACATGGATATCCTTAATATAGGAAAATTATTTGGTATTTAAGTGATAAAGGTTATTTTGGAAGATGTTATCTTTTGGAGGAATACTACATGCTTAAGGAATGTAGAATACTATGGGATCTCATTTATGGAGTAATGGTTGAAATTTTTATTTTTGAAGAATCTATGTATTTATTACAGAAATATGATGATTTGGGTTATTTATGGAAATTATTAACCTATCATAGAGAATATGTGATTAGGTTAATTAATTTTAAGTATGAGACTTTAAGAGTAGTCGATGTTATTTGGAGATAAATTTTAAGATTTATTGTGGAAGACTATGTGATTAAATCCTTCTGAGTTTTGGGTTTCAATCTTAGTTTGGATTATATTGAAATTTTTTAAGGACAATTGTGTATTGAATGATCTTTGTAGAAATTTGGGTATTTTTTGTTCAATTTGGGAGATTAAGAGCAGTATTTCTTTTTATAAATGATTATCCTTTTTGGAGATTATCTAATCTCGTACTAACCTGTTTGGTTTTGGTTAATGACTAAATATAGGTGAAATATATAGTTTATATTTTGTGGAATATGTGATACTCTAGAATTTGATTCTAGTGCTTTTAATGTGATCAAGTCAGTTTGAATACTCACCATTTAAAGAAAGGATGCGTTTGTGGTAGAAATTTAGTAAATGATGAAAGTCTACATCACACGTAAGTATGTTTCCTTATGTTTTTAGTTAAGCTCATAAATAAATTCCTCAACTTTATGAAAAGTATCTTAAAATAAAAACATTGTCTCTTAACTTTTTATACCAGGGAATCAAAGACTGTTTAATACATCACAAGTTTGTGATTTTATAGTGGTAAACTTTCTCATAATCATGTGTTCTATCACTCTCAATAAGAACTTTATGGTTTGTTTTCTCCTCCATATCCATGTTTTCATGAATCCTAGTATCTGTTGTCTCAGGTAACCTTTCTACTTCTATTCCTTTATTTTAAAGTGATAATTTTATTGACTCTTTTTCCGATGTGAGACTTTTAATGAAGTTTCCAAGCCCAATTTTAAAATTGCGAGGATGCAATTATCAAAAGGGGGGAAGGATGTAACATCCCAAGTAAATAAAGAATATGAAATTTTCATATTTATTAATATTTTGGAATTAATTATTAATTTTACTTTAAAGGGATGATATGTTCGATGGCATACCCAATAAACAACAACTAGTTTCTTCAAAATCTTACATTGAACACAACGTTGAGTTATACCAAAAAATAATATAATATTATTATTATTTTAAATGGTAGTTAACGCCTAGTCTTTGTAATAGAGGGAAGGAACAGAACTAACTAGAAAATGATTATACATGTTTATTAAATGTTTTTACATTTATCTAATAAATTTTAGAGGCCTAAAATAAGAAATAATCTGATTTTAAGCATAAATAATCTAATATTCTTTAAAAGGTTGTTTTACCGCCTTTTAATGGTGAACCCTTTTTAAATCTAGTTTTTATAACTTTTATATGTTCTATTTGACAAAATAATATTATTCTTTAGAATCGGGACATCAAAATTTACATTGGATGAAATTTTGGTATTTTGTTGATAATGTTCATTTTTTTAATGAATGGTGAAAAATAATGTATTTTAATTCAAAACTACCTTTTAATATAATTTATTTATATGGTTTGATTATCTTTTTAATTGATTTTAAAGTGTAATTAGATTATTTTTTTACCATTTAATATATTTTTGGTCATTTTAAGTATTTTCACTTTGAAATTGGACATAAATAAGTGTCAATCTTTTGATAGTTATTATTTCTTAAAAACCCACTTTTTGTTTTGACAACGGGAATTAATTTTAAATTAATTTCTGCCACTTCTGTGTTTTTTATTTGAAAAAATGAATTTTATATTTAGAATCAGGAGGTCCAAATTATGTAAATATGTAACATTTTTTTAGACATTATGAATATTTACTTGTGTAAATATTTTATTTACCATGGTTAAAGGGTAAATCTGGTAAATAAGGGTAAACAAATAATATTATAATAATATTAAATTACCCGAACATGTGTCCTAGTCCTATTGGGTGATACATTTTAGACCATTGGAATCCTTGGGTTGATTTTGGGACCCCATGGAGCCACTTAAGAGTGATAATGACACTTTATATTAATTAATTTAAAGTAAAGACAAAAATGACTTAAATATATATCTTTTAGTAAATCGATTCTTACATGGGGTTATATAAGTTATATAATATACTATAAATATTAATTATAAATATTAAAATATTTCCTACATCATGATATTTTTCTTATAATTTTTATACATCAAATAGATAAAATTATTTATAACACAAAAATGATGCAGTGTTTTCCTCATTAATGAATGATTTAAATAAATAAGATTATAAAAATTAAAACAATATACAAAAACTATCCAATTATTATTTAATGATTTTATTTCTGACATGAGTCATCTTATATTCTAATATAATGAGTTTTGGACCTTTAGAAACCAAAAATAATTATATAATAAAATAATATTTTTTAAACATTCCTAAAGAGCCCATATCCTCCCCCTTATAAAAAGCCCTCACTTCTAACCCATTTCTCACACTTATAAAGCCCCTTGGATCATAAAAAATCTACCCAATTAAGCTCCCGACATTCTTATAATCCTCCTATAAGTCTTCCCCCAGGAATAAGGCAATTTAATTAAACCTTTTGGTTCAAACCAAAGAGAGATACCCGATTTAAAGGTAACGTCTTCTCTTAAGTTATTTTGTTTTATTTTAATTCTCCAACCCCTAAAATATTTTTATTCCTTTATTTTATAACAAAACCAGTATCCTAAATATACTATGTTGTTTTTATGAGAATAATTCTAAATACACTTATACACACCTCCATCTAATGGTTAAAATAACATACTGTTTCTGTGGACGGTGAACTATGACCTCACGAAATGATGATTGTTCAATTATATCCTACCACATCTCATGGTGGAAATTATGATGAAACTATATTTATATGTGATATATATTATATTTATATTGTTTATATGCTTTTTTATTTTCCATTTATATCATACCTTTATGGTTTCCATAATGGGTAAACGCGATAATTTCATTTGAGGAAGTGTGGACTTCCACCCCCTCAAAGTGGTATGACTGGTTAATGAAATACATGGAAGGTATAAAGGATAGAGATAATTAAATTATATATTATATTATACTTTAATTATAATATACCTATTTATCATTATGTTTTCATTCCATTAAATATGAAATAGAAATAAAAGTAGCGTTCATGCGTACATACGACTTACGATCTCCATGAACAGTACATTTCATTTCTTATCTCAAAATGTTATGTACTATTATAAATATATATATATACTGGATATATATGATATATATGATATATAAATCATTAATATTATTATTTAGATAATGGAATTTTTACAACATGGACAATTTGTAATTATAACAAGTTCATTTTTTACTCAAGTTCCGAACATCGACAAAATGTACAATATGAACTCGAATAATTAACCAATTATTATAGCAAAGTAATAAGTGATATAAAAGGATTGATAAAATTTAAAAAGTTTCTTAAGAAAGTAGAAATTAACTTAAGTTTATTATTCAGGAAGAACAAGGAACAAACTAGTGAAGTCGAACAAGAGGTAAGGGGGTTTTTATCTCACTTTTAATTCCATGAGATTTCCATTATTCGCAAATTATTTATTGCATGTGGTGTATTGTGTACTGAAATTTTATATATATTATCATTATATTCATGGTATTTTGTGATAATTTGGTATTTTATTAACTTTTTTTCAAATGAATCGATTGATTACAACGTGGTAAGGTGTTTTCATCTCACTTTTTATTCTCATGAGATTCTTGATATATTTTCCAATATTTCATTTTGTGTGGTGTATGTACTTCCCATGATTGTATTCTTTATGTAATATAATTTAATTTATGGGTATTTAAATATTCATTTTATGATCCTTATTTCATGTGGTGTATGTTTCGTAAGTTACCAAATCATTAAGGGAACTTTTTAACCCAATTTCCGTTCCTTGGGTTAATCTTCTAATTCTTAATTATGTCATGCTATGATTATGTGTGGAATCACTATTTTTTTATTTATGTTGTAATTTCAAACCCCCTTTGTGTGGATATACTTTTTATACACATAATAACTCCATTTATAAATTCTCAAGTCATCGATATAAACTTGATAAGAGTAATTTTTACTCAATTTCCATTCATTGAGTTAAACGTCCAAGTCATTGGTGTTGTTTTTACGAAAATATGTGTGAATGTTCTATGATTGATTTACAATAAATATCCAATCATATTGAGTGTATTTACATTTTTCACACATTTTTATGTAATTTATTTATCCTTAATCTAAGGATACAGTTTTTATAAGGTATTTCGTCTCAATTTACATTCCATTGAGACTTCATTGTTATTATGAACCAATTCACTCTTATATGGTGTATATAATTTACTTTGGAATATTATATCATGAATCCATTTATTCTCATGATATTATTAATTTCTGATTAAATGTTATTTCTCAATTATTTTTATTCAAGTGTCTCTCATTTTGTTAAAAACTCTTTAACTAAAATATCATTTTAAATGTTTTAAAGATTTATTCTTCTAAATATTTCTCATTAATGTCCATGTTTTAAAAATAATTTTTAGGATTTATTTATAAGGACATTAATGTTTTAAAATGTTAATTCCTTTAAATGTTTCAAAGTGGTATGGGCCACTTTGATTCCAAATATCTCTTTATTAAATGTTTTAAATGGTTTTGAAAATGGTTTGATAAAGAATTGTATATTTTAATATTTTGAATTGATATATTGTGATTGTAATGTGGAAATGTTATCTTTCCTTTATGATTGTGTTATGTGTTATGATTATGTTATGGTTATTGGGCATTGTTTACATATACGAGTGGTTCCGTGATAATCCTAGGGCGGGTGAGCCCGAGATAAATCTCCAATGCATTGGGTAACGTGACAGAGGTAAACATTATTGTTTATCCTAATAGATTTGTGGAATATACTGTAATGGGTATTCCAACGTAACTCCCTATGTAGCTATCATAGCTAAAATGTAAGTATGTTTTGTATTCCACAAGTTACCTTTATGATTTATGATTTCTGTGTGTTATTCATAAATCTTATGATTTCATAAGGTATGTTATGATTGAAAAGTATGGTTTCATTGAATTGTATTTATTTAAGGGATAATGTTTTCTTTCCTTATTTAATAACAATTACTGATCTTTTTAAGCCCATACCTAGTTTTTGAAATGTTTTCCATTGGAATTAAATATGAATAGGGTCAAGGATGGGATTATGGAAATGTCATGCTGTCTAAAACTTAGAACTAGACATGTTACTTTTTAAGAGTTTTTATTTTATGAGAAAAAATGGATATTGAGTAGTAGTGCCTATGTGTAATTTTCAAGTTGATATGTAATAGTTGTGGCCTAATTCTATAAAACTATAAACATGAAAAGATACTTAGTGTGAATTATTCATTTAATTCAAGATTATGTAATGTTTTAAGGTCAGGTACTTATAATATACATATATTCTAGTCATAAGGATTATAGTTTTTAAAAGTGTACTTGTGCATGAGATAAAATTTATTGAGTTATAGTATCATGAAACAACCTAAGAAATACCCTATGATGGAAACCGAGCTAGCATGTGGGAAGATTTTAAGGGTGTTCTCAACACCCACATGTTGGAAACTAGTGCATGGACATCAATACCTACACAATGGGAATGATTCACCCCATGAATAATAACAAAAAAGAGCATAAATCTACCAAAATAGTGGGTCTATACATTGGACTTAAATTAAAAACCAAATAAAAATCTTACAAAAAAATTGAAACCAAATGGGTTATAATAGTACATAAACACCCCACTCAGAATAAATATAAACAAGCTAACATAGATAAGAATAAAAAGTAGTATGACTTGTCCAATACATCCATGATACAAAATAAAACAATAATATCATTCGATTATATCCACGTGACTCTAATATAACCATCCTTTCTCAATATCACAACCACTATAATAAAACCAAAAAGAAGATGTCCATGAATGAGATCTTGTTAACAAACCTAAACCTGAACCTTTAAGAAGCCACTTGGTCTATAGACACTGAGTTTTTTAAGTAGGGTATGATAAAAAATGGACCACTTGGATACCACCAAGAAAATAATCCATGAATTTTATTTAATATAAAATTCACGTTATATTATTTTTAGATTCAATACTTAAAAGTAAAACCATTGATATTTTTGAGAAAATAGCTTTAAAACATTCCTTAAATTCCATTGAAAATCAAAATTTTTTATTGAAAAAAACCTTTATATTCACATTATAAATAATTTTTTAAATCCAAATTTTTAAAATACTTTTTAGTAAAAATTTAAAAAACCACAAATTTTTCCCAAAAGTAACCAAATGATACATCATATTCATAAGAAAAAGTAAATGAATAAGGTATAAAGTGGAAAAAATAATAATAAAAGTACAAATAATGAATATAAGATAGTAAACACATCATAACATACCAAAAATGGGATAAAGTAAAATAATATAATTCAGAATGAAACAATGATGGAAAGTTAAAACAAAACTATAAAAAAGTTATGATAATAATACAAACTAAATAAAGTATTACACATTCATAGGAAACTCCAACTGTTTTCATAATCAAGCTACTCTTGGATCCTCATACTATCTTGTGATTAAACCAAATCTATATAAATTTATATATTCCACTAGGAAAGGCCTCTTAATCCATAATAATACAAAAATTACCACCCAAATGACTCTAGGGGAAATATCACATCCATATAAATACATAGAATCTAGATTGTGAGTGTTTTAATGTTTCATTAGCGTGGTGTAGTCCAATTCTAGGTGGGAATATCTGAGAACCTAGTTATAAGTGTCCTAGTTCACTAAAAAATAACCTAGGGTTATGAAGGTATCAGGAATGTGTAGAACACTGAGAGGGGGGAGGGAGGTTGAATATATTGTTATATTTTATGATTTCCTTTTTCTTGAAATTAAACCCTACAACTTGTTAAAGTTATTATCCTCCCAACTTTATAACTCAACCTCACTCATATGAAAAGATAAAAAAAATAAAGAAAGGTTCAAAAGATTTTATATGTTTTAGTCCCAATGTGGGTACCTATTCCTTGTCATGTTGAATCCCATCTATCCATGGATGTCTACTATTTAATAAAGTTAATATAATCAAACCAACTCCCTTAAAGATCTTTCTATATCTTGATAGGTAATTATAATATCAGCCACAAGTTAGAAAGTTTTCTTATACTCAAAATCAAAATAAATATAAAACTTTGAAAACTACTCAAAAAACATAGTATATAAATTATTTCTCTAATACACTCAGTCTATTGGACCTATATACAGTACGCCTCAGTCTCTGATCGGTATACCTCTATCCATTGTGGATCAATTTAGTTCACCTCAGTTGGATGTTTCCTTGTTTGATGCACTTGTGTCCGGTATAAATTTTTCTGTTGCCTCTTATTTAACCAAGTTATTACTTGGAAAGTTACTCACTCTAAAAATAATTTAGAACTTCTTCTCTCTTATAACAAAAAAAACAACAACCTCACAAAAACCCTACACCACTTTATATTGGAAAAATTCCTCCAAAAATCAAGGATGAAGTACAATCTATAAATTAAATTTTCCTACTCAATTAAACTTAAATTTGATATAATTTAAATATTTTGATGCTTCATAATCAATATTCTACATTTATGTTTACTTAAATATTAGAGTTAATGATCTCCTTTAATTATTTCTTAAATATTAGCTATATCTACACAAATTTAAATAACAGATCAGCATCGTCACTACTATTGACTCCATAATGTTTATGAAAAGTCTCCTAAGTATCTTTTTAATAATATTGGAAAACTTTCCTTCATCTGGAAATATCACAAAACTTCTTTTTCTAATCTTATTCATTTGATTAGCTCATTCTATTAAATTCAGGATACCTCTATCTATTGTCCTTCATTTATTTTCTTCATCTGATGGACTCATAGATGTATATCCATATTGATCTATCTGATGATATAGAATGTATCTGTATAGTCATTATACATCTAATCAAACTCCATACATAGGTCGATCTTCTAATCTTAGTCTAATAGAACTTCATAAAATCATTCATCCTATGACATCAAATTTCTCTATATGATACTCATCAATCCAATGATTCCTCATAAGCCTATCTGAATAAATATATATATAAGTTAATTCCATATAAATATATCTCTATTTTTGGTATAAATATGATCTTCTATATGTATGTTCATCTTTTTCTAATAATATTTACTTTTGAAAATCACCTCAGTGACTTCCTTTAAAACTACACTCATTCTGGTACAACATTGTGCATGTTTTTTGGTAATATTCATAGATTTATTCTTATTCTAGAGTTTAAAAGTTTATGTGTGATCAAATTGTATCTAATGGTCTTGTTCTAAATATATTCATACATATCTATCTGATTACTAGTTGTAGATTCACCACATTATAGATTGAACTTTTTACAAACACAATTTTAACATTGTAACATCAAACATTGTAAATAATTTATATATTAAACATTTCACATATGTATTAGTCTAGAAAATTCAACTTTAACCATGATAAAATTTTAATAATCATGATTTTAGAAACATTAAAGACCATCATAGAATTTTCTACCTTATTAAAGAAGTAGCTCAAAATTTCTTATGATAAATAGAAAATCACCTTCTCTTAAAATACAAAATCATTCAGTAACAATATGCTGAAAAAATAGAACAACAATTACAAAATCAATCAAAAATATCTTCAATATCCCCTTTTCTATTTTTTATAACATTTCAAACATTATCAAAAAATCTTTTCTCAAATTCCATTAAACCAAAAAATTTATCATAGAGAGTGTTCAGACACTAAGCTATCAATTTAAGAAATATTATTAATGTAATTACATCCCTCAGTGACAAGAAATTTTGTGGCCATAATATTGATAAACTCCCATTAAATCATATAATATTAAATAATTTTATATTCTAGACCTTTTACTTTCTACCCCTTTTTATGATAACACTAACTTTAGATTAAACAAATATAGACTTTATAAATATACTTTTCTCTACCTTTATCAATAAAATATAAAGAACAATGGGGGTTTCCTTAAAAAATTTCTTAAGTCAGTGGTGGAGGTTAAACAAGAAGTTGTATTCTCAACTAATCAAATCTTTCCCTTGAAATAGAATTCGTGAAAACATAAAAATTTTGATATTTATTTCAAATATAATCATGTATTACATCTCAAATAGAAACTCTCTCCTTAATGAAATGATATTTAATATCAATGTACTTTGATCTAGATTGTTGCATAGAGTTTTTGGAGAGATCAATGGTTCTATGATTATGATAAATAATATTCATTTTTTTTCAATATTCACCCTCAAATATTTCAATTGAACTTTCATCCACATCAATTGTGTACAATACTGGGTAGAAAAAACGTATTCCGCTTCCACTATACTCAAAGTAATATGAACCTTTTTCTTACAATCCCAATCAAACAATTATATCCCAAGAAGAAGGTTATTCCTTATATTTATTATTGATCATTACAATATATATCCCAATCAGTTTCAGTGAAAGAAATAAATGTCAACTCATTACTCCGCTTGTACATTAGGTCATGGTGTGATGTTCCTTTAACATACCCGAGGATTATTTTTTCTACCAGCATGTTTTATTTCTTCAGTTCACTTTGATATATTGCATACAAATTTATAATGTATTCATTTTTTCATAATAATTTTGTAAGATAAATTAAACTACTGACCAACTTCTATAAATAATTCTAATTAAAACTTTGGATTTATTTATCCTTACTCATATTCATACTAACAATAATAGGTGTAGAAACCTCCTTTGAATCCACCAAACCAAAATTTTGTAGCAACTCCTTGGAATAACTTTATTGAGAGAGGAATATTTATCTTCTTTTATATTGAACTTGTAATCCCATAAATAAATTTAACTCTTTGAGAATTTATATCTCATTTTTTTGATTTTTTCAATAAATTCTTCACAGGTTTTATCCCTATCACATGAAAAAAGTATATCATCTACATAAATAATGAAAATAAATGTACTTATACTCATATATTTAATATATAAGTTTATATAAAAATTTTATTTAGAAAATATTAAATAATTCATATAACTATCAATATTTTAATACCAGGAATGTTAAGTATTTTTCAACCCATACAAATATTTCTTTAGTTTACAAACCATGGTTTCCTCATTATCAAGTATGAACTAACTAGGTTTATCAATATAAAATTCTTTTAATTTATCCATTCGATAATTCTAAATTAACATCCATCTAATAAAATTTTCAATTTTCCTGAGAAAAAACTGCTAAAAACATTTTGATAGTTTTGAGCCTTGCAATATGGGAAAAACTTTCTTTAAAATTAACACCTTATACCAATGAATAAACTTTAAAAACTATACATGCTTTATTTATTTCCCAAATAGCCCCAAAGCCTTCATTTTTATTGATTTTTGATAACCCCCTTTCAAGGGATGAGGGGGAAACCTTACGAGGCCCGTAGTCTCAGAGATTACATGGCCCGTAGGCTTAAGAGATTACATAACCTGAAGGTCTTAGGGAATTCAACTAGACTATCTATAAGAAATGGCCCCTCCCCAACATCTACATTATGATAATAGATCTCCACCTTCGCATGGCCGTCTGGCTAGGCTTCCCGTGCAAGCACAGGTTTGTCCCGATGGCCTAGATATACCCTCTCATTCTGAAAAATCCATTTGGCTCTACTCTGGTGAGTACACCTGCTCTAAATCCTCTTCTGGGGATGCTCCTTTTTCTAGAGTCTGTCTGGGGAAACTGCATGTGGCCTAAAGGCCTTGATGTGTCCTGAAGGCCTTAAAGGTGGCCCGAAACCTCTACTGACCTGAAGGTCTGGGTGGCCCGAAAGCCTTAAGGACTCCAATCTCAAACCGATGGCCCAAGGTGAATAGTTCCAGCTGCTGCAGTACCGAACAGTACCTGCTACAGTACTGCTATAGTACCACACAATGTACAATTCTACTACAGTACCTATACAGTGTACAGTATGCTACAGTACCCACACAATGTGAAGTTCTGTTACAGTACTATTACAGTTCTTGCTACAATACTACTACAGTACCTTGGAAATATGCCTCTACCTGGTTTTGAACCTGGGTCTCATGGATGCAATTAAGGATACCTCACCAAATGGGCTGAGGCTCATGTGCCTTTATTTCTTGAAAATTTTCTATATTCATTGAGTTTATTTTTGAACACTCATTTTGTTCCTATAATATTACTTCCTTTCAAACATGGAACAATATCCTAGGTTTCATTTTTATCAATCTGATTCAAATAATCATTCATAAAATTTAACTATTATTTATTCTAAACTATTTCCATTACATATTTTGGTTCCACCCATTTGATAAGTGATGATTTAATTTCAAACCTAAATTTCAATATAATATAACTGGGAGATTCTTTATTTATGATAATATTATCAGATTCAATATATTTTTATAAATTCTATATTGTTTTTGTGGTTTTATTTTAGTCTTTCATTCCTCATCACTAGTCTAATCAAAATAATATTTTACAATATTAGGATAAAAATAATATTCCTTCACATTAACTTTTATGGAATCATTATTCTATCCTTTATTACATAATTCTAATCATCATCAATAAATTTTTTTAATACGAACTAGTTTTTTATGAATTTTACATCAAAGTAATCTACCAACTTATATAGTAGTTTATTCAAGAACTTGTATATTTTTTCATTAGATTATCCCATGAAAACACCTTCTTATGATTTTTCATCAAACTATCCTAAATCCATATTTTTTGTCTTTAGTAAGAGAGGATTTCCAAAAGCCTTGAAGTATTTCCCTATAGGATTTTTCTTATACCAAATCTCATAAGGATTTCTTTTTTTTCAGTTAAAGACAACATCCTTTTGAACATGTAAAACTATACTTATATTTTTTTGGAAATATTTTTCAATGATTATATTCAACAAACATGCTTCTTCCCATTGTAAAAAAACTTCTATTTTTTCTCTACACTACTCCATTTTGATGAGTGTAGGGAGCACTGTAATGGTGTATAATTCCATGTTTCTTCTAGTAAGACTCAAAATAGTTACTTGTGTACTCATTTACATTTATTATTCTCAACTTCAATATATATATATACCCAACTTATTCTTAACATACCTTTTAAAACTTCTAAAAAACTATGAGACCTCATATTTATGTATCATAAATGTCATATTGGTCTTCTAAATGAAATAATCAATGAAATTAGTAAAGTACAAATTAACCTTTATTGATTGATGTCTCATCAGCCTATATATATTGTAGTGTATGATCTCAAGATGTTTGGTGTATTGAATTTAAACTTTCTTATTTATTCGACTAACTATCCTTCCTTTCAGGAAAGTTTTACAAATAGCATCATATTTCCTTTTTAGTTATGGTAAATCTATTACTATATCTTCCATTTAAATTGTGCTCATACTCATTTTTCTAAGATGCCCAATTATTTGGTTCCACAACTTGTTTTCATCATTAGAGCTTAAATGATAAGAATTACAAGGATATCCAATCTAGAATAGACTGTATCTATTTATTTCTACCTTAGTAACAAAATTTTCATCTTTCAAATATTAGATGATACAAAAATAGTTTCGGATGATTAATTCCCTAATTTCATCACAGAGTTATCTAACACTCAATAAGTTGTTCTTGAGACCATCAAGAAACAAAAATTCCTTTGACTTTATCTTATGATTTTCAATCTTATTGGTACCAATTCCTCTTATTTTCAAGAAAATATCATTTACAAAAGTGACTAATCCTCTGTCATGTAATTTAATACTTTTTAATATTTTCACCTCATATATCATATTTGAGGAATAAATGCTATCAAGAATCCTTGGTTTATTTTATTTTCTAGCTTTTAGAGAATTCTCAACAATAAAAGATCCATCGTTAATTTTCCTTTTCATAGTTTCCTTTTCTTTTCTAGTATAAATAAATTAACCCAAAAATATTGTCATAAAATATTTAGAAAATTAACCTCGTTGGTCATATCTTCCGTAAATTTCCTCCAAGTAGTCAAATTAATTTTTATATGAGTGATTTGTAACTTCTGATGACTTTAAATAGTTTCTCCATTTTTCCATGGCTTCTCCCCTACAATTCTTACCTACTCCAAGGAGAAACATGTTTTCTACTAATTATACACCTTGTTCCACTATATACCATATAAAATCAATATCCATTGAATTTGGATCTTCAATAGAAGTACGGTTTTTCTATAGGATATTTTTTTTTGAGATTTTGTAAACTTCACAACATCTGATTTCCCCTAGTATGGGGAAACATTCTTCTAGTAGTCACTTTTAACTTCCGTTGATGTAATGAATTTATCATATTATTTATCAACCCAAAATCTATTATTATTGATTCTTAAACCTTCACATTTATCAGTGAGTTTATCAATAAGTTCTTTCATCATTTTCTCTTATTCATCAACTTTTACCATGAGATTCTTAATTTCTTCTATGCACACATATTAATTTTTGAGAAATTATTATTTTATTTGATTATTATTCTCATTTTCCCTATTCAATATCCTGGATTCTTTCTTGATTATTGTGTTTTGATCAAGAAATTCTATAAGTTTTTAACTTAGTTGATATTCCTTGTAGGTTTCTTATTTACTTTTTTAAGTATCTTATTTTCTTTAAAATGATCCATGAAGGTTTTGAACTTATTTGGATTTTCATATTATGGTGAAATTTTTTTAGTGGATTCATACTCTTCCCTTTTACTCAATATACTTATTTTTCTTCTTATGGTTGACATTTTATTATTCATAGTGGATTTATTAATTTCCTCATAAGTTTTACTCCTTTTTTTCTTCTGAAATTTTCTTTAGAAATATAATCATATTCCCCATATTTCTTCTTTAAACAATTATTTATAAAATTTATGATGCCTCTAAACTCAAAAAATTTAAGTCTGAGTTTTTTTTGTACCTCCCTCTACCTTTCTATTAATTTTTAGTTATAATGTAAATAATTCTTTCATTCACTTCAGCATCGTCTTCCTTATCTTCTAATTCATGAAGCCTCATTACCTCATGTTCATATTCTTATATTTTCCTCTTCTTAATAACTTCAAAAGTTATCACTTCCTTAATCTTATTTTTTACGATAAGATATTTCCTCATTTCATATGAAGCAAGTATCTTATGAAATTTATCAAGGTATAAATCATCATTATCTTACAAAGAAGATATTTTTTAGGGTCAAACATATCTATAAATCTCCTCATCAATTTTTTAACAATAACTGAATCTTCCCAGATATTATTAAATCATTTAATGTTGTGATAATTTCATTAACTATAGTAAAGTATTCATCCATAGTTTTTTATTTTTCTATTTTTATATATTCTAACTTTAATCTCTCGGTATAAAGCTTTGCTTCATTAACTTTTACATTTCCGTCAATTTTTTTTTCAAGTTTTCCCGAAGTTTCCTTTTTTTCTTGAGACCAATAAACTTCATATAAACATTTTTTGACAAGGAAATAAGAATATAATTTTTGAGATTTTCCACCAACCTTGAGATTCCTTTTATCAGCAAATATCATAATAGAATATTTTTCCATGGGTGTAAACCCAACCATAGACATATCAATCACCTCCAGGATAATAGATATAAGATAGGGTATCATTCTGTTTTTCTATCCATGATATTTTTTATTGTCTAAGATAGGAATAACCATTCTATTAAATGAGTTGTGATTATCCATGATAAGTAATATAGGGATCTTATAAATGGAACCTTGATGCTCTAATTTTAGTTAAAGGTTCTAGGAATGTGTAAACCACTCAGAAGGGGTTGAATTAGTGGTAATATTTTATGATTTACTTTCTATTTAAATTAATCTCTACAAATTTTCAATGTTTTGACCTTCTCAACTTTATTACTCAACCTCACTTGGATGAAATGATAAAAAAATAAAGTAAGGCATACAAGTTTTTAAAATGTTTTATCCCAATGTACATACTTAGTTATTATTGTGTTGACTCCCATTGATACATGAATATCCAAAATATAATGAATTAAATACAATATAAAAAACTCTTATAAATATTATTTTAATATCCTAATATTTACTTGTACTAGATCCCACCATTTTAAAAGTTTTCTTGTACTACATATCTAAAAAAATATAAAAATTTGACAGCTTCCCAAAAAAAATGTGTCCATAAATTCTCTATTTGGTACACTCAGTCTGTTTCACCATTGTTTGGTGCACCTTAGTATCTATCCAATATGTCTCTGTCTGTTGTGTATCAATTTGGCGCACCATAATTATATTTTTCATAGTTCATTGATCATATTTCTGGTACACCTGTTTTTGGGGCCTCTTATTCAACCAAGTGATTTCTTGACAAGATACCCATGCTAAAATAACTTCAACACATACTATCTTTAAAAAGAGTGGAAAAAATAACCTTAAGAAGTGCCTATACCTCTTTATATAGGTATAATTCCTCTAAAAATAAAGGAGGAGGTGTAGGATATAAATTCAAGTCTCATTCTCAACTCAACTTATGTTTGACCGCCTTTATAGATTTTAAAACTTTAGAGTGAACGTTCATTTTTTTTAAGTTTCCTTAAATCTCAACTTCAATGATATTTTTTTATATAACCCTTAAATCTTGGATATAATTACAAATGTTCAATGAATATATTAGATTCATCACTATTATTAAATTTACAAATTTTAGGGAAAGCCTCTCAAGTCTCATTTTGGTAATACTGACAAACATTCCTTCATCTAAAACTCTTACAACACTTCACTACCAGATATTATTTATCCAATTTTCATAGTACAGTAAAATCATGATACCCCCATATAATATTATTCATTTGTTTCATCCAAATGAAAAACTCATAGAATTTAATCCATCTTAATATTTTCAATGAGATGGAATGTCTCTATCCAGTCATCCTGTATCTGATCAAACATCATATAGATCTTGATCAATTAAAATCAGTCTGATACAACTTTATAGAAAAATATTTCTTATGACATTATATTTCTCCTTCAGATACTTTTCCATCCAATGATTCCTTGAAAGTTTTTTTGGTCAAAATTCTATAAAATTTAATTAGATAGAAATGGACATCTCTATCAAATATAAACATGACCTTCCCTCAATCTTATTATCTTTGCATGATCAGTTTGACTTGTAAAATTTTCCTTTGATACTTTCTTCAAAGCTTCACTCAATTCAATACAACATTGTACATATCTGCCAAATAACCATCATATTTTTTTTATTTTACTATAGTTTCAAAGTTTTAATGATATCACCCTATGTTTGATGGACTTGATCTGATGATCTTTATAGATCTTCATCCAAACACTAGTTTCAACGTTACCATATCACAAATTGAACTTTGTACAACCACAAATCCAAATTTTTAACCTAAAACTTTTTTCATACTTCATATCTTGAACTTTGTACAACTATATTTGTAAAAAAAACTTTAACTTGAACCATCATAAAATTTTGGTAATCATGATATTAGAAACTTTTAGGATCATAATAACAACATATGACTTGGTAAGAAAAGTATATCAAACATTATTATGATGAATAATAAATTTCCTTATCCTAAACAAATATTCAAACATATGATATTGAAAACAAATAAAAAAACCATTAGAATATAAATACAATGAATCTTCATGTTATAATGAATTTTTTAATGGATTCAGGAAAACTTTTATATTTCCATCAACCATACATTAATCATATAATGCACAAAAATTCTCATAATAACAATTTACATCTCCCAACACCCCTTTAAGAATAATCCCTTTCTAATAACACAAGAAACATCCATTATTAAATTCTACTAAAAAATTCTACAAAAAATACCCAAACTTTAAAATATTTAGCTTAATCAAGGTTCCTCCTCATGAAATTAAAAAAACCCTTTTTTTCTGAATGTGAAAAATGGGCCTATAATTTTTTACGTGTAGAAATGAACACTTTTATAAGCTTTCTAGGAAACCATTTCAAAAACCAATATCCTATATAAAAAGACATTTAGATAAATATTAAACCAAAATATAAACCAACACATCCAATATAATGAATTCCCAATTATGAATCATAATTAAATAACATGAAGACTACTATTAACACAAAACACACACAAGAAACACAAGATCATACTGAAGAAAGTTAACAAAAAATTTATTAATGAAATTATAACCTATAATTCATAAATAATAATTATTTTAAGGATTTTTTTAGAAAAACCATGCATTATACAAAATATTATAGAAATGAAATAACATGGAAACACTTACCTTAATCCAAGGGAAGTATGTCACCTTCAATGAACAATATTTGATAAGGTCTCAAGAGAAGATTTATATGCATTAAAATTTTAAAGATCCATGTTCATATCAACCCTTGACATGTGGTTTGGTCACCATAGATATTAATATTAGTGGAAGAGGATAAAGAACGAAGAAATGGAAGGAGAAGAAGAGAGGATGAAGAAAAGAAACAAAACTGAGGATTTTCCTTGTATAATCATGGAGAAATATTCCCATGAACCATGTGTAAAGGGGTAGAGCTTGACCAAAAAACACCCCATACATCTCATTCATATAAATCCATGAACCTGCACTTCAGGGTTCATCACATAAAAATGCTATGTATTTTTTTATAAAGACAGCTGAAAATACACATATAATTTTACTCTCCAAGACCTTTTCCAGTCTAGTTTTTATATAATTAGAAAAAACCTTATATTTTATCAGATCTATACAAGAATAAAATAAAATAACCAAATTTCTTTAGGTGTACTAAATTAATAATAGAAGTGAACAACTTGGGAAAATTCTATAAACCTGTGAAAATAATAATTTAAAACATAGGGTGAGCATAATTTCCCAATAAGGGGGTTTCTAAAAGGCCTGTGAAAAACAATTTTGAAAGTTCCTTTTTGAAAAAACATTTTGAAAAAATGCCTTTAAAAAATACTATAATGGTTTTGAAAATACTTAAACTTTGAAAATTATTTAAAAATAATCTAGTGATTTTTAGAAAATAATAAGAAATATTTTGAAAAAAAAACCATGGGGCCACTTGAAACATTGACTTCTACCCAATTTCTTGGGTAATGGGTTCACTCATCATTTCCCCACCATGTTTTCAATTTCAAGCATTGATTTTATATAAAAACATTTTAAACATGCCTTACATATATATTAATATTTCATTTGAGTTTTTCTTTATAAATAAACATGTAAAAATATTTACATATACTCATACATTTATATATATATACACACACTCTCATAAGAAAACATCTCATAGATTTGAAAAAACCAAATCTCATAACAAATTTACTTGCATGGCATATTAATGAAAGAATAATTTTCATCCATGTAATAAATTCATAAAAATCATTTTTAAAGTAGTTCCAACAAAGTAATTCTTTATTAGATACACATACTTATACATATACACAAATAATAGTACGAGTGCATGTATTATAAATTCATGATATGTCATGAGTTATGGATGAAGACCATATATATTGGTGTGAAAGACATTCATTAATAAACAAAATCATTTATCTCATAAAATGAAAAATTTTATCCTTCTAATTTATAATTTAAACTCACAAAAATAAATAGGTTTTATTTTTATAAAACTCTTATAAAATTTAATAAAATCAAATACCCATTAAATTTAATATTAAAAAATAACAAAAAAAGTCTTTTCATTATTTAATATCATAGAACATAATTTTTGAAATTATAATTTTTTATATAACTCTAAATAAAATCATAAAAGAATTTATTTACTCACAAATGTGTTTCCAAGCATAATTTCATAAAAACATAATCCAATATTCCAAAATATATTGAATAGGATCATATAATTTAAAAAAACAAATAAATGTCTGAAAAAATTATAAAATAATTTCCCTTACCTTAGAACGAATTCATACAGTATTTGGTGTATTAGAATACAGATAAGATGAGAAAGAATGAGAGTTTTGAATAATATAAATTTATTTTCCAATGGTTAACATGATATCTATTTATAATAGTTTTTTTGTGTAATGTGTATGCTTGTTGCCCTTAATAAAATAAATGCAATCGCGTCTCAAATCTATGTTAAGCTTTTCTATATTCAAAACTAGATTCAAAATATAATATTTATATATATAATATCATTTTTATTATATATACAAGTTAGAGTGTCAACAAATCTTGTTTTCAGATAAGTCAATTATAGCAACACAGGATGTTGATAGAAAGATGAAAGCACAAGACTGTATATTAAGGTATTACCCAAAATGAGAACATACCTAAATATTAAATCAGATTTTGATCATAAATTCAAACAAAGAAATCACACCTATATATTATATACTAGCTGGAAATATATCTATAAACCAAAACCAAACACATTCTAGTCATAATCCAAACTCAAACTGACCTACAAAAAATGGACCATAGTAAAATTATATGTCAATGATGAATAGAGGATAGAGACAATCAATCGATGGGGAAAACAAGATAAATCAAACATCATAATTAACCCGAAAGAGATTCAAATACCTTACCATGTTCAAATCTCCATTGACAACTCTTAGTACACTCCTTCCATAAATCAATCTCCCCCATCCTAGTTTGAACCCTCACTGGTGGTTGATCTCCATCAAGGTCGACCTATTATAGCTGTGATCAAACCTTCCTTGTGTATAACACCCATTTGACCAATGCTTTACCCTCGGCTCCCTCTCCATTTGTGCTCGATGGCGGAACCCAAACCTCCTTACCCATATGGGTTGATGCCCTCTATTTCCCGTTTTCCAAACTATGAACCCCTTTTTTACTTTTCTTTTTGTCATGTTAGCATCATTATTATTATTTTATCATTTCATTTTTTTGTTACGTATTTATTGTTTTGGTCACATTACTATCATAATTTATTATTATATTTCTTTTTTTTCATGTTACAAAAACTATTATTATATATTATTATTATATATTATCATCTATCCCCCCTTTTTTGAGTCACGCCTATAATTTTATTATCATTTTTCTCTTGTATTTATTACATTTTAAACCAATTATTATATATTATCATTTATCTATTTTTATAATTTTATATTTCAGATTTTCCAATTTAATAATTTTTATTTTATGCCTATAATTTTGTAATATAATACATTAAATTCATAATTTCATATATATATATATATATATATATATATAAATTAATAATACTCATAATCAATAAAACATTATAAATTCATAATAGTTAATATATATATAAATAGTTTATTTCATGTTTCAATAATTTATTTATTGAATTAAAGTATCTACAATTATAAATAATTTATTATTAATTTTTTGAAGTGTAAAATTATAATTAATTTATTTATTAAAACAAAATATAATTTCATGATTCCAAAAAAACATTTTTTAAAATTATATTTTAACCAAGCGTGATTAATGAAAAAATTTAGTTTTTTTAAATAGTTATTATAAAACATATATATTTTTGAAAAAAATAATAAAATAAATATATTAAAACATTATTTCAAGAAAAAAAATTATTTTGAATATTAATTTAAATTTAAAATCTTATTTATTAAATATAAAAAAATTTAATAAAAAAATATTATAGCATCAGATTTAAAAGAATAAGATTTTCATTTATTTACTTTCTTAATTGATAATTAATTACAATTCGTTTAATTATTATTGCTAATATTGAGTTATTTTAAATAAATAATTATTTTTTTAAAACTTGGGAGGTTATATTTTTCCTCCTTAAAAGAATTATGCCCGCACAATTTATTCGTAGGACTTAAGAAAATTTTGAATTTTTATCTTCAGAATTAAGAAAACTAGAATTTATAAACTTCTATAAGGTACCAATTATACTTTACCCAAATGATAACATATAATCTCTAAATTTTTCTAGACCATTTCTTGGATACCAAGTCTAAATCCCCAAACTTGTGCTTGTGGGTTTAGTACATAAAAATGTTGTGTATTTTTTTTATAAAGATAAATAAAAAATACATAGATCATTTTACACTCCAGGACCTTTTCTGATCTAGTTTTTAGAGAATGATAAAAAAACTTATATTTTATCATATTTTTATAAGAATAAAATAAAATAACTAAATTAATTCTTATATGATAACACTATAAGAAACATGAATGCCTTCAAAAAATTGTACTAAACCTGTGAAAAAATTATAATTTAAAACATAGGGTGAGAACAATTGCCTAATATGGGGTTTCTAAAAGTCCAGTGAATTTTTTTTTGAAAATTAATTTTTAAAAATACCTTTAAAAAAATACTATAATGGTTTTAAAAATACTTATTGTTTGAAAATGATTTAAAAATAATTCATTGATTTTCAGAAAACATTAAGCACGCTATTGAAAACAAAACCATGGGGCCAATTGAAACTTTGAAGGCTATCTAGGCCTACTTACGTTTTGGAGGGATGGGATCACTCCCCATTTCCCTACCATGTTTACAAGGTTTAACAGACTAATTTTTATAAAAATAGATTAATCTTTCCTTACAGATATATACATTTTCACTTGAGTTTTTCTTTATAAACAGACATGAAAATATATTGACATACACCTATATGTTTATATATATATATATATACTTTTATAAGAAACCATCTGTTAGATTTAGAACAACCAAATCTTATGAAAATTTGACTTGCATGGAATATTAATGAAATGATAATTTTCATCCATGTAATCCATTCATAAATCTCATAAAAATCATTTTTTGAAATTAGTTCCTATAATGGAATGTTGTATTTAATATGCATACGTATACATATACACAAATAATAGTACTAGTGCATGTTCTATAAATGCATGATATGTCAAGAGTTGTAGATTATGGCCATATATATTGGAATTCAAATTCATTAATATAAAAAAATCATTTATATCATAAAATTAAAACTTTTATCATTTAAATATATACTTTAAACTCACAAAAATAAATAGGCATTATTTTTATAAAAAACTTAGAAAATTTAAAAAAATCAAATTACCATTAAATTTAATGTTAAAAATAACAAAACAAGTTCTTGTCATTATTTAACATCATAGAACATAATTTGAAAATTATAATTGTTTATATAACTCTACATAAAATCATAAAAGAATTTATTTGTTCCCAAATGGTTTTCTAAGTATAATTACATAAAAACACAATCCTATATTCAAAAATATATTTAATAGAATCATATAATTAAAAAAACAAATAAATGTTTGAAAACATTAAAAAATAAATTACCTTACCTTATAATGAATTCAGAAAGTAGTTGGTGTATGAGAATACTGATAAGATGAGAATGAATGTGTGTTTTGAGGAATAGAAATTGATTTTACAAGATTTAACTTGATATCAATTTATAATAGTGTTTTGTGTACTGTTTATGCTTGCTATGCTTAATAAAATAAATGCAACTGTATCTCAAATTTATGCCAAGATTTTTTGTATTAAAAAATAGATACAAAATGTAATATTTATATATATAATATCATTTTTCATATGTATACAAGTTATAATATCAAAAAAGATAGTTTTCAGATAAGGCAACTCTAGCAGTACTGGATGTTGACAGAAAGATGAACACAAAATACTGTATATTAAGGTATTACCAAAAATGAAAACAAACCAAAATGTTAAATCCGATTCAAATCATAAATTCAAACAAAGAAATCACACCTATATATTATATAGTAGCAGAAAATATATCTACAGTTCAAAACTAAACACCTTCTATTCATAATTTAAAAGAAAACAAGTTTACAACAAATAGACCACATTAAAATTACATTTCGAAGATGAAAAGAGGATAACGACAATCCATCGATGGGGAAAATAAAATAAAATGATAAACATCACAATTAACCCAAAAGAGTTTTGGATACCTAAAAAAAGTAAACAAAAACATACCTCACATAGATCTGTAATCAATTTGCAGGAGACAAAGAATGGATCACACCTTTTTCACGGTCGAACCCTAACTATGCTCAGATCTCCATCGAAAACGCTTGGGCCACTCCAACCGGAAACCGATCTCCCTCAGCTTGGTTCAAACCCTTGTAGGTGACTGATCTCCACCAAGATCAACCTATTGAGGTTGTGATTGAACCTTCGCCATGAAAAAATCCCATTCGACCAATGCTCGTCCCTTGGATACCTCTCCCCTTACGATCGATGGCGGAACCTAAACCTCCTTCCAAAATGGATTAATGCCCTCGGTTCCCCCCTTTCCCAAATGACACACCCCTCTTTTTTTTTACTTTTTTTTTCATGTTATCATTATTATTATTATTTTATCATTTCATTTTCTTATTTGTCACATCTTCCGTAATTTTTTTCATGTTTCTATCATAAGTTATTATTTTATCTATTCTTTTTTTCATGTTACAAAAATTATTATTATATATTATTATTATATATTATTATTATATATTATCATCTATTTCCCTTTTTTTGAGTCATGAATCTAATTTTATTATCATTTTTTCTTGTCTTTGTTACTTTTTTAGCTAATTATTATAAATTATCATTTCTCTGTTATTTTTATTTTCAAATTTCGGATTTTTAAAATTAATAATATTTATTTTATATGTTGCATTTTATAATATAATTCATTTAATTCATAATTTCATATATATATATATATAAATAATGCTCATAATCAATAAAACATTATAAATTCATAATAGTTAATATATATATATATATGTGATTTATTTCAGGATTCAATAATTTATTTATTAAATTTAAGTATCTATAATTATAAATCATTTATTTTTACTTTTTTTAAAGTGATAAATTATAATTAATTTATTTATTAAAACAAAATATAATTCCATGATTAAAAAAACATTTTTATAAAATTTTATGTTAAACAATAGTGATTAATGGAAAAAATAGTTAAAAAATAGTTATATTAAAATAGATATATTTTTACCAAAAAATAATCAAATAAATAAATTAAATTATTATTTGATAAAAAACATAATTTTGAATATTAATTTAAATTTCAAATTTATTTCTTGAAAATAACAACTTTCAATAAAAAAATTATAACATCAGATTGAAAACTATAAATTTTTCATTTATTTACTTTCTTAATTGATAATTAATTACAATTTGTTTAATAATTATTGTTAATATTGATTTATTTTAAATAAACAATTATTCTTTTAAAACTTGAGATGTTATAGTTCAAAGTGGGGAGAGAAAGGGGAAAAACCCTATTAAATATCACTTGGAAATCTAAAATAACCACATTCGAGTTGGTCACATAGTTTACCTACACTATTTACCAAACTATGTTGAAACTATATAAGCACTACTAGATTCAAACCTCCCCCTAACCGTACACTTACTCACATAGT
Organism: Viscum album; assembly: GCA_963277665.1. NCBI lineage: Eukaryota > Viridiplantae > Streptophyta > Magnoliopsida > Santalales > Viscaceae > Viscum > Viscum album. Next base: position 1,785,165,760 of record OY728151.1, on the reverse strand, counting down.
TTACTAAATCATGTGGTAATTTTTTTTCCTAGAAAAAGTTTCTAAAAAACAACATTTTTAGATTTCAACACCTCAAACTCAAGGAAACTTTTTATAGTTAAGTACGTACCCATAAAAGTGACTTTGGGGTGTGATAATTCTACCCAATACCCCATTTCTACCCCTAGTAAGTCATTGGTGAATATATAGATGAAGAGGAACTAAGTTCAGACAAGACCATCCTTTAATAGGTTAGAGGACAACGCAAAATTGAAGAGGTTCAATGAAAATAAATACCAAAATAAACACAATTTTCTAAAACATGAACAACATTAATATTTTATTTGAGAAAAAATAAAACCTTAACCCATTTTACAATAATAGATATAAAAATCCTCTATAGTATACTCCTATATGGGACCATAATGAGAATATTTCATACAATTTATCATGAAATATGATAAAATACTAAACAATATTTTCAATCAAAAGATACTCATAATTAACATGGGAATCACAAAAAATATTATCATAAGAATGACACCCATCCTAGGGCACTTATGGTAGATCTTACTATAAATTTATATATAAGTGTCATTGAAGTTAATGGTCTCATTGAGGGGATGCCAATGTGTGGTATTTATATACCAAAAATGAATAGATTTACTATAGGTTTCCCCACCATTCAAGTTTTCAACTTAATATGTAAAAAAATGAAAACACACTAAAATAAAAATACTACATTAATTAGGGAAAATCATTACCGTAGCTTCACCTAAAACCTTAAAATAGGGTTATTGAAGATTCTGAAAGGACACAAAATATAGATCTATCTAAGAAATCAAACAATTTATGTCCAAAAAAGTAAAACAAAATAAGTGGAAATATAAATGGGACATGTAAACTATTAATTAATCTCTAAAAATTCCTACACATAATCCTAATGGATGATATTAAAGTAAGGCCTTTATCCCATGAAGACAATTGTGTTATATACTTGGATTCTCCACACTAAAATCACACAAGGGATCACTTCATCATTGATGAAAACATAATAAAATAAGAATACAGTTTTAAATCACTACATTAACTACATCTAGTAGGTGGAAATCAATTTAAAATGTCTTGAGCACAACCTAATGGTAAAAAGGAATTTTGTTTAACTACTCTATCTTAATTTTAGGCTTAACTGATAGCTAGATTGGTTATACTCAAACTACAAGGAAAATTACTCTTAGAAACATCCCTTGAGATAAACTTTCCATAAATCCATGACTTCGGTATATTTGGTATATTTTTTATAACAAGAAATATAGAAACCCATCAAACTCACTTAAAAATTCAAAATAAAAGATCTAAATACAAATTAAAAAATAAAATCCAAAAAAGAGATCCCCAAATTAAACCATGAATATACACCCCTAAATAAATACATAATACTTACACCCAAAATATTTTCAAATCATAAAAAACTCATTTTTCTAAAACAATTAAACTTTGAAGATGTATACTTTTATTTTAAAAAAAATATTAGCTCTAAAAAATGAATTCCCTATTAAGGATATTTTACATAATTTGAAAATCCACTCAAAATAAAAAATATCTAAATGGAAAATTTAAACAAATCATAGAAAAATTTTAATTTAATAATATATAATCTTTATAAAAATAAAATTTTTAGTAAACTATAAAAAATTAATTTAATATAAACTTTCATGAAATTCACCTTTATCCAAGAACATTGTACAAATGCTATTATAAAATCAACCCATTTTGAATAATATTTATGAAACCTAAGGTATTTTCATCAATAAAACATAAAACCTTATTATAAAACCCAAATAATTTCCTAAAAATCTATTTTAAACATAAATATTTGCCTTTATAATATGAATCTAAACACTATAACACAAAATATTAATCATGGTTCAATAAAATTACATCAAAATATCCTATAATTCAATTTTATTCATTATTTAATAGGCAGGAAACATATCATAATCTAGATTAAAAATTGGTAAAAAAATTAATTCTAGAGGGATTAATAATTGTGCGTGGTTTTGATGCAAGGTTTTAAAGATTATGTACCAACTGTGAAACTGTATTTGGGAAGTTTACAGAACTATTCATGTGGTCTCTATCTAGTTTTCTAGACCATGTGATCTAATCATGCACCACTGGTTCTTCTTTTATATCCACCCAAAAACTATTAAAACCTAAAAATAACCAATATAAGTTCAATATAGATCACAACATAATCAATTTAGATCAAAATATATCAAAATAAATTTAAAAAAACATAGTTACATGACTCACATTCTAATTATTCTAGGTAACTTTAGTTTCATCATGAATGGAAGTAATTAGAAACCTACTCGTAAGTGAACTCTTGAGTTCTAATGATCCCATATCATGTCTATCATTACACCAAAAATAACAAGATAGATTTTTTATAATTTTTTAATGAATTGACTAGGATCATCCCCAAACTAGGCACCTAAACTGGTCATGGCAAGGAAAGAAGGGTGTTCCTAGTTCCCAGATGCTAGAAACTAGTTCTTGGGAATAAAAACATATATAATGGGGATGATCTATAAAAAAAGTAATAATAAACATATATTATAAATCTCTAGGAATACTGGAATAGTGTTTCCATATGTTATACTTCTAAGAAAAATTGAATAAATAGATTTAAAAAAAAATTGAAATAAAATGAGGCATGACAATACATAAACACCCAACTAAAAATAAATATAAAAATACTGATATAAACCACAATACAATGGCAGATAACACAAAAAAACATCTATGATACAAAATAAAAGAAGAATACCAGACGAACACCTCCATGAAACCACAAGGAAATCATCCTTCCTCAATATTAAAACTACCATAAGAACATATTTAAATAATAATTCCACAAACATGATCTCCTCAACAAACCTAAACGTATAAGAAGTCACTTGATTTAGATATATCGAGTGGTGTATATCAGGTGTGACAAAAAAATCCTAGTAAGATATATCTGAGAAAAGAATACATGAATTTACTTTATTAAAACATTTCATAAATTCAATTTTGAGATAAAATTATAAAATTAAATCCTTTTGTATTTTATAGAAAACAATTCATAACCATTCCAGAAATTCCTTTAAAAGCCTAAATATTTTCTAAAACCAAAAATGTATATTAACTTGAGAAATCCTTTTTAAATCACAATTTCCAAAGAAAAATTTAAACCAAATTTAGAAATATGATAATATAAACCCATAAGTATCCAAATGAGACATAAAATGAAAAATAAAATGTAAATGAACAAGATATAAAGTTGAAATAAAATAAAACATATACTAAACATGACTATAAAATAAGAAACATATTATAATAAACTAAAATAAGGGACAAAGTAAAATAATATAATTCATAAATAAACAATGAAGGACATGAAAAATAGTACTGTAAATAAAGTGAAGATGATAATGTAAACTAAGAAAAGTATTATAAATTAATATTTAACTTATATAGATACAATATTCAAGGTGCTCTAACACACTCACACTATCTTATGATTGAAAAAAAATCTATATAGGTACCTGTAGGACGCTATGAAATGTTTCATTATCCTTAATAATATTTATATAACCTCCATACAGTTTATGGGGGAAATATCAAATCCCAAGGAATATATACAATCTGAATCTTGAATGTAATAATGTTTAGTTTGTGTGGTGTAGTCTAATGCTAGGTGGGAATATCTGAAAACATAGAGGTACATGTTATAGTTCCTTAAATAAGAATATAGGGTTCCCGTGAAGTAGCTAATGGTGGTGTGAAAACATTTATCTTACTTAAAACCAAACATCAATCACATAACACTAATAAATTCTCATAATAACAATTATCATCCCTCCCCAACACCCCCTTTAAGTAAAAATCCCATTTGTAATCACATAAGAAAAATATATTATTCAATTCATTTCACAAAATACACAAAAATAATTAAAATATAAGAAAGGGATCAAACAAGGGTTCTATATCACAATAATTTGAAACACACTTTTTCTTTTGAAAGTGCCAAAATGGGCCTCTAATTTTTTTTCATGCACAACTAAATGGTTTTAGAACCTTTCTTTGAAACCATTTAAAAATAATAATATCCTTTGGAAAAGTTCATTGAGATAAAGAGAAACTTGAAATTTAAACCTGCACATCCAATATAATGAATACCCAACACTACTGGAATTTCGGCTATTTGTGACAATCCCCAGTCAGAAATAGACCATTGCAGAAAACGACGTCGCAACTAGTATTTTTTGTGACAGGTCTGTCTCAAAAAATACTATTGAGATAAGAAGCGGTCTCATCTCAAATATCTCTCCGATTAAATAAATTATATATACAAGAACCTATTACGATGGGCCTGTCAAAAAATGTATTTGCGACAGGATGAGGGCCCATTGTAAATAGCAATATGTTATAAACGTGTTGCGACATGCCCATTGTAAAAACCTTTTTTGCGATGGTAAAGTCACCCATCACAAATTTTTTTAACAAATATATATATAATCTATTTGCGACGGGTCCCATCGCAAAATTCCCCATCACAAATACTTAATAAAATAAAAAATATATATAATTATGATTAATGAAAAAATAATATTAATATTATTAAAATAAAAAAAATAATATTAAAAATCTCAATATTCATAAAAAAATATTTAAAAAATCATAAAATATTATTATTATTATTATTATTAAAATAAAAAATCATTAAAAAATATAATACTAATAATAAATAAAAAAATAAAAAAAATATAAATTATGCAATATTCGCACCAATATAAAAGAGAAAAACTATAAATAATTCATATTACAACAAATGTTCAATTCAAATGTTTTTAACAAAATAAAAAAAATCACTGGGGGGCTAGTCTTTAGTAGGAGATGGAGGATCTGTAGGAGATGGTGGAGAAAATTTCATCCCTAAACTATGAGTTAGACGACGCATGTACTCCATCTACACGTGTTGCTATTACTACTATCGACGCATGTCCTCCTCGTATTGTTGATGCATCTCTTCGCGTTGCTTCTACAAACTCTCCATAAGCTAAGTTTGATCTCGAAACTGCTCCTGATACTATGAGCCAGAAGATGATGACTCTCCACGAGCTCCTCTCGAGCTAGATGTCGACATCGTAGCAGTACCATAATAAGTCCCAGGAGTCAAAAGAGAGCTGATACCAACTACTCGGCCCTTCTAAAAGGCATAGTTGGTGGCCTACATCCATGCCACCTCATTGAAATGGTGGACACTAATTATTCATAATTATTCCTAATTATTCCTAATTATTTCAAAATTTTTACTATTTATTACTAATTATTACTAATTATTACTATTTATTACTAATTATTACTAATTTTTACTAATTATTACTAATTATTACTAATTAATACTATTTATTACTATTTATTACTAATTATTACAAATTATTACTAATTATTACTAATTATTACTAATTATTACTAATTATTACTAATTACTACTAATTATCACTAATTATTACTAATTATTACTATTTACTACTATTTACTACTATATTAGTATTTATTACTATTTATTACTATTTATTAGTTTTTATTAGTATTTATTAGTATTTATTACTAATTATTACTAATTGCTACTAATTATTACTATTTATTAGTATTTATTACTAATTATTACTAATTATTACAAATTATTACCATTTATTAACATTTATTACTATTTATTACTATTAATTACTATTTATTAGTATTTATTAGTATTTAATAGTATTTATTAGTATTTATTACTATTTATTACTATTTATTAGTATTTATTACTATTTATTATTATTTATTACTAATTATTACCATTTATTACTAATTATTACTATTTATTAGTATTTATTACTATTTATTAGTATTTATTACTAATTATTTTGTATTTATTACTAATTATTACTAATTAATACTATAACGACCCATAATTTACATACATTGTTATTACTTCAGAATTGAAGCACACTTATTACAACATATAACAAAACCAGGAAAGGACCGTATAGGTATAGTGTCTTTAGAAACTGGGAAACATAAACAACTGGTTCATAAAGCGTCTACACTGTCTCCCATTTATTTCATCATATCTATATTCTCTTTTGGCATATCTTACTTAATAACCTTCTTCCTGACCTGGGGAAAGAAAACATACAAAAGGGTGAGCTCAAATGCTCAGTAAGGGTAAACAAAAGAAATATCAATCACATCATATACATAAGAACATAACTTTTGGAAATCTTAACCTGCAAAAGAAATCATAATCTCATAACATGGGATAAATCATAGTAGTGAAATGTAATCATAACTTAAAACATGAATATTTGTGGCATACACACATAATCATAGAGAATCATTTCTTATTAGTCAAGGCTCATTTCCAAGACTATCTTAGTGGACAAAGTCCATTTCTGAACCGAGTTCACTCCTCGTTTCAGTCCTGTTTCACTGAACCAGTTTAACCTGCCGTTCCGTCCATGTCTATCTCATGAGATATAAAATCTTTACCCAATGCATTGGAGGGAGATATAGGTCCCACCCATCTCATAATGACACCATTCTTATGTGTGCCACAAAATCAGAAACCATACATCATAGCATAACCCATGTAATAAAAATGGGAATCTTAAACATCGTGACATCATAAAACAATTCATATAAGATAAAGGAATTCATAAAAATATAATTCCATCATAACATAATCAAATCAATGTAATAATAGGGATAGAAACAGAACCCTTTATTATCTTAGATGGAAAATAATTTTGATAAAACACTTGAACTCCATTCTTGAGGAAAATATCCTTTCTACTTCAAAAACATTTTTCCTTTCTTAACATGTCATACAATTTTAAACTAAAAGAAGTTGATTAAAAATAAACTTGAAAACTTGTAAGGGAAGCTTCTTTGAAATAATTTTTTAAAAATCCATTCATGTCGTATAAGTTAAAAAAAACATTCTTCGTACTTTTGTCAGAAAATTCAAAAAGTACCTCGTACGAAAAACGAAAAAAGATTCCTTTCATATCCTTTACTAAAAACTCACCGAAGGGTAAAATTAGATTTAAAAAATTGTAGGTGGATGGAAATAATATTACATATTGAGGAAACATGGATGTGGATGATAAAATACACCACAGTAAATGCCAAAGTATAAACAATCTCGGATAAAAATGAGATTGTGATATTTCCCTTACCTTAGGACCGATATGCTTTGTATGTATCCGAACCTCCTGTATAATGATTTAAATAATGTTATTGACTTATTCCAGAATCATACTCATTGTTATGATATCACATATGGTCATATTCTTAGCTTCTTATTAGTAATATTTCATTACAACTTGTTATTCGGGTGTTTATTACTTTTTGTTCTTATGCATGTTTTGTCGAAACAATTCTTATTCTTCTCTTTAGGTTATAGATACCTCATTTATAGATTGTTATTAGTGTAATATATATCATATTCATTCATTCAATTCATTTATATAATCATTATGCAATGAAGATCATGTAGAACGAGTCGCATCACATCGTGGAGACGGTATTCCGTACGTACGCACGAGCGATGATATCGTTCCCATGATCATGGAATTATATTGGAGTGTATGTATACTATTTCAGAATCAATATCACTTTACAATAATCATATATAGTCATTATTTACACCATTATACCCATCCAAGTAAGGTGGTGGTGGAAAATATATTACACCACGACGTGAAGACGATATTCCGTACGTACGCACGTGCGGTGATTTCATTTTCCGTTGGATGGATAGATGGTGAAATAGGGTTGTTTCATACTTATAATAACATATCAGTATATGAGTGATACTGATGTTATTACTTCATAATGAAAAAACTAAAGAAGAAGAAGTGGAAGAAGAAATAAAGATGAAAGAATCGGTAACGGACATTACCTCTTCTTTGAAGTGCTTCTTTGAGACCTCCTTTTAGGGAAGTAAAATTGGTCTTTGAGGAAGACCAGTAACTCTAGGATGTCTCCTTGAAAGTGTAGAGGAGAAAGTGTCAGGGGTTTCTCGAGCTTGAAGGCTCAAAGTTGTGTGAGGAAGAGGGGGAGGAGGTGCCCTTTTATATGGGAGGAGAGGGGCTCCTTTGGAAAAACTAAAAATATTATTTTATTATAAAGTTAAGTTCGGTTTTAAATAGCTCCAAATTTATTTATTTCTAAGATAAGGTGGGTATGGGTCTAAATCCTCTCATCCAATAGAATTTAGACAAGTTTAGGTTCCTATTTTAACCTTATCATTTAGATTTAACATTAAGTTAAATAATTTTACTTTTACCGCGTCTTCTTGTGTTCTTATACTATAAGGTTAATAAACTTACTATAACAATCCAAACGAACCCCAAGTTGTTTATTATTAATATATATAAACATATCTAAGTGATTTTTCCGAACCTTAGATTTTTAGGAATAAAATAACAATTAATAATATAATATTTGTTTTAAAAACTATTTTAATTCAATTTTGACACTATTTAGTAATTGATTTTTTTGAAAATAATAACAGAATGATTAGTTCGAAAAAACTTAATTAAATCAATACTAACATGTTATATTAACCTAGAAAATTAGTGGAATTCATAAAAAGTCTCAAATTACATTTATTTGGGTATTTATAACATCAATTATGTCAATATTTCATTAATAAGATAATTACTGTATCATCTTTGTGTCATAAATAAATTAAATTATTTAATGTCTAAAAATTAAAAATAAAATAAAATTATGTAGGAAATATTTGTATCTTTCTAATGAATATTTATAGTCGAATTTATCTTATATATAACCTTATATTAAAAATTATTTACTTATTAAACTTTGATTTTAACTATTTTAACCCTTCTTTAAATAAATTAATAATAAATGTCCTAATCTAATCCAAGTGGGCCTAAATGGTCATATTTTATTCCTAAGTTTGTTTTTGGTCGAATTAAACTTATCCAATAGAATTAGGACTTGTTTTAGGGTAATAATAATATCATTTTTACCCTTAATTACCATATTCACTTTTAACCGTGGTAAATAAAAGTAAAAAGTTACTATTCACCAAAAATTATTCTCATCTCATTGAACCACACTTTACTTACTGACATCAACCGTGTCTCTCGGATTTTTGAAATTCCACTCACAGAAGCGGTAAAATTAAGTTTTATGAAAAATTCAGTTTTTTAACTACCACTTAGTGGTTTCACTATTCATCAAAAATTGAAAGTTTTCAGAAAAATACCAAAATTTCACCCTAGGATAATTTCGATATTCCGAATCCAAAAATGAAGTCCATTTTGAAAAATAAAATTTATAAAATTTAAAAAAGTGGTTATTACTATTCATAATGGCTAGTTTTAATAATATTTTATTAGCATATCATTGTTTAGTGAAACTCGGTATTGCGTACGACGCAAGCTATCAAGGAAGGTCGCGATTTCGTGTAAAGCAAGTCAAGCAAGTGTTGTGTGTAGAAAAAGATTCCTTTGATGATTTTTATAACATAAAAGTCTCGGGTGTTACATTCTACCCCCCTTAAAATGAATTTCGCCCTCAAAATTCGTCACTTTGTAACAAACAGATGAGGATACCTCTCCCTCATCATATCCTCAAGCTCCAATGTAGCTTATTATAATTGGTGGTTCCTCCATAAAACTTTCACCAATTGAGTGGTCTTGTTTCGTAGGACTTTTTCGCTACGATCCAGAATCTCTATCGACTGTTCTTCATAAGAAATATCCTGCTCCAGCGGTACAACTTCTGAGCTGAGTACATGTGAAGGATCAGGTATGTACTTTCTAAGGAGAGATACATGGAACACATCGTGAACTTGAGAGAGATTCGGTGGAAGCGCCAATCGATAATCTACCTTCCCAACACGATCCAGTATTTCGAAAGGACCGATATATCTAGGGCTCAACTTCCCCTTCTTTCCAAATCTCATGACCCTCTTCCAGGGAGATATTCGTAAGAACACTTTATCACCCACTTCAAAATCTAGGTATTTTCTTCGGTTTTCGGCATAACTTTTCTGTCGACTCTGAGCTGCTCTTACGTGTTGTTGAATAGATCTGACCTTTTCTTCCATTTCATCAACGAGATCGGGTCCTAATAGCTTTCTTTCCCTAACTTCCTCCCAGCAAGTTGGAGTCCTACATTTCTTTCCATAGAGAGCTTCATAAGAAGCCATCTGAATACTGGAGTGAAAGCTATTATTATAAGAAAATTCCACCAAAGGTAGGTGTTGATCTCAACCACCTTTGAAATCCATAGAGAAAGCTCTCAACATATCTTATAAAGTTTGAATCGTCCTCTCATACTGACCGTCTGTCTGAGGATGATAAGCAGTGCTGAAACTCAACTCTGTATCCAGAGTATGTTGAAGACTTCGCCAGAACTTCGAGGTAAATCTCGGATCCCGATCAGATATAATAGAAAGTGGTACTCCATGCAATCTTACCACTTCCTTTACATATATCCGGAAAATCTGATCCAGAGAAAAATCCTCTCTAATAACAATGAAGTGTGCAGACTTTGTAAGACGATCCACTATGACCCAGATAGCATTATTGCCTTTGGATGTTTTAGGAATTCTTGTGACAAAGTCCATAGTGATGTTTTCCCATTTCCATTCGGGTATGGGTAATGGTTGTAACATCCCCTTAGACTTCTGTCTCTCAGCTTTAACTTGTTGAAAAACCAAGCATTGAGAGACATATTCAGCAACATCTCTTTTCATGCAATCCCACCAGAAGTACTCTTTCAGGTCCCTATAAATCTTCGTGATTTCAGGATGAATAGAGAATGAAGAAATATGAGCCTCATCCAGCATCTCCTTCTTTAATTCGGGGATGGGAGGAACACAAACCTGATTCCTGAACTTTATTATCCCATCACAATCAAGGTTGAATTCAGGAACATTTCTCACCTTATTTTGTAACTCGACATCTTCATTTTGTGCCTCTTTAATCTTCACATGTATAGATGGTTGAACATTCATTTGAGAAAGATACGATTTTCCCCTTTTATTATAATTCCAAGATCTATCCTTTGTAAATCCATAAATATTGGATCTTTTGTGATCCTTATCATGGATAAACTGGCATGGTCTTGTCGACTTAATGCATCTGCCACCTTTTTTGCTTTCCCAGGGTGGTAATTAATTGAGCAGTCGTAATCCTTAATCAGCTCCAACCATCTTCTTTGGCACATATTCAGCTCCTTTTGTGTGAAAATATACTTTAAACTTTTATGATCAGCATAAATATCACACCTTTCACCATAAAGGCAATTCCTCCAAATCTTTAATGCAAAGATTACCGCAGCTAACTCCAAATCATGAGTTGGGTAATTTTGCTCATGTATTTTCAACTGTCGTGAGGCATAAGCTATCACCATATCATTTTGCATAAGAACACACCCCAATCCCTTCTTGTATGCATCACTTTAGATCACAAACCTTTCTCCACTACAAGTCAGTGTGAGAACAGGTGCACTGGATAACCTTATTTTCAACTCCTTGAAATTCTCTTCACATTCCTCCATCCAAACAAACTTAACTCCTTTCCGAGTCAACTTGGTGAGTGGATTAGATAATCGTGAAAAATCTTTCACAAAACGTCGATAATATCCAGCCAAACCAAGAAAACTTCGGATCTCAGTTACTTTTGTTGGTCTCGACCATCTTTCGATAACCTCTGTTTTTGCTGGATCCACAGATATCCCCTCTTTTGAGATTATGTGACCCAAAAATGAAACTTTTTGAAGCCAAAATTCACACTTGGTAAATTTGGAATAAAGCTTCTCCTTTCTCAGGGTCTTCAATATAATTCTCATGTGATCTTCATGTTCTTCCTTGATCTTTGAATAGACAAGAAAATCGTCTATAAAGACTACCACAAATTGATCAAGATATTCTCTAAAGACTCTATTCATTAGATCCATGAAGATAGTAGGGGAATTAGTAAGACCAAATGGCATCACTATAAATTTGTAGTGTCCATACCTTTTACGGAAAGCCGTCTTTTGTATATCCTCCCTTTTGACCCTTAATTGATGATACCCTGAACGAAGATCAATCTTGGAAAAGTATTGAGCTCCGCGTAGTTGGTCAAATAGGTCATCAATGCATGGGAGAGGATATTTGTTCTTGATAGTGATCTTGTTAAGTTCTCGATAATCAATGTAGAGTCTCATTGATCCATCTTTCTTCTTAACAAACAGAATAGTTGCTCCCCAAGGTGATGCACTAGGGCGTATGAACCCCTTATCAAGATTCTCTTGGAGTTTCTTCTTCAATTCCTACAACTCAATTGGGGCCATTCTATAAGGTTTCTTTGAAATAGGAAAATCATCCAGTACGAGTTCTATTGAAAACTCAACTTCACGATTCGGTGGAAGACCCGGTAATTCCTCTGGAAATACATCATCAAACTCCCGTACAATGGGAATATTCTTAATCATGAGTTTCTCACCAACCATTTGAGATAAATAACCTTCATTTAGTGGAATCAATACCCATAAAATGGAAGAAATTTCCACTGGAAGGTTATGTTCATCCTTGCATTGATAGACGATCATAGATTGATCTAGAATATGAAATGTGACTTCCCTTCTTTGGAAATTGATATGATCTCGATGTAGAGAAAGCCAATCCATGCCAAGAATCACATCAAATTCCACTATAGGAAGGATCACAAGATTTGCAGGAAGCACTTTCCCACAAACTTCAATCAAAGAAGAATTATAAACTTTTGATACGACTGTTATGCCATTAGGGGTTGTCACAGCTAACTCAACATCTAACTGTTGAGGTAATACGATGATATCCTTAGAAAATTATTCAGAAATAAAGGAGTGGGTGGATCCAGAATCAAATAAAACATTTTCTACTTTAGAGTGGATGGTAAGTGTACCTTTCACCACATCGTTATCTTACTCCACATCGTTGATAGAAATTGCATGTGACTTTCCTTTTTCTTTAGCCTTAAGAGTTTGTTGACGTCAATCATCATCATCAACCCTTAGATTTGGGCATTGATTGGCATAATTCCCCATCTCCTTGCACTTGAAACATTGAAGTGTAGTAGGGTCATTCTATGTATCCCTTCTTTTGTTTTCATCATTAGACATCTTCTTCCCATCAATGCGGCATTCAAATGCCCGATGACCTTCCTTTCCACATTTGAAACATTTACTTGTACCTTTAAGACAACTCCCTCCATGTTTCTTTCCACACTTTGAGCATAAGGGAAATCTCATCTTCTTTTTAGTGTGCTCTTTAGATTTTCCTTTGAATTCCATTTTCCTCTTCTTATCAAACCCATATGACTGATGGGTTACTCCAATCTCTATCTCGACTTTGAGAGCACATCAAACGATTTCCTCGTAGCTATTGAAGTCCCTTATGGCAAACGCCCTTCGAAGACTTGGTTTTAAGCCACTAAAGAATAGATAGATCTTACTCTCAGGTTGGATAATAATACCAGAAGCGTACCTTGCAAGTCTTGTAAAATTTGCTTCATAAGTACCAACAGATTCATCATCCTTTTGCTTCAGTTCAAGAAACTATTTCTCCATTTTTGTTCGGAGAATACGAGGGAAGTACTTATTGAAAAATAAGTTCTTGAACAAGTCCCATTCCATGGACTCAATTTCAACCCTTTGCCTCGTATTCTTAATAAGATTCCACCATTGATCAGCATCTCCTTCCAAACGATACACTACTAGGATGACTTTATCATGTTCAGAACATTGAAGAACTGAAAATATCTTTTCAGTAGTACTAATACATTGTTCAGCAACTAATGGATCAGTAGACCCGCTGAAAGAAGGTGGACGCTGCCTCATGAAGGATTCAACAGAATGTTGCTCCTTCCTTTGCTCGTTTGGATGTCCTGCATGATTCATAGCTTGAGAAAGTTGTGTGAGAATGGCTACAAGATTTTTAATTCCGGCTCCCATAACTTTTGGTTGCTCTGGGGGACAATCATTGCATTTCCCGTCGCATTCCGCATTAACATGGTTCCTTCAGGTTCCAACCATTAACTAAAACCAAGAAAAATAGTGTGAGTAACACTAATTATAATAGGAAAACCACATAATCAGGAAAAAAATTTCACACTTAATGTCTTATCCTAGGTTATTCATGGTCATTTCTAAAATACTAAGATTGTGGTCTATGCTTAGAATTATCCTTAGGGTTCTTACTAAGGCTTTCACATCCTAGTTTCCAAAGGTTGACTATACCTTTCCTCTAATACCAACTATAACGACCCATACTTTACATACATTGTTATTACTTCAGAATTGAAGCACACTTATTACAACATATAACAAAACCAGTAAAGGACCGTATTGGTATAGTGTCTTTAGAAACTGGGAAACATAAACAACTGGTTCATAAAGCGTCTACACTGTCTCCCATTTATTTCATCATATCTATAGTCTCTTTTGGAATATCTTACTTAATAACATTCTTCCTGACCTGGGGAAAGAAAAAATACAAAAGGGTGAGCTCAAATTCTCATTAAGGGTAAACAAAAGAAATATCAATCACATCATATACATAAGAACATAACTTTTGGAAATCTTAACCTGCAAAAGAAATCATAATCTTATAACATGGGATAAATCATAGTAGTGAAATGTAATCATAACTTAAAACATGAATATTTTTGGCATACAAACATAATCATAGAGAATCATTTCTTATTAGTCAATGCTCATTTCCAAGACTATCTTAGTGGACAAAGTCCATTTCTGAACCGAGTTCACTCCTCGTTTCAGTCCTGTTTCACTGAACCGGTTTAACCTGCCGTTCCAGCCATGTCTATCTCACGAGATATAAAATCTTTACCCAATGCATTGGAGGGAGATATAGGTCCCACCCATCTCATAATGATACCATTCTTATGTGTGCCACAAAATCAGAAACCATACATCATAGCATAACCCATGTAATAAAAATGGGAATCTTAAACATCGTGACATCATAAAACAATTCATATAAGATAAAGGAATTCATAAAAATATAATTTCATCACAACATAGTCAAATAAATGTAATAATAGGGATAGAAACAGAACCCTTTATTATCTTAGATGGAAAATAATTTTGATAAAACACTTGAACTCCATTCTTGAGGAAAATATCCTTTCTACTTCAAAAACATTTTTCCTTTCTTAACATGTCATACAATTTTAAACTAAAAGAAGTTGATTAAAAATAAACTTGAAAACTTGTAAAGTAATCTTCTTGGAAATAATGTTTTAAAAATCCATTCATTCCATATATGTTAAAAAAAACATTCTTCGTACTTTTGTCGGAAAAGTCAAAAAGTACCTTGTACGAAAAATGACAAAAGATTCCTTTCATATCCTTTACTAAAAACTCACCGAAGGGTAAAATTGGATTTAAAAAATTGTAGGTGGATGGAAATAATATTAAATATTTAGGAAACATGGATGTGCATGATAAAATACACCCCAGTAAATGCCAAAGTATAAACAATCTCAGATAAAAATGAGATTATGATATTTCCCTTACCTTCGGTTTGATATGCTTTATATGTGTCCGAACCTCTTGTATAATGATTTAAATAATGTTATTGACTTATTACAGAATCATACTCATTGTTATGATATCACATATGGTCATATTCTTAGCTTCTTATTAGTAATATTTCATTACAACTTGTTATTCGGGTGTTTATTACTTTTTGTTCTTATGCGTGTTTTGTCGAAACAATTCTTATTCTTATCTTTAGGTTATAGACACCTCATTTACAGAATGTTATTAGTGTAATATATATCATATTCATTCATTCAATTCATTTATATAATCATTATGCAATGAAGATCATGTAGAACGAGTCGCATCACATCGTGGAGACGGTATTCCGTACGTACGCACGAGCGATGATATCGTTCCCATGATCATGGAATTGTGTTGGAGTGTATGTATACTATTTAAGAATCAATATCACTTTAAAATAATCATATATAGTCATTATTTACACTATTATACCCATCCAAGTAAGGTGGTGGTGGAAAATAGATTACACCACGGCGTGGAGACAGTATTCCGTACATACGCACGCGCGGTGATTTCATTTTCCGTTGGATGGATAGATGGTGAAATAGGGTTGTTTCATACTTATAATAACATATCAGTATATTAGTGATACTGATGTTATTACTTCATAATGAAACAACTAAAGAAGAAGAATTGGAAGAAGAAATAAAGATGAAAGAATCGGTAACGGACATTACCTCTTCTTTGAAGTGCTTCTTTGAGACCTCCTTTTAGGGCACTAAAATTGGTCTTTGAAGAAGACCATGACCTCTAGGATGTCTCTAGGGAAGTGGAGAGGAGAAATTGGCAGGGGTTGGACGAGCTTGAAGGCTCAAAGTGGTGTTAGGAAGAGGGGGAGGAGGTTCCCTTTTATAAGGGAGGAGAGGGGCTCCTTTGGAAAAACTAAAAATATTATTTTATTATAAAGTCAAGTTCGGTTTTAAATAGCTCCAAATTGATTTATTTCAAAGCTAAGGTGGGGATGGGTCAAAATTATCTCATCCAATATAATTTATACAAGTTTAGGTTCCTATTTTAACCTTATCATTTATATTTAACATTAAGTTAAATAATTTTACTTTTATCGTGTCTTCTTGTGTTCTTATACTATAATGTTAATAAACTTACTATAACAATCCAAAAGAACCCCAAGTTGTTTATTATTAATATATATAACCTTATATAAGTCATATTTTCTGAACCTTAGATTTTTAGTAATAACATAACAATTAATAATATAATATTTTTTTTAAAAACTATTTTATGTCAATTTTGACACTATTTAGTAATTGATTTTTGTGAAAATCATAACAGAATGATTAGTTAGAAAAAACTTAATTAAATCAATACTAACATGTACTATTAACCTAGAAAATTAATGGAATTCATAAAAAGTCTCAAATTACATTTATTTGGGTATTTATAACATCAATTATGTCAATATTTAATTAATAAGATAATTATTGCATCATGTTTGTGTCATAAATAAATTAAATTATTTAATGTCTAAAAATTACAAATAAAATACCATTATGTAGGAAATAGTTTTAGCTTTCTAATGAATATTTATAGTCTAATTTATCTTATATATGAACTTATATTAAAAATTAGTTACTTATTAAACTTTGATTTTAACTATTTTAACCCTTCTTTAAATAAATTAATAATAAATGTCCTAATCTAATCCAAGTGGGCCTAAATGGTCATATTTTATTCCTAAGTTTGTTTTTGGTCGAATTACACTTATCCAATAAAATTAGGACATGTGTTAGGGTAATAATAATATCATTTTTACCCTTAATTACCCTATTTACTTTTAACCGTGGTAAATAAAAGTAAAAAGTTACTATTCACCAAAAATTATTTGCATCTCATTGAACCACATTTTACTTACTGACATCAATCGTGTCTCTAGGATTTTTGAAATTCCACTCACAGAAGAGGTAAAATTAAGTTTTATGAAAAATTCGGTTTTTTAACTACCACTTAGTGGTTTCACTATTCATCAAAAATTGAAAGTTTTCAGAAAAATACCAAAATTTCACCCTAGGATAATTTCGATATTCCGAATCCAAAAATGAAGTCCATTTTGAAAAATAAAATTTATAAAATTTCAAAAAGTGGTTATTACTATTCATAACGGCTAGTTTTAATTATATTTTATTAGCATATCATTGTTTAGTGAAACTCGGTATTGCGTACGACGCAAGCTATCGAGGAAGGTCGTGATTTCGTGTAAAGCATGTCGAGCAAGTTTTGTGTGTAGAAAAAGATTTCTTTGATGATTTATATAACATAAAAGTCTCGGGTGTTACAAATACTATTTATTACTAATTGTAAATATTTATTACATTTCTAATTATTACTAATTAGTGTTAATCACTATTAATTACTACAAAATACAGCTACTAATTACTAATTACCACTATTTATATACATTACAAATTATCGTTAATAATTATTAATTATTAATAATTACTAAGAATTTGAACTAATAATTTAATTTTATTATTACAAATAAATACTGATGAGAAAAAAATTTAAATCTTGCTTAATTACAACTAATCAACAATAATTAAAATTAATATAAAAAATGAAATAAATACTAAATGAAATAAAACATAAATACCATTAAACTTGATCTCTTATAATTGTAGACGACTTCACAACTTCTTCGTAAAAAAAACTAACTCTCAAAATTTTTCACTTTAAAATTAGAGTTTACAGAAGCAATGGAAGAAGGAATTCAGGAGGAGAGAAGAAAAAATAGATGGAGGGTATATATAGGTTAGATTAGTTGTGACGGGACAATTTGTGATGGAATCACATTACAAATAGTACTTTAAGTGACGGGGTCTATCGCCAATAACTTCAGCCTCATTAATTACGGTCGGTAGTTATAAGTTTATTTGCGACGGGCCCTGTCGCAAACGATAACCTGCCAATACACTATTTTTGATAGGATGTTGTCCTGTCACAAATAGGTTTTTACCACCGCCCGTTATTTACGATGAGACCTGTCGCAAATACCCTCCGAGGGTTGAACTAGTTGCGACAGTGGACCCCCCATCGCAACTAGTTCTTACCATCTCCCAGTATTTGCGACGGGCGGTGCCTACCCATCAAAAATACTCTTTCGCGCGTATTGGCGCAGTTTTCACGCCAAACCACGTGAAAGATTTTGCCACATGGCGGCTATTCCTATCGCAAATAAGAGGTTATTTGCGACGGGTTGATTGTCCCGTGACAAATAACCCATCACAAAAAATGGTTTTTCCCATAGTGCAATTACAAATCATCATTAAATAACATTAAGACTACCATAAACATAAAACAAACAAAATAAATATACTAACATATTAAATAAACTTATTAAAATCAAGTAATGTTGAAATTATAACAAACACTTACATAAAAATCCTAATTATTGTCAAGTAAAATCAAAAAATTCTAAAAAAATAATTTTAATTTCCAAATTGTAATTAAAGAGCCTCATATGAATTTTAACAAACACAAGTAAGTATAATTTATATATTTCATAAGTATTGGAACAAAAATTCATTAAACCCCTTTATATTTTGAACTATAAAACCATGAGTCCTTCATAGTTGATAATATATATTCACTATACTTCATTAAATAATATTTTTTTTGGAAAACAAATATAGAAAAACCAATAATTACATATCATATTATGGAATGGAAATCGAATGGAAACACCTACCTTAATGATAAGGAAACACATATCCTTTGATGAAAAATGGTATATAAGGTCTCATGAGAAGCTTCTCATTCCCTAAACATCAAAATTATTATGTTTATATCAACCCTAAACATGTATTTCATCCATCATGGCTATTATAGTTAAAGAAAGAGGAGGACAAAATGAAGAAATGGAAGGAGAAGAAGAGAATAGAAAGAAAAGGAAGAAAATAAGGGTTTACCTTGTAGAAAAAAATAAATCTATACTAGAACCATGATGGCGGGGGTAAATACTAGATAATAATTCCCTTATATATCCCATTTAAATAGGACATGTAATAGGAAAACCATAATTAATAATCACTTGAAATGATAAAAATTCAAACTTTTCATTTGGTCCCAAGTTTTACCCACATGATTTACCAAACTATGTAAAAATTGTGCGAGATCTACTAGATTCAATGTTCCTAATACCCCCACACATTACCCAAAAAGTTTACATATAAATATAACAAACAAAAAGTTTACATATACATATAACAACCATCCTTCATGAAAAAAGTGTCAAAAAAATCAAAAAAACACACAAACAATTCGAACTCAAGGGTTCATATTTTAATATAATTATATACCCTTAAAAGTAGGCTTGGGTGTGAGATATAGTGTATTATTACTTGGTTTTTTATGTATTTAATCTTAATATTTAGGTATGGTTGTGATGAGTTTAATGTGGTACATGATGATACGATGATGTGGTTGTGAAATGGTTTCCTAGATTATCAAGATGACTTATGGAAGTGATCAAAGCACCAGGACATAAGAAATTATGGGTGGGGTGACTAGTTTAGTGGTAAAGTGGATATTAGGTACCTTTGAAATATATATAAGTTTGATATTATGTTACTTATTTTTTTTAACTTGGTGAGTGAGACTTAGAGATGTTTGGTTATTATTCACCTAATTTAGCTAACATGTTGATTTATTATGTTTATTAATTAGTCTTTAATATACTTCTTCCACATTTTCATGAGGGGTTTTGATGGGGATTCAATTGAGTATACTTGTTTACTCACACACACAAACACACACAGACACACATATATGATTTTTAGGTATTCAAGAGCTACTTAGTGATTGAGCTAGGCATAACTAGCTCGTAGTTGTCATTTCGGAGCTGCTAGTGTTTACGACCACTACCTTGGCCAGGTCTATGGATTATCACATTCTATTTTTACATTTTATTACATTTAATGTATTTGTATGGATATTTATTTATGTATGGACTTGATTTTTGGTTTATCTTATTCTTGCAATACATTGAGGTTAATTCCACCCATTTGTATGCATTTTATACCCTTGGTGATAGTTTATAAACCATAGCCCATTAGAGGTGGGATTCAGGGGTTAATCTAATCTTCAATTCCATCCCAAGATAGGTACTAGTAGACATGGATAATGATATAGTGGCATAAAATATTCTAGTTGAGATATGGGATTGAGTTTGGAGATAGGAATTGGTGAGAACATCATGGATTAGTAGGGAAATGATATCATTTGAACTTAGCACATGGTATGAGATAGGGATACTGAAAAGGACCTGGGATATTTTGGATTCCTATTATCAGATGCAATGAACCTAAGTTTACTCAATGTTCTAAGAGAATAGATTCAACTTATAGGGTAGAGACCTAGGTAAGGATCATGGATTAATATTATTTGATCCTATGATTGAATGGGGTAGAAATGAGAATTCGGATGAGCCTTAATTTATTAATCTTAAGTATTACATAACATATTTTTCATGATTTTATAAAAATTATTCCTTTATAGGTATCTCTCTAGGTCAATTACCTCATTAGTTTCTTACTGATGATGTCTAGCACAATGTGCTAGCAAATCGCCAAAGAGTTGAGATCAATGATGATGATACTTGGAGGGTGGAACTTTGAGGGTTTTAGTACCTGATTCTATAGAAGTATAAGGTATCATTTTCATATCAAGAGATTGAGGACTAGTTAGAGGAGTAATATATTTCCTTAACATGATTCATGCTCAGAGGAAGTACTGGATTCTATTTTTTCAGTATGATGTATGGGGAAACTCAACTATGGTGGCTTTTATTCCTTAAGGATCACAAAGAGTTCTCTATTTCATTAGAGATATTTCATGATCATTTCAAGAATGATTTTATTTCATTATCCTTAAAGGTGACTAATCAATGGTATATTCTTATTCTCTACTAGGGGATTTCTAGTGTTCATGAATTTAGCATCCATTTCAAAAACCTCTTGTATTAATTTTTAGAGATTTTACTTGATGAGGAGAGTATAGAAAGGAATTTTGAGGAGGCATTGTATCTAGAGATCCAATTTCAAGTCACCTCATTTATATTATATATATATATTTAGTTGTTGTAGAAGGTGTAAATCATTGAGAGGATGTTGTATAGGTTAAGATCTTCATGGGATGGGATTCATTAAGACTCTCCATAGAGTAGAGTAATGGAAAGAGTTTCTCAGTCACCTAGTCAGATAAATTATCAGATAGTGGGGATTTGGATCCAACCTTCTTTATTAAATTTCCCTAGAGTTGTTAGTTCTTAAAACCCTATCATGAGGTCAGACATGGGATCTTTATACTTAGTTTATGTCCATTGAAAACATAAGTGATTGAATTTTTTCAATAGTCAATGTGGGGATAGCGACCCTCTTCAAGATTATCCATTGTATTAGTATCCTTTGAAGCATCCATAATAGTAGAGTGCTCTAGGTTATGATAAAAAGAGAGGGTAAAATGTGGGAATAGGAAAACCTCTTGATACCCCTCTTACTCAATGATATAGAGAAGAGTGTGTCTATAGAGTTTATCGCCACCAGGACCAGATAGGCCGCAAAGTTGGAAGTTTTTATATGAATTTCTTATTATTGGTAGTCCCAGGAGATCCAGATGTTGTGAAAGGTATATAATTCTTATATTCTAATTGGGTGTATTATTTATTTCATATATGATACATACATTCCTTTATTACACCCTACTTAGTTAATGCCCAAGGACATGAGGTGGAGAAGCTTCAAGTTCCATTGGTGCTGACAATGCCAGTTAGAGGTCAAGTTATCATGTATGTTTTATGTTGAGATTTTGAGATAATGTTGGGGTGGTATCACAATTAAATATATTTCCCATGTTTATTAATACATACATATGATTTTATCCTTATCATAGACTATATGTATTTAGTACATGCTATTATTGATTGTTTTAGGAGGAAATTTATATTCTACAATTCCAATATAGAGCATGTCATGTTTTTCAGTGAGAGAGATATTTAGATGAGTTAGAGATGGGGTGAGTCCCTATATTCTTTGATGTTAAAGCTCATATTTATTTCAATGGAGGATCAAATAGTGGTGTTTCTATACTTAGTAGAAGAGTACCTTGATTTATTTACTAAAGAGGTTGTGAAACGATCACATCAATGAGATATTTAGTTTGGGATGGAGTTAAAGTTAGATATAGTTATGATATCAATGTCTCTATATAGGATAGTTATTTATGAGTTATAGAATCTATGGATTCAAAATAATGATCTTCTAAATAGAGGTTTCATTTGACCTAGTGTGACTCGTTTGGGTGCTCTGGTCCTATTTACAAAGAAGATAAATGACAATATATGATTGTGTATCGGTTATAATCACTTGAATCAGGTGTCCGTGAACAACGAAAATACACTCCTATATATTGATGATATTTTCATTTAGATGAAGGGATCTAATTTATTTTTAAAGATATATTTTATTTTAGGATATTATTTGATGCTAGTAAAGGATGAGGATGTCCTAAATAAAAACTTTAGATGTCAGTATGGACACTGAAGATCACGGTGATGCCCTTCAATGTTATAAACTCCCCATAAATGTTCATGGGACTGACGAAATCTGCGTTCAATGAATTTATGGATCAATTTTTAGTGTTTTTAATTAATTACATCCTTATGTATTCTATTTCATAGGAGGATCACACTGAGAATCTGTGGGGGTGGTTTAGGATTTCTTCAATGTCATCAGTTGTTAGGGAAGATATTGAAGTTTAAGTTATGGGATTGTGAGGTTTATTTATTATGTCATGTTATGTATCATTAAGGAGTAGTTGTGGAACCTTCAATGACCAAGGATGTTTTTTCTAAGTCATCCCTCAATAATTTCATGGAGTTTCAAAGGCTCCTTGATCTTTTTTGCTTCTATAGGATTTTTATACCCAACATCTCTTGGATTATAACTCCATTTGAGAGATATTACCAAAAGGGATCAAGAACTGTTATCAACTAACCAGTTCCTATACTAATTTTAGTATTTTAAGGATAATATAGTAAATTATTGATTTCATCATTTTCTAGAGGAGGGATCTATGTTTCAAGATTATTGATACACTTCTCATATTGGTAGGATTTCATTATGATGTTATAGAGAGTTGTTATCTCCTATGGGTATCGATATTTATGGCCTCAAGAGTATAACAATTCTACCCATGAACTTTATATTACTATATTTCTATTTTATCTGAAGTTATGGTGACATTACATCATTAATGAACACTTTTTGGTCCCATAGATCACAATATCCTATGGTATATCTCCTCCTAACTCAATTTAAACTTATTGTAGTAGTAGAGGGTATAATTATTTCAAGATTAAAACTTTAGTATTTCTTGTACAATAGAGAAAATGAATATTGTGTCTCATTCATTGATTATTAAATCATATGGTGATGTTTTTCAAGAGTCTAGAGCTTATTAAAAAGTGATTTAGGAGCTCTCAATAATTCACCTTGATATGGGAGTTGATGATGGTAGAGAGTGTCTCTATCTAATATTGGTTTCTTCATCTTTGATACAAAGGGCCAAGGAATCTCAGCTGGGGGATTCTAAGGTATAGGTTTGTCATGATCATGTTTTTTTAGTACTTCTTCAAAGATATAAAATAAGGATGATTGACATTGAATATTTTTCCATGGGATGCTCTTTATTCCTTCGTCAATGCATGAGGTGGTTCCCCATGAGATCCACAGTTCACCCTTGGCGGTACATCCCAGTGTGTCCAAAATGTATTATTATTTAAGAGGTATGTTTATCTATTTTATGATAAAGAGATTATTTATTGATTTTGTATCCTTATTTTTTTCTACTAGAAGGTGAAGGAAAAGAATTTTGTTTTAGGTTATTTTCTTTAGTAGTTTGATATTCCCCATTATAAGTGGGAGTAAATATCCATGGACTTTGTTACTAGTTTACCATGAGATTAGGGAGGATTTGATGTTATATGGGAAATTATATACTATTTTATAAAGTCATATAACTTCATATAAATTAATGAGTCAATCATGGTGGATTTTTTATCAATGTAGTATTTGGAGGAGGTGGTGAGGCTACATGGGATTTAAAAGAATTTTATCTCCAGTCATGAACCCCATTTAAACTCCTAAGTGTAGAGATGTCTCAATTATGATTTTGTATATTTAGTATGCCTTATATTAGCTTTCCATCCATTTATGAATGTTCAAATTAAGTGTAATATCCATTCCATATAAGACATTCCTCATGAATGCATTCAAGATTTTGGAGTCTCATGGGTGAAGCACCTATCCATGGTTGAGTTTTCTTATAAGAAAAATTATCACTCTAGAATTTGTATAGATTAATTTGAACCAATGTATGGATTAAATTTAAGATCTATGTTATATAGGATTGAGGTTTTATAATCAAATATTCTCAGATATAAATGAGTTAAAATCACAACATAGAAATTTCAGGTAATTCCTGAGCACATGAAGACGGTGTCAAATCATCAAAAGACATATTATTGTCAAAGTATGAGACCTATGGAGTTTGATATCAGAGATATTGTATTCTTGAAGTTAAATTTTAATCATGGGTATGAAACATTTTATCATGGGAGTGATGTTTCTCCATGATTTTTTAAACTTTTAAAGGTTTTGGAGCATGTTGGAGTTGTTTCATATCAATTAGAACTTACCCCATAGATGAATCGAATCCATGAAATTTTTCATATGTCATAGCTTTATGGGTATCTTCATGATGAATCTCATGGAACTAATAAGGATGTGTTATAGATTAAAGATGATTAAATGTTCAAGGAAAAACCTATTTATATTCAGGACCATTATGATAATGTGTTAAGTGGGCATTCTATTCCTTTAGTTCACATCCTATGGAAATGCTATGGCTTAAAGGAGTGTACTTGAGAACATGATTCATGGATTTTCTATCAATATCCAATGATATTTTTTTACTTATTTTTATATGATATATATGACCTTGGTGGTTTAGGATATGTATGATGTTATGTGATTATATTCCACTCCATTTGGATGAGTTAGTTGTGCTTATTTTATAGAATGATACTTGAGAGGTATATTGTGGGTGGTTTTTCCTTGTTCCTTCCATTCCTTTTCTTACATGGTTTGATTTTAATTCTTAGGGATGAGAATATTTTGATATTTATCTAATTAAAGGGACCAGTACTTCTATATCTCTTATGTTTTTGGGTGATTAGGGATATTGGTGAAGGAATGGACGAGTGTAAGCATTGTTAGAGCTAGAATTTAAACTAATGGGGATATGTTTGTTGTTTTTGGTTTATTTATGGAATGTAATATCCTTGGAGAGTTTGGTTTAATTTTTGTAGATGAACTTCATGGAAAGGACATATCCTCTATGTCATGAAGATTTGGGTGGTTGGTATTTATGGTTCTTCCATTTTGGATACCCCTATTTTGTGGTTGTAGGGATTAATTATAGAGATCCATGTGGTTGGTTTGATGGTTATAATTTTTGAGATCATTATGGATTGGTGTCTCAGCTTCTCCCTGGAGTCCTAGAGATTGAATTAATTGGCTCTTCCATTTTGGGGACCATTGTGACATGGTGTCTCAATGGTGCCATAACATTTCCTCAAATATATTGAATCAGGGGTTGATTGAGCATTAAATAGGGGATACGAGGGGGGATTAAAACATTAATTTATTAAGGTAGGTTTGACATAGATACATTATAGTGTGGTAATCCTTACTATTCCATTTTTAAAAAAATAATCAAGTAATTGAAGTGGGTATATATATGTTTCACTGTAGTGTTATAAAATTCAAGCCTATATAAATTTGAAAGTACCTCCAAATTTCATTTATTTTGTCCATATTACTTAAAACCCTAGTCCAAAAAAGGTTATCCTTTAGATAATACTTGTCCCATTTGCTTTTATTTATCCCACAACTTCTAAATATTGGCATATCGGTGATCTATGGAAATTTTTCTTCCTTCTATATTGTTCTTTATCTCTCCTATTCACTCATTCCATGCTATAAAATCTTTGTTTTATTTGGTTTATATGTTTCTTATTGATTATTTATGGTGGATTATAAGTGGAATGATATCCTTAGTAATTGTGGGATCCTCATAGGAGAGTTGATTTGGAGATATATTTATATTATTCTATTCTTGTTCGAGGAATATTATGAGATTCATATCGAATTAAAGGAATCATGATTTCAACCTATTTTATATGTTGTTGTGGGATTATAATGATTTATCATCAGTAGATAAATGAACATAATTTAACATGATGATGATGATAATCTTGTATTTATGAATTTTAAGACATTATAGGGTGTTTTGAAATCATGAAATTTTGTTTTACTTATGATTAGTTTCCTCAAGTGGTTTTCTAGATAATGTGAGTTATTATATTATAATATTTTTTGTTCCTTGTCATATTTAATAGACTAAAATACAGATAATTTTTTTAATATGGTAAACCGATTAATGAATGACATATATAATTTAAGTTAGCACACATTTATAAAACTGGTTATTTTGAAAAAAAATTATTTGAAAATGTTCATTGGTTGATTGTAGTTGTTGGTAGCTTCTAATTTTTAGGTTCCTTTTCAATGAAAACTTCTCATAATGAATCAGTTAATTAATGATAGTAATATAAAATTCTTTCTGTGGGAAATAAATGTTTGCGACTATATTAAATCCCAAAATTGATTTTTTTATGTTTTATTCCTTGATGTTATGGCCTTGGTTTCCCCTTGAGTTTTTTTGTTGAAGATATATTTTTTTCTACCATTTTTGTTTCTAAGAGTGATGGAACCATTTTTGTGAATTTATATCCAAGTTGGAGTTGTTAGATGATTTAGAAAGGTATGTAATATTTTACCATGTTATGGTAGTGGTTTTATGTGGATGATGTTGGGATATTTGGCATAGATTGTGAGTTGGGATTTCATGTTACGGGTTTATTTTGATGGGGTCGATGCTGGGTTAATTGGTATTAGTTGAGAGATCAACTTGTATAATTTTTATATTGTTTATTATTATGGTTAGTTCTTGTTTACTATGGAATTATTTTTATCTTCAGGTATATATCTTAATTGAGATTATATTTCATCAACTCATAGAATTCCCAAGATTATGGAATGGTAATGAATTGATGGGGATGAGTGTTGATGATGGAAATGATATATTAAATTAAAATCAGGAATCAGTTAGGGTAAATGATCTATGAGAATGGAATGAAACATATAATTAAAATGTGAAGTATAAAAGGACCTTATATTTTTATGGTTATTATAAATGGTAAAATTTATATGGGTTTTATAAAGAAAATAGTAATTATTAATTTACAAAAGGATTAATAATAATGAATCTTGGTGGTTGTGTGAATAGAATGTTAATAGATTTATAGTTTTAGAAATGGTGGATATGTTATCATATAGTACATTAAGTATAGTTCAAGTCTACTACAGGATAGTTTCACTTTGATTTAATTTGTTATATACTATCATTAGGTTATACTATTTCTTATGCTCTATCATTCGAATATATAAAGAAATTGATGTTCAAAATGGCTTTGTGATCTTGGTGTTTTCTCAACATAGAGGATATCAAGTATATGAATGGTTTATAACATTACCACCATGATCTATATTATATATGTAGTATAGTATATAGGCATTTCTGGGCAGTAGTGGTATAAGGTATAGGGTATGTTTTTATTAAGACTGTGATGGATCTCAATTTTACCATACATGTATGTGAATTCTATATCATCTAAATGTTGTATCATATACATGTATCCTATCTATAACGAAAATGGATATTATAGGTTTACTTGGCCCCAAGATATAATGTATTGAGGTATTTTGTAGCAACCCTAACTCCAATAACCTAGAGTTGGGGTTTTCTTTATCACATTGGCACAAGATACAAGGGATCACGTGATGGAGGTTCGATTAGTTTAGTACTCTTGGAAAACTAGATACATACAAGTTTTTCATATTACATTGGAATATAAAAATATAGCATGAAAAAAATTCATCCATACTTGAAAATAAATCAAATATCCCTTCTTCATATCACAAGGAACGAAAAATCAATAAAGGGTGAGATTAAATGCTCAGTATGATAAAGTGTACAAAGGAATCTATCATTAATACATATGGAATGAAAAATATTGAAAATTAAATAATCAATAAATATTAAATTTAATTAATAAATTCAGTTTCTAAATATATCCATGGAAAATAAAACAATCACATGGATAATAATAATTAGGATTTTAAAGAAGGAAATTCATAATGTTAGACATAATGATCTTACCATCAAGGCCTTGTCATAGGAAATCACGAAACTTACCATCAAGGACTTATTAAAATATATATTATATGTCATCAAGACCTTATTCCAAGACATTTTTCTTGTATAGGCCAACATACACCTAGAAATATCCATTTAATATGTCTCATGTGACCTATTGATTAATTTAGGGGATATTTATAACTGGGACACACCCAAAACTTACATATATCCAATGAATTACTATTATATTGAATAAAAAATATAATATATAATCAATATACATTATCTATGAATAAATATTATTATTGAATCAATAATACGAGACATTAATATTTTCTCATTAAATGAAACAGCTTTCTTAACATGCTTCCTTCAATTAACACTATATATTGAAATGGTATATAATTAACACAATATAAATATATAATAAATGATATAGAATATATCAATGATGTTGAAAATATGGACATGAAGGATAAAAATAATGTCCAATGAATAATAAATAGTGATAGAGAACATGATCATAAGAAATTGAATCACCATAAAATAATGTATAATCAATAAATCAGTAAAGGATGATATAAGACCATAAATTAATAAAAAATGATTGGTTTGAAGTAAATGAATACATTTTTATAATTAGAGAGGAAAATTTAAGTGAATTTATAAAAATAAATTTCTTTAAAGATTTTGTAACATTGTTATGATGTTATAAACCATTTCTAAAATTATTTTCAACCTTTTAGAAAATGATATATTTTTTATTTTAATATAAAAATATTAAAATTTATTGAAAAATGGAAAAATTATATTCTTTGAAAATCTATGGAAACTTTTATAGGAATATTGATAATGAAAAATGGATATGATGGAGAGAAAAACTATTCACATCATATTCATTAAAAAACATTCATTTTATACTTTTGTAAAAAGTAAAAAATGACTAATTTGGAAAATGTTAAAAATATTAATTTTAAAACATTATAAATAAAGTAAAAGTTAATACAAAAATACATTTTCCAATAATTTAAAATTATGTAAAAACATAAATGAATTTTTTTTTTGAATATGTATCTCAAAGAGAAAGATTCGTGACCAAAAAAGAGAAATAATGTTGATTTTTTTTAAACATCATTTCGGTATTTTATTTAAAATGATAGAAAACGTTAGAAGAAAATGTGGAAACTCTATAAATAAATGTAGAAAAATAAAATATTTTTGTTTAAAAATAAATATTATATAGTTTATCCAATGTAATTTTAGACATGAACAATCATGAATAAGAGTGAGATTGTAAAATAAACCCTTACAACTTTAATAACTTTTGAATCAAAACCCTATAAAATTAAAAAACCTGAATTATAATTTTAAATATCATGAATAAATTTTAATTCATGATATATTATATCAAAGTGAATTATATATATCATATAAAATATATTTGGTGTATAATATAAACATTATCTCATTGGAGTGAAATTGAGACAAAAACCCCTTACCTTTGATTCATGATTGATTAGATGTTTTGTATCTTTCTAAATAATCAACGAAAATTAAATAAATAATGTAATAAAAAAATTCAACTATATTAAATTTCATGGTCCTTTTATATTAATTTTACATCCATTCATTTAATTTTTGTTTCTTATATTGACCGCTTAAGATTGTTCTGTCAATTTCTACAAAATTACTTCAATATATTGACCATGGTTAAAGGTATTATGAAATGGTTCCATCATATCCAAAATGTTAATAATTTAATAATACAATTTTTATTCATTATTTAAAATTTTAGAATCATCCATGCAATGTGGTAATATAAAAATGAAATATGTTGTTCATAGAGGTGGTAGTCTGTACGAACGCATGATGCCATTTTCATTTTCCTAATTTTTGTAATGGAAAGAAAGTATATAATGATTAATATTTAAATAATAATATTTATATCATAAATATCTTATATATTTATTAAATTTATTATTATAATAACCTATGTGAATCATAAATGAAAAATGAATCACATCATTTCGTGGAGGAGGTAGTCAACACGTACGCACGAGTGATATTATCATTTTCCAATGGATAAGAGGGTAAGAAGATAGATGATATATTATATTTATATATTTATAATTATGTCATAAATTTAATATATATTCCTTAATTTTATCTTTATAAACATACAATATATCCAGTGTTGAAAATGATACACATCACTTTGTGGAAAAAGTAGTTCATACGTATACATAGGCAATGATTTTATTTTCTATAAGATGGAAAGGAGATAGAAAATTGATGCACCATTAACATAAAAACATCTCAATATGGAAAATATACTTATTTAATTATTTTTAATATGGATATTTAATATTTGTAGGATTTATACGAAGAAAGGAACTTGGAAAATATCAGTAAGAACATATACCTATTCCTTGGGTTATCTCTATTAGCTTACACCGTGAGCCTTATTGAAGTGTAATTTTGATGTTACCAAGACCTCTTAATAGATAAAAATAAATTTGGTAAGGCATTTTTGTAGTTATTTTTAGATATAATTGGTTCAATATTTGTGAAGAATAGAGGAGTAGAGGTACCATTTTATAAGTGAAATGGGTGGAAAACTTATAAATACTTGGAACTTTATTATATAATATTTTTCTTACTAAAGTAAAGTGGATAAAAATTGTAATAATTTAAAATATTATAATTTTAATTCTATATACAATTAACCAATGATATTTAATAAAGTGTTTTGTGTTATCTTGAAGCCATATTCCTTTATTTTAACCCTTTTAACTCATTTTATTCTTAATTGAGGTGATAAATTTTATTGTGGACACTATTCATTGTGATTGAAAATTAATTTAACAAAATTACATAATATTAATTATTAGGATTGAAAATATTTAATCCATTTTACATTATTCAATTATTATAAGTTTTATAAATTAATTTTATTAAAAGTTGTAATACACATCGAAAATTGTTTTTAGAAAAATTCTCGTTTTAAGCATAAAAATGATTTTATAGAAAAGTCAAGTATAATGTTGATTCAC
This sequence comes from Viscum album, assembly GCA_963277665.1. NCBI lineage: Eukaryota > Viridiplantae > Streptophyta > Magnoliopsida > Santalales > Viscaceae > Viscum > Viscum album. Next base: position 1,785,133,706 of record OY728151.1, on the reverse strand, counting down.
ATGGAATAATTTAGATTATATAAAAAAATGGGAGTTATTTTTCTTTCAAAACAAACCATAACCCAAAGTAACCTTCTTAATACTTGATTGAAAGTGAATAACAAAAAATAGTTTCTATTTGAATAAAAATATTACTTAGATTTCCAAAAATGTTAAACATAGATTTATATGTTAAATATTATATTTTTAAATAAATTATATTATTTATTAAATATATATTTTTTACATAATTTTTTCATAAACATTCATGTTATTCCTATAACATGATAATTTCATAAAAGTATCATAATTGTAAAATATGTATTTTTCACTTTCATCCAAAAATAAACTACTTCTGAAAATTTCTAAAAATTCACCCTAAGATAATTTTGATATGTTTAAATAAAAAATTAAGTTCATTTTATGAAATAAAATTTCTAAATTTGGAATAAAATAACTCTAATATCCTTCCACAAATGCATAAAAACCATTTTTAGAAAAAATTTATTTTCAATGAATAAAAAGAATTTATTTTCATTCTTTGACTAATAAAAACCATTATATGATTGTTAGTTTATTTTATTTAATATTTTATTAATAAATTTTATAAAATTAATTGATCAATAGTGTCACCCCCCTGATACACGGAATCTGGTATAGTGCCTCTTTTGACTTTTGACTTTTCAGTTTCTGGGTAATTGTCACACCCTGGTATATGGTATCAGATACAAATCCTCTCTATAATTTTTGTTTTTGGATTATGGGACATTAATAAGTCAATAGAGGGTTTTGGGATTGTTAGTGGAAGTATGAGGCCACCAAAAATCTAATGCAGTTTGGAAAAACACCAGTAAGTATGCAGGTGCCACTTTACAGTCGGTGGCTTCCATCAGCCAGCTAATAGAAGAACAGGAGGCATGAGATCTTGAATTGTACCCACTGGACAGCCAATAGATGACCAATGGAAAGCCAGTGATGCTACTAGATGAGTGCTTAAGTATGGGAAGATATTCTATTTTAGCTCTAAATATTTATTTAACTCCTCTAGTATGATACTCTCAAATAAAATTTAGTATTATTTAATCTAGAGGATTGTTGGTAATGATTTTGGTTTTATCCCACTTCTCATTATAGGATCTTCATACCAATTGAAAGATTGGATATCTATTTATTATAATCTCGTGTGTTAGATCCTTTTTGATATGTTTCTTCTTATTATCCTCCATGAATTTGATTTCTTATAATGATATATCTCTAGATATAGTGTGTATATTGAGAATTGAAATCATTTCCATTAGATATTGGTTCTCTAGAATCTGATCTATTCCTCTCCCATCACCAGTCTTGAAGGAAATGAGGTTTTATTTGTTCTTGATCTAGGTGTCATTATCCTATGGTGTGTCCCTTGGCATGATTTTTGTTCTTATGATTTCATTTTATTTTTATTTATAAAATTGGTGATTTGAAATCCATGATAGGTGTATTTTATCAATGATGGCTATGTAAATGTTTTATAAAAATGAGTTTTATTTGAAAACCATTTTGATGTATATGTGTGCTTGAAAAAATGCCTCAAAGAATAATTTCATTTGTAAATGGGGTTTTAAGCATATAAGTAGTGTATAATATATATATATATATATAATGTTTTATGAAAATGTGTTCATGTAAATAGAATGGATTTGACTTGGTAATTTTTTTTATAAAAAATGTATATGGTTTCTTGAATGTAACATCGATGAAATAACACATCAGGAAGAACTTGGGGTATGGGAAAACAACAAGACATATGAGAGACTTAATGGAATAAGTTATCTATAGGGTAGCTGATCATGATTCCACATATCTATTGGGTATCCTTTAATGGGGAACTGAGGTTCATAGAATTAATATTAACTCATGTTAGATAGTGTTTTTTGTTTTTATGAGTTGTGTACACCCTCATGTAGTGGATTACCCTTTTCTGATATGTGGATAAATTATGCATTATATAATCATTCACCTACTTCATATTGATATTAATTATTAAAACCTAATTTATTCATCTTCTTATGCATCATTGATATATCTTATGACTTATTTCTTTATTTATTTGAATATAGAATGTTTTTAATAGAAAAAAAGATTATTTTATATGGGAAATTATTTCTTTAGGAAGTTTTTTAGAAATATACTTTATAAAATAAATAATGGATTCATGTGGATAGAAATTGTATAAAATATTTAGTGAATCCATATTGAGATTTATTGACCACACCCTAATTTATAATTTGGGATTTTATATCCATGGTTTTACAGGATACAGATAAAGGGGTGATCATCATGTATTGGAGAACAATCCTAGAACATATTTCCTTTTAGTGGTTCAGGATGGTGGTGACATATGGTTATGAGGAGATGAACCCATGGGTTTCTTGAGGTTCAATATTGATGTTATTTCAATTTGTTCTTTTATACCCTATTATCCAATTGTTTGATGTTACCATTATGGTTTGGTTGTTTATCATATGATGTGTTATGATTATCTGTTGTGATATTATGATTTTTCTATCTTATCATTTGTTTATTAGAGGGTGAAAATTCTCCCCTATTTCTTTGTATGATGTGTGGTGCTTTTCTCCTTCTTGTGGTGTTTGGGAACACACTTCGGGCCTTGTGGCTGGCTAATTCGGGTAAAATTATTGGTTGACCTAGATTTATCTATTACAAATTGGTATCAGAGCAATCAGGTTATCATTAAATCCTACTCTCATTATCTTTTATCACCCTTTTGTGTTTGTGGGTTGTTGATAGACTGAAGGTATGCCCATCGTAACTCAAGAGGTAGTGTGGGAGTATACTCAACCAACTCACTTTCATGAAAAACATTGAGTTAACATGGGAAGTACAAGGTTTCCTAAAATCCTATTTTTATGTCTAACCTTTTGGATTTATTCCTCTAAAATTTGGTTTATCATAAAGGAATCAAATTTTTTTCTTAATGGTTTTTATTATCCTTATTTTGTAAAATATAGCTCATCTAAGAAACCCATCTTTGAATAATAGATAGTAAGCTACATATCAAGCTCCACAGGTGAATCCTCCAGTTGAATATATATTTATGGAAGTTATAGTCTGAATGATCTAGTCCTTCAGCCAATTAGACAATGTTTAACCAAGTGGATGGTAGACCATTCTTTGGAATTCACTAATTAGTATTTTCCTATATTTCATGGTGACAAGGTACCACATGAATTAGAATAATTGATTAATAGGATTGAGATTATTTTCCACTTATTGAAAACTCTAGAAGAATCCAAGGTTGGTTATTCCACATATATGTTTGAGGGGTCCGGAATAAAGTGGTGGGAATATATTTTTCAAGCCAGGTTTCATGAATATATCACCTGAACAAATTTTAAGAAGGTATTTAATCAACAATATTAACCTAAAAATTGTCAGTGGTGAACAATTGAGAAATTTTTACCTTGGATTAAGGATACTATTGTACTATGGAGTATACAACTTATTTTTCTGAGTTAATATGCCTATCTCCAAATCTTGTTCCAATGAATATCTTAATTCATAGAGGTTCCATATGGGTTTGAGTCTTGATATTCAATTTATACTGATTCTTATCTACATACCCATCTTTTTAAGGTTGTAGACAAGGTATTTATGGATGAGGTAGATATGACTGGGATAATAGGATTCTTATGAGCATCAGTGATAGAAGGAGGTAGCTAGAGTTTTTCATCTAACTAGAAGAGGAAGTGGGGTGACTAACACTAAGGTGGTGAAAATAGTATACAATAGATATCAGGTTAAGAAAAATTTGTCTGTTATCAGTATGGGAGAAAGGGAAACCTCAAATTTTATTTTAATCCAGCACCAAATTCAAAAAGTCATGCATATGAGCAATATGGTCATATTTATCTTTTCTGTAAGATTGAATCCATGGGTAGTAGATATGGATCCACCTTCACCAAGGGATCTTTTGATATATTCTTATTCCTTTCATGATTAATCTTTCCAGTCCTTTCAGAAAATAGTTGGAGTGGGGTTTTAAAAGTCCCGAGTGTCAAGTGGTGATGGCCGATAATGAAACCTTATGGTATTTTTTAGTTCTTGATTTTGAAATATTTTATATTATCATTGGAATGGATTGGATGATTATCTATAAATCCTATATCAATTGTTATCATCATTAGGTATTTTTTCAATCTTTTGATGGATTCAATCATGGTTTTCAATGTGAGTGGTATCCTAGATCTTAGATAATAGGTCTTTTTGTCACTGGTGTTGAGATGATATAATTATAGTTCTATATATATTACTTGATGTTATTGATCCTCGTCTTAGTGACCCTCTTCTTTTAGTGGTGATTAAGCATCCTGACACCTTTCAAAATGATCTATTTGGGTTATCAAAATAGAGGGAATTAAATTTTTCTATAGACTTGTTTTTAGGTAAAAGGGCTATTTATTTAATTTAATACCATATATAACCTAATTTATTAAAATAATTAAAATTTTACCTTTAGGATGTTGAGGCTAAATGATTCATTCATCCTACTGTTTCACTATGGGAATCACTAGTACTATTTGAAAAGAAGGTATATGTGGGTCTCCAAATTTGTGTTGATTACTGAAAACTTAACTTGGTGACAGTTAAGAAAAAATATCACTTGCATATGATTTATGACCTTTTTATTAATCTCAAGGGAACCATTGGTTTTCAAATATTAATCTATAATAACAGTACCATTAGCCGTGGGTCTGAGAGTATGATGACATTTAGGAGAATCTATGAGAATTATTAGTATCTAGTTATACAATTTGGCCTTAATAATTCTCCTATGGTGTTTATAGATGTAATTAATTGAATATTCCATCTGTTCTTGGATTATTTCAGGGTTGTTTTGTGGATTATATCATTGTTTATTCCAAATTGGAGTAGGATCATATTAATCATTTGAATATAATCCTTGGTATATTGAAATAACATAATCTATATGGTAATTTATCCAATTTTCAGTTTTAGATTTAATAGGTTAAATTTCTGAGCCATGTGACTTCTAATAATGGAGTTTCAGTGGATCCTAAGAATATTCAAGAATTTATGTATAAAGAAGTAATGTGTTTGAAATCCCTAGATTATTGGGATTAGTTGGTTATTATAGGCACTTTGTTCAGGAATTATCCAAGCTTTCATCTCATATGATATATTTAAACCATAAGGGTGTGAAATGTTTTTGGAGAAATCAGTGTTATAAATATTTTGAGGAGTTGAAAGTAATATTGAGTTTAGCTCCAATATTGATTCTTCTTAAGTCATATTTGGGATATGATGTCCACTGTAATTCCTTAGGTATGGGTTCGAGTTATGTTCTGATATAGTGAATATATGGTATATTATAGATCTCATCAATTATTTCCTCATAAAATGATCTACCTAATTCATGATATTGAGTTGGTTGTAGTGATGCACACTCTTAAGGATTGGTTCCACTCCCTCTTCATGCAGTGGTTTATAGTTTATTTTTATCATAAGAGTCTAAATTATATCTTCTCTTAGAGGTATTATAACATTATATAGAGAAAAAAGGTGGACCACCTTTGTAACTTTTAATTCAATATTACATATACCCTTGAAAAATGAAAATTGGTCTCATACACTTTAAGGAGAAAATTTCCGACTCACGCAGTGAAGGAATCAGTGGAAGAGTGGTTATTGATGGTATAAATTGTTGAGATATTTTTGGATGAAGGTAGAGCTGATATATAGGTATTCCTAGATTATTCTCTAGATGGATCACTAATATATGATAAAATTCGACTTAGACAAGCTGATTATGTGGAGTTTCAGAACTTTTGTAGGAATATTTATGTTGGGGAGACCTCAGGTGAGTGGTCTAGGTATTCTTATGGGGTATTGTGCTTTAAAGGTAGGATGGTTGTTCTGAAATACCCCAGGTATTAATTAATTGATAATAGACACAAATATAATTGTTTTGTTCACCATGAAGATACCGAGATATATCATGATCTGGTATGTTATTATTGGTGTTCCGGAATGAGGTAATTGATTAATGTATTTTATGTCTTGTTGCATTACGTGTCAGAGAATTGTAGTGAAACATCAAAAGACTAATAGTTTATTGTAACCCTTACCCTTTAAAATGTGGAAATCAGATGAGATATCAATGGACTTTATGATTTTAATACCTTGGACTCCTAGTGGTAAGGATGTAGTATATGAGATTATTGATATACTCATGAAATAATTTCATTCCCTACCTATCAAGAAGTCAACAAAGGTAGAGGATCTTGTGCACTTGTATGTGTGGGATATTGTTAGACTCCATGGTGTGACATTGACTATCATTTTGGATAGGTACCATCACTTAACATCCCTATTTTATAGTGGATTATATATAGGGATGGGTTATCAATTGAAGTTGAGCATGACATATCATCCCTAGATGGATGGCTATACTGAGAGATCCATCTAGATTATTGATAACATATTTCTTGAATGTGTAATTATCTTCTGTAGATCATGGGAGTAACATTTTCCCTTAGTAAATTTTTCCAATAATAATAGTTATCAGTATTTGGTTAGGATGGATCCATTTTTTGTGTTGTATAGGAGGACTTGTAGAATAATTTTTATTGAGAAAATATCAAAAAATGGTCCTTATTTGGATTGATCATCAATCATGAGATGATGGATATTGTGAAATTGATCCATAGTAGGTTTGAGATAGATGAGAGTCACCAAAAATCATAATTATCAGGATCATTTTCTGTTGGAATTTGAAGTAATTCATTGGGTCTTAATTAGAGTTCCAACTCAGTTGGGACATAGACATTTAAGAAGGCAGGGTAAGTTATCACATTATTATTTCATCACATTCTATATTGTTGAGAAACTTGATAGAGTATCATATGGATTAGACTTACCTACTCATTTTACTTTTATATGTGATTTGTTCCATATTTCCCAAATGAAGAAGTATTATCCAAATCTTTCCCACATGAATTAATGGATGGATTTTGAAATTGAACCTGACATTTTAGTGAATTAATGACCTATTAAAATAGTGGACTGATATGAAAATGTTCTATGTGGAAAGATAATCCCATTGGTTTTAGTGAGATGGTAGTGTGGTAGGTATATCCATGATAAATGGGATCCTGGGTCCTTTATGATGCAATAATTCCCTTATCTCTTTTTAGGTTCTTGATCCTGATCATTTATGTAAATAAAAGGATTTTACAGTGGGGATAATTATCACACCCCAATACATGGAATCATGTATGAGACACTTTTGACTTTTTCTATTTGATTTTTGAATCATTAATAAGTTGGGGAGGCTTTTGGGATTTTTGGTGGAAGAAAGAGGCCACCATCTAATAGAAGAAGGGTTCCATCTAGATGGTGCATGTTAGAATAAAACCTATAAGTCTTTAGGTTCAACCAACTAGGGGGTGGAAGAATTGGAGGTATAGGCTCTCAACATATACCCAGTGGCCAACTAGTTGATTTCCAACAACCAAAAAATGTTTTCACTGTGCATGTGGTTTAGTAGGGGATAATATGTTATTTTAGCCTAAAATGGTTATTTAACTCCTCTAATCTGACCCTCTAAATCCAAATTTGGTTATATTTTATCTAGAGTATATTTAGGGATGATGTTAGCTCTCTACCTCTTCCCATTAGAAGATCTTCATACCAACTGAAAGCTTGGATCTCTATCGATTGTAATCCAGTGAGTTGGATCCTTTCTAATCTATTTATTTTTATTATTCTCGTTGTGTTTTATTTTTTATGAGGATAGATCGAAATATCTAGAATGAACATAAATAATTGATTTGTTTTCAAAAAAATTAAGTTCTATAGTACTCTATCTCTTCCTCTCCCATCAACGGTCTTGAAGGCAATGAGGTTTTTTTTGTTCTTGAGGTAGGTGTATATATCCTATGGTTTATCCCTTAGAATTCTTTGTGATCATATAATTTCCTTTGGTTTTTATTTAGGAAATTAATAATTTCAAAATAGCATAGAAGTATTTGTTATTTGATGGATATTAAAATGTTTTTTTAAAAATGGTGTTTTATTTATAAACTTATGCATTACATATTATAGTGTCTTTAAACTAGAATTCACAATCTAAAAATTCCAAGGATTTTTTTGGTTTTTATTTTTAGATAATTAGTTCATAAATCATACATAACAACTTATATATTATAAATTAGACACGTTTACTTTACATCCATTTTTTCACAATATAAAACTTTTAAAATAAAACATGTTTTATTTTTATGAAAAACCTTCATGAATTTTATCTCAAATTATTTTTTTCTGTTAACTATCCTTAAACCATGTGAAAACATTTTAAAAATATGTTATGGGAAAAAAAATCTCAATAAGTGACAGAAAAAATAGATAAAACTATTAGTCCATTGAAAAACATGAAAACCCATCTAAATTTTAACTTTATACTCAAAGTTATTGGATCATATGAAATAAAATATTTCCACATGAAAATCACTCAAAATTTTTTATCAAAGAAAAACTTTAAAATCCATATCAATAAATTTAAAATCTTTTTTTTGGAAACTTAGATAATCATATTCATAAAACCCTTTCAAAACCATTGAAATTGGAATAACTATACATATGACTTAAAATATAATTCTCCAAATAACATAATCATTACCCAACACATTGGAGAGATATAATGGGGCTCACCATTCATATAATCTATATTGGGATCACCCATTTTTCATGAGATATAATGGGGATCAATCCTTCATATAAGCTATATCAGGCTCACCCTTGAGCTATAATAAGGATAAATCCATAGTATAAGCTATATCAAGCTCATCTATTTTTCATATAAAACTAAAGTACCATATTATGAATAAAAGTTTTTATTCATTCACCTTTTCATCATAAAACCCTTCTAAAAACTCATTTGGATATCAAAAAAATTTTTTCTTTCAATAATGACTTTAAAATAGAAAAAATATGCAACCCATAAAGAAACCATCTTCCTTAAAAATAACCTTATAAAATTATTAAAGAAACTTCAAATAATTAAAGTGACATGAAATCTGGAAAATACTCTCATGCCTATAAGTTAAAAAATATTCCTTCCAATTTTTTTAGAAAAGTCACAATGTACCTCATTTAGAAAATGACAAAAATATTCCTTTAAAACCTTTTTAAAAAAATTAAAAAATTATAAAAATGACTTTAAACAATTATAGAATAATTTTAAAAAAAAATTGAAAACCCTTTTTAGAAAACATGGACCTGGAAGAACAAGATAGTTTTAAGGGGAAAATTAAAAATATAATTTTTTAAATGAAATTCTCTTACCTTGAGTCTGATTCATCACGTACATTCTTTACCTTTGTAAATAATAAAATTAGGTTATTTATTTATTTTCTTAAGAAAAATTTCAAGTGAATTATTACATCATCTAAAAAATAATATTCGTGAAATAATTATAATTTTCATACATCAATTATAATTTTAAATCCAACCATTAAATATGGTTATGAAAAATGAACTATATTACAATCATAGAGACGGTAGGTCGTACGTACACATCAATAATGTTTTAATTTTTAATAATAATTATAGAAAGAAGGTAAATATTATTTTATAATTTAATAATTATAATAATAAAAAATAAATCATATAATTTCTCTAAATATACTTATATATATCATCCATGTGATTTCGTGATGAAAAATTAAACACATCGCTCCATAGAGGTGGTAGTAGTCCACACATATGTATGAACAAAGTTTTCATTTTTCAGTTCATGGAAAGGTAATAAGTTTAATTATTTATTATATTTTAATAATGATAAATATTTCATAAATATAATATATAAACATTAGTTCTATCATTATAACCTTTCTTGAGAGACGGTAATGGAAAATGAATTAAATCGGTTCCCATGGTGGTAGTCTTCCATACACATGAATGATGGTTTTGTTTCCCATTTAATGGAAGAGGAGAAATATATAGGTCATTAAAAAATATAATAATTTATATTTATATGGAGGATATTGAATTTATTATTTTATCCAGTTGTAAGAAGGTTTGAGTGATTTTTATAAAGAAATAAAATTAAAACATGCAGATAAAAACTATACCTCTTCTTTGAAAAACCTTATTTTTTTAACACCTTAAGACCTATAACATTGGTATTATGCCTAAAATAAAAAATTTAGAATGATATTAATGATTATAGGATTGGATTTAGGTAGGTAATTTCTAAACTATATGGGTTTTTAAGTGTGAATAACTGAGAATAAAATGTTCCATTTCATTTGAGAGGGGAGGGGCACTCTTGAAATTTCTCAAAATATTAAATTAATAAAACTAATTTTCAATTAAAAAATGGATAAAAATTAATTAATTTAAAATATAAAATTAATATGGTTCTAAATAACCTCATAAAGTAAATATTATACAATTTTTACTATATTTATACCCTTATCGTTTGGTTTTAACCCCTATTTAACTCCTTTAACTCTTACCATGACAATATGGACTTTTACTATTTGGGGGATAATATAGTTACTATAAAATAAAAAATACCCATAATAGAAATTGTTTTATCTACTAAACTTAATAATAATAACTTTAATGAATTTAATATTTTTTTTAATTTTATACCATTTAAAAAGATATTATTTACTATAAAATATTCATAATGTCAATTTTAGAACTATTCATTACATTGACTTTAGTAATATAAAAAAACATCTAAAATTCACAATTTTTTTATTATATCCATAACATTTCATTATCATATATAAAATTATTTTATTAAATTATTTATCCCAAATTATATTTATTTAAATTTTTTTATTATCATTTATTTTATTTTTTCAATAATTAAATAATTATCATATCAGCATTATGTAAGCATTTAAGGAAATTATTTCTTCACTAAAAATTAAAATATATTAACATGGTGAGTAAAAATCATTTAGATTCAAAATTACTATTTATAGTTGAACATATCCTCTATATAACGCCATATTAAAAATATTATACTTATTAAAAATAATAGTGTGATATGTTAGGCATTTATTTAAATAAAATACTATAAAGACATAATCTCTTCCAAGTAGCACAAAATGGTTATAAATTAGACCCATGGATGATTATGGTTGATATATATTCATAAAATAATATTTAGGTAAGTTTTTTGGTCATTTAATAGTTATTATCATTTTATTTTTGACCTAAATTGCCTAATTTACCCTTTACCAAGATAATAAAAATCACTAAGGTTACTATTTATATTGTCCAAAAAAATGGTCAGGTTTACAAATTTTGGACCTACTAATTAAAAATATTTAATAAGTTTTTAAAAATTAGAAATACATAAATTTCATCATTTAATTTAAAATTAAATAGGAAAAACACGATGAAATTTTTTTTTTCAAAAAAATGCAATATTAAAATATAAAATATTTTCTTGCTATATTAAAGAATAAAATACATTTAAAAAATATAATTGTATTATTTAAAAAAATTACAATTTAAAGATAATCCAAATCACAATTTTACTATGTAAATACTTCAAAATAAAATACATTTTTAAATAAAAACTGTATTTTTCACTATTCTTTTAAAAATCGATATTTTTAGAAAATTTTAAAAAATTACTCCTAAGATAATTTTTATGTGATTCATTTAAAAATGAAATTAATTTTTTAAAACATAAAATTCAATACTTTTACAAATAAACTTTTAAATAAAATCTTATATGGAATGAGTTTAATAGAACCGTTTCCTTTTTTGATTTTAAGAATAACATAATAAATTTATAATGAATATAACATCATAATTAAGTAGTAATAAAAAATATTAAAATGATTTTTTCTATCATTACCTGGGTTGTTACATTCTCCCCCTTTTGGAAATTTCACCCTCAAAATTTAGAACTTGGGCTCGGTAATAGTGGTTTGATTTTCAAAAATACCTTTGTTGAAATCCAAAATCATAAAAAGGATTTACAAAACTTCCACTTCATAAGAGAGAAAATAAAATTATGAAGGTCATATAGAATAACACATAATAGGTTTCCAAATAGAAGAACATAAGTGGGAATCTAAAATATGAATATGGATGAGGAAACTAACTCCAAAGGACTGATAAAGAGTGATAGAGAATATGGTCATTAGAAAGTTAACTATCATAAAACCATAAATATATGATGGGTTAAAAGGGTATTGATTTATTGATAATAAAATTAGAAAAATAATTATTTTGTTTCAAAATACTTTTGAGGAATTATTTTACTACATAGACTAAGAACATAAGGAAATATACTTACTTGATAAGTAAAATTTCACCCGTTAATCAATTTCCAGCATAATATCATGTTTTTATCTAAACAATGAGTATTCAAGATGAATTTTTTTCATGCTTAAATCACTATAATAAACATATTTGGATAAAAAAATCCCCCAAAAAAATAATTTATTCCACTTGTCTTTAGACATTAACCAAAATTAAAATGGTTAGAACATGATAAGAAAATTCCCAAAATGAATAAACCTTCAAATGAATAAAAATTAATTTAATCTTCAAAATTCAACAACAAAACCCAAAGATCAACATATATCATTAAAAAATTAACTATCCTTAAAATTATTAAAAAATAAGAAGTATTTTATCACATGGTCTTCCTAGATTATTTCTAACATTTATCTCCAAATAACATCAATTACTAATGATGTCTCATACACAAAATATTATTTATCTAACAAATATTCTCCAAGATATGATAATAATTTCTATAAATAACCTTAATTACTATAAATCCACATTATACATATATATTCCTACAAAATATAATTCAAAATTTATTCCTCAAATAAAATCCCATAATATTCTGCTTATTATAGTCCTATAATGCTCTTCAAAATTATAGTGATCTTCTTTTGAAATAACTTTATTCACTTAATAACCAAATCAATTTCCAATTCCCTGGTTACCTATACAATAAATCATATGTTCCCAAATTTTAATAACCCATAATTAACTCAAAACTAAATTTATACCAAAATATCATTAGACAGGTTAAAATTTTATATGTTAAATCCTCAAAAGATATTTCTATGACATTAAAATTATGATCAACATTAAAATTATAAACATGGGATGATATACATAAATCTTAAAAAAACTTCACAATACAACATCCTAATATCCAAAGTTAACCCTCCCCTAATAACAACAGTAAATACCTGGCCATATATGTTGCATATTCTAGTGTCTTTGAACTAGAATTCACAATATAACAATCCTCAGAGTATTTATTATTTATATTTTTAGATAATTAGATAATAAATCATATATAAAAACTTTTATATTAAAAATTAAACACTTTTACTCAATATCCATGTTTTTAAAATATAAAACTTTTAAAATAAAACATGCTTTATTTTTATAAAAAATGTTCATAACTTTAATGTTGGATTATTATTTTATCTTACCCATCCTTAAACCCTATGAAAAACATTTTAAAAACATTGGATGAGCACAAAAATATTATTAAGGGATATAAAAAAACTTTAGTCCATTCAAAAACATGAAAACCCATGAAAATGTTAACTTCATCAACAAATTTCGTTGATCATATGAATTATAAAATTTCCACATGAAAATAAAACACAATAAGTTTCAAAGAAAACCTTTAAAATTCATATCAAGTAAATAAAAATACTTTTTGGAAAATTAAAGAATCATATTCATAAACCATTTCAAAACCCTTTCAATTGGCACGACTATATGGATGTCATCCAATATAATTCTCCAGATAATATAATAATTTACTAATGCATTGAAGATCTATAATGGGTCTCACACTTTGTATAAGCTATATCAGGTTCACTCTTTTTTCATGAGCTATAATGGGGATCAACCCTCTGTATATGCTATATTGGGCTCACTTGTGAGCTATATTGGGGATCAACCAATAGTATAAGCTATATATAGCTCAATATTTTTTCATATAATTCTTAATTATCATATAAAAAATAAAACATTTTATTATTTCAAATTTTCAACATAAAACCCTTTTAAAAACTCTTTTAAATAAAAACAAATTTGGATATCAAAAACACCCTTTTATTTTTAAAAATTACTTTTTAAAATAAAAAACCCACACATATCATAAAGAAACCATTTTATTTAAAAATAACATAGGAAACTTATAAAGGAAACCTTAAATCATTAAATCTTATTTATGGTGGGAAAATACACAAATGTCATATAAGTTAAAAAAGCATTCCTTCTATATTTTTTTCGGAAAAGTCACAAAGTACATCATTTGGAAAATGGAAAAAAAATATTTTCAATTCATTTTTTAAACAATTAAAACATAATAAAAATGAATTTAAAATATAATATGATCATATTAAAAAAATTAAAACATTTTTAGAAAACATATACATGGAATAAAAGTTGTTTTTAAGGGAAATAATGAAAATATAATTTTTAAAATAAAGTCCATTACCTTGAGTCTGATTCATCACATACATTATTTATATTCATGAATAATAAACCTAGTTTAATTATTTAATTTATTAAAAACTTTTTCAATTTTATTATTCCTTTTATATCACTTATTATTATGTTTTATATAATTACTTAAACATTTAAGATCATATTGGTTGTTTTGATGATTTTTAGTACTTAAGTCCAAAATGACTTCAGTCGGTTGAATATGGTCAATGAGGACATTAATCAATCATATAAAAAATAATATTCATGAAATAATTTTAATTTTTAAACATAAATTATACTTTTAAATCCAACCATTAAATATGTTTATGAAAAATGAATTATGTTACAATCATGGAGATAGTAAGCCATAAGTACGAATGAGTAACGTTTACATTTTTCAATGATTGTTATGGAAAGAAGGTTAATATTATTTTATATTTACCAAATGATAATAATATCACATATATAATATTATTTATTTAAATATACTTATATATATCATCTATGTTATGTAGTGATGAAAAATTAATCACATCGCTTCATAGAGGTGGTAGTCCACACATACGCACGAACGATGTTGTCATTTTCCAGTACATCAAAAGGTAAGAAGGTAAATTATATATTATCTATAAATAATGTTAAATATTTCATAAAAATAATAAATAAAAATAAATTCTATTATTATAACCATACTTGAGATACGGTAATGGAAAACGAATTACATCGGTTCACGAGATGGTAGTCCGCCGTACACACGAATGACGGTTTTGTTTCTCATTTTATAGAAAATAATATGGATATAGGTAATTAAACAAAACTAATAACATCAAATTATATGGGGTATAATTTATTTATTATTTTATCATTGTTTAAGAAGTTTTTAGGGATTTTGAAGAAGAATCAAAACTAAAACATGTATATAAAAATTATATATCTTCTTTGGAAAACCTCCTTTTCATAACACCTTAAGACCTTTAATATTAGTATTATAACTAAATAAAGACATATATTATTATATTAGGGATTATATTAAGGTATTTGAGTAGGAATTATCTAAACTAAATGGGTTTTGTGTGTGAATAAATGATAAGAAGAATTTCCATTTTATAAGAGGGGAGGGGAACTCTTGAAATTTCATAAAATATTAAATTAATAAAAATTAATTTTCAATTAAAAATTGATCCAAATTGAGTTATTTATAATATAATATTATTATTAGTATAAATAACAACATATAATAAAAAATAGGAAAGTTTTAACTATATTTATACCCTTATATTTGGGTTTTAACCCCTTTAACTCTTATTTTGACAACATGGACTTTTACATTTTAATGGTTAATATAGTTATTATAAAATGAAAAAGGACACATATATGGTCCATGGTGGATATTTTAAATTTTATCATAATAACTTGGTCAAATTTAATATTTTTAGGATTTTATATCATTTAATAAAATATTATTTACTATAAAATATCCATAATGTCAATTTTTAGAACTATTCATTACATTAACTTTAATAATATCTAAAAAACACCTAAAATTAGAAAAAAAATATTTTATTATATCCATAGAATGTAATTATAATCTATAAAATTCTTTTATCACATTATTTATCTCAAATTATATTTAGTTTTATATTTTTAATATCTTTTATTTGATTTTTCCATTAATTAAATAATTACCACATCATCATTGCGTAAGAATTTAAGGTAATTATTTATTCACTAAAAATTAAAAATAAATTACCATGATGAATAAAAATATTTTATATTATAAAATATTGTTTATAGTCGAACATATCTGATGTATAACACCATATTTAAAATATTATAGATATTAAAAACAAGAGTGTGACATGTTTGAAATTTCATCAAATAATATAATATAAAGGTCATAATCTCATCCAGGTGGCCCAAAAGTTCACAAATTATACTCATGGGTGCTTATAGTCAAAATATAATCATAAAATAATATTTTTTTGAAAGTTTTTGGTTTATTTAATAGTTTTTATCAATTTATTTTTAACTTAAATTACTCGATTTACCCTTTACTTTGGTAATAAAAATTACAATGGTTGTTATTCATATTTCAAAAAAATAATAGGGAACTATTTACTAAATTTTAACCCAATGATTCCAAATATTAAATCCACTTTTCAAATTTCAAAATAAATAATTTTTAGGATTTAATTTCAAATTAAACTAGAAGAACATAATGAAAAACAATTTTTCAAAAAAATCCCTTTTAAATATAAAATAATTTTATGATAAATTAAAGCATAGAATCCATTTAAAACGCCATAATTGGATTATTTTAAATAAAAAATAACTAATTATGACTTAAAATTAACACAAAAATAGAATTTTACCCTCTAAATACTTTAATATAAAATACGGTTTTTAATAAAAATCATTATATTTCATTATTCCATAAAATCAATTTTTGTAGAAAATTATCAAAAATTCATCCTAAGATAATTTTTACATGATTAATTTGGAAATGAAATTAATTTTTTAAAATTAATATTATATAATTTGAAAAATAAACTTTTAAATAAAATCTAATATGAAATAAGTTTAATAGAACCATTTGCTTTTTAAATTAAAAAATTACTTAATATATTTATAATAAATATAACTACATAACTAAAGAATACAAATAATATATTAAAATGATTTATTATATCATTACCTGAGATTTTATAATTGAAAACCATTTTAATTCACATGATGTGTTTGATAAAATTCCTCAAATAAGAATTTGATTTGAAAATGTTTTTTCAACCCTGGAAGCAGTGTGGAATCAATATAGAAATTGTTTTATGAAAATATGGGCATGAAAATTGAATGTATTTTACTTATAAAACGTTTTATTAAATATTTATTTGGTTTATTGAATAAAATAATGAAGAAATAGAACATCGAGAAGACCTTGGGTTATGTATAAAAACTAGGCATATATGAGCCTTAGTGGAGTAAGCAATCACTAGGGTAGGTGCTCATGATTCTGTAGAGCTAGTGGCCATCCATTACTTGGGAACTAACATTCATAGAGTTAGGATTCACTTATGTTATCTAGTTTTGTTTCTTTTTTGAGTTGTGTACACCCTCATGTAATGGATTTACCTTTGAATCGTTGTGAATAAATTGTGTGTATCTTTATTAGATATGAAAATTTTCCAACATGATATAGATATTAATAATTAAAAACTATTTTATTCATCAACTTATTCCCCATGGATATATCATATTCCTTATTTCTTGGTTTATTTTAATATGGAATGTTTTTTACAAGAAAACTAAAGGATTATTTTATATGGGAAAATTATTTCTTTTGGAAATGTTTTAGAAAATTATTTTATAAAAGGAATATTAAATGCATGGGGGTATAAATTGTATATATTATTTGGTGAAATCCTACTATGATTTATTACTCACACCCTACATTTACCTTTATTAGTTTTATTCATGGTTTTGTAAGATATAAGTAAAAGGAGAGCATTATATATAGTAAATCTCTCCCTGATCATGTTTCCTTATAATGGGTTGAGATGCTGGTGACATATGGTCATGGGGAGGTGGTCCCAATGGGTTGTTTTGGATTTCTTGTTGATAGTTTTTCAGTTTAATCATTTAGGCCATGTTATCTAATTGTTGGATGTTACCTTTATAGCTTTCTTTTTTGACATATGATGTGTTATGTTTATTTTATGTGATACTCTGATTATTTCTATCTTATAATATGTCTCTTGGAGGGTGAAATCATTCTCATGTTTCTTTGTTTGATACCCTGGTGCTTTTTTCCAGTTCATGGTGATAGATAATGTGCTTCAAACCATGTGAGAGGAAAAGTCAGGTGAAATTATGGGTTAACCAAGGTTGGTCAATTATAAATAGAGATTAACTTAATTTATTATGATAAAAACATTACGCACTTAAAAATAGTTTTGAGAAAAATATCACTTTTAAGCATCAAATGATTTATTTTCATTTCCAAAAAATTTATAATCAATTTATGAATGATTATTCATTAATTTATGTGAATAAGAATTTAATTTTTAATAAATTTAACACTCAAAATAAGTGAAATTTATCTTTTAAATGAATCATATATAATATAACGAAACCCCATTTTATAGAAAAATGGCCCATTTAAACATTAAATGTTATTAACCACATATGATTTAATTCTTATCATTCAAAATTGAATACTTATTACTTAATAATTAATCAATATATTTTTATTAAGAAAATATTTCTAAATTTATTTCATAATTTAATTATTCCTATTTATACCCACCAATCCAACAACTGGGTTATAACGACCATATTTAAATAATAATATTTATATAGTATATCATGATCCATTTAATCTTATTATTTCATTCATCACATTCTATCATAAATAGTATTCATAAAAAAAATTAGTGTGTTTCATTCTCCCGTCCTTACAAAAATTACATCCTCACATTTTAAATTCATTTTGAGCATATCAGGACTTAATAATTGATTTTGTCTTGAATTTTAATTTCTAGGTTAGTACAGGGAAACTTATTATTATATAAATGAATATTTATTGAACAATATGTGTTCCTTTATAATAATTATCCCAATGAATGTTTTTCTATAAGAAAACCTTGATTGTAAAGTGATACTTTTCACACAAAACTTGATAGATTTATCTTCCATTTCTTAAAGAATTATAAGAAAATATAATTACATGATTTATTTCCTTAGTCATGTATTGGTCAGTTTTCTACCAGTGATTTATTTCATATTCAAAATAATGAATGAATAAGATGGTTTTTTCAATATTTAGTCACTAAAATAATATTTTAAGGGATGGTGAGATCCATAAATAGAAAATGTTTTTTATTTTTTGAAAGATTTTCTGATTGAATATTCCACCCATTTCTATCCATTTACTAAAAATAAAAATGGTTAGTATAGAAAAAATAATTTTTAATAATGTAAAAAATCAAATGAAGGAGTAATATTTAAAATCTCAATAATTACACCCAAGGTTCAAAATTAATAATTATACCATAATTTTCTTCATAATATTCTAGCCCAAATTTAAAGACATCATAATCATATATTTACACAAATTTACTATAATTTTCCTTACTTCAAAACACATATTAACCCTATAGATTTTTTACAATAATGAGTGTCTAAAATTTCTTAGAAAAATAAAAAAAATATTCTATCCTTAGAGATAATATTTATAAGAAAAGAAAAAAATTTAAGACTTGATTCAAAAATGCTAAATTTATCAAATAACTTATTTTCTCTATGATTTACAGGAATTATTCACAATTTATTCTCATTTGATTTATATATTTTATAGTGTACATTAATAATCAAAAAATACCATAATGAAATTATCAAGTTAATACTTGATTCTTGGGGAATTAGTTTAAATAGTTCCCTATATCCTTCCAGGTGAAACACCAAATATCAGTGAATTATTTCTTTCCCTTGAATTCATGAGCTAGATGACCCTTATCTCTAAACATATAACAAAATATCATTCCCTCTTAGAATTTACCATGATGTTTAATTCTATAATTAGCACATATTTAAAGTTTCTTCCTTTCCTTCTTCTTCTTCTCCATATTTCTTTTTTCTTTAGTGCATAATCATCATTTTATTCTCTTTATTTCCATCAATTATATGTTACTTGGAGAATTCTTTCTCTTCCATGATGGAACTTGATACCATATCATCATAGGATAAAATATTTTAATATACTAATACCCTTTTAAGGATAATATTAAGTCTATAAAAGAAATGGATAATTTTACTTTTTCATATTACATATATAGTCTATATAATACCTTAATAATCTCATAAATTTTGACTCATTATCATCAATACTTTCCTATAACTTCTATCTTAAATTAAATAATTTCCTTTCCATGTAATTTTTTTCATCTCAAGGAAAATAATTCTCAAATAAAATCACCTAAAATGATTTACATTCCATTCCATCTACATCCTCCTATTCCTTGGTATTCTAAATAAATTACCACCATTGATTTTCTTCTCCTTTTAAATAATATACTACCATAATTTCATTTTACCTTTTCATTACTTCCTAAAAATCCAGAAATATATTTTCAAGGGACGTGATCCATTACTCAACTAAAAATGAATTAGTACTTATATTAAAGGATAGAGGCTCATTTTTCACAAAATAATCCAATATAGATGCATCTCACTATATAATAATAGGTTTTTCTATATGGGAAAGGTTATTTTTCATAGTCTGGGTTAGTTTCCCAAATATCACCATGATATGCTTAGCTCTAGTACCCTATATATTGACTTGGTTATAAGGGAAATTTATACATTAGATACATGTTTTGATATGGTTTCTATTTATTCTATTATGTGACATCAATAAATAGTGGATCACACATAATTTTATCACAACATAATCAATATTTATCAATAATATAAAAAACACTAAAATTTATTGAGCAATATAAGAGTTTATCTTAATTCTCATGCTAGTTATGCTATTCTAAATTATAGTCCCCAAGGGTCCTACTAAACCTTATTTTATTCCAACTGTAGTAAAACTATCTCCAATAAACCAAAGCTGGTTATTTACTTTATTACATTAGTATAAGATACAAGGGATCACAATATAAAGGATCAATCAGTTTAGTAATCTTAAAAAACTAGATACATGCATGACTTATATATTATATTATATGATAAAAATATAGCATGGATATCTTTCCTTCATCCTTGAAGTTCATTCAAAGATTCCTTCTTCATATCCTGTGGAAAGGAAAAAAAATAAATCGTGAGCCTGAATTATTAGTAATAGAAAGAATATAATGGAATATATAATGAATACATAAGGCATAAAAAATATGGAAGGGAAAATAATCAATACATATGACATTTAATACAAAACTTGAGATTAAAAATATATCCATCGAAAATAAAACATCATATGGTTAATAATAATTGAAATTTTAATGAATTAAATGCATAATGTCAATCATCATGATATTATCATCAAGACCTTGTACTAAGTTATCATAAACCTTAATATTAAGTCCTTGTACCAAGACATAATACAAACTATCAAGGCCTTGTATAAATACATTGTCATTTTATGGGTTGTCATACACAAAGCAATACCCATTTTGTTTGTCTTGTGAGACCTGTTGATTCGTTAAGGAGATATCTATAACCAATACCTACAAATAACTTACATATGTCAAATTCATTACTCATATATTGAATCAACAATATAATACATATTCAATATTCCTTATCAATAAATTAATATATATATTGAATCAAGAATACAAAATATCAATATTTCCCTAATAAATGAAATAACATTCTTAATAAGATTCCTTCAAGTAACACCATATATTGAAATGGTATACAATTATGAAAATATCAAAATATTATAAATGATACTGAATACATTCATGATACTAAAAATATAGACATCAAGGAGAAAAATAATTTCCAAAAAATAATGGAGAGTGATAGAGAATAGGATTATAAGAAAGTGAATGATCAAAAATTACGGTATAATCTATAAATAAGAAAATGATGTTGGACGACTATCAATTCATCAAAAATAATGGTTTTTAATTAAAGTTATGTATTTTTATATTTATATAGGAAAATGTAAGTGAAACTTTAAAAATAAATTTCCTTAAATATTTTATAACCTTATTGTGAAAATGAAGTTATAAATAATTTTCAAATTATATTTCAACCTTTTAGAAAAAAAATACATTTTTTTAATATAAAAACAAAAGAATTTATAGAATAATTGAAACTGGATTTTCTTTAAAAAAATATGGAAACTTTTAGAGAAATATTTATAACTAATAATGGCTATAATTATGGAAAAAATCATTCATGATGTATACACTAAAAAGAATAATCTTTTCGCATTTGTAAATATTTAACAACAAAATTTTTAGAAAACTTTAAAAATATTAATTTTAATATTTTTAAAGAAATTAGAAGTTATTATAAAAATAAATTTTCCAAAATTATACAAAAACTTTTATAAAACAATTTAAATAATGTGAATCTCGAAAATAAAGATTCATAATCAAAAAAGAAAAATAAAGACAATTTTTTTAATACATTCTTTTGGTCTTTGAATAAAAAAGAGAAGAAAAGTTAGAGGAAAATAGATAAAACATAAAAATAAATATTTAAGAAGATAATATATTGGTTTTAAGAAATAATGATCATATAATTCTTATAATGTAAATTTAAACATGAACAAACCCAAATAAGAGTTAGTTTTTAAAATAAACCCTTGCAGATTTAATAAATTTTGAATCAGAACCCCTTAAAAGAGAAAACTATAATTAAAAAATTGAATATCATAAATAAATATTAATTCAATATATAATATCTCAATGGTTTTTAACTACACCATATAAAATAAATTAGGTTCAAAATGTAAAACATGTCTCATTGGAGTGAAATTGAGTTGAAAAACACCTCCTTTGGATTCTTGGTTGATCGGACGTGTTATATACTCCTGAATAATAAGTTTAAAATTATTAAATAATTTTTAAGAACAATTTTCATCTATATTCTATTTTAAGGTCCTTTTATAATCATTTTACATCTAATATTTCATTTTTATTTCTTATGTTGACCAATTGATGTTGTTCGATCAATTTCCCTAAAATTATTTTGGTGTATTGAACATGGTTAAAGGTGTTTTTAAATTGTTTAATTATCACCATAATGTAAATAAAGAAAATAATATAATTTTTATTCATTATATACAATTTTATAATCATCTATTAAATGCATTAGTAAAAAATGAAATACGTTTTTAATAAAGGTGATTGTCCGCATATATGCATGATGACATTTTAATTTTCCTAATGGTTGGAAAGGAAGGATATTAAAAAATGATTAATACTTATAGAATAATATTTAAATCATACATATCATATATAATCATTAAACATATCCTTATGATCTTCCATGTAAATCATAAATGCAAAAAAATTACATCACTTCATGGAGGTGGTAGTCCGTATGTATGCAGGAGCAACCTTATCATTTTCCAAAAGATGAGAGGGTAAGAAGGTAGATGATATATTATATAAATATAATAATTATTATTTTATAAATACCATATATATATATTCCATATTTAAAACCAAACAAGTGATCGGATTATGAAAAATGATACACATCACTTCATGGAGAAATTTTTCCATACACATAAAAGAGTGATGTTTTCATTTTCTATATGATAGAAAAGAGATAGAAAATGGATATACCATTTAAATAAAAACATATCAGTATGTTAAATATAATTATATAATTATTTTAATATTTTTTTTGTATATTTTTTGTAGGATTAATAAGAAAGGAACTTGTAGAATCTCAGTAAGAACATACACCTCTTCCTTTGGTAATCTCATTTAACTTGCACAATGAGCATTATTGAAGTGTTGTTTTTGTGATAATGGAATCTATAGGTAGAGAAAAATAAATTTGTTAAGGTATTTTTGAAATTATTGGTCGATCTAAGTGGCTCAATAAATGTAGATAAGAGAGGAAAAGTGGTGCCCTTTTATAAGTAAGGTGAGTGGAAAGCCTATAAATACTTGAAACATTATTATATAATATATGTATTACTCACCTAAAGTTGCTCCAAATTGTAATAAGTTTGAATATGATAATATTAAGGTATAAATATTACAAAAAAATAGATTTAGGTAATCTTTGGGTGTTATCCTGAATCCATATTACTTTATTTTAACCAATTTTACCCATTTTACCCTTAACCGAGGTGATACATTTTTACCATGGTTACTATTCATTATGAACAAAAATTAAGTTTACTTAATTACCTAATATTAATTATTATGATTTAAAATATTTAATCCATTATACATGATTCAATTTTTATAATATTTAGAAATTAATTTTAATATTAGTTCACAAAATGCAACAAAAACTTTTTTTAGGAAAATACTCGTTTTAAATTTTATAGAAAAATCAGGTATAAAGTAAATTAAAATGGAATAAATTGAATTATTTTAAAAAAAGTGACTTATTTTTCATTCATAAAAAACATAAACCTAAAGTAACCTTGTGAACACTTGATTAAAATATAAGAACCAAAAATATATTTTATTTTGAATAAAAACATTACTTAGATTTCTAAAATTCTAAACATTGTTTTATAAGCTCAGCACTATATTTTTTAATGGATTATATGAATTATTAAATATATATTTGGTCTATAAAATTTTTTTCATAAACATTCATGTTATTATTATATCATGTTAATGTCATAAAAGTGGTATTATTTATAAAATCGGTATTTTCACTATTCACCCAAAAATAAACTATTTCTAAAAAATCACAAAAATTAACAATAAGACAATTTTTATATGATGAAATTAAAAAGGGAGTTTATTTTATCAAATAAAAATTCTAAATGTGGTATAAAATATTTCTAATATCTATACACAAACACGTAAAAATATTTTTAAAAAAATATTTTTTTAGAAACATAAAAAGAATTTATTTTCATTCCTTACATAGTAATAATTATTATATGATTGTTAATTTATTTTATTGAATATATTATCAATATATTTCATAAAAATAATTAATTAATAGTGATTAAATTAATTTATTAACATAAAAATACATTTCGTACTTAAAAATAGTTTTCTAAAAAATTTCTCATTTTACCATCAAAGGATTTTATCTTCATTTCTAAAAAAATTAAAAATCAATATATGAATTATTATTATTTAATTTAAATGTATAAAAAATAATTTTTTAGTAAATTTAATACTCAAAATAATATAAATTTATCTTTTAAATAAAAAATATATAATATAAAGAAAACCCACTTTTATAGAAAAACGACCCATTTAAAATTTAACTTTTATAAACCTTATATTATTATTTATTATCATTAAAAATTCAATAATTATTTCCTAGTAATTAATAAATATAATTGTATTTGGAAAAAAATTCTACATATATTTCATAATGTGATTACTATTATTCATATATTGTAATCCAGTAGCTAGGTTATAATGGACATATTTAAATAATAATATATTTATAATATATCATGGTTCATTTAGGATTAGTGTTTCATGTATCAAAATCTATCATATATAATATTCATAAACTAAAATATTGTGTTGTTACACATAGTGAATGATTTCATGGGCTCTGATAGATTTCAGTCTTACTATTTGGTTTTGGTGAGGATGGTTTGTACGTGGTGTGAGCTGATATGATGATGTGGTGATGATATATTTTCTTACAGATTCAAGAATGAATTATAGAGGGGTTCAGAGCTCAAGGATGTAAGTTGTTGGGGTGACGGGGAATAGTTAAGTGGGAAATTAGATGTAGGATATCATTCACATATATATGTTTTTGATATTATGTAACCTATTTATATGAATTACTAGGTGATATATCCTTATAGATGTTGAGTTATAATTCACTTGATTTGGTTAATGATTTAATTTATTCTGTTTATTCACTAGTATTTAATATTCTTTTTAAACATTTTCTCAAGAGGTTTTAGGGATGATAATGCAAAGTATACTTCTATTCTCAAAATTATAAATATATGCACTATTTATTGGTTTATAGTAATTGGATGGTGATCGAGTTGGGATACTAGCTTGTAGTGGTTGATCCGGAGTTAATGGTGTTCATAGTGGCTTCCTAGGCTTGGTTCATGGATTATTTCATTTTCTTTCCATAATTTATAAAATTTAATTTATTTGGATGGTTATTTATTTATGTATGTAGTTTATTGGTAATTTTCATTATTCATGGGATATATTATCAGTAATGCATCCCATTTATATTGTTTCCTACTTAAACACTAGATAATTCAAGAAAAATATCACTCATTGTTGGTAAATCATGGGTGGAGTGGATTGAGTATTTTGTATTCACTATCATAATTTTCACTTTTCATACACCTGTATGCATAGGAATATTATCCAGGTGCACCATTGGGGGAGGCTTACAAAGTTCACACTCACACCCTAATATGGTCCCTCAAGGGTGTGTGGAGACTTTATCTCTTAATATTCAGGAAAGGATTATAGATTAGTGTCAAGATATCAGTAGTTATAGGTGTAATGGATGTGTGAGTTAGATGTCGATGGTTAGAACTGAGCCGGGTGGATCCTTGATGGAAATATGGATTATTATTTTATTATTTTAGACTCTTCTATGTATGGTCAGCCTATAGGTGATCCTGATAACAATTATATGTATCTCATGAAATTATAGATTTTTATTTTTCTTACCAAGTGATATTTTTTGTCTTATTATATTATCTATTTCATTTTATGATTCTTCTATAATTATTTTATTTATGGTGTTATTTTTAATGGTTATAGTCTCCTTATTATCACTTATTAAATCCTCAATGCTAGTTCGTAGCATCTAGAATATAGAGAAGAACTCTTGAGCTAAGTGGGTCTCCATATCAGGTGTATTTTTGGTGATCCAGGTTAGGGATACTAACAATTTATATTAGAGTAGGTCCTTGTTTTTTATTTGGTTTTCAGTTGACCGAAGGTTTAGGAATGTTTTTTAGACTTTAGACCTACATCATATTTTTTCCCTAGCTAATGTAAGTATTGGATAATTTCCAAGTCACTAGGGAAATTGGAATTACATTTCAAATTTTTTCTTACTATTGAGTTATTTGATTTGGATAATTTGGTATTTTATGTCATTGATTTATGTTTCAGACTCTTGGACCCCAAAGGAAATACATGATAATCAAGTATTATTATAATCATGAAGGGATCACATGACATGAATTTACCTTTTTGGGGTTTCCATTTTAGTTTTAGAACTAGAATGGGATGGGGTTTGGCTATTTAAAGTCTCGTCAATAACCTATAGGGTGTTTTACCATATAAATTCTCAGTGTCATTCTACTCATCTAGATTGGGGAGTATTATTCTGGTTGATCTTGAGTATGTGGATATTTTGTGTGTGTGTTTAGGGTGTGTGTTTGGTACATGAACCTAATCTAAGTTGGTGGTTGTGATCTTGGATGATAAGGGTATTGGGTGTGGATAAGGATATTTATGGGCTAGTGGGTCACAATTCTTGTTATAGATTTTCCTATTTATGATAAATAGATTATTATATATGTGTGTTGAGAATGAAATTTTGTATTAAGTAATATTTCACCATGAAGGTCTAATTATGAGTATAGATATGGAAGAGATATTGTTCCATATAGCCATACGCTAGATGGGATACCTCCAGATGAAGATGAGCATGAGCTGTAAGTAGATTTTTTGAGGTAAGAAGGCCATTTTGAGAAGTTAGAGAAGATATGGAATGGTTTAATGAGAAACTCAAGGTGAGTTTGGTGTTGGTAATACAGTTCATTAATTATGGGCCTTAGGGAACTAATCTATCTATGTAATACCCAACATGGTAGTTTCAATTACAAAATCCTCCCTTGTTATTGTGAGAGGGAGGGCCCCAAAAAAACTGAATATTAAGTAGATTTGGTTAAGAGGATCATCGATCAGATCACAGTGTCATTGGGTTAGAGGGTAAAGATGGATATATATATATATATATATATGTGACTATAGGAATAGTTAAATACAAGTGGTATGTATAGGTATATTCTAGTTAACAAGAGGGGGTGACCTAAAAGGAATTAAAGGTGAGGTTCATCGTTCACCTCTTTTCTGATAAGATGAGGGAAGACTTAGACCATAACTTCATGTATTGAGTGAAGTGGTAAAATTTAATCAAGGAATATACCATGAGGTTTACAAACCTATTATGATTTATGAAAATATTTTTGTGTGATGAGATTGCTAAGGTGAAGTGATTAGAGGATGGTTTGAAACATAATATTAAGGTACAGATAGACATCTTTAGGTTGATGTTGTTTTAAAAGTAGGTTATCCAAGTACCAATAGAGAAGTATAAATTAATTGATGGGGGTATATTAGGATAGATAATGGTTTTTAGTGATAAGGGTAAAGGAGATACAAGTTTCTAAAAGTATAGGCATGAGGAAACCCACCAGGGCGATCAGGGTAAAGGTTCAAAATTTCCACCTTGGAGTGGGTCATTAGAGAGGTTCTTCCAGTGTGAATAAATTTTCCATGATTGGGTTTAGTGTGATCAATAACTAATGGATATTAATTTCTTCCCATATGGTAAATTTTGAGTAGTTTTTCCAGATGACCTCATATTGAGATGGAGGTTAAGGATCGGTTCATATTCAGGAATCTGAGGTTAGACCAGGAGAAGTATTAGTAGGTGGTAGTTGGGATTCATCTACATGTATAGGTAATGATAGTGGAAAATATCCTCATTAGTGGGGGAAATTTATGATGTTGAGTTTGACTCCACTCGGATGAGAAACTTTAATTTTATGATCTTCAAGTCATGTTATTGACCTGAAATTATAATAGTATATCAAATATCCATTGATGATCAAAGGTATGTCTTGATCATGTTTTTTTTTTGTATTTTTATGGTAGATGTTGGTGCATAATATACATTATGTGTATGTGGACCGCCTAGATACAAGTTAAGGCATGAGAATCAATTATAATGTGTGAATTTATATTATAGCATGGGTAATGAATGAGGGTTGTGTAATGATATCTAGTGCATATAAAATTTGATATGATGGTCGGGTATAGTACCATATGTGTCTTGGAAGGTTCATGTGGAATGTAACCGGGTAGGTGATTCCTATGGTGGGGAGTGTCCAAAAAATAAATCAGATGGTTTGGGTTTATTATTTGGGGAAACTAAGAAGTGATGGATGTGTTCAAAATCATCATGGGATTTGGGGAGTGTGATTGGAGGGATAATTTAGTTTTGGGTATATTTGGTTAGTTTCATGGCCCAAGAAAACTCTGGGACAAGATGTCATATAGTGGGGAGGTTGTAATGGCCTGGGTTTTCAAGTGAGGGAATTTAAGCTTAAGAGTTTCCTGAAAATGTGTGTTTTTTTGTTTAAGGTGTCATAGAAGGGTTGAAAAGGATTATATGTTGGGTTCATGGTGGTATCTTGGGTTTTGAGATCTATCTTGTAAATACAAAGGGCATTGGGGGCTGGTGGGTAGGCACGAGGTTCTCGATGTGCATGATAGGGGTTTAGGTAGACCTGTGAAGTCCATCAACCACCCAGTGGACCCAAGATAGGTAACCGATAACTAGTGGGTAATTGGTGTTGGGTACCGAGTGCTGACCGCCATTATAGGGTTTTTTAAAATTATTAAATTAATTAATTAATTAAATTATTTTTTTAAAGTGGGGTCTCATTTGAACCTAGCTATACGGGGCTCAAACCTCTCTCCCCTTATTTTTTTCACCCTCTCATCCCAAGTGGGATTCTTGGTCATCAGTTATTTTTTTTGGTTTCATCTATCATTAGTAGGTCACTATTGTAAAGGTTTTCCTTAGTTATTCTTCATTGTCTATTTCGAGAATTTTTCTTATTGTATCAAGTTTTATCTAATATTTCTATTTTAAGATGTTTTCTCAAGTTTTTTTGATTTCTTTCCATTGGATCACAATCAATTAAGAATACTCAATTAGAAAAAATCTTACTAGAATGAGTTAGGTTGTTTCTATCAATTTTCTATGACAGACATGTGTTTATACATCATATGAAATATAGGCATAGGTAGAGTTGTTTGAGTCACTATAACTGAAACCAGTCATGGTATATAGGGTATTGGGGGGTTATCCTAGGATTTTCAATGGATTTTTCATATGACTATGGATTTGGATATATTGATGATGTGTGGTATGGTGGTCGTTGGATGGATGTATTATTCAACAAGTCATGCTCATGGTACTTGATTTGGGTTTAGATACATGTGCTTTACTTAGGTTATGGTTATGGGTGGTGATGTGATACACCAAAGATATGGGGGTAATATATCATTCATTTAGTGGGGTGATAGATATTTTATATATATATTAGGTCTATGTGTTTTTTGGGATAACTATTCACTATAGCGATGAGTCCATTGAGTTTTAGTGTATATAGGACAGGGCCCGTGAGGTTTTTTAGACCACTGGTAGTTGGTGGCATCCTATATATATTGATTGGAATAGGGGTGATGGTGTAGACTATATTTTTGGAGGAATAATGCACCATAGGTGGACATGGGATATTGGGAATGAATAATATCATCAGTTTGGAGTGTGATTCTTTCCATATATGTGGTATGTGATGGGCCCATTGGGACAAGCCTGGTGAAGGATGGGTGTCACCATGCTTTAAGTTCATAGGGACATTGAGTCTATGGTTATTAAAATAGGTTTGGATGACTATAAAACTAATGATATGATAATTTTACATGCCTTAAAAGAATCATGGTTTGATTAGTATTCTTATGCTTGTTATGGGTTGATGTGTGACTTCATGTGACAGGAAATTTTTTGGAAGGCAGCGGGTGGTTCTATTATAACCAATTGTGGGTATATTTTCCCACTACGACACTAATCAAAGAAGGTAAAGGATAAATCATTGCTATTTGAGTGCAGGTGGAGTATATTGATCAGTTTGGAATAGGTTTTGTATTTTTTACTTGGAATACACTCATTTATATATGGATATTATCTAGAAACATCTCTAGTGGTGGCCTATACAGTTTATACTCACACCCTACTTGGAATTTATAGGATGGGTTCATATTTTATATCTCATGAGAAATTAGAGGTCAATATATCAACATAATAATCTTAGTAGATAGAGGTATAGTGGATACATAGGTTAGATTTTTGTGGTTGGAGTTAGATAGGGTGGATACTCAGTACGAAGTAATATTGGTATTTGTATGTTTTGGACTCATCTATATATTACCATACTATAAAAAATATTGTTAGAAGTTTTTTTCCTCATGTGACATTGTTTATGTCTATTTTTTTAACCATATAATAAGTTTTTTTCATGTTATATTATTTATTTATTCTTATGATTTCCATTTTATTCTATTAGTTGTGGTTTTATTTTCAGAGGGTATAGTTTCCCCAATATCACCCCTTATACCCTCACTATTAATCAAAATCCTCTAGTATATATGGAGGTGTTATTGATGTTTGTGTAACTCTATATCAGGTTTCATTCAGTCAATCTAGGTTATGGATTATATATTTTTCATATTGAAAGAAAACACATAGAATAAGTGGTATTGAGTAAAGTGCCAATCTTATCAACACCAACTTTGAATCAAATTTTTTTTCATGTGGCCACTTTGGATATCGAAGATAAATATAGAATTCCATGTTGTGTTAAATAATTATAATTGATTTTGAGTTTTCATTGGAACTTAACCGAGATAAAATACTTATTTGAATTTTGAAGTGGTGTCAATATCAATACTGGTATCAAAAAATTGTATCGAGAAATTTTCCTAGTGGTATCAATCATAAAAGGAGGAGGAAATCCCAGAATATAAGAATGATAGAAACACCATCAATATTGAGTTTGGATAATCTTTATATATTTTTCATACTATATATGATCATTTATTGCATGAACTTATCTATAATTGTATAAGATTAATGGCTTCTTGGAAAGGAGAACTTCATAGTTGATGTATATTCTTGAAAATCAATTTTTGGTTTCTTAAAGAGCATATTTTCAGGGGGATTATTCTAAAATTTTATATTTGAAAGTTTCTAGTTGTGAAGAAATTAAAATTCCTTATATTTATGAATTCTATATCAACTATCAATTATTTTCAAATGGTATGAATCATAAAATTTTCAATTTAAGGATTATTCACTAAGAAAATTTATGCATCATTGAAATATTAGGAAGAAATATTGAGGTTACTAAAATATGAATATTCATGTGTTTATGGATTTAAGTAAGTAACATGGATATATTTGATGTTAGTAGCTTTAACTCATGTTTTTTGCACTAATTGTTTACTCGATAGGATTAGATTATTGGTTAATGCCTCATTTACAAGTTATAAATTCACTTTATAAATTCATTTCTAGAATATAGTTATAGGATAAAGAGTTTGAATCTAAATATAAAAATATGTAAGTGGTTTCTAGTAATTAGTATCAAGAAAATATATGTTTGTGTTCAAGAATTGGTTGATAGAACCTTGATTTTGGGATGTTAATGAAAAGTATTAAAATATCTATGAAGAAATTGTATATCAAAGGTTGAGTAAAAACTCTCTAAATATGGTTTTTAATATATTAGTATTTGAGATAGAATTTAATGGAAATCATAAATAATTATCCAGTAAAAACATCTTTTCATTTTATTGACAAAAGATGAGTGAGCAGAATACACCATAAATACATTCATTTTATTAAATTATTTATTGTTAAATGGTGGATTAAGATCTATGATACTATTTTCAACAAGTATAATGCACCATAGATCTATAAATTTATTTAAAGTATTTGGAGTTAAATGGTGGAATATGATTTATGGTACTATTTTCAAAAAAAAATCCAATGGGGGATAATTTTGCAACAAAGAGGTTGTGTATTGTATTTTTTGACAATAATTATTGGAAAATAAATGAATTATGACATTAAATAAAATGGATCTTAGAAATTATTGAATGAAGACAAAGATGGTTACCACACATGAAAACCAAAATCCCACTTGGTGAAAGATTAATGACTAAAAAATACATTGAACTAAAGATTGTGGATGATCGAGAAAGATCTATTAAGGAAGAATTGGAGTCACTATAGAGGTAGTTATGAATGAATAAACCTTGACAATCTTACATATCAAGGTCATATAATGAGGAATAATTACATGGATAATGATGGAATATCTCACTTTGATTGGTGTTGGTTAAGGTGTAATATGTCTATTTTGGTCTATCATGGTGTTAAAATAAGTAGGATATTTCAAAAATCCATTTTTAGAAGCAATGATGTGTTTGCTAAAAGAATAAACACCACCCCGCAATGTTGTATCATACACTGTGAAGTAGGTTACATAAGAATAATGTAAGGACTATAATTTCACTCTATAGTATCCTTAAATTAATAATATATTAAATAGTTTGTTACATAAACTATACCAAAATAAAATTAAAAAACTTGATGTATTTTGAATATTAAATATGACTATTAGAACTCAACTGTTGAATTAGCTGGTATAAATTGAAGTAATTATATTGTAAAATCATTAAAGAAAATAGGATGAATCGACATCCAGAAGTGGATGTATTCCTTGAAAAACCATTTTATATGAGCTCATACGGGAGGTAGCTTCTATAGGTTTTCCCTAGACCAATGCCAAGACAACCATGAGCAATTACAGTTCGATCAAAACCATATATGGGAGAAGTTCAAGCTCATAGATATTTCTACAAGATCCCTGCAAACTGAATGGACACTTAAAATTGCAACCAGAACTTTTATGATTCTTAGTTATTATGTAGAGATCATAAGGGTTTATGAAAGTATAAATTAGTATCATATAAATATATAATAAAATATTTATATGTATAGATATATCATGAATTTTTATACTTTTTGAAAAGTCATTTTTTTCAATTCACTTTATGCATAAAACATGTATTATCTATAACTGGATGTTTTATTTTAAAGAACTATGTTTATTATGATTAAATAATATAAATATATATTTATTGTATGAATGATAAGTTAACACTAGATTAATTTTGAATTTATAGGAAAAAATAGTTAATATACCTGAAGTTTTTTTCCTATAAAAACTATTTTTTATTATATTTTATGTTTTAATAAAAATAAAATGTATAAATTTTAAGATATGAAATTGAAAAAATTAACTATTTTTTTATTTTTTATTACAATATTAATTTAAGATAAATGGTTAATATATTTTTTTAAAAATATTTTTTGGTGAATAGTGAAATATAATGTTTTTACTAATATTGTGCCTTTTATTACATTATTAGTATATACGTATGAGTTAGAAATTTATATAAATATTTTACTGAAAAAAATATGTATTTTATAATTTAATTTATAAATTTTAAAATATTTATTATATTTTACAAACCTATAATTGATATTTTATAACTTAATTAATATTTTATTCAAAAATTGTTTAAGTACAAAATACATTTATTATATTAAAATTTAATTTATAAAAAAATTATAAATTAAACCATAAAAATGGATTTAAAATTTAGAATAAGTAGTTACAAATTATCTAATATGTTACACTTTATTTTTATTCATAAATATTTTGTTACCTTAAGTAAAAACTAGTTACCATGGTAAAATCTAAAATAAAAAACAAAAATTTCAAGGGGTAAAGAGGTTTAAAAATGTTTAAAAATTGTGTGAAAAAAGAATTGATTCCATATAAACCTTATCACTTCCAAAAAAATTATTTTAAAAATTTTGGAGCTACATTCCTTGAGAGATACTTACCATTATAGAAAAGTTATGAATATTTAGAAAAATGTCATCCCCTTTCTCTTATAAAAGGGTTTCTCCTCTCCTCACTCCCATTCACACCAAAAACCCCTAATTTCATCCCAAATTTTCTATAACCTATCCTAGACACTCCTAGACACCTTAAATAGGTTTTTGTATTATAAAAAGACCATCCCACAAGTGGTTAACCCCTTTGAAAAGGATATAATCCAAGAAGTGAGGTACAAGTTCCTAACCTCTCTTTCTCTTTTATATTTCTTTATGTGCTATTATACTTACACAAATTCTAATAAACTATCTTAAAATGATAGCATAATTATCAATACTTTAATAATATGTTATTATAATTATTGTATAAGTGTTAACCACACTTCCCTTACCCCATTAAGAAAAGTGAAAATGACATTCGTATGTGTGTGCGAACTACCGCTTCCATAAAGCATTATATTCCATTTTTCTTAACCACATTAAATGGATGGTAATAATTTTGTATTATAAAAAATTTAATAAATTTATAACATATTATATATTATTTAAATTATAAAATTGTTTTAACTTTATCTTATTATATGGAAAATGAAATCATCAACCATGTGTATGTGTATACTACCGCCTCCTTGGAATATTTGATTTATATTTTTATTTTCATCACCTTCTTACATGTATGGTCAAAATAATGGGTTTAAAGGACACCTATTATTTTTATGGTATCATTAAGGTTTAGTTATTAAAAATTTGTGAACCTATTAATGATATAATAATTAAATGATCATCCTTAATTCAATCATTTAAAACAAGCGTACTAAGAGGAAAATAATTTATTAAAATTATGTAAGATTTTCATATTCATTCATTATTATTATAATTACATTATAATTATGATATATCACACTAATAAATACTAAGTTATATCATTATGATATAGTTTTAATTATATTTCAACTAAATCACCTCATAAACAAAAAAAATCATGGTATGTTCATGTTTGGGTCGATTTGACCACATACTTGAACAATGCTATGAAATTGTATTATAAATGAATTTTAAAACATAATTAATGATATAATGGGATAAAATTATTCAAAAAATTATTTACTTTTTTTAAAGGATACATCAATTTTTAACTCAACACCTTTCGTTGGATAAGAAAATCACTGAAGCCTTCTTTTATCGATTCCATCTTCCTAGATAAAGAGTTAAACGCACATCAAGGGAAATTGAAACTTTATAAATCATTATAATTCATCCATTATAGTAAAATTAATGAAATATTAATGATTAAATTTTGAATAATAATGAATATATACATTACTACTACAATACTAGTAAAACAATCCAAACTAAAAACACTCGATGTGGGAAAATAGGGAAAAAACTAACTTATATACATATATATAATGATTATAAATAAAACCTATAAATAGTTTTATTTATGAATATTTTTATGAAATATTATATTACAAAAGTTTGGTTTTATATACAGGATTTTAGAGCACATTCAACTAAGAGGAAATAAAGTTAATGGGTTTTCATGACTCAAATATTTTACTTGGGTCATAATCACTCATATTTGACTATTATATTTAAATATTTTTCTATTATAACATATAATAATTTTATTTTATTTTTCCTACTTTTTTTCTAGGAAAATAATGTTTCACAATGAATTATTTCTCATTGATGATTCTATTATTTCATGAAAATGCATTTTTATTAAGAGTGATTACCATTTCATTTAGTGGTTTTTCTTCCATATCCATGTTTTTACTTATCGTTAATGTTTTTATTTACCTAATGGAAAACTAAAATTTCATTTTCTCTAATGAATATTTTATTCCAATTTATTCATTTTAAAATA
The DNA here is from genome assembly GCA_963277665.1 of Viscum album. Lineage (NCBI taxonomy): Eukaryota > Viridiplantae > Streptophyta > Magnoliopsida > Santalales > Viscaceae > Viscum > Viscum album. Next base: position 1,785,096,883 of record OY728151.1, on the reverse strand, counting down.
ATGGTTTTTTTATCCTTTTAATGATGTGAGTTTTCAATAAAGGAATTTTAAAGGCTTTTCCTTACCAAGATATTATAATAATCACTTATATATCACATTTTTACATATGTTTTATTTCTTATCAAAGATATTTGTTAAAATCCATTTTCAAGAAATTTTTTAATAATTTTTCTCTTTAACTTCAAAAAGAATATTGTTTGTATGGTAACTAGAAAATAACATCTTTCTAAGATGATATTAAGAAATGATTTTTAAAAAATATTTTTTTTTTGATTTCTATTATATTTTAAAAGAATTATTATTCAATGTAGTAATGTTTCATAAATCACCATATATTTTATCCTCTTAAATATTTCATTTAAAAGATTTTGATTTTGGAATCAAATGATAGTGTTTTCTTTATGTGATTCCATTTTTAAAAGTTATGAAATCCATTTTATCCTCATGGGTTATTTATGATAAGATGAATTAATTAATTTTATGTAGATCTCATATGTATGTAAGATGATGTTATGGGTCCTATATCACCCTAAAATTCATTATTTATGGTTCTATATCTTCTGAAATAATGAAGCTAGGACATACTTTTATTTAAAAAAAACTAGACATGTATAGATTTTTTCAAAAACTAAAGGGTCTGTATACTCATATTTATTAACAAGAATTAAAGGATAGGAATTATTAGATTTATTCCAAAAAATCTTATGTTTTTTTCTTTACTTTTAAAAAATGTCACTTATTTACAAGTTATTCAAAATTTTATGATATTACTTTCTCTAAAGATATTCCATTTTATTATGTTATGATTTCATGTTTTGTCTGATTTATATTATTTGTTTCTAAGACATGTTTTTTATGACCTTAATTTGGTATTATGTTTCTATGACATGATCCATAATTCTAAATCAATTTTCTTGATTTTAACTAATGTTACCATGATATTTTTATCAAATATTTCTCCCTTACACATATTTCCCCTCATTTTTATGATCTGACAGTTATGAATAGTTGATAAGTTTCCCTTACTGATCATTTGAGTTCAACTCTTTATTATGTTTTAATTCCCTAGGATATGAATATGATTATATCATATGGTATGTCTAGATGAGTGTCTATAGGAGTTGGGTTTTAAAGAAATTACAATAAGTGTTGTAAAATAATATTTTTATTTATCTAGTTTCCAAGATATTAAACCTTTGGTTTCTTGGTTTGTGTGACTATTTATAATATGTATTAATTAAAACATAGTCTCAATTTATTATTTATGTATTTTTAGATTGAGTTACCATAGTTGGTATAAAATTAAAGGTTTAGTTATTTTTTGAGATTAGTTTAGTTACCTTTGATATTAAGATTGTAGAACCTTATTAAAATCCCTAGAGATGAGTATATATATTGGATGATGTCATGAAATATTGTTAAAATATTGATTATGTAGTTTTCCTATAAATTCATCCATTTCTAGACACTAAAAAGTGGATTTGTATGTAGAATATATTCACTTAGGGGTAATCATCTCGAAAATGGTTGGTTGAGCATTGGCTCAGTCATTACTCTAATGCACAATGAGTGGGTAAAAGACTATTAACCTATATAGACACTCCCAAGGAATTTTATTTGGTTGATAATATTATCTTCTTAAACTAATACTAAGGATTTATTTCCTAGTTACTTTGGGAGATTAAGTTTATAAGTATAATATAACTCAACTTAAAGCAACCCAGGTCAAACTAAGATTGGTATAGGTTTAACTAAAGAAACTATAATCCCACATGATAGTATAAAATAAAACGATATTTTAAGGCTGAATTCATTTTATGATTATGATAATTACTCTATATTTTTAATGATTCATCATTCATTTCAACCCTTTTGGTTTTAGTAATGTATAGAATTATAAGAAACCATAGGTGTGAGGGACAATAAAAAGATTATCTCAACAAAAAAACACATATCAATTGGATCTATTGTGAGAAAACTTGTCATTATTTTAAACTAGCTATCATAAAATATGATTAACAATGTGAATATAGTAGAATTAAAAAACAAACCAATAAAGATAAGGATGGAGAATCCTGAAAGATAAAGTGATAAATATGATGAAGGAAAGAATATACAATTTCCTATATTCCAAATATGTGTAAATAAGAACCAAGGAAATTGCCTCAAGGAGACTGGAAGAAGATTTTCTTGTGGAAGATTAGGTCATTGAGCAAAAAACTATCATAGGAAAATAAAGAGTTTAGCTAGCATGATGGGAGTGTAAAATGTGTATCCAAAATCACCACTAATGGTCTAATTTCCTAGTTTTGGAAAACATGTACATTATCCAATTAAGTGTCATAATCTCAAGGATGAAAAGGATGATAGGCATGAACAACCACCATAACCAATTTAACAAGGTGGAACTAGTTTAATAACTAGTGATGATATGGATTTTGATAACTAAATCCTTAACTTCAAAATTATGAATATGGGATCTTTATTCTATCCACTCTAATTTTTATATATGGTTTTATAAGTGTTACAACTTAATGTTTTTTTATCAAATAAAATATCTAGTTGTACAATGGTTGTGTTTCAAAATTTAAGTTTATGAGAATATAAATCCTAGTATGGAACCTTTAGATAGATTTGAAATAATTTTGTTAATGGATTAACTATTTCAACAGAATCCATATTCATTATGAAAACTGGAAACATTTATAAATAAAATTACCTTTTGAATGAATAAATTCCTTAATAATTGATTCAGTTATAGAAAACACATGCACTACATTGGATATATTAGACCCTTATAAAATATAGAATGTTTGACTTAAAAGACTATTAAGAATCATAACCATTGATAATATAGGGATTCTATAGTGGCCACTAGGTTTAATATATATTAAGGGTTATAATAACATCTAATTAACATATAAGGAATAAGTGATTTCCCCGAATAGTAGGATCATACCATATTAATCCCATTTATTAGATATTCTGAGGGAGATGGCATCATTAGGCTTTTCCCTTGATCAAGCCTAAGTTGATATTAAACAACTGAAACTTTAGAAAAACCATTCATGGGATAAATTCAAGCTTATCTTGATCACCACCCAAAATATGTTCATTAAACCACCCTAAGAAAGTACAAATATCACACATCATATCATTAGGGTGTACATTGTATAATAATGGGTTTTGTATTTAGACCCTAGTAGTATGAATTTATATATTTTATTTTTAATAAAATAATGGTTATATTTATCTCTTTTTATTATTACTTTATAAATATGATTATATAATGAGTATAATAAAAACTAGATTTTGATACAAAGAAACAAAAAATTTATTTTTGGTAAAAATGAAGTTTCAATTAAAACACTCTTTTTGATAGATTCAAGAATTTTGAAATAAATTTTATCTTCATGAAATATTCTTGTTAAATAATATTTATTTAAATATAAATGATAATATAATTTAATAAAGTGAAATGTATTTTTTAAAAGGTCTATAAAGTTATTAGTTTTGTAAAAACTAGTATTTTCCAATAAATAATTTTTTATTTAAGAATAAATTGCTATATTTAGAAAATTATTTTGGTAAAATAAATATTGTCTTTGAAATCATCTCATCAAAATAAGTCAATGGTGATTTTTTCATAATTTTCTCAAACAAGTGATTTTTTGGGTAAAAATTAAACATGGTATAAATATACGATGTAAAATGCTGATATTTTTAAATAATAACACTATGTAAAATATCATATGTTACATGCGTCACTAAGCTCAAATGAACCCTAAAATATTATTATTTAAACGTGACCATTATAAACTAGCTGTTAAATTGTTGTAAATGAATATTATCAATTTAATTATGAAATGTATAATTTTCCAACTCATTGATAATATATTAATTAATTCTTTGTGAATAAGTACTTGTTTTTTATTAAAGTAATTTTATTCTTCAAAAACTACATTTTCATTAAAAACGGGTTTTCTTTCTTTTTATGAGAGAATATTTTCATCAGTTTCTGGAAATTATAAAAAATTTATTTATGAAAATTTTATTCTTTTTCAAATCAGAATAATATAATTAACTTAGGGTGAATTTTTTGTATTTTTTTCAAAATGATTGATTTTCTAGTGAATAGTGAAAAATACTGATTTTTATAAAACTATCATTTTATTTGTATTAAAAAATACCTTTATGATTTGAATTTGATCTAAAATAAAATTAATTACACTTTAGTTAGATATAATCTAATTAACAACGTTTTAATAATCCTTATATCTAATTTTGGTATAAGTATATTTTTTTGGCATAAAACGCATTTTTTCAAGAATTTTTTTTCATTGTGTTTTGCTAATTTAATTTTAAATTAAATTATTAAAATTTTGTGTTTTAAATTTTGAAAAATATATTCCATATTTGGAATAATTGGGTTTAAATTTATTAAATAGTACCTTTTATTTTTGGTCAATATGAATAGTGATCTTAGTAATTTTATTACCACGAAAATGGGTAAATCGGGTAATTTTGGTTAAAAATAAAATAATAAGAACCATCAAATGACCCAAAAACATATCAGAATATTATTTAATGAGTATATATCTACCCTAATCATTCAAGGGTTTAATTTATGACTTTTTGGGGCCACTTGGATAAGATTATGACCTTTATAGTATTTTATTTAATGAAAAGTCAAACATGTCATACTCTTATTTTTGATAAGTGTAATAATTTTAATATGGAATCATCCCTTGGACATGTTATATTATAAATAGTATTTTGAAATATAAAATATTTATATTCATCATGGTAATTTATTTTTAATTTTTAGTAAAGAAAAAATTAACTTAAATTCTTACACAACACGGATGCAGTAATTATTTAATTAATGGAATAATCAAATAAATGAAATTAAAAATACTAAAAGTTACTTAATTTGAGATATATAAGGTGATAAACGAATTATATATATTACCATAAAATTTTTAGGATATAATAAAATAGTTTTTTGTAATTTTACTTGTTGTATTTATGTTTTTAAAGTCATAGTAATGAATAGTATCAAAATAGAAAATAATGATATTTTATGGGATTAATATTTTATTAAATTATTTAAAAATCATAAAAATATTAAATTAGAAAAAATGGGATAAGATATGGTCTAATATTTCATCCCATATTCATTTATATTCCATTTTTAAGTATTTTTATCTGGAATAGTCTAGTATGTTTTAATATTTTGATAAATTCTACAAGTGCCCCTTACCTCAATTATAAAAAGGCACCCCATCCTTCACTTATTTACACCAATTTGAGCCATATATATTGACCAAACCCTACCCATTAGTCTTATAAACATACTAACACAAGTTATATAGGTTTTCTTCCTTCTAAAGGAACAACCCCTACATCCACTATTGAAAAAATGACTGATACCCACAATTCAAAACCATGGGTATAGCCCCAAAAACCGTGGGTATAGGCTATACCCACAGTTTGAGGAATCATGGGAAAATGAGGCATCGGGATAGCCCTATATCCTATAACCATGTTTTTCCAAACTATGAGGATAGTTATTGGCCATGTGTCATAGACTTACCCATAGTTAGAACAATGGGTATAAATATCACTAAATTTCCTGTTCTCATGGTTCTACAACCGTGGGTATAAAATACCAGGAAAATGAAAAAAAAAGATTTACCATTACCAGAAGAAATCAATATATCGACCTTTATATTTAACACAGAGGGTCAAACCAACTGATAAACTTAAATTATATATATATATATACGTACATATACTTATATATATTAATATACACAGTTCGATTGCAAAAAAAATAGTCAGTTGGCAAGATTCGATCCTTCAATCTGCACCACTAGTATTCACCATCTCACCAACCCAACTATGATAGTTATTATTCTATATATCGACATATTCTTAATTAAATTAATTGCAACTGCCTGTAAAAAAATTAAAAACGGGTTTCGAACCTGCGTCGTTGCGGAGCCAGTAAAGCACACTACAACTGTGTTAATTTTATTTGTCTATTTTTATAAATCCATTTTAGATTATAAATATTTATAAAACCAAGTATAAATAAAATTTTTTGCCTGAGTTTTGAAACCGCTTCTATGCACTATAGCTGAATCGCATCACCACTATACCAATTGCAATTATAATTACATACACATGTAATATCTTATATATCTTTTTCTTACTCAAAACATAATGGACCCTATACCCACAGTTCTACTGAACCATGGGTATAGGTGGAATCTATACCCACGGTTTTCATAAAACGTGGTTATAGACTTATATACCGAAGGATATACCCACAGTTCTTGAAAACCATGGGTATAGATTCCACCTATACCCACAGTACAATATAAACTATGGGTATAGGCTTATATATCGAGGGCTATACCCACATTTCTTGAAAACCATGGGTATAGATTCCACCTATACCCATATTTCAATGTAAACCATGGCTATAGGTTTTTCCATGGTATTCCCGTGCAATTTTTTGTGTTCCCGCACTTACGGGGGTACCCCATACCCACGGTTTAGCAAGAACTATGGGTATAGGTTCAAAAATGTCACTTATGCCCATTGTTAATGGAAACTGTGGGTATAGGTGAGTCTATACCCACAGTTATTGGGGAAACTGTGGGTATAGACCCATTTTCCAGTAGTGATCCCTTAAGAAGAGACCTAAAGGAAGTCTGTCAAAGAAGAGGTAATCATCTTTATTGACTCTTTCAAGTTCATTTATTATTCTAATTACTATTCATGTGTTGTTTAAATCAAAAATTAATAACTAAATTATCATATATATATATATATAATTATATGTTATTATTATTATAAAGCCATATTACACCTTTTATCAATCATACTAAAACAAAAGCACCGCCCATGCGTACGTATGGCTTATCGTCTCCACACAATGGTGTAATTTATTTTCCTTAACCACTTTATATATATGGTTATAATGGTAGAAATAATGGTTAAATATGATACTTATGAAATGATATTTATTTTATAAAATTAATATATCATCTATTTTCTCTACCCAATCACCATTAAGGAAATTATATCGTCCCTCGTGCGTATGTACGACCTACTTGATCCATGAAGTAATATAACTCCTTTTCTATATAAATCATTAAATAAAGGTTCTAAGTTTTTTTTAAATCATTAAATATGATACTTGTAACATTAATAAAATTCTTTATATTATTAATTTATAACCCATGCACATGAACCTAATCTTACGTGACAAAACATGCAAGGAAAAATAAAGCAGTCAAACCTAAAATAATGGTAATAATAAAATATTATTAACAAGCAAGTGGTAAGATATTATATAACGGTTATATATGATATAATAAATATGAATATTATCTTGGAATAAATTAATAATATGATTGAAACCATTATAAAATATTTTAAATCACGTTCAACTAAAGGAAAGCACACGGTAAGAAATTTTTGCCTCACTTTTATTTATGTGGGACATATGTCATATTCACCACTTATTTATTTTGTGTGGTTTATATATTGACCCTTTTTTATATTATATCATGAATAAAATTTTCATCATGGTATTTAATATTTCATTTGAAGTTATTTATTTCATGGGTATTATGATTCAAAAGTTACCAAAGTGATATGGGTTTATTTTACAATCTCTTCATTATTCGTGATTGTTTGTGTTTAAGTACCTAAAGAAGAATATTTATTTTCCATGTCCATGTTTTCTCAAAAAATGTTTTTAATATTCTCCTATAATTTTTTTAAGTCATCTTTACCCATGTTTTACATTTTAAATAATGTTATAAAAGAAATATTCCTGTTGTTTTCCAAATAAGGCAAGTTGTGACTTTTCCTACAAAAAAATGAAAGGAAAATTTTTTAAATTATATGGAATGAGTGGATTTTCCCACCACCAGGATGCATCAATGATTTTAAGTTTAATTTACAAGATTAAAAAGTTATTTTCAATTAAAATTTGTTCCTTGGTATTTGTGAAGTTTCTTTTTGAAAGTGAATTTAAAGTGAAAAATATAATTTTCCTAAAGAGTGACTTTAATTATATTTTTACTCTAATTTTAATCATAAATAAAAGAAACCCTTTATTTTAGTTATTCTCCACTGGGTATATGTATAAATCATACCATCCTTTGAAACGTTAAATTACTTTTGATCATTGGATTTTAAATATCTCTTAAATATTGATATTCTTATATCACACATATAATTATTTCCAAAATGTATAATATTTTCACATACAGTGTTTACTTTGAAAGTTATTTTATTAAATGAGAAATATTGATAAATTTGTATTCTTTACTCAATATAGATATTTATTGATAAGGAATATTGATTTATGAATTAAATTGATCATTCAATATATGAGGAATGCTTTGGACCTACAGTAATGGGTGGGGCCCAAAATTATATAGCCTCTCGATGCATCGATATTGGAATACGTGTTCATTTATTTATTATCTATGATATTTTTACTATAATATTATCCATGGATTAATTTTTTTCTAAATTTATTAATTCAATGGAATATGTGTTTAGTTATTTACCTTTCTATATTTATTATGTTTCATTTATTATTGATTCATGGTATCTTCCACTATATGTAACCCTTACTGATCATTTGGGCTCACCCTTATTTTAATACTTTTCCCCAGAATACAAGGAATGAATTCTTGAATGAGTTCAAGGATGTATAAATTTTACTCTCACTATGTTTTATCTTATGTATTATATTATAATTCATGACTTAGATATGTATCTAGTTTACCAGGATTACTAAACTATTTAGTCTTTTGGGATTCAATTCTATGTATCTTATGCCAATGTAATAAAACAGACACCGACTCTAGGTTACTGGGTTTGGGTTCATTAAAGTTGGTATAAAAGTAATTTTAGTACAAACCTTGGGAACTATATTTAGGAAAACATATATTAGGGAATATAACCCTATGATTGACTTTTGAGGATAATTCTATGTATAGGATAATGTCCTATAGATTTGCTAATGACGGTGGATAAACTAGGTTAAACATAAGGACACATATATTGAGAAGAATGTGTCATTGTTTACACATCATTTGAATAATATTTCATAATTATTTGATAGCTCACTTCGATTATTATATTTTTATGATTACACTTTTCTTTTTGGTTCTAGTTAATGGATGAAACCAGAAGGAGTCAAATTAAAATCAAATGTGATGGAAAATGTGGTGATCCTAAGTAACCAAATTTAATGATAATAGTAGGTAAAGATATTTTGATTATGCCTAATATTTTATCAAGATATATAATTAACAATATATTCCTTAACCAACTCTTAGTCTAACCAAATAAAATAAGGATGGAGTTTTATAAGAGATCGGGTAGTGGAGGCCATGGGGTAAACAAGGCTCAATTTCATTTATGTATAAAATGTGGAAAGATACACCTTATCAAATGTCTCAAAGGAATTATAAAATGTTTTAACTGTGGAAAAGAAGAAAATAAATCAAAAATTGCTATAGAAAAATGAAGAGTACGATGGAGGGAAATAAATTTCATTTTAGGGATACATTTATAGTTCATTTCCTTAAATATGGGGAATTTGTAAATTATCTGAGTCAATACCCTCTTATAAAGAATAAATCTTATATTAATGAGTGGTTTATGTTTTTATTTCCCAATCATTGAGGTGGAATTATGGAACTACTATGTATTGAGATTCAAGAATTATGTTGTAGAAATATTTTACCAATGGTATTTTTGTTATAAGAATCATAAAATGTTAGAATTATTTTGATTTTGGAATTTTATATGTCTTCATTAACTTAAGAGTTATAGAAACCATCATGGTTTTTTTATTTTAATGTTGATCATAAGTTTAAATTCATAAAAAACCTTTTGAGGTTTTATGTTATCAGATTTAATCAAGCTTAAGGATATTTTGGGAGACATTTGTACCAATACAACCCATTGGGTTAATATATGTTTAGTGAAAAAGTTATTTAAGGAATAATTCATTTATATTTTTTATACAAAAGTTTAAAGGTAAGGATAACCTTTAAGTTTTATATGATATTTGATTTTAAGGTAATTTTGGGTTATCACATTTTTGGGAATGAAAAATAAAAAATATGAGATAACCTTTGAGGTTAAAACATTTCTTTAATGTTGAATATATTAAAGTTATTTTTTAAAAATTTATAACATTTTTTAATGTTTTAAGGATTATATTAATATAGTTTTAGAAAAAAATAAAACCCTCAGGTTAGTCGAAAACTTTTCGCATTCAACATGGTCATGAGTCTTGAACCCACAACCGAAGGGATACAAGGGTGCATCGCCTACCACTGACCTACATTATGTCCTGGTTAATAATAAATAGGTTTTATTTATTTAAATTAAATTAAATATAAAGGATAAGTTTATTTTTTTAAAATATGTTTTATCATATTAGATAACCATGATATTGAAAATTGATTTAGTGTTTAGTGATTTTGGTTATTTCAGAAGACGCTCACTATTTTTGGAATGCTATATGATTAAGTTAAACTAAAATTATATAATTTTATTTAAGGAATAAAGGATGAATTTTATTTTGGAGGAATATATGATTTTGTTATGTATTTATGGTGATTAGGGTTATTTATGGAAATGTTTAGTGTAACTTTTAGATTATATGTCTAGGGAGTGCACATTTTTTGAATAGAAATATTAAATTTATCTAGGAGGACTATGTGATAAAATCCTTATGATTTTTGGGTTTTAATAATAGGCTATAATATTTTTTTGTGGAATTTTAAGGATACTTATTTATTTAATGATCTATGTTGAATTTTTTGTATTAATTTTATTGACTTTTTGAAGATTAAAGTATTTTTCCTCAGATAAAGGTTTATTATTTTTGGGAATTCTTTTATCTTGAACTAACCATATTGGTTTTGATTAATTTAAAAATACATGAGATATAGATCATTTTTATTTTGTGTATTTTTTTATCCATAAAATTTTATTTTAGTGCTTGAGGCATGGAAAAAAATCCATACTCATCATTTTGAGAAAAAGATGAGTTTGTCGTGGTAATTGATTAAAGGATGAAACTCTACTTTTCAAGTAATTATATTTACTTATGTTATTACTCTTGGAAATAAAATAATTCCTTAACTCTAGGAAATTAACTTTGAAACAAAAAATTTACTTTTTTACTTTTCCTACTGAGAAATCAATGGCCATTTTAACCCATCACGTATTTATGGTTTTGTGGTGGTTAACATTCTCATGACCATGTTCACTATAATTATATATCTGTCAGTGGGAGTTATTTTTCTATTAAATATCCTTGTTTTCACATACCACCAAAAGTTTCCTACATGGAAACATAGTATATTTTATTTCAAATGATCCTTATACATATCATTCTCTCTTTTTAAGTGGAAGTTTTATTGACCCTTTTTTACAATGTAGGATTTCAACAAAGATATCTTAAAATATAAAACATCTTACCATTTAATATGAGTTATAATTTCAAGGATTAAATTTATTTAAGTGGGAGAATGAAAAAACCTGATATTTGAAAAAAACATGTATGATAGCATAAGTGACATGTGATGCCAAGCTCAAACGAACCAAAAAATATTATTATTTAAATGTGACTTTTAAAACCTAGAAATTAAATTGGTGAAAATGAATATTATTAACTTATTTATGAAATAAATAATTCTACTAATCATTTTTAATGTATTAATTAAATATTTGTTAATAATAACATGTTTTTTAGTAAAGTCGTTTTATTCTTCAAAATATGTTTTCTTCAAAAATGAGATTTCTTTATTTTTATGAGTAAATATTATAATAAATTTTTAGAATTTATACAAATTTTATTTATAAAAATTATATCATTTTTTAAATAAGAATACTAAAATTATCTTCAAGTTAATTTTTGGAAGTTTTTTGAAAAGATTTATTTTCCAGTGAATAGTGCAAAATACGGATTTTTATAAAACTATCATTTTCTTTATATTAAAAAGTACCATTAGGATTTTAATTTGATCTCAAAGTAAATTAAGTATTATTTACTTATATATAATATAATAAATTAAATTTTAATTATACTTATAACCAATTTCGGTATAAGTATGTTTTTGGGATTAAAAACACGTTTTTCAAGAAAAAAGTTTTTCATTGCATTTTTCTAATTTAATTTTAAATTGAATTTTGAAACCTTTATGTTTTTAATTTATAAAAATGGATTCCATGTTTTTAATAAGAGGTTATAAATTTATTAAATATTTCCCCTTTGTTTTTTGTCAATGTGAATAGTAAACTTAGTAATTTTATTACCATGGTAAAGGATAAATCTGGAAATTTATGTTAAAAATAAAATTATAAGAACCATAAAATGGCCCAAAACTCATCTAAATATTATTGAATTAGTATATCTAAAAAATAATCATCAAATTATTGAATTTATGATCTTTTGGGGTCACTTTCATAATATTATGACCTTTATAGTATTTTATTTAATGAAATGTCAAACCTATCACACTCTAGTTTTTAATAAGTAAAATATTTTTAATATGGTGTCATACATAGCATATGTTCTGATATAAATATTAATTTAAAATATAAAATATATCTTCATAATGGTAATTTATTTTTAATTTTCAGTGAATATAATTAACTTAAATTCTTACACAATAGTGATGCTGTAATTATTTAATTAATAGAATAATCAAATAAAAGATATTAAAAATGTTAAAAGTAATATAATTTGAGCCATTTAAGGTGATAAAAGAATTATATATATTACTAAGACATTTTTAGGATATAATAAAATATATTTTCTAATTTTACTTGTTTTCTTGGTGTTTTTAAAGTCAAAGTAATGAATAGTATCAAAATTGAAAATAATGATATTTTATGGGATTGATATTTTATTAAATTATTTAAAAATAATAAAAATATTAAATAATAAAAAAGAGGATATAATATGGTAAAAAATTGTATCCCCTATGAATTTATAGAACATTTTAAATTATTTGTCTCTAGAATAGTAATATTATATTTTAATATTTTGAAAAAAATCCAAAAGTGCTCATTACCTCAATTATAAAAGGGAACTCATTCCTTCACTTATTTACACCAATTTGAGTCATATAAATAAAAAAACCTACCCATTACCCTTATCAATATCCTTATACAATTTCTATAGGTTATGTTCCTTCCAAAATACCAACCCCAGATCCCTTAATAAGAGACCTAAAAGAAGTCCATCAAAGAAGAGGTAATCATCTTTATCCACTCTTTCAAGTTTATTTCTTATTATACTTCCTATTAATGTGTTATTTCCATAATAAATTAATAAATACAGTATCATATATTTACTTATATGTTATTATTAGTAGTATATAACTATATTCTACCTTTTATCCATCCTACAAAAAATGAAAGCATTGTACGTGCTTGCACACGACTTACCATCTCCACACAGCGATGTAAATTTTTTTCAATAACTACTTTAGTTGGAAGGTTATAATTATGTAAATAATGGATATATATGATACTTATTACATGATATTGATTCTTTAAAATTAATATATCATCCATTTTACCTACCCATTCACCATTAAGATAATTATATCATTGCTTGTGTGTACATACGATCTACCGCCTCCATGAATCGATGTAACTTATTTTCCATATAAAAAGTTAAATAATTATTATAAAGATTTATTAAATAATTAAATATTATAAATATATAATTAATAAAATTCTTTATATGATGAATTTACATCCCATTCACAAGAATCAGGACTTACGTGACAAAATATGCATGGAAAAATGAAGCATTTAACACCTGAAACAATGGTAATAATGAAATATTATTAACAAATAGGTGGTAAGATGTAATATAAGGTTTATATATGATATAATATGTATTAATATGATTCTTTTATAAATTAATAACATTCTTTAAATTTTTATACAGGAGGTTTAGAGTATGTTCAGCTAAAGGAAAACACAATATAAAAGATTTTCATCTAACTTTTATTTCTATGGGAAAAATATCATATTCTGCACTTTTTTTGTGGTTTATGTACTACCACTTTGTTATATTATATCATTAATAACATTATATTAATGGTATTAAATGGAAAATTTGAAGTTATTTCTTTCATGAGACTTATGATTCAAAAAGTAACAAAATGGTAAGGGTTTATTCCACAATCTCTTCATTATTCGGGATTTCTTATTTTTAAGTCCTTATAGGGAAATATTTATATTCCATGTCCATGCTTTCAAAAAAAATACAAAAATGTTTTTAATATTCTCTTAAAAAAATTAAATTCATTTTTACGCATATTTGAATTTTTACAAAAAAAAAATTAAAAGGAATCCTCCTATAATTTTCCAAATAAGGTACTTTTTGAATTTTCTGAAGAAAATAGATGGAAGGAATGGTTTTTTAACTTATACGGAATGAGAAGATTTTCCCTCCATCATGAATCTTCAATTATTTTAAGTTTAATTTATAATTTTACAAGGTTATCTTTAAATAAAAGGTTTTCCTTCATATTTTCTTAGTTTCTTTTCAAAAGTGGATTTTGAAGTGAAAAAGATATTTTCCTAAAAAATGTTTTTAGTGATATTTTTATGGTAATTTTATTAAACAATGAAAAAAAAATATTTTACTTATTCTGCACTATTTATATGTTTTAATGATACTAACCTCCAAAACAATCACTTACTTGTGATCATTGGATATTTCATTTCTCTTAAATATCCATAGTCTTGTACCATGGATATGGGTATTTCCTAAACCATATACAATTTTGACACACATTGTTTACTTTGATAGTCATTTTATTATCTAGTAAATATTGATAAATATGTATTATTTACTTAATTTGTATATTTTTTCATAATTCATATTGTTTTATGAATTAAATCGATCATTCGATATATGAGGAATGGTTTGGAACTATAGTAATAGTTGGGGGCCAGAATTATATTGACCCTCGATGCATCGATATTCTCATGAGGTAAATCTGTAAACTAGAATTAAATTAGTTTCTAAATATATTTTTAAACTATATTTTTAAAGGTCTTGATAGTATAGGTATCATGTTTCTAATAACATGAAATCCAATATTTAAGTATTTCCTTTATTGAGAATTCAATTGTTATTATCCATGGTATTTTTCACTATGATATTATTCGTGGATTCCATTTATGCTCAATTTATTGACCAAATGGCATATGTCTTCAATTATTTACCTTTAAATATTGATTATATTTTATTTATTATTGATTAATGATGGAATCAACTATATGTAACCCTTACTGAGCATTTGAGATCACCCTTTTTTATTTCTTTTCCCTAAGATATGAAGAAGTAATTTTTGAATGAGTTCAAGGATGCATAAATATTACTCTCAATATATTGTATCTTATATATTATATTATAATTCATGAATTAAATATGTATATAGTTTACCAAGACTAATAAACTATTCAGTCCTTTAGGATGTGATTCTTTGTATCTTATGTCAATATAATAAATCAGAGACTGACTACAGGCTACTAGGGTTAGGGTTGTTACATATGATGTCTATTATGACATAATAATATCCTAACAGTGATGTAATAAATCATACAAAATTCATCCAAAACCAAAAATATATTTTCCCTTTAAAATAATGTGTTTTTGAATTTATTTGATTAATTTTATAATCCTATAATTAATCCTCCAAATATATATTATAATTTATTATTTTAAAAACATTCCTTTATGAACATGAATCACCTCCACATAATGAATGGTATATTTTATTAAATTTGGTTATTATCCTAATAAAATATTGAAAATAAATCCTCTTTGTAAGAAACCATGGGAAAAATCATGGGAAGTTCTGTGGTTTTTATTATTTTATCACTTAGAGTCCAAAACCTAATTTTAGAAATTAATGAATAATTCCCCTATATTTTGTTATAAATACCCACCCAACCTATCATTACTCTCTAATAAAAACCAATTTATCATGATTTTACTATCCCAATACCTATATAAATCCCTCCCAATGTGTTCCTAATCACTTAAGAAGATCCCCCCAAGATTTTAGAAGAACCTTCTCGAGGTATGGGATTATTTTACTCTTCCTCTTTATTAAAATACTTTCTTTTTATTAAGTAATTTTATTTCAAAATTTTCTTTTTATAATATGTTTTTACACATCCATTTATTATCCTTATGATTCCAAAGTATTGGAAAATCACCTTTAACTCTCGTTAATCCCTTCAATACACCTTTACATACACCTGTTATACTGTGGAAATTATTTCAAGATTTTCCAAGACAAACATTTGTTTTGTGAATACCCATACACATTTCCACTCAATGGTATTAACCTAGTTATAAATATCTTTAATTTATTGGGTAATTCCATGTATTAAACCCAAAATCATTAATCATGGGATTAAAAGTGATTAAATATGGTCTTATATTGTGTAATATATGTGGAACACAAATGCATGTACATGATATTAAATTTATTGGTGGTAATAGAATTATATATCCCTATAATGCATTGGGAAATATTCTTATCTCATGAGATACCATTAATTGTGGTGCATGTTTTTTTATAAAAAAACACACATTGTTATGATGTCTTGGTGTTTATCCTTTAGTTATGATTATTATGTATTGTTTTATGTTATTGTAACATTCCTATCATACCTTTATGTTATCATATTATGTCATGATTTTATTTTCATGTTTATGATTATCACCCTTTAATCTCACTGTGATATACCCTTTGACTAACATTAATTTCATTAATCATGTTATGCTTTGATTATTCCTTTAATAGGATTTATAGATCACCCTTTTCTTATGTATGCCCTTGGTTATCCCATGTAGTTTTAAAGGATCAATATAATTTTAAGGGGATGTTATAGATTTTTTAAATAATTTTGTCCTCTCCCTATTTAATGTTATTGTGATATGTATATAATTACCTAAATATACTAGGTCTCTCAATATTTTAGGATTATATTATGTGTATCTTTATGTAATAAATCATGAAATAAAGTGTATAAAGGATATGGGTTTTCATGGTTAGTATCATAGAAAGGCCTAATTTTTCTGGGAATTATGATTATAAAAACATAATTAATACCATAGGAATAAGACTAAACATAAAAAACGATCATTAAATTTTGGTAAAGTATAGAGTGAGTTGTTTCTAAGAAATAAAATATCTATCTAGATACTATAAGTGGGTGTGGATATGGAGCAATTTTATTTACGGGTAAGGACCCTGAAAAGGTTGGATTGAGTATTAAATTTATTTTTACCTGGTGTATGAAAAAGAGGCCTTGATTTACACTTGGTTTAACACTCCTTGCTGATATGATTTGGTAAATTCACAAGCTCTTCATGGACCACTACGAAGGGAAAAATCATATGAAATTTAATGTTAGGAAATAGAATATGGATAACTTAGATTGAAACCTATAAATTCATTAGTTAAGGAATATATTTAATTTTTTATTAATATCTTTAATGTTCATTGTCTCCCTTTTATGTTTTTTATAGTTTTAAAATTCTAGTCCTTAATTTTCCTTTATTTTAGTTAATGGTTCAAAATAGGAGGAACTAGGTCAATAACCAATTTTATGGGAAATGTGATGACCACCCAAATTAGATTTCCAATTTTATGGGAGCTGGTGTTGATAACTTTATGAAAATACATACTTAGTTAACTTGAGTTTTGAATAGAAACATGAATTGGGGGGAAAATCACATCCCCTTAAGAAATAGAAATTTACAATTGAGAACATTATGAAACAAAGGCCTCTAACTTTTATTTGATATTATAATACCTTAATCATGGAACAATAGATCAAATACATTGAAAAGATATTATTTTTACTTCAATTCACTAAGAAATAGAAGTTAATGCTCGTTGTTTATCACATGGAGGAAGAAGCTGGTCAATAGTGGACATTGATATAGGACACAAATCCCAAGTAAGAAATAAAAGTTATGGAGTGGAAATAATTTAGGAAAATGTTTTTTGATAAATATTTTCCTCACACTCTCTGACTTTCGATGGAGAGGGAGTTCGTTGGACTCACACAAAAGGTGGAAGAATCCATCAGGGTGTATGAGGTAAAATTCACAAGACTTTCACAATACACCTTCTACTTTTTCATTAACCCTAAAATTAAAGTTGAACACTTATTCAGTGGGATAAATATGAATCTATGAAAATATTTTGTGATTCAAGATTTTTATATACAAGAGGAAATTTTATGATGTGCCATCAAAGTCAAAATAGATAATTGTGAATATCAAGGGTCTCATGGGTTTGTAAATAGCAAGCAGATAATGAAGCTTAATTTTGGAAAGTTGATGGAGAAATATCATAATGGTGAGAAAGTATAACATCCCACTTATCAAAAGTGTTGGAAGAAGAATCCCAGAAATTTCCTAAATGAAGAAAGGAAATAATTTAGGTGTTGTAAGAAGGGGCACCAAACTAGAGAATGTTGATGGGAGAAACACACCAATTAATTGGAATAAAGTAATTATCCAGTCAACCGTTAGCCTATTTTCTAATGATTCAACTTCAAGGGAGAAGGAAACTATGTGAACCGATACACTAATCCAAGGGATATCAAATTTGACTAGTTATAACAACCTCTAAGGCCTAGAGATAAAGGTAGAGTATATTTCATTAAAACTTCTTAAGTGGATCCCAATAACGAAGTGGTGAAAAGTACACTAGTTATTCATTCAAGAATAGAGAATTTTCTATTTTATTCTTATTCTATTAATTATTTTATATAACACAAGTTTAGTAGAATAACTTAAACTCCACCTCACATGGAATTTGCGATATCGGTGAAAATAGAAAATGGGGAAATTATTTCATCCCAATAATATAAAATCTATTTGGTTAATATTTGTAGGAAGAATTTCTTATATAACCATGTGATACTCATTTTAGAAAAATTTGATATTATTTTTGATTGGATTGTATTTTATTTTATACAGAAAATATAAATTTTTGAGAGAAGGAAATCACCCTCTATATCAAGAATCACCCTCTGAATCTCTATAAGTTTAAGAAGTAAGATGGATCTCATTTGGAATCATCATCTCAAGTATAGAGATTATTTCCATATGAGAAAGTGTATCTAAATCATATGATTGATACTAAGGAAAATATAATCATTTATGGAATTCACATTGTAAAAGAATATATTGATGTGTTCATCGAAGAATTTACTAGTCTTCATCCTAACTAAGAGGTTGATATCTCAATAAAACTTATAGATAAAAGTTTTAAAATATCTAATAATTCATATAAAATGACCACTATTGATCTTAAAGAGTTGAAGAATCAACTATAGGAGAATTTGGATAAAGGGTTTATATACCCAAGTGTTTCACCATGTGGTGCACCAGTCTGTTTCAGTAAGATGATGGATGGTTTAATGCTCCTTTTCATTGATTATCATGAGCTTAGTAATATAACTATAAAGAAAAATTATCTTCTACTATAGATTTATGACTTGTTTAATTTTATATGCAGAGACTAGTACTTCTCCAATATGGATCTTTGGTCAAGATATTATCAAGTAAAGGTGAAGGAGGATGATATCCCCAAGACTACTTTTCGTACAAGGTATAACCACTGTGAGTTCATAGTGATTCCATTTGGACTCACTAATTCCCCAACTATCTTCATGGAATTAATTAATAGAGTGTTTATGGATTAACTTAACAAATTCATGATTTTATTTATATAAAATATCATTATCTACTCTAATACAAAGGAATAACATGAGGATCATTTTTGATGATGTACTGAAGACCTTGATAAAGGAAAATTTATATGTGAAGTAGTGTAAATAAGAGTTTTAGAAAGATAAATTAACATTCTTGGGGAATTTTATCACCATTTAAGTGATATTTTCAGATCCTTTGAATATAGATGCAATTATATAATGTCACATACCAACATCTATTATAGAGATCCATAGTTTCCTTGGATTATTTGGGTACTATCACTGATTTGTGAAAAACTTATAAGGATTTTCAGACCCACTAACTGAGGTAACTTGGAACAGAGTGAAGTTTTTCTTGACCAATGAATGCATGGATATATTCAAAGTATTAAAGACGAGTCTAATCACTATATCTTTTCTCACATTACCAACAAGTGGGGAAGGATTTGTGATAAAAATAATGCATCTAAAAAGATCTTGGGATGTATACTCATGAAGAATGATAAAGTGATATGTCACATATGTGCCATTCTTTTCAGGTATTTTTCCATTTAATTTTTAGTATATTATTTTACCTTGGGTCTCTTTGAGGTTTTTGGAGAAAAATGGTGGTTTTTGGGTGGATAGACCCAAGTGCACGGTTGGTGCATGGTTATTGGGAACCATGTGCTCAACCTAGGTAACCATATAGTAGGAGACAAAACCTACCATATGGCCACTGCAAGCTCGTGTGCCCTGGCCTAGAATCGTATAGTTATATGGTTTATTACACTATGCAGAATAATTGTGTGCACTGTCTAACTCATTAAAAAAATGGATTTTTACCATTTTTCCCTTTTCATATTTAACCCCATTTCCACACCTCTTCTTCCCCACTCAGGATTTTCAGCCATAGGAGGCCTCATTGCTCCCTCTTTCTCCCTTGGACATCCATTTTTTAACGATATTTGGTGGAAAACATCAACATCCTTCAATTAAGTGAGTTCTTCCATGTTTTAATCCTTCTTTTTAGGGTTTCTTCCCTCTTTTCTTAGGGTTCTATTTTTAGAGAAACTAGGGTTTCATTATTAGGGTTGGATCTTGAGTTTTTGGGTTCGATATTCATGATTAGGGTTCATTTTTTCTTGTTTGTGGTGCGGTTGAGGTGCGGTTGGAGATTCACACTAATTTTTTGGAATTTTTACATGAAAGGTAGGTAGTTACATGTATAAACATTATTTGGTGAATTTATTTTCCTTTATTAAGTAATTTATCTTGTTCATTGATTATTGTGTGTGGTGAGAAAGTGGTTTTTGATAGGATTAAATATGCGATTGATTTTAAAATGACATTTCTACGTGAAATTGTGTGTATTCCTTATGTAAACATTTTTTATGTCACTTGGTAGTGTTCCATAAATTTTTCAATCAGTTTATTAAATTATATAAGGGTTTCAGATCATGTTTTGATATGGAATTGGTGTGTGTTTTATTTTAAAAGACTATTTTTAGTGTTTTTTGGTGTAAAATCTTTGTAGTACTACTTGAAATTGTTTTATAAATTTTTTAAACGATTTATTAAATTAAGTAAGAGTTGTGAAACAAATTTGGAAAAGTTTTTGGTGTTCATATAATTTTAAAATGGAATTTGGGTGTGCAAGTGTTGGCATACGATGTGTAATGCCTTGTGTGGTTGATGAAATGTATATGTCATGTTATGTGACATGTGAAAATTGATTTATCACAAAAGGGAAGCCTAGATATCTAGGTTGGTGGACTAGGACTAGTATGCTAGTAATTAAAAAGTGGATATGACCTTATTTCACTTAGATGGATTGATTATGACAACAATAAACATGGGTGATGATTTTAGACCACTAGAATCTTGGATGTTCCTCTTCTCTAGTGGCTTGTGCATGAGAAAATTGTTGGTCATGGTTTCTATGCCACATTTCACTGAGATACAAGGTAGATATGGTCCCATTTCTAGCTAGTGCCTAGGGGTATTCTCTATGACTAGTGATCATTGGCTATATCACACTTACTATTGTAATACATTATGTTTTGTTTGTAATTTTAGAAGAAAGTGTGTTTTCTTAAAAGTTTTTCCTCATTTAAAGATATTTTCCTTAAAATAGTTACTATCATTAACTTTTTATAAAAAATTACAAGTTATTTGTCTTATAATTTTTATATCATGGAATATTTTATTTAGTGGTATCCTACCGGTACTAGTCTCACACCCTACTTACACCTTTGGGTGTAAGTAGACTTGGTAATGTTTGACACAGGTAAGGGAGAGGCCTTTAGAGATGGTGGTTCAGGTTTCTCGATGTTCGTTTTGGTGGGGTGTTGTGGAGATGGCCTGAGGGTGGTGGCCCCTTTCCATCTAGTGGTTTTTTTATAGAAATTTGGTTACCTTTTTGTTGTATCCTTGTTTGGTTTTGACTTAAACCTTGTAACTCAATTCTGAAAATTGTTTAAGGTTTGTTTGGTTTAAATTTTCATATTTGATTTATTGATTATTGTTGGTTTTTTAATGCATTAAAATTTAGTTAAATCATTCATACTCTTTATTTATGATACCCAGGCACTTGATTTAGTCCATGGGGATAGGAAATGCCCCTCAGGACCTTCCACGGAATGGTTTAGGAGCCATTTCGGATGACGTCTTAGCTTATTTTGTGACAAAATGGTAACAGATGTTGGTGGAAACTATGGTCCAAGATATTTAGGATCTAGAATAGGGAGTGGGTCATGATCCTGCTCTAGTTAGGGAAGATTAATTTTGTCCTAGGAAGGAAAAATCCAAGGAGTTTATCAATAAAAAACCTCCTACTTTATGTGGTAGCACAGATCCTTTGGAATTAGAGGAGTTTCTTGAGAAAATAGAGCGCATGTTTGAGTTTCTGGATACACATGAGGATGTTAGAGTAAAATTTGATTTGTTCTTACTAGAGGGTCCCAATATAAGTTGGTGGGAATAAGTGCTTCAATCTGGGAAGTATGATCATATGAGTTGGAAGGAATTCAAGTCTATCTTCAATAACTAGTACTATCTGAAGGTCTTGGATTATTCTAATTCCAAAGAGTTTATGGATCTTGTTTAGGGGGGACATTTAGTGATGGAGTATCCCAACCTATTTGTCGATCTAGTCTGCTATGCACCTGAAATAGTCTCCAAAGAGCAGATAAAGGCTCGAAAGTTCGAAAGGGGTTTGCTATTGGAGATCTATTCTCAGGTATTCTTATTCAAGATAAATACCTATTATATGGTATTTGATTGATATTTTATGTTTTCGATTGAACATAATGGTAGGTATGGTTTCTCTGAGGAAATTTTAGTGGTGGGTAATGGAAGTTCATCTGAGAATAAGAGGAAACAGGATGAGTAGGGGAAGAAGGGATGTGGTAGTTTAGTCCATATTTCCAAGAATTCATCATTTGTAGCTTTTGATGTAGGGTTTGTCAGGTTCCATCAGTTTGGGAGGATAGGGAACATCCTAACTTCATGTACATATCCTCCTAGGCATTATCATCAGTGTGGGGTTATGGGGAACTTGTAGAATTTTTTTAGGGCGATGTTCCCATACCAGAGTGGGGTATGATCGATGGATTATATGGGAGTGTCAGTTTAGTAAGGACCATCCCGGATGATGGGATCTCGGTTTGGTGGTTGTGGTGGAAATAATGGGTCATCTTCAGGGCAGATCTAGTTCAGGGAAGATCTACATGTGAGCAGTCATTCTCAGGAAGAGACCAGGCATCTTCATGTTTTGAATTAGGCACCAACGGGATAGGATGAAGGTCCCTTGATAGTTTGAGGAAACATTTTGATTTTATCTTTTATAGAATTTTTTTTGATACTGGTGAATCTGTTTATTTTATCTTTGCTTGTCTTTTTAATCTTTTGAACTTTACAAATGAGCTGATGTCTTTTGCAATAGAGTTAGTAACACTATTGGGTAAGAAGGAGAAAGGTTTTAGGTTCCTGTACTATGCACTCTCCATGTTAGGTGTCAAGATGGAGTGTAATTTCATGGTCTTGGATATGGAACTTTTCTATGTAATCCTCAGCAAGGATTGTCTAGTGTGCTTCCAAGCACATATCGATTTCTATAGGTGATAGGTGAGTTTCATGGAACCTGATGGGAGTCCTCAGGAATTTCTTGGGGAATAGGATCCTTGATCGAGTCGTGTGGGACTTCCACTACCAAAGTTGGGAAATATTTTATTTCATTTATCATCACTCGTGCTGGAGGATGGTGGTGGTTCTCCTGAGGGTGGATTACCTCATGTGGTGGATGAGTTCCCATAGGTATTTCTAGACGATTTTTCGAGCTTACCCCCAGAGCAAGACGTGGATTTATCGATTGATTTGGTGAAGGGAACATAGCCTATATTTCTTCCCTCATATTTTATGGCCCCCACCAAGATGAGGGAATTAAATATACAACTTCACTATTTGGAATCCAAAGGGTTCATTTACCTAAGTGTATCCCCTTGGGCCGCTCCTATTCTATTTACGAAGAAGGATAATGGACCTCTCTTGTTGTGCATCGACTACGAGAAGATAAATAAGGTAACCATTAATAATAAATACCATTTTCCCAGAATTTATGACTTATTTGACCAAATAAAGGGGGGAAATTGATTTTCCAAGATAGACTTACATTAGGGTTACCACCAAGTGATGGTGAGAGAGGTGGATAAATCGAAAACAACTTTATGAAGTAGGTATGGCCAATTATAGTTTTTTTCATGCCTTTTGGATTGACCAATGCTCTAACGGTTTTTATGGAACTCATAAATAGGGTGTTCCACCAGTATCTCAACCCCTTCATTGTGGTATTCTTGGATGAAATCCTAGTTTATTCTAGATCCGAGGAGGATCATGAGAATCACTTGAGGATCATTTTTTGCATTCTATGGGATCATCACCTTTATGAAGAGTTTTCAAAGTGTACCTTTTGGATCAGGGAGGTGTAGTTTCTAGGTCATGAAATTTTGGATCAGGGGGTTTCGGTGGACCCTGAAAAGATCAATGTAGTTATGTCATGGGATAAACCTAAGAATGTGTTCAAGATTAAGAGTTTTCCTTGCCTGTAGGTTATTAAAGATAGTTTGTTTGGTATTTCTCTCATCTTGACTCATCCATAACCACACTCACCTAGAAAGGGGTGAATTTTGAATGGATTACAGAGTGTTAGGAATCCATTGAGGAGTTGAATAAATGGTTGACTACCACACCTATATTGATCTTTATATAAACTGGGAAGGGCTATTTGGTTTATTGAAATGCTTCAAGTATAGTCCTCAGGTATGTGCTTATGGAATATAATCATGTAGTGGCATATGGTTCTCGCCAACTCAGACCGTATGAAAAGAATTACCAGACCCATGACTTGGAATTAGAAGCGGTGATGTATGCCCTGAAGACTTGGCACCATTATCTTTTAGGGGAGAAATTTTTGTTCTATTCTGATCATAAAATTTTATCCTATATCTTCTCCCAAAAGGATCTCAGTTTGAGTAGCACCATTGGATCAAATATCTAGAGGGATTTGATTTTGATATCATCTCTACCCTGGGTAAGGGAAATGTGGTGGATGATACCTTGAGTAGAAAAGTTCCATTTCATGCCTTGAGTAAGTATAGTGATGAGTAGACCTTGATGGGGATCTTTTCCCAGATGCACTTAGAGACCAAGGAGTGCAATGGAGGTGCGTTCTTGGTAAGTGTTTAGATGAATCCTTCTCTTATAAATTTTATTTAGTGGGAACATCCTGTTGATGATTTTTGTTGGTGGTTTATGCATTTTTTTCATGTTGGGGAGACATCTTCTGATTTTCTTCATCTTCTGAGGTAATCTTGGGATTTAAGGGTTATTTCATGGTATCGTTGTCTCTAAGGAAGGTGGTGATGTGGGATAGCCACCAATCTCAGTGGTTCGTTCATCCTGGGGCTACCAAAATTTATTATGATGTTCGTTGGTATTTTTAGTGGCCAAGTATGAGGTGAGACATAGCTAATTTCATATCGAGGTGTTATGCATGTCAACAGGTAAAAGAAGATCATCAAAGGACCTCTGGTTTTCTTCAACCATTACCCATACCTACCGGGAAGTGGTATGAGGTCTCCCTGGATATCATTGTTGGATTACCTTGTATGCCTCTAGGAAGGAATTCCATTTGGGTGGTAATATACTATTTTACCAAATCATCCCATTTCATTCCAATCATAGATTCAGCTAAAGTAGATGAGTTGGGCCAATTGTATGTTTAATTGGTGGTAAGGATTCATGATGTTCCATCAGTAATTACTTCAGATATAGACCCCCATTTTACCTCTTGATTCTGGGAATGCCTTCAAAATGAATTGGTGTTGCATATCAAGATGAGTACGGCATACCATCCTCAAATGGATGGTGAGACAGAGCATGCAAATCAAATTCTAAAGGACATGCTTTGTGCTCGTGTTTTAGATTTCGATGGATCATGGGATATCCATTTGGGGTTGGTTAAATTTTCTTACAATAATATTTACTAATCTTCAATTTGAATGGATCTGTTTGAGGTGCTTTATGGTTGTCCATTTCAGTCTCCTTTATGTTGGGATGAGTTTGGTGAGACGTCGCTTTTGAGATCTAGCCTTGTGCAAGAGATGACTGAGAAGGTCGAGTTTATTAGGTAGTAGTTATTGATAGATCAAAGTCATCACAAATATTATTCTGATCAGAGGTGTTGAGATATTGAGTTTTCTATGGGGGATCAGGTTTTCTTAAATGTGGACCCTCACTTAGGTCATCGTCATTTGGGAAAGCAGGGAAAGATAACACTAAGGTATGTTAGACCTTTTGAAATCACTGATCATATTGTAAAGGTAGAATAAAAGTTGTATTTTCCTTCTCAGTTGACATTAAATCATGACATATTTCATGTCTCCCGATTAAATGAGTATAATCTATATCTGTCCCATGTGTTAAATTGGTAAGATTCGGAGATAGAGCTTGATTTATCAGTGTTTTAACGGCCGATGTGGATAGTGTATTCCTAAGAGAAAGAGATTCATGGGAAGTAGGTTTCATTAGTTTTTGTCCTTTGTAATCATGGGAATGATTTTCATGAAACTTGGGAGCATAATTCATGGGTTGAGCAAGAGTATCCTTTTCTATTTTCCAATCAAGCTTTGAGTTGACTTTCTTGGGTGGAAAGTTTTTATGGTGGGGAGAATTTTCACATCCTTGTCCTTATTTCTAGGTATTTTTGCCTTTTATTTTAGTTCCATTCTTTTCCCTTAGGACTCTTTGAGGTTTTGGGAGAAAAATGGAGGTTTTGTGTGGATAGACCTGGGCACACGGTTAGTGCATGGTTAGTGGGAACTGTGCACCCAATATAGGTAATCGTGCAGTAGGAGACAGAACCAACCACATGGCCACCACATGGTCGTGTGCCCTAGCCTAGAAATATACGGCTGGATAAAGAATGTAGCATAGTTTTCCTCTTAGTTTATTAAACCATGATGACTAACCATGTGTGATATCCAGCTCATTAAAACTGGATTTTTACCACTTTTCCCTTTTTGAATTTAACCCCATTTCCACCCTACTTCTTCCCCAATCAAGATTTTCAGCAATAGGAGGCCTCCTTTCTCTCTCTTTCTCCCTTAAACACCCATTTTTGAAGGGTATTTGGTGGGGAAAATTCAATATCCTTCAAGTAAGTGAGTTATTCCATGTTTTCTTCCTTATTTTTAGGGTTTCTTCCCTCTTTTCTTAGGTTTCTATTTTTCCAACAACTAGGGTTTCTTTATTAGGGTTCGATCTTCATGATTAGGGTTTTTCTTTCTTTATTTTTGTGTGTTTGAGGTGTATTTGGATATTTTCAATGATTTTTGGGAATTTTGGCACCAAAGGTAGGTGGTTCCATGTATAAACATTATTTGGTGAATTTATTTTTATTTTTTGATCAATTAAGCATGTTATTTTATTATTTTGTGTGGTGTGAAAGTGGATCTTGATAGGATTAAATATGTATTTGATTTTAAAATAGCATTTCTATGTGAAATTGGGTGTGTTGCTTATGTAAACCTTTTTTGTGTCACTTATTAATGTTCCATAAATTGTGAAATTGGTTTATTAAATTATGTAAGGGTTGAAGATCATGTTTTGATATGGAATTGGAGTGTGGTTTATTTTAAAATAGGATTTTGAGTGTGTTTTTGGTGTGATGGATTTTAGTACCTCTTAAATTTTTTTATAAATTGTTTAAATGGTTTATTAAATTAATTAAGAGTTGTGAAACATATTTGGAAAAGGTTTTTGTGTGTGTATGATTTTAAAATGGAATTTAGGTGGGAAAGTTATGGAAGGTGATGTGTAATTCCTTGTTTTGTTGATAAAATGTACAAGTGGTGTTACATGACATATGAAACTTGATTGAGCACAAAAGGGAATCCTGAGTATCTAGGTGGGTGGACTAGGACTAGTGTACTAGTGATTCAGAAGTGGTTATGACCTAGTTTCACTTAGAAGTATTGATGATTATAACACCAACTAAACATGAATGATTAGTTTATACCACTATAATCTTTGAGGTTTCTACTCTCTAGTGTTCTGTTCATGAGAAATTTGTTGGTCGCGGTTACTATGCCACATTTCACCAAGATATGAGGTACCTTGTCATGACCCGTCCCCCAGGGCCCATGCCGTGACTACCCTAATCCCGCCTTCTATAGACCAGGGGCTGGAGACTAGCACCGGAAAGGCGTATCCCTTAATGAGAAGGCATTTCCTTTAAACTTTTACAAATACACAAATCATAGATCACAATAATAGGCAAACACGAAATAAAGGGGTCAAAATACAAGCCCAACTAGAAAGTACAAGTACAACTGAAAAGAGAAAAACATCTCATGGATCGTCCACCAAGGATCCTACCTGAAGGGTACGTACAGCTCACGATTAGTAGTCTTGTGTCATGCCACATCAAATAGTCCACCTCTGAGCATCGTCCAGTCTTGAATCCCTCAGCCTCGATCAATGTTGTTCATCGACTTCACAAGACACAACGAGGTGTGGGTGAAGCCCATGTAGGGGTGAGTATAACAATACTCAGTAGGGACCCCAAGACCCCTGAAGGTCTCCCAGAGTTCCACAATGGAAAAACCACAAAGTAAGACCTCAATTACAAAGCACAAACCAGTCATCAAATCTACTTAGTTATATACCCATACGTATACCTAATTTATCCTGATATAATCATATCATAAATGAGGGAGGAAAATCACAGAGGTAACACCATGAAGGTAACATCACAA
Organism: Viscum album; assembly: GCA_963277665.1. Classification (NCBI taxonomy): domain Eukaryota; kingdom Viridiplantae; phylum Streptophyta; class Magnoliopsida; order Santalales; family Viscaceae; genus Viscum; species Viscum album. The sequence goes on along the minus strand of OY728151.1, from coordinate 1,785,067,757 downwards.
AGGTAAAATTACCACATAGGTAACACCACGAAGGTAAAAGTACCACACAAGTAACACCACAAAGATATCACCACGAAGGTAAAAGTACCACACAAGTATCACCATGAAGATATCACCATGAAGGTAAAATTACCACAAAGGTATCACCACGAAGGTAAAATACTCAACTCACACCAGGTATTAGTGAAGTATAGAAGTGCAGATGATTAGTCATGAAGATAGACCATCTTATTCTTCCAAGTGGTACTATTGTTGACCATACAAAGTCTAACCCACACAGGATCAATAGGTACTAACCCCAACAATGATCCACACAGGATCCAACCCACCCAGAGTCGATAGGTACTAACCCTCACAATGATCCACACAGGATCTGACCCGCCCATAGTCGATGGGTACTAACCCCCACAATGACCCACATTGGATTTGACCCACATAGGATCGGTATGCACTGACCCACAGAGGATTGTTGAGCGCTGAACCACACAAGATTGGTATTCCCTCACCCACACAGGATTTCTGATCACTAACCCACATAGGATCTCTCGGTACTAACCTCCGTATAATCTGTCTCCAACCTCTGCCTCATTGCTAGCCATTGGATTCCCACTCAGAGTATGCTTCATTCTAGGAGAACCGACCCTCAATCCATTAGTCATACCTCAACCACCACGAATCCCCACGAAGGAGTATTCCAAAGGACCGTTATGTCATAAGGGTTCCAACGTGATAGATGGTGCGTCAATCGGATGCTTGGTCTATGACTAATAAGCATTTTAGTTCTGAGGGATTGGTTAGATTCGGATTTGATCCTACCCATCCATAATCCATATTTATCCAAAACTCAAGTGGAGTATAAAAAAATGACATTCTCGTCCTATGGGTTCTGGTTCCACAGACGGTTCGTCAAATAGACGTTTGGTCTGTAAGTTACACCCCTTTCCATGAAACAGGGGTAATCACACCTTGGTCAGACTTGGCTCAGTCGGGCCCACCAGAATACGTCAAAAGGACCACTTCCCAAAATGGATACCAATGCAACTAATGGTGTGTCGAACGGAAACCTGGTTTTCCAGTTACGGGTGTTTCTCTATCTGGGGACTAGTTGGTTTTGGGCTCGATCCGACTTGGTCAGACCAGCCCGATGCAACAGGTCCTGGGGTCCACCTAACCCCGCTCAGGTCCAGCCCACTAAGGGTTGGCCCAGTTCGATTTGTAGTCCTGGGCCATTGTTGGCCCGGCCCATCGGGTGGGGCTCGGCCCACCCGCGTTGGCCCACCGGTCTGTGGGTCCGTCCCTCTTGGCCGGCCCGCATCTGGTCCTGTTAGTCAAAAGGAAAACCTGTATTCCCAGCTTTCCTCATAGATGTGGGGCCATTTCGACCAGCCAGTTGGGCACTGTCCCACCTCAATTACTGGTCGTCCATTTCGGCAGACCAGGGGGTCTTCCAACCAACCACAGTGCGAGGGCAACGCCATTCACCACCTTCCACAGCTTCAATCTGTGGCGTCCTCCAGCGGTACAAGATAACACGCCCCTCCACCTTCCTTCACAGTTGTTCAGTTTCAGCCACCACTGCCCGTCACGGCTACATGCCCCTACCCCCTTGTCCGGCGGCACGTGACGGTGCGCTGCCACCTCCTTCGCGACCGGCTGAGCCGGCCATCGTCTCCACCCACTACGTCTACAGTTGCGGCCTTCTTCACCAGCAGCGTGTGACAGAACGCTATTATATCCTCTGCAGCCAGTTGTTGTTGGCTGCCGCTGTCACCCATCTTCCCGAGTTTCGTCCAACTCAAACATTGTTCGCGAAGGACACGTAAACTTCCAACAAAAAGGGTGAAGTGTTCGAGCCTTATTCATTTGGCCCATTCCGTCCATGTTAGCAAGATATCAAGAGGGTGGTAAAAGATTTATCAACACTTGAAATTAAGCAAGAAATAAACCCTACCTCAAGTTCATTGGAGAAAAGCGCGATTGAGGAAGAGTCGGCGTTCGTTGTTCCCGCAACAAGTCACCAACTTCGCCACTCAAATGTCATCCTTCAATTTGTGATTCGATGTCACTCATGTAAGAACTTGGATCTTCTTTTTAGGTATGTTTTTCTTTTTCTGGTGTTTTTTAGAAAAAGAGGAGTTTCTGGAAATTTTTGAAGTACACGCCTTGGACTCGGTTACCGCGGGTGGCTGGGTGTTGGCCATGTAGTGGCCATACACACGGCCGTGTGTGGTGACCTGGAGACCGCTTAATGTAGTGGAAGGTGAAGGAAACTACACTCCATGTACTTATAAAGTATATGGCATGTACTTTCTTTTTTTCATTAAACGCATCGGGGTCGCGTCTGACGGGCAGAACCATCTACTTCTCGACCTAGTTCATCCGAGAGAACCCATACGGCCGCGTTTCTTCCTTGATCCCCCGATTGAGTGTTTTTTCTCCGAATAAACTACCATCAATTTCATTGGGATCACCTTGGTAAACTCTTCCTTCTTCTAGAGATTCATTTCCTGATTCCTCCTACTTCTCAAGTTATCGTCGGTTGAGCATTTTTAATGTTTTTGTAGATCTATGGTGTTCTTGGGAGATTCAAGGCTTGAGGTTCACATATATTGATCCTATAACACTGAGGTAGGTGGTTTGTGCCTTTATGTTGAAATTCTTTGAGTTATATGTGCAAAAGTGCCCAATACCCTTGAACGAGGTATTGCGTTTTTTCTATTTTAGCCATGTTGATTACATTGCAAGCTTGTATTCTTGAGTAGAGGTTAATTGAATGTGAATAGGGTTAATTTCTATGCTTTGGATGTGTTTTCCTATGCATGTTTGCTTGTTTTGACCGTTTGGTCTAGTTTTCCTATTAGGCTACTGTTTACTTTCTATGCATAGTATTTGTAGGATAGAGTGATGTTTATCCGACATGCTGTTATGATGTAGACTGTTATAAAAGTAGTTCTTGAGGTTTACTTTGGCTGATACGCATTGTTATGCTTTCTTTAGTTACACAGGTCCATAAGAACCTGATGTAGTAGACCATAGGGAGAATGGACGTAAGGGCTTCTCCAGAGTGTCTGTTTTTACTATTATAATGCGAGACCATAGGAGGAATTGATATAAGTGCTTCCTCAGAGTGTATGTTGTTCCTCGATGTGGGCCATAGGGGGAATGTGATGTAAGTTCTTCCCCAGAGCACCTTTAGATAACGATATGAGACTATAGAGGGAATTGACAGCGAGTGCTTCCCCAAAGAGTCTATGTTAATGCTGAAATAGAGGGGTTAGACTATGTGTACTTCCAAGAGGGTTTCTTGTGTTGCTAGGTAGAAACAGAGGGGATAGGTCGTGAGTACATACCAGATGGTTACCTGTTTTTCTTTAGAATCTTTCTTGATATATGGAATTGAATGCTTTGAAACTGTGGAAATTTTTACTGCTGAGTACCTCCTTATTTACTGCTTCTTTTTACTTATTGCCTGCCATATATATTCACTTATTGTTAGGCACAGATATTTTGGTGGTTTCCTATTGATATTAGTATCACACCCTTTTTGGGTCATGCTTTTGGGCCCAAAAATATTATATTGTTGCAGGTATAGATAAGGGAAAGTTCCCTTCTACTTAAGGTACTTGATTTGCTGAGGAGCTGGAGAACATGGGACCAAACTGAGGCTTGTGATGCTGAGGAGTTTATCTGTTTTCTTTTGTACTTTGGTTTAGTACTATATTCCAGCATTGTGTTTTGTTTTTCTATTCTCCTAGACATATGTACCATGCAACATTTTTATATATATTCTCTAGCTCTTTATTCCTTCAGAATTCCATTGTTTCTTATTGTTTCATATTATTACTACTTCCGCTATTGTTATCTGTTTCTCTTCCACTATGTTACTCTTCCGATGATGGCATAGTTTCCCCACTATCACACCCAAGGCCCTCACTGCTAGTCGGTAGCCTCTGCCGTTCGGGGAAATGCGCTTGAGGCCATGTGACCAACCGAGTACGGGGCGCCTCTGGGTGGCTTCCAGAACTGGGAAGTTAAAAAGTGGTATCAGAGGGATTCTTTTCTCTTGAATTACTTTTTGGAGCCTATAGACAGGTATAGGAAGGAATAGGTACTTGGTAATAAGTTTTTCCTGGGAGTAGCTAACTCGTGTATAGGGAAAAGCCAATCTAACCCGTTTATTGCAAAAAAAAATTGGTTTTTCGATTATTACAGTTAATTTGATTTCACCTTGGGTGATTCACATGTTTTTTACAGTTATTTTTTATGTTATTTAGGTTCAATTTATATTTCAACCCAATGAGATGAGGGTAGTCATCTCATGCATCATATAGGCACTTGCTAGAAGTCACATGCCATGCATTCTTACCATGCCATTTAGGTTGCATTAGCGATTTCATGTTATTGTGATATACGTTGTGTGAGATATGCATGTTGTTGTGATATATTATTTGATAAAAATATATGTTGTTTTATTGGGTATTTTTTGTGTAAGGTTTTGTTTCAATGAACATCAAACTTTGGTTCTTGAGGTGTTATGGGCCCTCATGAATCAGAATTTGGTGGATCATTGATCTATTATGCTTGTATTTGACATGTATAAGATTCCAAGATTTGATTCTCAGAGAGTATGGTCCCTCACGGATCAGAATTTGGTGCTTTAATGTTCGTTTCAGTGTTTTTCTGGGATCTGGAATAGTTTCTAAGGCTTATTATCCGAAAAAACCCAGAACACACGTCGTGTATTGATGAATACATTCCATGTGTTCTTATGTTTGGGAATAAACTATTTTTCTTAAGTATACGCCATGTACTATATGAACACGTCGTGTAGTCTCTAACCATGTCTCAGACTGTGTGGGTAGAGACATGGGGTTTGGAATCTTTGGTAGGACACACCATCTATCAGATGTACATGTCGTGTTGTAGAACTGTGTAACCGGACATGTCACTAAGAACACGGGTCGGTTGAGTCTTTTTTAATACACATTGTGTCCATCTGGAACACACCATGTAGTTTAATCCCTAGAATCCGGCCATGTCACAAACAACACGGGTTGGTTGGGTCCTTTCTAAAACATGTCATGTCCGTCTGGAACACGTCGTGTAGTGTAACCAGAGCATCTGGCCATGTAATGAGCAAAATGGTTCGGTTAAATCAACTTGTACACGTCGTGTCTGACACTAACATTCCATGTATAGTCAGTCGTGTGTTCACCTGTATGACTAACAACACGGGCAGTTGAAACCTAAGTAGTACATGCCGTGTCCATATGGAACACGCCGTGTAGTGTGATCCATGTATCCGGTCGTGTCACTAACAACACGGGTCGGTGAGGTTTGTCTAGTACACGTCGTGTTTGGAACTAACACGCCATGTAGTCTTGTTCTAAGAGAACCATATGGTCTAGCCATGTAAGGGAACTCGGGCAGGGGAAGAGGATTCAAGTACACATTGTGTGTAAGGACAACACGTCATGTATGGGGTGTTACATGACCAGTTTTGGCAGAGGTACATGCCCATGTGAAAGGCTTAATGAACATGACATGTAGGAATTATACATGACATGTATCAATGTTTTGAAAAACTTAAATGATTTATTTCTCATGTTCCCTCATTACTCTTCTAGTTTTCAATCCTTGATAATCTTGATCTAAGGTGTGCACTTGACCTTGCAGATTCTTTCCACCGAGATGTCCACTGGTTTTACACCAGTTATAGGGCAATGATTAGACAATGGACATGACTGATCAAGGACTTCCAACAGATCCTCCAACAGTGTCAGTCTTGGAACCAGATGTCATTATGGACACAGGTGCTGATGCACAGTTCCAAGAGGGATTCATGAGGTTCATGCAGACCTTCTAAGGAGTACCGCATCCTGCCCCTTCTATGGCAGAGCTGATGCAGGTTTTCCAACAGCATCATCCTCCCAACTTCACAGGGTAATGAGGACCTCAGGCTATAGAGACATGGTTAAAATCCATTCTTTTTATCTTCGAGCATATGGAGATTCCTCTATAGAGGAGGGTCAATCTCTCTATGTACATGATTCGAGATTTCTCCAAGAGATGGTGGGATGTGATCTCACAAGCGGGACACTAGCAGGTCATGGCTTGGGATGATTCATAACGTGCCTTCTATGACTACTTCTATCTGGTGACATTGAGGGCTGATCAAGCCTGAGAGTTCATGAGTCTGGAGCAGGGTACTCTTTCCGTTATGTAGTATTCTTCTCATTTCATAGAGATGCAGCACTTCATGCCTATTCCAAGAGGTGATGAGTTATTCCTAGCAAGGAATTTTGAGGATGGTCTAAGGCATGACATCCGATCGTAGGTGAACATATTCAGGTTGACTTTCATCACTTCTATCGTTAACCATGCACTGATCACAGAGCAAAATTTGAGGGATTTTGGAGTTGTGAGCCAGGGCGGCTCGACATCTGGAGTCAGTATCCCTTCTACTAATAGTAGGAAGCACCGCATGGAGTCTACGTGTGGTGATCCAATGATTCAAGACACTTCTTCAGGTATCCAGGTGTTATTATATCAGTGTGGGAAGGTCAGGCATACGAGGCCACTTTGCCCGAGAGACCCAGTGGAGTGCCAATCTTGCGGTAATATGGGTTATCTGCAGCATTTTTTTCAGATCTTCTCACCATCATCTGATGATAGGGGTTCTTCAATGACTCCTTGTTCAGGAGCAGTAGCACCAGTTTCTCATTAATCTAGGAACTAGAGTTATTTCGGTCATTCAGGCTAAGGTGGAGGTCGCGGTTGTGGTAGTCAGTCACCAAGAATTCAACCACAGCAGGGCAGATCAGCTCAAAGTGGTCAGGCAGGGTCACAAGGCCGCGGTGCAGGTCAGACTTTTGCAGTGGTGCAGACCCAGTAGGACCAGGATCCCGGACCCTCTACAGTTCGAGGTACAATCTTAGTTGCCTCAGTTTTAGCTTCTTCTCTTTTCAATACATGGGCTTCCCATAGTTTATATCTGTTGCTGTTGTGGAGATCCTTGGACTCTGTATATTTACTTTTGGGGATGTCTTCACATTGGACACACCGTTGTGGAGTAGAACGGCTAGTGTACATCAGCGAAAGGAGTTCCCTCTTGAGGTTGGTGAGTGTCACTTCTTATGGGACCTTTATGTCCTAGAGATGATAGGCTATGATGTCATCCTTGGAATGGACTTGTTATTTCCCTTCCAGGAAGTTGTCGATTTCAATCGAAAAGGGTGAGTTTCACATTGCCAAAGGGTGGATCAATTCTTTATAAGGGTGAATGGGATGTCCAGGTGAGCAGCTCGAGACCCGAGCATCATGGGTTGAGAGGAGTTACAGCCCAGATTTCTAGTCTATATCTGGATGACCAGGGGACTTCTCAGATGGACTTTACTTCAGTGGTGGATTGTTTAGGGATGTATTTCCAGATGATTTTTCAGGTTTGCCTCCGGAGCGAGAGGTGGACTCTTCTATTCATCTTGTGCAAAGAGAAGAACTGGTGTTCATCCCTCCTTACAGGATGGATACACCAGAGTTACAGGAGCTCAAGAAGCAGTTGGAGGAGTTTCAGGATAAAGGTTTCATCTGACCCAGTACTTCTCCTTGGGGTTCGCCTGTCCTATTTGCAAAGAAGGCAGAAGGTACCCTCAGACTTTGTGTGGATTATCGGAAGTTGAACTAGCTGATGATCAATAACGGATATCCCTTTAAAAGGATTGATGATCTCTTTGATCAGCTTCTAGGAGCCCAGGTTTTCTTGAAGATTGAATTGGGATCCAGTTATCATAAATTGCGCGTTAGACTATCTGTTATACCTCTTACAGCTTTCCGAAGTAGGTATGGTCAATACAAATATGTGGTTATGTCGTTCGATCTCACGAACGCACCTACAGTATTTATGGTACTGATAAACCGAGTGTTCCATCCATATATGGATTCTTTCATGGTGGTTTTAATGGACTATATCTTGGTGTACTCTCACACTCAACACAACCATGATACCCATCTTGAGATCGTTTTGAGTACACTAAGAGAGAATCAGTTATATGCTAAACTCTAAAAATGACACTTTTGGATGGATCAGATTCACTTCTTGGGTCATGTTATCTCAGAGATAGGAGTATCAGTAGACCTAGAGAAAGTGAGATCATTAGTTTCCAAGGAGAATCTAAAGAACTTCTTTGAGGTACAGAGTTTTATAGGGCTAGCTGGATACTAAAAACATTTCATACAGGACTTTTCATGCTTAGCAGTGCCACTGACGGGCCTGACTAAGAAGGGTGAAAAGTTCTTGTGGTAAGATTCTTGTGAGTCAACCTTTCAGGAGCTGAAAGGGAGGTTGACTTCAGCACCGATGCTAGTATTTCTAGAGCTAGGCAAGGTCTATACATTGTATTGTGATAAATTAGGTATCAGTCTTGGAGTTGTGCTTATGTAGGAAGAAAAAATCGTAGCGTACGGGTCTCGACAGTTGAATCCACATGAGAGGAATTACCCGACACATGATCTTGAGTTGGTTGCAGTTGTTCATGCCTTACACTGTTGGAGACATTATCATCTGGGAGATTATTTCGTGGTTTTCATCAACCACAAAAGTCTCATTTATATCTTCACTCAGCATGACTTGAATTTGATACAATGAAGGTGGGTTGAGTACCTTCAGTCCTCTGACTTTGAACTTTCTTATACACCTGGGAAAGGAAACGCAGTGGCTGATGTATTGAGCAAGATGACTCAGATACAGGTAGTTCAGGAGGCCAGTAGTGAGTGACAGTTTATGGATCTTTTCTCGGAGATGCATTTCGAGGTGCAGGATAGGTAGGGGCAGACATTTCTTTCTTTTGTAGTTGTTACCTCTAATCTTCTTGATCGAGTGCGAATGAGGTAGCTATCAGATTATGAAGGCCTAGTCCTATGGGAAATTGTCTCAGTAGAGGACACTATTTCTGGATGGTCCATAGGCGAGGATGAGATCTTGTATTTTCATGGGTGCGTATGGGTGTCAGCAGACATACACGAGGAGCTGATGCGGGACTTTCACTCCTCAGTTTGGGAAGTTCATCCTGGTGTCAACAAGATGTATCGTGATATACATCGTTAGTATTGGTGGAAAGGTAGGAAGAGGGATATTGTTGGTTTCATCATGAGGTGTTCCTCCTATCAGTAGGTAAAGGTGGAGCATCAGTGACCAGCAGAGCTTTTCCAGCAGTTACTCATTCCCGAGTGGAAATTGAATGATGTCGCGATGGACTTCGTGACAGGTTTTCCGAGGTCGCCTTGAGGGAATGATGTTCTTTGGGTTGTCATTGATAGACTCATGAAGGTTGCTCACTTCTTGACAATTATAGAGACCTTCATTGTTGATGAGTTGGGATGGTTGTACATCTGATATATTGTACGTTTACATGGGGTTCCACACTCTATTGTTTCATATAGGGATGCATGTTTTACTTATCAAGTCTAGTAGTGGATTCAGAAGGATTTGGGTATACAGGTACTTTTGAGTACATCTTACCACCCCCAGATAGATGGCCAGTCTGAGCATACAATTTAAGTGCTTGAGGACAATCTTAGAGCATGTATCCTAGATTTTGGAGGTTCTTGGGAGAAGCACATACCTCTTGTAGATATTTCCTACAATAATAGTTTTCAAGAAACTATTCTGAGGGCACCTTATGAGGCTTTGTATCGTAGTCCATTCTGATCACCCTTATGTTGGCTAGAGGGGTGAGAGGTAGCTATACTAGGACCTTGTCTTGTCCAGGAGACCACAGAGCAGATCGAGTTGATTCAGAAGAGGATGGATACTGCATAGTCTTGATAGAAGTCTTATGTTGATCAGTGGAGACAACCTCTGGAGTTCGAGGTCGGGGATCAATTTTTCCTACGTTTCAAACTAAGGATGTTACACAGGAGGATTAAAAGACATGGTAAGATTTCACTAAGTTATGTCAGACCGTTTGATGTTTTGGAGAGAGTGGGGCCGATTTCCTACGGTTGTACATACCTTAGAGGTACCGGGCTATGCATGATGTTTTCCACGTTTCTCATCTTTGAATTTACTTCTCAAACCCATCCCATGTTTTTCAACCCGAGGAGGTTGAGTTATAGGTGGATGCCTCATTCGAGGATCATCCTATCTGAATTGTTGATTGTAGTATGATGGTTCTTCGTGGCCAGTCTATTCCTTTGGTACAAGTGCTATGGCAGCACGGGCGGGTACAGGATGAGACCTGGGAGAGGGAGACTGATGTACGATCACAGTGGTCAGAGCTGTTTGAGGATTCTTCTTCTATGCTGCCTTGCTAGGGAAATTCGGCGACAAATTTCTTTAAGGGGGGAAGTTTTTAAGAACCCAGATCTTCTTTTCAGGTATGTTTTTCTTTTTCTGGTGTTTTTGAGAAAAATAGGAGTTTCTTGAAATTTTTGAAGTACACGCCATGTACTTTATGAGTACACACCGTGTAATCAGTTATTGTGGGTGGTCGGGTGATGGCTGTGTAGCGGCCATGCACACGGCCATGTGTGGTGACCTAGAGACCACTTAATGTGGGGGCTGGTGAAGGCAAGTATATGCCATGTATTTATAAAGTACATGTCATGTACTTTATTTTTTTCATTAAATTCACCGGGGTCACGTCTGACAGACAGAACCATCTACTTCTCGATCTATTTTTTCCAAGAGAACTCGTACGACCTTGTTTCTTCCCCTATCTCCCGATCGAGCGTCTGTTCTCCAAATCGACCGTCGTCGATTGCGTTGGGATCGCCTCGGTAAACTCTTCCTTATTCTAGATATTTGTTTCCTGATTCCACTTCTTTCTCAAGTTATCGTCAGTTGAGAGTTTTTATGTTTTTATAGATCTATGGTTTTCTTGGGTGATTTAAGGCTTGAGGTTCATGTATATTGATCCTAAAACACCGAGGTAGGTGGTTTGTGCCTTTCCGTTGAATGTATTTGAGTTATATGTGCAAAAGTTCCCAATACCCTTGAACGGGGTATTGCATGTTTACTATTTTAGCCATGTTGATTGCCTTCCATGATTTTATGCTTGAGTAGATTTTAATTGAATGTGAATAGGGTTAATTGATATGCTTTGGAAGTGTTTTCCCATGCATGTTTTCTAGTTTTGACCATTTGGTCAAGTTTTCTAGTTAGGCTGCTGTTTACTATCCATGCCTAGTATTTGTAGGATGGACTGATGTTTATATGACATGTTGTTATATTTTAGACTGTTATCCAAGTAGTTATTGAGGTTTACTTTGGCCCATATGCATTGTTATGATTTATTGACTTACATAGGTCCATGAGAACCTCGTGTAGTAGACCATAAGGAGACTGGATGTAAGGGCTTCTCTAGAGTGTCTATTTTTACTGTTACGATGTGAGACCACAGGGGGAATTGACGTAAGTGCTTCCTCAGAGTGTTTATAGTTCCTTGATATGGGAAATAGGGGGAATGTGATGTAAGTTCTTCCCCAGAGTGCCTTTAGTTACTGATACGAGACTATAGGGTGAATTAACGGCGAGTGCTTGTCCAGAGAGTCTATGCTAAAGCTGAACCAGACGGGTTAGACTATGAGTACTTTCTATAGCGTTGCTTGTGTTGCTAGGTTGGACTAGAGGGGATAGGCTGTGAGTACATCCCAGATGGTTACCTGTTTTTGTTTAGCTTCTTGTTTGATATGTGGAATCGAATGCTTTGAAACTCTATAAATGTCTACTGTAGATTACTTCTTTGTTTACTGCTTCTTTTTACTTATTTCTTACCATATATATTCACTGACTATTAGGCATAGATATTTTGGTTTTTTCCTACTGGTATTAGTCTCACACCCTATTTGAGTTATGATTTTGGGCCCAAAAAGATTATATCGCAGCAGGTATAGATAAGGGAAAGCGCCCTTCAACTTCAGGTAATTGATTTGTTGAGAATCTGGAGAGCATGGGACCAAGATGAGGCTTGTGATGCTGAGGGGTTTATCTATTTTATTGTGTACTTTGGTTTAAAATTTATTCCAGCATTGTGTGTTGTTTGGTTGTTCTCCTAGAAAAATATACCATGCATCATTTTTATATATATATGCTCCAGCTGTTTATTTCTTCAGACTTCTGTTGTTTCTTGTTGTTTGATATTATTACAGCTTCCGCTATTGTTATCTGTTTCTCTTCCATTTTGTTACTCAGCCAATGAGGGAATAGATTCCCCACTATCACACCCAAGGCCCTCACTGCTAGTTTGAGGCCTCTGTTGTTTGGTTAAATGCGCTTGAGTCCATGTTACCAACTGGGTATGGGGCGCCTCGGGGTGGCTTCTGAAACCGGGACGTTACATCTCATCACTGCCCGCTGGAACTGACTCCTTCCTCCAAGTTTTGGGCATCGCGGCACTTTACCAGAGCTTCATCACTTGGTGAAGTCGTGCCAATACCTCTCCCCAAGATCCATATAAATAGGAGAGATGGAGGGTAAGTAACGATCATGGAATTTATGGGGGTTCATTTAATAGGAACCTTTATAAATTCCAATGAAGTTGTTACTTAGGATTTGAAGGGTCAATCTATTTAATGGATTGACTTGTCGCTGGTCCCACACTACTACTTGTCAGTTGGAGGAAAAGAAATAAATAAATAAAATAACAAAATTATTTTATTATTCTTTTAAAAAGTCCCAAAATCTGGATTTTTCTCCATACCGACTACAATTGAAGTGAATACTCCCTTAAGTGAATCTCGGCACTGAAGATTCAATGGTGACCTCATATTTTTAATCCGAGCACTAGTTAAAAATATAGAAAAATCCACCCACACGTTTACTGAACATACCCAAAAAAATTTCAAAAATTCATTTCGGGAACACCGGGACTCAGAATCACACGCCATCAATTTTTACAGACTTGTAATAATTCCATATAATTAAAAAAATTACATGAAAAATTTGGGTCTTTTAATTCTCCCCACCTTATGTCTTTTCATCCCAAAAATCCACAACATAAACTAAAGAAAAAAATGGGGGTACTGAGCACAAATATGGGCCTCCCGCTCCCATGTGCTCTCCTGGAGGTTCCTATGCTGCCAGCGTACCTACACAAGAGGTATCGGTCACCCAAGAAGGACCTGCTCCTATCGATCCTCAATCTCCACTGAAACCTCTATAAAGGTCTCCCCATCTTCAATGTCCAGCTTTCCCCAGTCAATGACGTGCGATGGATCATGCACATACCTCCTCAGCTGCGACATGTGGAAAACGTCATGCAACCAGTGAATCTGTGGGGGAAGAGTCAGGTGATATTCCACCTTTCCAACTCTACTGAGAACCTGAAAAGGTCCGATGAAACTTGGAGATATATTTCCACCCCATCCAAATCTCTACAAACCTCGTCGAGGTGAGACCCGTAGGAAGACATGGTCTCCCTCCTCGAAATCCAAAGGTCTCCATATCCTATCAGCATAAGACTTATGGCTGCTTTGTGCAATATTCATCTGCTCCTGGATGTTATGAACCTTTTCAGTGGTAGCATGTACCAACTCTAGACCCATAAGTGCTGACTCCCCTGGGTCTGTCCAGCATAGAGGTGATTTTCAAGGTCGACGGTATAAGACCAAGAATAGTGCCATACCAATGGTGAAGTGATATTTGTTGTTGTATGAGAACTCCACCAAGGGAAATTGATCCTCCTAACTACGACTAAAATCTAGGACACGAGCACATAACATGTCCTCCAGTGTCTGAATGGTTCGCTCAGTCTGACCATCCATCTGTGGGTGAAAGGCAGTGCTCAAACGTAGTTGAGACCCAAACGCCTCCTATAATCCCTTCCACAATCGGAATATAAAATGTTCATCGTGATCAGAGACAATTGTCGATGGAACCCCATGAATTTGTACAATATTTTGTATGTAGAGGCATCCAAAGCCCTCTACTGGTCCCTATTATCGGATGGGTAGGAAGTGGGATGACTTTATGAGTCGGTCAATGATCACCCAAATGGAATCATGTAACCTTGATGTATGTGGAAGACCTATCAAAAATTCCACAGATATTCCATCCCACTTCTACTCTAGAACCTCTAGTGGTTGTTCTAAGCCTACTGGAACCTGGTGCTCAGCCTTCACTTGCTGACAAGTGGGGCATCATGAAACAAACTCTGCCACTGCCATCTTTATCCCTAGCCACTAGTGATGATGCTAGAGGTCCTGGTACATCTTCACAAAACTAGGATGTAACACGAGAGGGGATGTATGTAACTCCCTCAACACCTCCTCTCTTAGCACCACTGATACCATGGTGTGTCCTCTGAAGAGGATGACGTGCTCCCCACCTACAGAAAATCCATGAGGTGCCTATCCTGAGGATATCTGAGCACCTCGAGCCTCGCAGTCAATGTCCCCAAGATGTGCCTCCCGAACTCACTAAAGAAGTGGGGGAGTTATAGTCATATACTGGAGGTAAGATGCTTCATCTCTATCCACAAAGGATATCTACAATGCAGCTACCTGCTCTGTCACCTCACTCAGCAGTTGTAAACTAGATCTCCTACTGAGTGCGTCTTCCACTACATTCCCCTTCCCAAGATTATATACTATCTGAAAGTCATAGTCCTGGAGGAACTCTATCCATCATAGCTATCTTAGGATTAGGTCCTTCTCTGATAAGATATACTCGAGACTCTTGTGATTAGAGAAGATTGTAAAACATTTTCCCATCAAGTAATGTCGCCACATCTTCAAGGTGAAGAGCATTACTGCTAACTCCAGGTCATTGGTGGCATAGTTCTTCTCATACTATCTTAGCTATCAAGATACATATATAATCACTACTTTCTCCTACATCAGAACATATCCAATTCCTTCCCCTAATGTGTTGTAGTAGACTACATACCCAACACCCTCTTCTGGTAGCCTCAAGATGGGGGAACTCGTCAATCTTTGCCTCATCTCCTGAAAACTCTGTTTTCATATCTCTGTCCACACGAAGGGTTATCCATTCTTCTTCAATGATAACAAGGGTGACGCAACTCTGGAAAAGTTGGGTATGAATCTTTGGTAGTAACCAGCCAACCCCAGGAAACTCTGCACCTCGGTCACACTCCTAGGTGGCTCCCAAGCTTGAACAACCTCTATCTTCACCAGATCTACTGCAACTCCAGCCTCTGAGATAACATGTCCCAAAAAGTGAATCTCTTGTATCCAGAATTGGTACTTCGAGAGATTACCATAAATCTGGTGCTCTTGGAGTGTATCTAGAACTATCTGTAGATGATAGGAATGCTCCTCCTCCATCGCTGAGTACACCAAGATGTCGTCGATGAAGACCACCACAAAGAAATCAAGGTATGGATGGAAGATCATTTTCATGAGTCCCATGAACACTAAAATGGTGTTGGTCACACTGAAAGGCATAACCAAGAACTCATAGTTTCCATAATGACATCTAAAGGTTGTCTTCTACACATCCTCATATCGTGACCTAAGCTGATGATAGTCTGGTCTGAGGTCTATCTTTGAAAACCATCGAGCTCCCTTCAACTGATCAAAAAGATCATCAATACTCGTAAGTGGATAATTTTTCTTCATGGTCACCTAGTTTAGGCACCGATAGTCCACACAGAGTCTCAAACTCCCATATGCCTTCTTGGCGAACAAAATCAGGGCTTCCCATGGAGACACATTGGTCTTTATGAACCCCTTCCTCTATAAGTCCTCCAATTGTACCCATAACTCACAAATCTCCATGGGAGCTATCCAATATGCTGGTGTACATATCATTTATTTCCTGGGGTATAGGTCGATGTAATAGTTTGCCTCTCTGTGAGGAGGTAGTCCTGGAACATTATCTAGGAAGACATCGGCATACTGGTCCACCACTACAGGATAGCTCGGACTCTCAACATCAACTGATCTAAGTGTAAGGCTAGCCAACTGATGTGTAATTGGATGTACCCTCCTCCGGGAAATTCCATCCTATGATGAAAAAGTTCCCTTCTCACTGGTGAAGGAAAACCTGGTCCCATCCATGCGGACACACCGCACTTTGCACCTAATATAGTCAATCTGAGCATGGACTATGGATAACCAAACCATACCCAAGATGACAACATAAGTCCTTGATGCTACTACTATAAGATACCAACCGAATCTCTCGCCTCCTAGAGTAAGCTCACACATCCATCAATAGTGTGTAATTGTCGAATCTTCTCCCATAGTAGTCTTTAATCGCAAGGATCGAGCCAACGACTCCAACGGAATCTTTGAGCTCTGAATGAGGGTCGTGGAAATAAAAGAGTGACTGGAACCTATGTCTATAAGTAATGCATCTAGGGTGTAATAGACATAGATCATACCTCTGATCATCTTTGGAGCATTGTAGTTATAGGCATGAGCTACCTAGAGCTGACCTCGTCCAAGTCCTCCTGCTCCATGTGGTTGGGGTGGACCACGTGAAGGTGGTGGTGGCAGAACCTCAAATCGTCGTCCACCGCCTACTGCATGGCTAGATCCTATGACACTTCCACCGCCCTTTAGACCTCCTCATTTGAACCTCTGCCTCTACCTTAGGGATCCCTCGACCATCTTCTGGTCATCCGTACAGCAGGTGGACAGTTGCGAGCCATGTTACCCTACCCGCCGTAAGAGTAGCACTGCTTAATCCTCAATTGTCCTCCTCTCTCCCGTGATCCCCTCACCACTGACCCTATATCCTGAGGTCTCCCACCTAAAGGTCTGGACTTCTTGGACCCCGAAATTGTTCATCTACCGCTTGCTATGGATGACTCTACTACTTGATGTCTGGTGGTGGCTCTCACTATCAGTGCCCGCTCAGCTAGGAATCCCTCAACCAAAATCTCTCATTATAGCACCCCATCCTACGTCAGAATGCTGAGCAACACCATCGATGCTCTAATATCCCGTCGAAGACCCTGATCAAAGGTTTGGGCCCAAAAAAAAGGGCCCCGTACCATGTTGGGGGAGTAGCGGGAGAGATCATTGAACCTCACTGAGTATTGTGCCGCGGTCATGTCCCCCTGGTGTAAGTGTAGTAGCTCCTATATATGCACTAGGCATAGAGTCTTTGGGATGAACTCTGCCCTAAAAAGTCCCTCGAAGTCCTCCAGGTGAGGGTCTCCACATCGTGTAACTAGAGTGCCAGACTCCACCATCTCCCAGCTGCTCCCTCGAAGAGACTGGAAGCTAGGTTCACCATTAGATCATCTGGTGTCCCAAATAAGAGAAAAACTCTAACCACGGCCTCTATCCAGTCCTCATCCTCCTGCGGATCTATCTCACCTCAGAACCTTGGAGCTCTCTACCACTGAAACTCATGCAACATGCTCAGTCGGCGTACATCATCTGCTGGTGGGGCTGGTGGCAATGGCTGCCCAACGGGCAGTGGTGCTGTTGGTACACCACCTGAAGGTGCTAACACCATAATAGGTCCCTACACTGAGACCTCATCTCTCGGTGGGCCATCCTCATGTGATCTCTCGGGAATCTAAGATGGTTGTCTACGTGGGGGCATCTTGAGAGAAAACAGGTGCACCACGGTCAATAAGTTATACCTGGTGATATGACTCAAAGAAAACATAAGAAAAACTTTTCAAAACACACAAAATTAGTGTTTTCGTGCACTAAGTCGGAAAACCATAATTCAGGGTCTCAGTGTATGGATACATCATCCGTTGCACCAACACTAGATTCCCCAAACTGAAAACCACACTAATAACACTTAACACTATCGCTACAATGAAAAGATTAGAGTCCTGGTTCTTTGGTAGAACCAACTCCTCTGATACCACTTTTTCATGACCCGTCCCCCAGGACCCATTCCTTGACTACCCCATACCCTCCTTCCATAGACCAAGGGATAGAGACTAGCATCGGAAAGGCATATCCCTTAACAAGAAGGAATTTCTGTTAAACTTGTACAAACACACAAATCCAAGAGCACAATAAGAGGCAACCACAAAGTAAAATATTGTAGTAAAAAGTGTGTTGAAAGTAAAGGGTCCAGAATATAAGCCTGACTAGAAAGTACAGGTATAAATGAAAAGATAAAAACATCTCATGGATCGTCCACTGAGGATCCTACCTGAAGGGTAGGTATAACTCATGATCAGTAGTACTGCGTCACGCCACATCAAATAGTCCACCTCTAAGCACCGTCTATTCCTGACTCCCTCAGCCTCAATCAACGATGTCTATCATCTGCACAAGACACAACAAAGTGAAGGTGAATCCTATGCAGGGGTGAGTATAACAATACTCAATAGGGACCTCGAGACCCCCGAAGGTCTCCCAGAGTTCCAAAGGAAAAAACACAAAGTAAGACCTCAATTACAAAGAACGAAGCAGTCATCAACTCTACTTAGTTATATTCCAATACATATACCTAAGTTATCAAGATATAATCATCTCATATAAGATAGAGGAATATCATAGAGGTAACACTGTGAAGGTAACACCACAAAGGTAAAAGTACCACACAGGTAACACCACGAAGATAACACCACAAAAGTAAAAGTACCACATGGGTAACACCGCGAAGATATCACCAAGACGGTAAAATTACCACATAGGTATCCCCACTAAGATCTCACCATGAAGGTAAAATTACCACACAGGTATCACCATGAAGGTAAAAGACTCATCTCACACCAGGTATTAGTTAAGTATAGAACTACAGATGATTAGTCGCAAAGCTAGATCATCTTATTCTGTCAAGAGGTACTACTGCTAACCATACGGAGTCTGATCCACATAGGATCGATAGGTACTAACCCCTTCAATGATCCACATAGGATCTGACCCGCCCATAGTTTATAGGTACTAACCCCTGTAATGATCCACACAGGATCTGACCCGCCCAAAGTCGATAGATACTACTCCTTGCAATGACCCACACAGGATCCGACCCACACAAGATCGGTATGCACTGACCCATACAAGATCACTAAGCACTGACCAACACAGTATCTAACCCATATAGGATCGGTATGTGCTGACCCACATAGGATCACTAAGCACTGACCCATACAGGATCTCTTGGTACTAACCTCTATATGATATGTCTCCAACCTTCGCCTCACTATCAGCCACTAGATATCCGCTCATAGTATGTTTGATTTTGGTAGAACCACTCCTAAATCCATCGGTCATACCTCAACTGCCAAGAATCTCTATGAATAAGTATTCTAAAGGAACGCCATTTCATAAGGGTTCCAACGTGACAAATGGTGCGTCAATCGAACACCCGGTCTGTGACTTATAAGTGTTTTAGTTCCAAGGGACTGGTTAGATTCAGATTCGATCCAACCCATCCATACTCAAAATTTATCCAAAACTCAAGTGGATTATACCAAAAGGACTGCCTCATCCTATGGGTTTCGGGGCCATAGACGGTTCTTCAAACGGACATTCGGTCTGAAAGTTACACCCATTTCCGTGAAATGGGGGTAATCGCACCTTGGTTCGTCCTGGCTCGGTTGGGCCAGCCAGAATAAGTCAAAGGGACCATTTCCCAAAAGGGATCCCAATGCCATTGACGGTGTGTCACAGAGACACCCGATTTTCCAGTTATGGGCGTTTCTCTATCTGGGGACCGGTTGGGTCTGGGCCCAGTTCGACTCGGTCAGACCGGCCCGACACAACGGGTCCTAGGGTCCACTTGACCTCGCTCGGGTCTGGCCCACTAAGGGTCAGCCCGGTTTGGTTGGTGGGCCTGGGACGCAGTTGTCTCGGCCCATCCGGTGGGGCTCGGCCTACCCGTGTTGGCCCACCGTGTCGTGGGTTCGGCCCAGCCCACTAGGCGGGTCCGGCCCACTCGGCCGGCCCACATTAGTCTCGGTCTGCCAGAATGTAGACCGGTCTTCCCAGTTGGCCCCGCGGGTGCGGGGCCATTTCAACTAGCTAGTGGGGTGCTTCCCCACCGTAATTACCGGTCGGCCGTTTCGGCCGACCGGGTGGTCCGCCCACCAGGCGCGGTGCAAGGGCCATGTCGTTCTCCACTTACCGTGGCTTTGAGCTGTAGCCTTCTCCAGCGGCGCGCAACGGTGCGCCACTCCGCCTTCTTCTTCGGTCGGCCACCGCTGCCCGCCGGGGCCACCTTGTCTGGCGGCGTGCGATGGCACACCCCCGCCTCCTTCGTGGTCGGCCGAGCCGGACGCTATCTCCCCCTGTTGCGGCTACAGCTACGACCTTATTTTGAGGCTGCGCACGATAGTGTGCCACTATCTCCTCTGCGACCGGTCATTGTCGGCCACCACAATCACCTATCGTCTCAGGTTTTGTACAACCCAAACATTGTTCACGAAGGACACATCAACTTCCAAAAAAAAGGGCAGAGGGTATGGGCCTTGTTTGTTTGGCCCATGCCCACCGCGTTAGTTTGATAGAAATAGGGTGGTAAAAGATATATCAACTCTTGAAATTAAACAAGAAAAAAACCCTACCTTAAGTTTTTTGGAGAACGTCGCGATTGAGGGAGAGTCAGTTTTCTTCGTTCCCACAATAAGCCGCCAACGTCGTCGCTCAAATGTTTTCCTTTGGTATGTGATTCGGTGTCGCTCGTCGCCGCCCACTGGAACCGGCTCTTTCCTCCAAGTTTTGGCATCATGGAACTTTACCAGAGCTTCGTTACTTGGTGAATCTATGCCAATACCTCCCCCCAGGCTTCATATAAATAGGTGAGGGGGAGGTTAAGTAACAATCATGTAATTTATAGGGGTTCATTTACTAAGAAAATTCTTAAATTCCAACAACACTGGTACTTAGGATTCGAAGGGTCAAGCCATTTAATGGATTGTATCATAACTGGTCCCACACTACCGCTTGTCTGTTAGAGGAAAAGAAATAAATAAATAAAATAACATAGTTATTTTATTATTCTTTTAAAAAGTCCCAAGATCTAGATTTTTATCTAGACCTACTCTGATCGAACTGAAGCCTCCCTTATGAGAATCTGAGCACTGTGGATTCAAAAGTGACCTTGGATTTTTAATCTGATCACTGGGGAAAAAGATAAAAAACTCCACCCATGTATTCACTAAAATTACCCCAAAAAAAGTTGATAAATTTATTTTGGGCACACCAGGCTTCAGAATCACGCGCTGTCAATTTTCACAGACTTCTTATAATTTCATACAATTAAAAAAATACACGGAAAATCTAGGTCTTTACATACCTAGGGTACCATTTCTTTCTAGTTCCTAAGTGTATTTCCCTTGGCTATATCACACTTACCATCAACATAAGGTATGTTTGGTTGGTAATTTTAGTAGTTAGTGTGTTTCCTTTAAAGTTGTTTTCTTTAAAGTTGTTTCTCATTTAATGTTTTTTTATTAAAATGGTTATTATCATCTAATTTTTATAAAAACTTTCAAGCTATTTTTCTTATAATTTTTATAGAATGTAATCTTGTTTTGGGTTGTATCCTACTAGGCTTAGGATCACACCCTACTTACACCTTTGAGTGTAATTACACTTGGTAATGTTTGACACAGGTAAGGGTAAGGACTTTGTAGATAGTGGTTTGGGTTTCGAGAGGTTTTTTCGGGTGGGTTGTTGTAGATATGTCTTGAGGGTGGTTCCCCTTTACATGTGGTGATTTTTGTGAGGGATGTGTGGTTTCCTTTTTTGAATCCTTTTTTTGGTTTTGACTAAAACCTTGTATCTCAATTATGAAAATTGTTTAAGGTTTGTTTGGTTTGAATTTTTAGATTTTATTTATTTATTATTATTGTTTTTTAATCCATGAAAATTAAGTTAAGTCATTCCCACTCTTTATTTATGATACCCTGGCACTAGTACCAACCCATGGGGATAGGGAATTCCCCTCAGGCTTTGCCACGGACCAGTTCAGGTGCCAATTTGGATGATGTCCTGGATTCATTCATGACATGATACCTTATTCCTACCTCTAATTAAATATTCATGAGAAATAATACCCAAAAAATGATCTATAACTAGTTTTAATGATCTTTTCATTGAATATTTGGTGACATTAACTCTACAGGGATAAGCGCGATGTCTATAAAGATCAAAAATCCTCATGTATATATCCACACAAAAGGAACTCAGTATGCACCAATAAAGGTGGTTAGATTTTATCAAAGATTGTGATTATTAAATCCATTACCATCTTGGGAAGGTGAAAAGAGTGGAATATTCACTGAGTATAATGGATCCCATAACCTTATCCATAATGATGTTTAAAAGGGATCTTATCTTCTTAGACATGTAATGATTGATAAGGGGATCATAAAAGAAACTTTGTCCTATATTTCTAAAATAACTTATTAATCATCCATTATTAAGAGGACCAAGGAATCCCAAAATGATGACAAGGAGATACATAAAAAGGTAGTGAATATTCCATCATTCAACTTTTCTAAAGATAGATTTATATGATTTAAATACTGAATATATGTCCCATCAAAACTAGAACTGAAGAAGTAATTTATGGATGATACACATAGATCATATTTCTATATTAATCCAATAAGAACTAATATGTATAGATATTTGAAGAAAAATTTATAGTGTCATAATCAATTTTCACATATTATTACATAATTTTTAACACAAACATCCATTAATTATAACCCCAAAATGATGATGCCTAGTGTCTTTGGAAGACTAGGCTAATAAAACATCAAAGTGAGGCTAAAATATAACTTATTTAATTTAATCTCTATAATTTACTCTTAAATATTTTAAATCTCATAAAATATCATAGTAAATCCTAGGGAATATATATACAAAATGGATGATCTAAAAATCCTAGTAAGGTAATTAACATGACAAGGAAACATAACATATGATTCAAAGATATAACATTATATCATAAAAGATAAGGCTCAAGAGTAATAACATGGAATAATAACATAAATAATATGGTATAATAATATCATGGAATCATAGACAACATAGTATCAACACATAACATGACAAAACATGAGTTATGTCTTAATTATTTAGAAATATCACATGCTGGACAAAGCCCCACAACGGATTAGATTTACTCCAAAATCCCATATATGACATCTCATGAGACTAAGAATATTACCCAATGCATTGGATGTCTATTTGGTAACACTCATCATAACATGTTCATGATTGTGTGTGCCACAAAAAATGAATCAATCATAAGGTATAAACATAATAATTACCCATGTAAAGAAATGGCTTGCATAATCTTGTCTCATATCATTATCAAAATAAATTTCATAATGAATTCATTTGAGATATGAACATAAGTCATGTATTACACTATAAAATTAAGGTATAATAATATTGGTATATATAATAGAGAATTATATACATAATTTAGAAGCAATACATAACATAAAAATTTGTCATCTCTGATGAAAATGTCTTTAAAAGATTACATAGAATATTTTTGGAGAAAAATACCCTTTTCACGTTGAATCACTTCTTAAAAATATACAAATTTCTAAAATATTAAAAAAAAAATTTGAAAAACAATACCATATAACTTATAAACTAATATTCAAATATTTTAGTGCTCATGATGATGGGTAATTACATACATTCTATATAAGTTAAAAGAAACATTCCTTTCATGATATTGTAAAAAGGTTAAAAGGTTCCTCATTCAGAAAATGATAAGAATATTCCTTTAGAACCATTTTGTAAACATTAAAACATGTGTAAAAGTTTATTTAATAAATATTTTGTGGAATTTTAAAAATATTCTTGAAAATATTTTTAGAAAATATGGATATAGAAAAAAAAATTGATTGTCGATCAAAGAGAGAAATGAACTTATATTTTTTAAAAAATAATTATCAATCATTTTAAGTAAAAAAAGAGAAAATTGTACTATTATATGAAAAATTCATGAATAAATTGAGTATAATAAAATTAAGTGGTTATATTATAAAATTATTAAATAATTTCATATAATTAAATTCAAGCATAAATAGTTCTGATTAAAATAAGATTAAAACCTAAACTCTTAACATTTTGGTAACTTTTGAATCATAACTCCCAAGAATAATGTAAATGAATTGTAACATAAAATATAATGAATTATGGAGTATTCATGATATAATATTTAAATGGTAATTATATACACCATTTAAAATAAATTAGGTGCATAAAAGAACATGTGTCTCAAAGCATGAGGTTTTGTAAAGAAACCCTTACCTTGAGTCCAGACTTTGTCATGTATGTATTTTATCTCCTTTATAATAAACTTGTATATTTTTTTTATTAATAAAATTTTAAAGGATTAATACCTTATAATTAAATCATTTAATTAATTTATTTTAATGATGTATTTAGTTACTTAATCATTTATGTCTACATTGTGTGTTTTAAGGATGCTCAGTTCATAATTTCAAAATGACATCAGTGTGTTGAATGTGGTCAAAGGGGTCATTGTTCAATCATATATAGAATAATAATAATTTCATAATTATCATTTTTATACATAAATTATACTTTTAATAATAACCATAAATTATGGTTATGAAAAATGAACTATGTTGCAATCATAGAGGTCATAAGTCGTACGTATGCATGTGTAATGTTTTCATTTTTTAGTGATCATAATGGAAATAATGTAAGTGTTATTTTATATTTAAATAATTATAATAATATAATAAATATCATATTATTTATTTAAATACACTTACAAATACCATCCATGTGATTCTGTAATAAAAAATAGATCACATCAATTCATGAGGCGGTAGTCCACCGTACACATGAACGACATTATCATTTTTTTACGGATGGGAAGGTAAGAAATTATATGATATATTATATTAACAGAATTATTAATATGTAATTAATATCATATATAAATGTTAAATCCTTATTCATTAATATTTGTGATAGGCAATGATGGAAAACTAATTACATCGTTTCATGATGTGGTAGCTTATCGTACACACAAATGATGGTTTTGTTTCCCATATGATGGAAGACGAGATGGATTTAGGGTACACAATTATTAAAATAAAATAATAGTATATGTTAGATAATTTTTATATTATATCACCATGTTTGAAAAAGATTTCAAGGAGGTGGGAGAAGAAATAAAACAAAGATGCTTGGTTAAGAACAATACCTCTTCTTTGGACGACCTCTTCAGGATTATACTTAAATCCTTCCTATATTGAATTTATGATAAAAAAGGCTAATAGTATATGGGGAGAGAAGTAATAAAGTTATTTTGGTAGGTATTTTAGGAAAAAAAATTTATTCTTATGTGTGTAAAGGAGAGGAAAGGGTGTTCCCTTTTATAAGGGTGGAGGAGTGAATTTTTTGTAAATTCCCAAAACTATTCAATAATGAGAAGTCACTCTCAATAAAAGTGCCTAAAAATTTATAAAATAAAATATTTAAGGAGATATAAGGAAAATAAAAATCTCTAACACTGAAAATAAACATTTTTTAAACATTTAAACCTCTTTACCTCTAAGGTTACTCACATTTACCAATTTAATTTTTTACCACTATAAATTTTTTATTATTATTTTTACTATTCATTATGGCCAAAAATTAATTTAAAATTATTATATAATATAAATTATGTTTATAAAAAATTTGGACAATTTTATCAAATTAAATTCACATAAGTGATGTAATTTAATTTAAAATAAAATCTACAAGCGCGATAAAAATAGGTTTTCTAGAAAATACATTTTTCAAGGAAAAGATGATCTTATCTTAACTATATGAATAGAAATAATAATTATATGAATTTTAATATATATATATATGACTTTAATTTAAATAATTCATTATTATTGGTTTTTTCAATTAATTAAAATGATGAAACATTATTCACTTAAAAATAGTTTTTAGGAAAAAAAGTGTTTTTAAGCCTTAGAATAAACTTATAATAAAATACAATATAAAGATGATTTAAAAGTAATTAATTTTAATAAATTAAAATAAATAATAATTATGTTAATTTTAAATAAAATTAAAAGAATAATGAGACCATTTAAATTAATTAATTTATTAAAAATGAAATAATAGTTTTACAAAAAAATTATTTTTCATTATTTACTAAAAAATCAATATTTATCAAAAAATCACAAAATTTCACCCAAATTAAATTTTAATATTATAATTTAAAATATTAATTTAATTTTATAAAATATATTTTTTAAGTGTAAATAATAATTTCATTATTTTTTCACAAAAAAACTGTAAAAAATATTATTGAAAAAAACATATTTTGATGAATGAAATGAATTTTCTTAAAATTTAGTGATTAGTAAATAAGAATTTATAAATAAATTGATATTTATTAGAAAATTTATATATATCTCATAAAGTATTTAATCTTAGTAATACCCACCAATTTAATAGGTAGTTTATAATAGTCCTAAATAATCATGTTTCGTTTAGGCTCAGTGTTAATTGTCACATATCATATTGAACATAATGTTATTATTTTAAAATCTTAGTGTGTTACATTATAACCTCATAATTTGAAATTTTTCTTAGTAATCTATTGTCTTACATTTAAAAATTTCTTTGTGTAAAAACCCATATCATAAAAAGGGTCAATATTCTTCCTCTTAAAAAGAGGGAAAGGGAAGTACAAAGGTCATGTAGAATAGTTGATACCTAGTTTTCTAAGTAGGAAAACATTAGTGGGAAGTAAAAATATGGAAATTTAAGAAAATCATAAATAATTATGGAGAATTATAGATATCATTGATCATAATAAAGTGAACTATGATGAGGAATTAAACAACCAAAAAATCATAAATTGGTGAGGTGTGACGAAATATATAAATTCATTGGAAATGAAAGTATAAGGATAAATTTTTTGTTTCAAGATCCTTTTCCTAAGTTTGAGAAGTTACATTACCATCTAGAGTAATAAAATGAGGAATTATTATTACTTTAAAATTAAAAATTCATCCTTTAATCAATGTTTACTACAATCTCATATTTTCTCCAAATGATGAGTATTCAAGATGAATTTTTCATCCCTGAAGCACTAAAGTAAACTTGTAATGGATCACATAATCCAAAAAATAATAACATTTTATTCCTCCTAAATTTACTAAAACCAAAATGGTTAGTACCGGTTAAGATAAATCCTAAAATGAATAAACTATCATATGGTGAAATATAACATTAATTTTTAAAGCCTCAATAATAACACCCAAAGTTCAACATAGATTATTTGATAAATAACTAACCTTAAAATTCTTAAAAGTTTTCTTAACTAAGGTTTAAGCTAAAATATTTTAATTATTTGGTCACATATTAATCTAAGATAAATTTAATATTTATTTCCAAATAAAATCAACCACTCTTAAAGTATCATATCAAAATGTATGTGCACTATATGATAATCATTTTTATAAATGACCTGAATCAACATAAACCCACATTAAAATAATATATGCTTTCAAAAATTAACATAATACTTTGATGCTTGATGATTATTATAACCAAATCACCATTAATAGAAATATTTCTACAATAGAAAATATCCCTCTATGTAAATACTTTCATCTCAAGGACTGGTATAACATAGTTCCTTCCTTAGTCTAGGGTCTAACCCTTAGTTTAGGGCATTGACTCATATAATTCCCAAGTTCTTCACATATAAGAAATATAATTCCTTATCGATTTGTTACTCTATTCTCTTTATTTCTACATAGAAAATATCTTCCCCCCTATTTGATATATTCTTATAGGTTCTTATTCCCACATTCTTGACATATAGAAATTGAATATTTTTTTCATCATTATCTTTAATAATTGAACATATATGAGACATCATCCTTATCTTCTTTGATGCATTTGTAAATTCAACTATTTTCCAGTTTTTAATTATAATTTAAGATATCTCATTTTTCATGATCACAAGATGTATAACTTAAATTCCCATTAGGTTAGGTATCTCATTAGGGAAATCATTAAATTTACCATCACATTGTTTGTTGTCATGATTTATCCTATATCCCTTCATTAATTTAAAGTAACAAAAGAAATAATATGATAACGCATTAATATACAAAAGTGAAACTTATAAACCAATAAGGAATAACTTATAAATGATAATTACATCCTAACTTATGATTTACTAATTTTTTATCTAGGTTATCTATGATAATGATTCCTATTATGTTTTTTTACCTAATAAATTTTTCAAGTCCTTCATATTGGTTCGTAAAGAGTTTTGTGAATTTCAAAAGCCTATCCCATGGGAGTGTCAAATCAAGTGTGTAGCAAGGCCCATTTTTATGCACCAGGTGATCATCGAGTCTAGCTCAATGTTACCTTTTTTGGAGTTATTAACCCTGGTTACAACTGTTTCAGATCCATATCAACTTATAGTATCCAAAAATTGATGTAAATTATTAGAACCCACTCACTCTATACTTAACAAAAATTATAGGATATTTTTTCCATACTTATCCTTATCCATATACTTATCCTTAGGGTTATCACTAAATTATTATATTACTAATCCCCAAAAATAACTATACCATTCTTTGAAACCAACTATAGAACCTGAATCCTTTTACACATATTATTACATGATTTTTAACATAAACAACCAATAATTACAACCCAAATATTGTGAGTCCTGGTGTATTTAGAATACTAGGTTTATGATATATCAAAATGAGGCTAAAATAAAACATATTTATTTTATTCTACACAATAATATTATAAATCCTTTTAAACTCCTAAAACTGCATGGGATAACTTAGGGAATTCAAAGACAAAAGTGGTGATCTAAAAATCTTATTAAGGGAATAAACATGATAATGAAACATAACATGTGAGTCAAAGGTATAATAAGATATCATAAAAGACACTTCATTTGGGTGAGCCTTCAGGTTCTACCTGGGTTTATTTGGTGGAGGAAGATGAAAATGTCAATATTGATGAAGGTATATTCAAAAAGATTGAGAAAATGGTGCTTAGTGTATATGAGCAGTCATAGGCAGTTACTATTGATCATGTTTCATGCCAACACACCTCTAAGGGAAATGGTCAGCAGGTTGCAACACTTGTGGTCTCAAATTATATGAAAGATATCAGAACATCGGTGGTCTCTAAAGGTCCTATGCCCATATTTGATAGGGTGTATAGAGGTGATTCCTCAGGTACTATAAATAATAACGGGAGTGACAGTAGTGAGGTTCTGGAAAATAGAAATCATGCTGGCCATTCCTCTGAAATCCCTAAAGGTATGGTGACACTGGATGTTGCTGTAGGTGACTCTATAAATTCTATTTCCATTATTTCTAATGACATAACAGATTCAGTGGGCTCACATCCCACTGCCCCAACAGTTTCCCTTCCATGTGATACTTTTACTCAAGTAGAACAGAATGTCTTGATTGAAAGTGGATGCCCATTGGCTCCTTCCTTGAATGATCCATCTATTAAAATAAATATTGACATTACAGATAAGGTCATTATGAGGCCTATTACCGAAGTGATTCCACAGACTATGGATTTAGTTTCAAGTGATCTTATAATGGCAGTGGGATCTCTAAATATTTCCACTAATATTGTATCTTCATGCACACCTACAATTGATAAAACTTCTCTTATGTCTCCAAGGGTTATCCCAATAGCCCCACATTTGAATGTAAAATAATTAGAGAAAAATCAAAGTGAAGATATTATAGGTGATTCTAATTTATATGTCGTTTCCTATATGAGTAAACATGGAAAGCAACCCTGCCCAACATCCTCTCAAACCCCCGGAAGATCAACAAGGAAGAAGGGATCAGGTGGATCAAAAAAAGGGAGTTCTAACTCCAAATGCAGGTTTCAATGAATTTTTTATTTTATAATTGTCAGGGTATTGATAATTGTGACACTTATATTGTTCTTAAGAGATATATTTTGACTCACAAACCAATTTTTTTTTATTGCTGAGCCTAAAGCCAATTTTTCTTCAAAATATTTTCATTTGTGTTCTAATGGTTATAATTTTATTGGTGCTTGCAAGGATGGACTTTCTACTGAATCACTTTGGTATTTTTTATCATTTATCTTTGCAGTCTTTTAGTGCTTTAAAAGTTTCTAAGCAGATTTTTACCTATGAATTTTATTATGATGATTTAAATTCTTATTGCACTATTATATATGATAAGAATAGATAACATGATCAAATATCCCTTTAGCATGACCTTAATATCCTATCTAACTTTATACAAGATCTCTGGTTTGTGATCAGGGATTTCAATGATATTCTTACCCCTAGTAAAAAAATTGGACCGTCCCACTCTTCTATCTCCTCAAGAGAATTTAAATCTTCTATTGAGTATTGTAATCTTATGGAAGTCAATCTCATAGGTGCTAAGTTCACTTGGTATAGAAGACACCACAATAGGGTAGTGGCTAGAAAACTTGATAGGGCTTTCACTAATATCTATGACCTTGATAAATGGGACTCCATATCGAGTATTACCTTATCTAAAATAAACTTTGACCATCATCCTATTCTATTCAGTATTCTCAAAAAAAATTAAAACCCTCTATCCCTTTTAAATTTAATCATGCTTGGGATACGGATCCTGAATGTACCAGCACTATTAAAGCTTTTTAAGATGGCATGAGGCATCACAATGATGATTTTGCTTATATAACTAAACTAAATCATCTTAAGCAGTGTCTGAAGGTATGGTGTAGCTTGAAATTTAAACAAATTGACAAGGACATCTCCTCTCTAGATAATGAACTTATTCAATTTCCAATCTCTAATACTTGATCTGATTTTTATTTAGATCCTAAACTATAAATTATTACCTCTTTGAAACTCAACACTCTTCTGAAACTTAAAGACAACATCCAAAAGCAAATTTTCAAAAACAAATGGATTTTGGATGGATACAGGAATACAAAGTTCTAAAATTCTCTCCAAATAATTTTAAAGGTCTCTAGACCTATTGCTTTTCTTTGAGATGAGGAAACCCTCCTTGAATCTAAGGAGGATATTTCTAATCATGGTGTCTCTTATATTTATAATTTTTTCAATGGTTTGGATGTTTGCAAATATCTTCTACATGATATCATACCGAATATGGTGACTGTTGAAGGCAATGACTACCTTTTAAAAATCCCTCTGGATCATGAAATCAAGGACACTATTTGTAGCCTCAACCCTAATAGTGCCCTGGGACCTGATGGTTTCAACAATGGTTTCTTTCAACACTACTAGGAGATCATTAATTTGGATGTTTTCAAACTTGTCAAAACTTTCTTCTCCAATGGTGTTCTCCCACAAAGGATAAATGCCCAATTCCTTACTCTTATTATTAAAGTGGATAGTGCCTATGAGATTCACCTTTTCCGACCTATTTCTCTTATTAATACTATTTACAAAATTTTATCTAAACACCTTTCTAATATACTTACCTCCATTTTCAATAGAATTGTTTCTTAGAACCAATTTGGTTTCATTAAAGGTAGGTCCATTCAAGATTGCATCTGTCTTGCTTCAGAATGCACTAATATCTTAAGAAAAGTCACTAGAGGAGGTAGTGTTTCCATTAAAATTGACATTAGAAAATCTTTTGATACCATGAATTGGAGTTTAATTATCAAGGTTCTCAAAAACATTGGTTTCAATGACACTTTCTCTAGTATGATAAGTTCTTTATTCAAATCAGCATCGATCTCCATCCTTTTCAATGGTGCACCTAAAGGATTATTTAAATGCACCAAGGGTGTTAGGAAAGGCGATCCTATTTCTACCATTCTTTTTGCTATTTCTGAGGATTACTTAAGAAGATTACTCACCATCCTTGTGAATCAAAACAATATTAAACCTATATAGGCTTCTAGAAAATTAAATTTTCCCACCCATATTTTATATGAAGACGATATTATTTTATTCTTACAAGGTGATAAAAGGAATATCCAAAACCTTAAAAATTCCCTATCTCACTATGAGGAAATCTATGGTCAGCCTATAAGCTGGAGAAAATCCTTTGTGTTCTTTGGGAAGAACTTTTCTTATAATAGAAAAAGTAATATAATAAACTATTTAGGTATCAAGGAAGGTTCCTTCCTCTACACTTATCTTGGGGTTCCTATCTTCTGGGTAAGACCTAAATTCAGTTAATTTTATAGCATTTTTTATCATATTACTAATCAACTTTATTCTTAGAAGGGTAAATATCTCTCTATGTCTATAAAAATTTGTCTTTTGAAATCTACAATTATCTCCAAAATGGTTTACTCGATGATGGTTTACAAGTGGCCATCTAGTCTCCTTAATAAACTCAATGTTTACATTAAAAAAAATTTGGACCAGTAGTAAAATTTAACGGAAGAAGTTAAGTCTTATTTTGGGATTTATCTTTTCTCTAGATGTCACATGTGAAACCAACACTGAGAGGATTCTAATCATTTGTTTCTATCTTTTTCTATAGATGAAGCTCTTTGGAATTACATTCTTAACATTTTTGGTTGCATATTGTTACTTACTAATTATATCATCTCTCAATTACAGCTTTGTTTTGATTTTAAATCTTCTCAAAAAATCAAGAATCTTTTTCTAACTATGGTTTTTGAAGTTTTACATGTGATCTGGTATGATAGAAATTATATTATTTATAATAATTACTCATCCAGGATCAATGCAGGTAAGAAATTGATTCTCATTTCCATCCAGAACGCTGCCTCAATTCAGGAATCATATTTTGAAAACATTTTTGGTGAATTTGAGATCCTACATGGACTTCGGATTGCTGGTTCTTACATACAACTACGACGCACCTTTGAGGTATTCTGGAAAGCTCCACTTCTAGGATGGATCAATGTAAATGTCTATAGTGCCTCTGAAGGAAACCTGGGACCTACTAAATGTGGTTCCATTTTTAGAGACTATCATGGTAGGTGTCCTGGATGCTTCTTTGGCAGTTCTGGTAGAGACTCATCTCTGGAAGCAAAAATGATGGGGGTGATACTTGTCATGGACTTGTCCAAACGAAAGTGTTGGAATAATATTTGGATTGAAAGTGATTCAACCACTATTTTCTAATCTATTTGGAAGGGGGTGGTGCATCTTGCCTAGCTGGTTACTTCTCGTTGGATGAATTGCCTTGCTTTGCTCTCGGAAATCAACTACATTGCCACTCTAACATTTTGTGAAGCGAACATGGTGGTTAATGGTCTTTCCAGGGTTCAACCAGGAAATTACATGGCAGGATGACTTTCCTGGTGATTTTCTTCCATTTTATGATTAATATTTTAATAAATTTCCATATTTTAGACTCTTGTAACCTTTTTTTCAATAAATTGTGCCTTGGTCATTGATTGAGGTACGACCTTCCAAAAAAAATTAAGTATGAAGGATTAATTATATAATATTTAAAGGGGTTTTATATACACCATTTAAAATAAATTATGTGTATAAAAGAACTTGTGTCACAAAGGAGGGAGTTTTGAGATGAAAACCCTTACCTTGAGTCCAGACTATTTCATTTTTATATTTTATCTTCTATATAAAAAAATTATATCAATTATTTTCCTAAGAACATTTTTCATATTTAATTTTATATAAGTAAATCATTTAATTAATTTTTTTAATGATTTATTTAGTTATATAATCATTTATGTCCATCATTTACTTCATTTATGTCTGCATTAGGTTGACTGACTATGATTCTTTCACAAGCCACATCGGGTGGGCAGCTCGAAAGAGAGATAGGTTTGTTGGCATCTATCTTCTGGTCCTTCCTTCAATTCTTAGTGTTGGAGGGTTTCTATGTATTTCTATGTTTTCAGCACATCACAATTTCTTGGTTAGGAGTGATGCTTATCTTTTACTGACTCAACTGTTTCATTTTCTTCTTAGGGAAAGTGATGATACCTCCTCCATTTTCTTTTCCTATCTTCTGTCTTTTATTTGATGTATCGGTCCCATTTTACCTTTGGTTTGCTTCTTAGTGGAATTTTTCTATAGTGATTTTAATGATTTTCCTCTTCTTCTATTTTTTAAAAGAGGTTTTATTTTTAAT
The DNA here is from genome assembly GCA_963277665.1 of Viscum album. NCBI lineage: Eukaryota > Viridiplantae > Streptophyta > Magnoliopsida > Santalales > Viscaceae > Viscum > Viscum album. The sequence continues at coordinate 1,785,033,762 of OY728151.1, read as the reverse complement.
AAAGGGGACTTGACCCTCAACCTATTAAAAAAATTAAGATGGTGGGTCATACGTATGCATGTGTATAGTTTCCATTTTTCAGCGATCATGAAGGAAAGTAGATATGTTTTATTTTAAATTTAAATAATTATAATAATGTCATAAATATAATATAATTTCTTTAAATATACTTATATATACTATCCATGTTATGGGGTAATAAAAAATGAATCACATTATTTCGTGTGGTGGTAGTCTGCTATACACACGAACAGCGTTATCATTTTTTTTATGGATGGTAAGTTAAGAAATTATATGATATGTTACATTTATATAATGATTAATATTTCATTATATAATATATAAATATAAAATCCATCATCATGAACAACCATTTGAGGTGATTATTGAAAATAAATTACATCAGTTCGCAAGTAGTCCATCATACACACAAATGATAGTTTCGTTTCCTATTTGATGTAAAATGAGATAGATTTAGAGTATAAAATTAATATAATAACATCACAGTATATGTAATATACTAGTTTTGTTATATCATAATTTTGAAAAATATTTTAACTATTTGGAAAGTGAAATAAAACAAATATTCTTAAATAAGAAAAATACCTCTTCTTCGGACCACTTCTTTAGGATTATACCTAAAGCCTTCCTAGATTGGAATTATGATAAAACCAAGGATTATAGGGTGTAGTTATGGGAGTAAGGAAGTTATTTGGGTATATATTATCAAAAAAATATTTTTACGTGTGTAAAGGATAGGAGAGGGGCTCCCCTTTACAAGGGAGGAAGAGTGTCATTTTTGTAAATAGACAAAATAATTCAATAATGGGAAGTTGTTTTCAAGACTAGTGCTTCCAAAATTGAAAAAAAAAGTATTGGAGGAGATATAAGGCTGATAAATACCTCTAAAACTAATAGGAAACCTTTTTTAAAATTATTATCTTCTTTTCCTCTAAGGTTACTTACTTTTACCATTTTATTTTTTTACCACGACAACTATTTTTTACTATTTTTTACTATTCATTATGACTAAAATTAAATTTAACTTATTATAAAATATAAATTATACTAATAACAAATATGGGATCCATTTTATCAAATTAAATCTAGATAATTTAAATAATTTAAATTAAAATAAACCCTACAAGCACGATGAAAAGTAGTTATCCAAAAAAATCATTTTTTAAGGAAAATATGATCTCATATTAACTGAATGAATAGATATAATAATTATATTAATTTAAATTAAAAAAATATATATAATATATATATATATAATTTAAATATTTACTCATTTGGGGTTATTTTAATTAATTAAAATAATGAAACATTATGCACATTAAAATAGTTTTGAGAAATAATGTAATCTTGAGAATAAACTTATACTAAAATCTTGTATAAAGATGATTTAAATGTAAATAATTGAATTAAATATAAATATATATTATTTATATTAATTTTAAATCAAATTAAGATAATAATGGGTCTTTAAAATTACTTAATTTATTAAAAATAATTGACAGTTTGACAAAAATTTGTATTTTTCACTTTTAAATGAAAAATCAATATTTTCTGAAAAATATAAAAATTTAACCCTAAGTAAATGTTTATATAATAATTTAAAATTTTAATTTCATATTATCAAATATATTTAATAAAATTATAAAAAATTAATTATACCATTTACTCGTAAAAGGCTATAAAAATCATTCTTGAATAAAATGTATTTTTGATGAATAAAATGATTATTTAAAATTGAGAGGTTAGTTAATAATAATTTATAAATAAATTTATATTTAGTAGGGAATTTATGTACATTTCAAAAATTATTTAATCTTCTTCATACCCACTGATTTAATTGCTAAGTTAAAATAGTTAGAAATAATCATTGTTTGTTTGGGCTCGGTGTTGTGTGTTGCATATGCTATCAAACATAATGTTTTTCTTTTAAAATATCAGGGTGTTGAAAATGTTTTAGTGGGATAATATAAATATAGGGATTTTAGAATTTGTATCTTGATGTTTGGTGTAACAACAAGTAAAGGATTGATGACATAAGTCTAAGGTTATGATGTAGTTATTTCCCATACAAGTATAGACATGGGAAAAAATAACCATGGATTTCATCTTAGGAATCCCCTTGAAATATAAATGAAATAAAACCATTTGGGTAGAAGTAAACCACCTTAAAAATTAATAACATTTCATTGTTACCAAGGAATATTTCTCTCTTGAATAACCCATCGTGATATACATAATATAATTGGTAAGACTACATGGAGTACCACTCTATATTGTATATGGTCAAGATTTTTGGTTTACCTCAAGGTTCTAGAGAAGCCTTTAGAAAGAATTGTATATAAATATGATCTTAAGTAATTATTATCAACCTAATATAGATGTTCATTCAAAGAGTACCATTCTAACTCTAGAGGATATGTTGAGATATTGTTAAAGGATTTCCCAAAATGTTGGGATCATCCCCTACCCCTAGTAGAGTTTTCATATAAAAATAGTTTCCATTTTAGAATTCCAATGGAACATTATGAGGATTTTTGTGGAAATAGGTGTTATAATTCCACATTCTAGGATCATGTTTGAGATTATAATATGGTTGGACCTAATATTATCCAGTATATGACATAGAAGGTTTAAACTATTCAACAACTTATGAAATCTACAGAAAGTCGATAGAAAAGATACATAGGAAATCATCAATGTGACATAGAATTTGAGGTTGAAGATAGGTGGTAATTTATATATAAATATGGTATATAAGTCATGAGGTTTTGGTAAAATGGAAAACTTAGTCCTAGATACATCGGCCCCCTTTAGATCATTGATCACATTAGAGCTGTGTCCTATCAGATAGCACTCCCACCTAACCTATCTCAAGTACACGATGTGTTCCATGAATCCTGCTTAAGTAAGTACATACCAGACCCATCACATGTAATGGATACATATGTGGTACGACTAGAGAATGATCTTTTATATGAGTAGTATCTGGTCAACATCTTATATCAAATAGAAAAGTACTTTGAAATAAGATAAATCACCTGTTCAAAGTACAATGGTTGAACAAAAAGTTTAAGGAGGTAACCAGGGAACCTGAAGAGGTGATGAAACAAAATTACCCTCATCTATTTTAGTGTATCAAATGAAATTTTTAGGGAGAAATTTCTAAATGGGGAAGAATGCAATGACTCAAAATTTTATAAATTAAATTTCCTTCTGAATGAATAAATGCCTTATCAAGTAATTCTATTATTGGAACCCCATGCACTATATTGGTTATTTTGGACCATTATAAAATACAGCCCATCAAAATTAATAAACTATTAAGCATCATAAGCATTGATAATATAGCCATTCTATAGTGACCATTAATATTAGTTTATATTAATTATTATAATAATATTTGACTAACACATAAGGAAGAAGTTATGATCTCGACCAATAGGATTGTACCCTATGAATCCCATTTATTAGAGCTAATAAGGGAGATATAATCATTGGTATTTTCCATTAACCAAGCCCAGGATAAGATTCAAAAACTAAAACTTGAGTGAAACTATTTATGGGAGAATTTAAATATTATCAAAATCACTACCCAAATAATGTTCATCTAAATACACTAATAAAGTAACACCATTGTGTACCTTACCCTTAGTAAGTACACTAGTGTAATAAGGGGTTATGTATCTAGACCCTAGTACTATGAATTTGTATATTTATTTAATAAAATAATGATTATATTTATCCCTATTAATTATTAATTTATACACATACTAGGTAGATTTTTTAGGCTACCATATAATGAAACACACAGAAACACACACCTGTAGGCTGGAAGGATTGGTCATAGCCCCCCAGGGATAACCCATCCAGAAAAACACTTTATTATGACATCAAAATATCCTAAATTTTATGTAATAAATACTATATAATTAATTCATAGGAAAAAATAGATGTCTTCTTTAAAACAATGTGTTTTTTAGTTATATGATTAATTTTATAAGCCTATAATAAATCCTCTAAAACCTATATTATATTTTGTGTTTTTAAAAACAATTCATTAAGAACATGACTCACCCCATATCAGTAATGATATAATTTTAATTATTTCAATTCATAAAATAATTTTTTTTTGAAAAAACTACTCTTTGGCAGAAACCATGGGAAAAACAAGGGAAGGTTTATTTTTTTGATTATTTTATCACATAGATTCCAAAACCTATATTTAGAAATTAATAAATAATTCCTACTATTTTGCTATAAATTCTCACCCAAACTCCAATTCTTATTCACTAAAAACACATTGAGTGTGATTTTTTTCTCTTTATCCCACTTTAAATCTATCCCATGTTGTTCCCAAGATCTTAAGAAGCTTTTCATAATCTTTTAGAAGTACCCTCTCAAGGTAAAAAATCTCTTCCTCTTCCTCTTTATTCAAGTAATTTATTTGTATTAATCCTTTTGACTTCCAATTTTTCATGTTAACATATGTTTTTACACATCTATTTATTATCATTACAATGAACAAGTAATTATATATTTCCTTTACTCTCATAAATTCACTCCATGATCCTTTATGTACACCTATTATGATTCTAATATTATTCCATGATTTTCATTACAAATAATTATTTATTGTGAATACCCATACCTATTTACAATCATGGGTATTCACTAAGTTATAAATATCCTTCATTTATTATTAAATTCCATGTATTAAACCCACACTCCTTAATTTTGATATTAAAAGTGTAGAAATGTGATATTATATTGTATAATCTATGTGGAACACAAATACTTGTACATAATAAGAATTTGATGGGTAGGTTTGGAATTACATAGCCCTATAATGCATTGGGTAATGTTTTTCTCTCATGATATTCCATTAATTTTTCATGGGTGGTTATCCTAATCATGTTATATTATGATGTCTCAAAAGTGATCCTTGAATTATATTTATGATGTTGTGTTTTATATTGTTTCCACATTCCCATGATTCCTTGATATTACCATATTATGTCATGCTTTAATGTTCATGTTAATAATTCTCACCCTTTTATGTCACAATGATATTTCCCTTTAATCACATGTATTACATTCATCATGTTATGATTTTACTATTCTATTACTGAGATTTATAGCTCACCTTTTTGTTATTTGTGTCCCTAGGTCAAATATTATAGTTTTAGAAGAGAGATGTAATTTTAAGTGTATGTTATAAATTTCTTTAATAATTTCATTATATCAATGTTTTAATTTATTATGATATGTATATAATTGCCCAAATTCACTAGGCCTGTCGATATTTTAGGATTGTATTATGTGTATCTTTATGTAATAAATTATGAAAGAAAGTTTATAAAATATATGGGTTATAATATTCACTGATCAAAGTTAGATTACCCACAACATCCTCACTATTTAAATAATGGATGGGGATAGAAACAGCAATTTGTAGTCACTCAAGAGGCATATTAACATCACTAAAACAGTAGAAGATAACAATGAATCATCTTTTTTATCATCCATAAATACATCACCTCCTTTTGTAGGATCTGATGTTTCTAGAGAATTTTAAAGAACCATGTTAATATTGGATATAGAATACAAACCACTGCCACTGATTTTAGTGTAATAGGACACTATAGTTGGGAAAAAGGGGTATGTTTCCTAGTGAAGTCGGTGTTGGGGATAGTTTTAGAATTAGGTATGATTCCCCATAGCACATGATCCAATGTAGTATGTGTGGGAAATAGTTTAGGTTGTGGATGGTTCTATTTAGGAATATGAAGAGACACTCAAAGTGGATGTATTTGGGAATCCATCCCCTTACAACCTTTATCCAAGAGGTTTTCATGAACTGTGATGCATAAGGTCTGGTGTAAAATGAGAACAAGGATATGGGTGGTTGTATATTGAAACTAGTGACTCATGTGAGGGATAAGATATAGAAGGCATAGGTTAGTGTGGTAAAGGTGGATACTCTAGAAAGGGTTGGGAGGTCCTGAATGAGGATCTAAATGAGCCTTATAAGGATGGGGATAATTCTACATTGACTTCATTATTTGACTGTAACATTCCTCTAGCAGCACCAAGTTAAAGAACTATGGGGATAAGAGAAAAGTGTTTGTGTTGTAGTTATTATGAAAATAGGAAATAATATTTCTTACCTTAAACCAATTTATTATAATTTTCACTATAGATATTAAATAAATTAAAAATAAAATAGGTCTTGACACCAAACCATGAGTGGTATTTAACTCAAATAGTTAGGAAGAAACACAATATTTGAATTATACTTATTATTAGTGAATATATGAGAATGGTCTTTATTAGAAAATTAAATCTCAAATAACCTTATTGATACCCCATATCTAACTTTGTTAGTAAGTAATAATTAAAATTGTGATGATGCAATTTATTTAAGGGGATAGAATGTAATGAACCAAGATTTCATTGTATATTCTCCATAAATAAATAATATATTAAATAGTGTGTTTCACACACTATACCAAACTAAAATAAAAAAACTTAATATATTTTGAATATTAAATTTTACCGTTAAAACATAACTATTAAATTAGATGATATAAAATGAAGTAACCATATTACAATATTAATAAAGTTGGAAGAAATGAAATCCCAAAGTATAATTATTCCTTATAAAGCCCATTTTTCTTAGATCAAAAGGCAGTTAGCTTCAAAATTATTTCACCAAGACCAAGACCATGCCAAACTGAAGAAAATATGGTTTGATAAAAACTATTTATGGGATAAGTTCATGCTTGTGGAGATTTCCACAAGATCCATGATAGTTGAACCACCACCTAAAACTATAACTAGATCTTATCTAATTATTAGGACTGACACAGATATTCTAAGGGTTTATGTAATTAAAAATTAGGATTATATCAATATGTGAAAAAATATTTATATGTATAGATATATAATGAATTTTTATACTTTCTAAAAGGCCAATTTTGGCCAATTCACTTTATGATTAAAAATTCATGTTATGGAAATTAATATTTAATTTCAAGTAACTAATTTTATTATAATCAAATAATAAAAAAATATATTTATTTTATGAATAACATGTTAACACTTTATTAATAAGTAATTTATAGGAAAATTAATAGTTAATATACTAAAAGTTTTTTCTTATAAAAATAGCTTTTCGTTATATTTTTTGGTTTTAATTAAAAATAATATATATATTTTTTATTGTGTGAATTCCATAAATTTAACTTCAATTTTTTATTTTTCATGGAAATATTAACTTAATATAAAAATTTTATATTTTTCTAAAAAAAATATTTTTTAGGTGAATAGTGTGATATACTTTTTTACTAATATTGTAACTTTTATTCCATTATTAGTATATTAGTATTACATAAAATTGTATAAAAAAATTATTAGAAAAATATATATTTTATAATTTCAATTATATATTTTAAAATACTTATTATAGTTTACAAACCTAAAATTGATATTATATAACTTAAGTAATATTTTTATCAAAAAAAATTTAAAACATTATACATTTATTATATTAAAATTAATTTTTAATTTTTTTAGAAATTGAACTATAAAAAATGGATTTGAAATTTATAATTAGTTGGTTAAAATTATCTAATAGGTTCTTCTTTATTTTTATATATAAATATTATGTTACTTAACATAAAAACTAGTTACTACAGTAAAAGATAAAATGGAAAATGTAATAATTAAAGGGATAATGGGGTTTAAACATGTCTAAAAAACGATTTTTGAGGTCATATAGACCTTATATATTCCATTAACAATTATTTATCAATTTTTGGAGCCACTTTCCATGATATTTACTTCCCATTATTAAAAGGTTATGGGTATTTACAAAAATGCCATCCCTTTTCTCTTATAAAAGGGGCTCTCTCCTCCTCACTTCACCTTACACCACAACCCCATAATTTCATACCAAACTCTACCCAAACCTCTCCTAAACACTAATATAAAGAATAAATAGTTTTTTTCTTCTCCAAATTCATTCCATTGAGTTATTAACCTTCTTTTCAAAGGAGATAATCCAAGAAGTGAGGTATAAGTTTCTAACCTCTCTTTCTCTTTTATATTTCTTTATATAAACTTCTTATTACTCAAATTAAAATACACCGTTATAAAATTATAAAATTAGTATAAATAAAATATTGATATGTTATTATAATTATGGTTCAATAATTAACCACCCTTCCCTTTCCCTCTTAAGAAAATTGAAAATGATATTAGTGTGTATGTGAAAACCATAGCCACTACAAAACATCATGTTCCATTTTCCTTAACCACCATAAATGGATGGTCCGAATATTTAAATTAATAAATAAGTATTATATTTATAACATATTTAATATTCCTAAATTATAAAACATACTATACATTTCTCTCATTCTATGGAAAATGAAATCATCAACCATGCAAACATGTAGACTACCGCCTACATGGAACGATTGATTGTAGTTTTACTTTTCATCACTTCCTTACATGGATGGTCATGAGAATGAGTTTAATAGATAAATATGATTTTTATGTTATCACTGATATTATATTATGGGAAATTTTATAACCTATTAATAATATGATCAAAAAATGATCATCGTTAATTCAATCATTTGAAACCAACATACTAAGAGGTAAATATTTTATTCATATTTTGAAATACTTTCATATCCATTAATTCTTATTATAATTCCTTTATAATAATGATATATCAAAATAATAATCACTAAATTATATCATTATGCTACTGGTATAATGATATTTCAACTAAATCATATTATAATCATCAGTAATCATAGTGTGTTCATGTTTGGGTAGGTTTGACCACCTACTTGAACAATGCTATGAAATTATATCATGAATGACTATAAAAACATAATTAATCATATAATATCATATAAATATTTAAATAATTATTTTTTTCTCTATAATAGATACACAAGTTTTTAACTCAGTAATTAATAAAACACCTTTTGTTCAATGAGAAGATCATTGAATTATGTTTTTTTCAATTTCACTTTCGAGGATAAAGAGTGAAAAACTCATCAAGGGAAATTTAAATATCACAAATCCTTATAATTCATAAATTATATTAAGTTTAATTAAATTTTAATGATTAAATTTGTAAGAATAAATAATTCAAACACTACTCTTATGAAACCAATACAAATGGTCAAAACATTAAACACCTGATGTGAGAAAATAGGAAAAAACTAACTAATATACACGTAGATAATGATTATAAATAATAATTATAAATAATTTATGTATTAATATGGTTATAAAATAGTATATTTAGATATTTATGTTTATTATATAGGATTTTAGAGATAATTTTATGAAGTTTGAATAAAGGTAAGGGGTTTTCATGACTCAAATATTTTCATTGTGTAATAATCATCCCTCTTTGAATATTATATTTAATGGTTGATATATTATAACCTATGATGATGTTATGTTGTATTTCCACCTTATTGTTTGGGAAAATCATGTTTCAAAGTGAATTATTCCTACTTTATGATTATATTTTTTCATGGAAATGAATTTTTGTTAATAGTAACTCCCATTTAATTTAATTGTTTTTTCTTCTATATCAATGTTTTTAATTCCCACCAATGTTCTCTCTCCCTTGCAGAAAAATCAACTATTTTTACATCAAATGATCCTTTTATTTCCATGTATTAATTTTAAAATAAATGTTTTGTTATCTATTTAACAATCCTAGTTTTCAATTAAGGTGTTTTAAAGTATTTTCCTTACCATGATCTTATAATCTTCCATTACACTTCACATTTTGACACATGTTTTATTTATTATCAAAGTCACTTTATTGGAATATTTTTTGAAGTAATGTTTTATGAAATTTTCTCTTAATCTTCAAATATTTTGTTTTGTAGAGTGATTTTAAAATCATATCTTTTTAATAAGATATTAAGAAACACTTTTAAAAAATATATTTTTTATGATTTCTCTTTCATATTCAATGAATTATTCTCCAATTGTGTAATGATTCATAAATCACCATATATGTTCTCTTATTAAATAATAAATTTGGGATATTGTTTTTTTTATTATCAAATGATCATGTTTTTTTAAGTGATACCATTTGTAAATGTTATTAAACCCATTTTTTACTCATGATTTATTTATGATAAGATGAATGGTTTGATTTTAAATACCACTCATATGTATGGATGATAATGGGTGGGGTCCTACATCACCCTCCAATTCATAGTTTATGGTTCTGTATCTCATGAGATAATGAAGTGAAAACATACTTAGATTTATTCCCAAACTAAATGGTGGACATAATTAAATTTTTTTCATAAAATAAATGGTGGACATACTTGGATTTGTTCACAAAAATTAAAGGGTGGACATAATTGGATTTGTAAAAAAAAATTCCTTATTATTATTTTTATGACACTTCTCTAAAATATTCTTTATTTCCAAATAATTTCAAATATTTATGATATTCCATGTTCTAATGATATTTCAATTTCTTATGTTATGGTTTTGTATTTTCTTTGATTTATGTTATTTGTTTCTAAGACATGTTTTTGTTGAAATTTATTTGGTGTTATGTTCCTTTTCCATGATCCTTAATGATCAATTAGGTTTCTTGATTTTCACTTATGATCTCATGTTCTTTTTATCTAATATTTCTTCCTTGCTTATATCTTCCCTCATTTTTATGATATAATGGTTATTACTAGCTGATAACATTATCTTACTAAGAATTTGATCTTTCCCATTTCTTATGTTTCCATTAATCATGCTATGAAGATGATTGTATCACATAATATTTCTAGAAGAGGGTCTGGAGGAGGAGCATTTTTGTAGAGAAATGTCTATAGGTGTTGTAAAATAAGATGTCATGTAGCTAGTCTCCAAGACACTAAACCTTTATGTGATTAGGTTGTGTAACTATTTGTGAGATTTATTAATTAAATATCGGTATCAATGTAATATTTATGTATTTTTAACTTGGGTCACCATAAATAATCTTGTTTCTAAATAATATTAATTATGGAGAATCTATAGAGGCCACACCATAAGAGTAGTTACTACATCATGATAGGGATTATGGATGAGTGAAAAGGAGGAGATAGTTAGATAGCTGCATCATGGAATGTTGGACCACAATTTAATGTGTCTCACATGAGATTAATTAGTGAAATATAAAGTAGATATATGAGATTAACTAATTTGGTATATAATATTATCCAGGAGAATTGGAAGTGTATTGTATCATGAAGGAACAAACCACACCACAATCTATTTTAAGAAAGATTATTATAGTAATGCTAAAAGGATGGTCACACTATAAAGACTAAGAAAACACTATAAGAGAACTAAAATTATAATAATCTAAATTTTTTGAATGTTGCATGAGATTAATTAAAGAAGTTAAAAGGAGATATGTAATAGTACCATCTAGAGTATCACCAATATAAAAAATGTACATTAGTTCCATTTTTTAGAGGGGATTATAAAAACCCCCTCTATATTATTTTTTTTGACTAATTTAGTGGTGGATCTCCCAAACGAACTACTAAATTAGTATTTAGCAGTAGTTTTAGGACAACCACAGCTAAATATATAACCTATTTATTAAAAAAATTAAAAAAAAATAGAGCAGGTTGTAAACCACTATTAATATAAGCAATTAACATTTGTTATAAATCACTTATAATAACTTATATCAATGGATGTTTACAAATGACTCAAAAAAAATTCTAATAAATTGATATATATTTAGCAGTGGTTGTCCCAAAATTTACACTCAATTAATAATTAGAGGTAGTTTTAGGACAACCATAGCTAATATAAGTTATTAAAAGTAGTTTAAAACCATATCTAAATTTTTATTTTATTTTTTTAATAAATTAGTTATATATTTAGTAGTAATTGTCCTAAAATCATTTCTATATGTTAAGTTAGTAGTAGTTTTGTGAAAATATCTACTAAATATATAACTGCTTTATTCAAAAAATAAAAATAATTTAGATAATGTTTTAAACTTACTGTTATAAGTGATCAATGGTGATTTATAACCCCTCATAATAGCTTATATTAGTAGTGGTTTAGAACCCCCACGAATTTTTTAATATTTTTAGAAAAAAATTATAATATATATATATTATAAATTCATTATATAAGTGTATTTAAATACATTATATAAACATATTATATAGATATATTTATAAATACATTATATAAATACATTAAATAAATACAATATATAAATACATTCAATACGCAAGTTGTGTGTGTGTGTGTTATATTTGCACACACAACACATAAGTACTTATAAATAATTTTATATATGGGTATATATATATATAAACACATGTGAATATATATTTATATTAATAGACATATAATAATTTAAATATTTTTTAGATATATATTATATAAATAAGTTATATAAGTGTATTTAATTTTATAAATAAATATTATATATATATATATATTTGAATAAAAAAATTTAAAAATGATAATAATAATTAGAAGCATACTCAGATATAGATCATGTTGATCTATTCTCATTAAAAAAATAGGATTAAAAATAGGAGAACATTAAGAAATATTGGTGTAAACATCCCTCTCCTCATTTGAAATATGAAAAGACATAATGTTGTCACTCAAACCATAAGACCAAAAGGTCTCATGATTTTCAACTAGATTCATTTCAAGAGAATTTTCGACCACTTTAACTTCCCTTTAGATGAGATGAATAAGAATATGCATCCCTTCCATCTGCACAGGTTAGTTTTCCCATGAAAAATAAATTTTCCATGAAATATTTCATGACTTATGTTTAACCATATTAATAAAATTCATGGATTCTAACTCAATATAATGATTATAAAAATTGATTTTTTATGGATCCTTTATAACATAAATAACTACCCAGGTCTTAGCCTCAAAATTTTTATGAGAACCAAGGAAGGAAGAAAAGGTTCCCTTAATGAATCTTAAACTATTCTTGAAAATACCACCATGTCCAACTGGATCAGGAGCTCCCAGAGCAGCACCATCCACATTAACCTTAATATAGGTTGAAAGAGGTAGTATTAATCTAACATATTTAAATTTTAGTTGTCTCCTTGTGGTTTATAAGAAACCAATATTGCATTAAATAATCAGATCATTCATGGAATTATTAATAACACCCATTTGAGATTTATAGGCCAAATTCATATCACTGTTGATGTAGGAATATATCTCCTGAAAGTTCATCAAATGACCACCAAAGTGGATAGAGTTTCTGGATTTCTAGATATAAAAAAATAAAAATTACACTTTAGTAATAAGTAGGTCATACATTTTTAGTCTCAAAGAATTATCCATAATAACTCCCATAAAGGAATGAAATCCTTTCCCAAATACCAGTTCATAGATAAACTGGTTGGAGAAAACCCCCAAAAAGTTTCTGAGAAATCACATTGAAAGAAAAAATGGTCACAGTTATCTTAGGCCTTCATACATAGAGTAAAAATAAATGTTATTTTAAGAATATTTATGATCAAATGGTTATTATTGGGGAGCCTCTTATTCAAAATTCTTTAAATAAGAATAAATATAGTAGGTTAAGTGAAACCATTTTATATTTACAAATCTATTTAAAAGTTTGATCTGAAATACCACTAATTTATGCAATTTAAAGCATGGAATTAAGTTTACATATCCTTTCTTTCATCCATAAGCAGTGTCCCCAATCATTAAAACAATAATTATGGATATGCTTAATAAAATTAGTAGGGATATGTATCTCAATTTGATTTAAAATACCAATAGAAGCACCAATTCTCAAATTACCAATCTCATATATTAATATATAGGATAAATCAATCATGATATATAGCTAGTTCATATTCCAGAAGTTCATAATAGACTTCCTAGATAGAAGCCACTTCAAATATGGTAAATTGGATTGGTATTAGTTCCTCGTAAGGCTATACAGATGAGTTCAGATACTAAAAATTTCCACCCAACAACCTAACTATAATATTTTCATTAAAGAAGGTAAAGACTGAGTCATAATTCTGGAGGAGGTTCCATAGGGATCTTTCAATAAAGGAATCATTGAGAAGGATCAAATTTTTGATTCCTTTGCCACCAATAACAATAGGATTAAAACATATTCCCAAAAAAAGTGGCACTATTCTTCTCATAGAAGTTACCAATCCATATGAAGTTGTAACTATTTTTTTCTATAATATTTTTATGGTCTCTATGAAATTTTTGTATATGGAAAACATAAAAAAACATGGAAATAATGATAAATTTAACAAGAAAAATATGACCAGTTTTTTATAAATACATACCTTTCAAGATAGCTAGCTTCTTGGTAATATTAGTGGAAATACCTTCAATGTATGAGTGTTTGAATCTACCTAAAAAATAGGGATTCCCAAGTAATTTAATGGAAATTCCCCTATTTCACTCTAAATAATCATTCAATATTATTCCTTTTATAAGCATATATATCTTTTCCAAAAAAGAGTTGAGACTTATTCCAATAAATGGATTGCCCCGAGACAGACTCATACTGCTCAAACACTCCATTAATAATATCAAGATATTTATAATTAACTTCACAAAATATGAGTATATCATTATTATAAATAAGTTGTATAGGATATTTAATCTTTCTAGAAGCCTTGATAGTGGATAGAATCCTAGATTCAATTGTTTTAAGGAGGAACTTACTAATATTATCTTTCACAATTCAAAAAAAGAGCCAAAAGAGGGCCCCCCTCCTTCACCCATTGAGTTTAACTAAAGTAATCCTTGAGGGAACCATTAACAATGACAGAAAGCCTAAATGTATTGAGAAGAGATCAAATTATGTTTATAAATTTAGTAAAAACCTATACCTTCTAGGTACCTTGAAAATGAAATCTCATTTTAATGTATCAAAGTCTTTGGTTATATCAACCCAGAGGGAAATACTTCCATATTTTGATTTGCATGCTCAGTTACTTTCCATAATTATTTTTTTAAACATATTACTTTAATGTATTGACGATTCTAGTATATAAATACACTATATAAATATAAATGAATTTAAATTATTATATTAAAAATATTAATATGTCTTATATATTTATATATATAAGTATATATAAATAAGTTTATAAATATACACTATATACCATATTAATGTTGTGTCTGTGTGTATTTTATATATAATATAAATTTATTTATACATATATGTATAAATATATTTATATAAATATATTTATATATTTTATATAAATATATCATGTCATGTTATATAAATATATTATATAAACAAATCAAATTACATATATAGATATATATATATATATATATATATATATAAATACACACACATACATATAAATGTATTTTTTTAATACATTATATTAATACATAAAAAACATTATATGAATAGGTATGTAAATATATACAAATCATATGGATATAAATATATATTTAATCTATTTATTTATTTATTTATTTATTTGAATCAAAAGAAAGTATATATTATATAAACATATATAATAAAAATTATAAATGTATTTATGTTTATAGAAATACATTATATAAATACAAATACACCCTTATGGGCACATCTTGGTGGAAGCATCTATGTGGTGTCATGGGGAGGCCTTAGTTTCAAGTCTCCTCAAGTACATTGTAGGTGATGGTATATTTTCATTTTGATTTTTGATTCTCCCTCCCCAACCATTTTTAAATAGATAAATACAAATTCATTTTACGAACGCATTATACACATTATATAACATATTATTTTTATATATTTTAGAATACATTATATATTATAATAATAATTAGATAAATAAATATACATATATAAATGAATTTATGGTCTAAGTATAAAATCATTTTATAAAAACATTATATAAATATAATAAATTAAATAAAAATATTTATATAAATATATCATTAAATACCTTATATATTTGTGCATACATCTACATTAAATATTTTTATTTCAATATATTGTATAAATACATCTTTTTAAATTTATTTAAATACATCTTATAAATATATTTTAATACATTATACACACACACACACATATCGATACATATATACATTCATATATATATATATATATATATATGATGTATTTCAAAAAAGTACATTATAAAATTGAATTTAACTATATAAAAAATTATATGTAAATTTTTAAATATTAATTATTAAAATACACATATCCATATATGTGTTTTTGTGTGTGTATTATGTGGATATAAATATAACTATATAAATACACATACCTCCAATTCTATATTTTTTATTTTCAAATAAACCCTTTTTTTAACTAGGTTAAGAGGGAACCCTTACATAAAATGGAGGGTCATAATAAATGAACTGAAGGCTCAAAGGTACAGAAATAAAATAAGCCTTCATCATCACCTATTCAATGCTTACACATAGCTCACCACCAGACATCGTGATCATGTTTTCCTTACCTCATACAGTGCTATGTGAGGCCTAAACCTAGAAGTGTGTCCTCTTTGTCCCTCCATTGTCCTGTGTCTAGTTAGTTCCATATGGTGACTACAACTACTTTGATATATCATCATGATATTTATCCTATATAGTGGAACCTTCCCACATTGATGTCCTAGAGTCTTAGTGGTCCAGAAGCCAAATATAATACTAGAAATCCTAATTTAGTTGAATAAATACCACTACTACAATATCCTACTATAGTATTACACTACTAATGTGCTAAAGTACCATCAGAAATTCTTTCTCCCAATTTTGAACCTCGATTTCATGAATGATTATGAGATTTCTTCAACTTGGGTAAATCCCTAGTTGCATAAACACACACATACATACAATTCATTTTAAAAAATAAATTTTATAACTGTATTTAACTATATATAAATATTCATAATATTTATAAACACATATATAGATGTGTGATAATTTTCAATGACTAGAATCCCATATCATATGGTTTAGTCTTCCCACTATAAACAAGAGACTAGGTATTGAGTCACATGGTATTAAAATTATTCCCGCACCATGCATTCACCCTAATTATTTGTGCATGGGCATTGGGTTTTGAAGGAAGGTGGGGGGCATCGGGGTTTATTTCTAGGGAGATCACGTGAGGGGGTATCACACACATTTGGGGAAAGGGAATCATCTTACATACATCAGAATTTATAAAGAGTGTGTTTAGGAAATAAGGTGTGGTCAACATTGATGGGAAAGCTTTGAAAAGACGGGGGAGGCATGTGCATGGGATGAGCAGCGTAGAAAACCTGATAGTTTTATTTTTATTTTTTTCAATTTTATAATTGTTTTTTCATTTTAACTAAAATTTTTATTTTTATTTAATATTACTAATGATTCTCAAACTACAACTAAAAATAAAATTTTATCTTTTAAAAGAAAATATTATTGAGGATTATTTCCTAATTATTATTTTTTTTATAAATTTTTTGAAGTGGTTATATCCACTATTATTTTTTTTAATATACCAGTGCCTATTGGAAAGACATGCTAATCATATCATGAGGAAATGTTATTAATTGGTTTCCATCATCGTCAATAAATAAATTATAAAGGGTTATAACCACCACTAACAAAGAAATAACCCCTTGAATAAGTGTATGTTTTTCATTCCATTTTGAAATAGGTATCATTATGCCATAATAGAATATATAGATGATTAAGAAATAGTTAGGAGAGGACTATAGGATGAATCCACACCGTAGTGATAGGATGTTAAAAATAATTGTAGCCCTAGAATGTGATGGATAAAGGAATCATTCTTCATTGAATGGACCGTGTCGTGGCTAGTCAAGAGCTTAGAAGGACCACACTGTGACATAGTGTTTCTGTTGTGGAGGTATGATTGTGTGAGAAAGATAGAATTCTAAATTAGGTGAAGTTATAGTTCTTTTCACTATGTAAATGGATATTACACCACAACAATCTTCAAGATTTGGATAGATATGGAAGATAACACCATGATTCCCAAAGAGTTTTAAATGAGATATTCTATTTATTTTTTGGATCTTACTATTTATTAATGATCATGTTGTAGTAGAGGAAATCATGCCAAAAATTGGAGATAATAAAATTTCATCATTCTATAATAAAGCATCGTGTTTTGTAATTGGGATATTTCTAGAATATCTTGAAGAATTTGTTTAAATTTAAAAAAATGAATATTTTTCTCAAAATTCTAGGAATTAAGTTTACCTAATTTGATTTGTTTTACCACATTAAAATATATGGGACACAAACCATGGTCATGTAATATTAGAGGAAGATAAATTGATTCCAACCATCGAATTAAGGGTTGAAATCTTGGATGTTTTTTTAAATATCTCATTGATGCTCTAAAAAATTATACTAGAAAATATACCTAAAACTAGAGTTTTATAACCATGATTGGTAGAACCTTGGTCATTTTTCATCATATATCCACATTTGACCATAGAATATGGGTGTAGGTTATCCTACATCATGTTCAATGATGACCATGGCTATACTCTAACGCAGGAAGTGACATGAACCGACCCACTACGACCCCACTTGGGCCAATCGTTTGATAAGTGTGGCACCCCAAGCCCACATCCAATAAGTTGTGGGTTGGTGACTAGAACTAAGTAGACATATCACACAATATGGGAATCCTTAGCCTATATCACACACACACACATATAAACAGATGAATTTTATACAACACATGCATGAGAAATAAAATAAAATTACCATTATATATGGTAAAATACCAAATTAACTGTAGATATAACCATCCTCTAAATATTACTAACACGAGAATCTGGAAATATCCTCCTCAATGCATGATTTTATGGATCCTTCATTATCCATAATAGTCATTATCACATCAAGAACCATCATGCTCCACCATGTATTTTCAAGAATCACCTAACACCAACTACAAACAAGCCACCCTGGCTCCACATCCACCAAAACCATATATGTACCATAGAACATCTACACCAAACATAATATGTGTGGGAAAAATATCATGTATGGGTGAGTATAAACATACTCACTAAGATACCTTGAAACCAAAATGGAGATACAGTAAACAAGTAAGCTTGAACTATAGAAAAAAAGTTATAGCGGGGTAAGATAAGGAAATATCCAAATATTATAAAAAACTAGAAGTATTATGGATTCAAATAATTCATAGACATCTCAAATATAATACTTGAAGGTTGTATCTCACAAGAAACTAGGTATTCTCGGAGTACCGAGAAGCGCACAAAGTTTGACGCTGATTTCCAAGCTTTATATTACATCTCAAAGGGAACCAAGTGGTTCATGAGGAATCAAAAGTCTCAAAACATCTATTATTATCAACCTCTAGAACTTCCTCATCACCATTGGAAACCAAAACATAGGATTCACTCCTCACTGAAGAATGCATGACAATCAATGTAGTATTGCACCATACCATCCCACGCTATCGAGTAATCGTTCTGAAAACCTATAGGGGAACCCAAAAATTGACCATATATATATGTTAGATAATTTAATTATATCCCCTATAATAATAACTACCAAACTATGAGAAAACCAACATCACCTCTCAGAAATTGTAGTGGGGTACCTCAGCCTCTATGTGGAAAAGCATTGGTTTAAGGTGTATTGACCCCATTGGAGGACCTTCACCCCACTTAGGTTCTTTGGTTATAAATAAATTTGATTGATTTATTTATGGATTTTAATACAATTTACCATAATTTAAGGGTTTAGTTAATGTTAAACACCAATTTTTATTAATTTTATGAGATATAAGTCATTCCTTGACCCTATTCTTTTAATAAAGAGAGTCGATAAAAAAATGATCCCTAATATTGGTGTGACTTGATCCATGAAATCCATGGTGTAACACTATTAAATTTGAACCACCATTAATCTTTAGAAGAATGAAATATCACCTTTTTTAAAAGGGTTTTTTTACTCTTGATATGATTAAGGATCAATTGATCGGTGTACCACCTTTAGAGAAAAGATGCATTTGATCGTTTCTTTGGTGATCTCCATCATATATTGAATAATAAAATATGGGTTACACAATACCAATGGTACAAAATTTTTGTTCTCTACTTACGATATTTTGTGAATATTGAAGATATATCATGTATATCATTGGTTTATTCTATTTTGATTTATCATTAGATGATCTCCCTAAACCAATAATTGAAATCAGATCCTTGTTCTTCAATAGACCAATCTATTAATCTTTTATATTCTCAAATAAAATTACTATCATAAATTATTTGAATTTGTATTGTAAAATATGATAAGAATAAATTATTTTGTATTGGTTAGTCATAACATACGACTAATCCATATCAAAATGTATGATATTCATGAAACTCGTGTTTTTGAACTATTACATAGAATATGATATGTGATGTCATGAAATATTATAGATTCTTGAATTTAAAAAATAGAATATTGTAACATAATTATGATATCAATTATATATTATAATATGATATGAGTGTTATTATATAACTATTCATAATTGATTATAAGAATCATAACATGAAATTAGTTTTATATCATCAAATATGATTGATACCTATTGTTACTATTATATTTCAATCATAATTTATGACTGTTAATTCCCATTATTGTTATAAAATATGATATAAGTAAAAAATGTTAAATTTTTAATATATTGATACATTTACTTATGGATTATAACATGTTTTTAAATTTTATTTGTTTATACTTATAAAAAAAAAATTCATGCCTAAATTAAATATGAAAATTTCGTATTTATATATTATGTTTTGGAAAATAATTAAAGTATTTATTCATTTTTTATTCCTTTAGAATATTATTTTTTATAAATTTATTATGAAATATGAATATTATGCATGATTAATTTATTTGATAAATTGATCTTAATAGATTTCATAGCCATTCATTATATGATAGGTGCAATAACATATGATTTATTTTGTACCAACCATGACATATTTTTTTATTAAACATGTAAGATTGAATTTAGAAATTAAATATAGTTTATGCATGTTAGGTTCTAATGTTATCATGAATTATATTCAACCTTGAGTAAATTATACCTCATTAGAGGGACTTTGGATCAGACTTCCCACTAGACTGTAGGCTTATAACTTATTCTAGAATGGTGTGGGTTGGCTATCTATGGATCTGGAATTTCTCATGTGATGATTGTCAATATCATATAATTCTAAACCATTATATGAATATTTCATATACCTTATACCTGAGATAAATTTGGATATGTATTAATATGTTTGGATTCTATTTTTGGGTGAGTAACACAGAATTTTGGGTTGTTTAAAGAGTTACACATTAGTGTAATGGGAAAATTTTAATTTTGGGGATGGAATAGGGATTCCAAAACTAAATCAAGATTGCATACACAAAGATAAAAACATGAGATGATAAAAATTCCAAATGATGTGATAATATTAAATTTAATATTTATGTGATTTATATTAAGTTTGTGATATTTTTAAAATAAATCCCATAAAATTGTAACTGTGAGATTCTTTCAAAAGTTACACTTTTCAAGACCTTGATCATCCAACAAGGTACGTCATGATAAATTTTGGGTTCCCCAGGATTATATTGAGTAAGGAAAGGAAATAATGGGTTATAATAATAGGATTAATCACTAATTCATGGAATTTTATTTAGGTTACACTAGCTAGGATACCCTAATAAGATTAGGTTACCAAAGGAATAGAGTTTAGTGAATACATATAATGGATTTTCATAAAGAGGTATCTCCTGAAATATATAATAACCATAATAGTTATTATTGAAAAAACTTTCTACATAAATATCTATGTGATTTGAGAAATTCTCAAGTGACCCAAAACATAGATAAATATGGATCTTGTATCAATAAATAGATATGGTGTATGAGGTAATCATTTATAATGGGGGTATTTTATTTTAAAGTCCTTGATGAAATGATATAAAACATGAAACTCACCCACAAATATGACTTTTTAGAGATTATGGATTACATAATGATAATAATTTTGATATCTATTATAGGCATGAAATATAAAAAAATCTATATTCATATATATTGTTAAGAAGTGTTATAAAAAAGAAGCATTCAGAGATTCTTAATGTGAATGTTATTAAGATAAATTTCACCAACCCTAACTCATGATTATTAGATATTGGGTGTTCTATTCAAATTTTTGTTGATAAAAAAAACTAAAAGATGTGAGGTAATTAAAATAGGTTAAATTAGATCTTCATTTTGATAATGGATCCAGAGTTGTTGTATTGAATTTTAGAACTTATGGCCTGACATTACCATGTGGATTAGTTTTATAATTTTTGAGTTGTTATTATATTACCACTATAAAAGAAATTTTTTTGTATATTTTTTGGACAAAATGGGATATTCATTCATTATTAATAACATGAATAGTTATATATATAATAATGAGATGTTTTATGGAATTTGGAATATGAAAAAAAAATTATAAATTATAGATTTTGACAATCCTATCTATAAAATTTGGAGTAATAAGGACAAGGGTGATTATAATACCACCTAAATTCAGAATTATAGCCTAGTACATATAAATTTGAACTAAATCCAAAGAATCAATAGATATGGATTGTGGTAATAATTTGATTCCAAATAATTTTATTCATAAAAATCTTCTTTATTATGAAAAATTACCAAAGCTAATTTTAGTGGAAAGGGCGAAAGGGCTAGTGGGTTATTAGATCTCATACATAGTGATATATGTGGATGAATGAGTTCTCAAGAAATTATACCTTGAATATTTGATGGATAAATTCTCTCTAGGGTTCTATCTTCTCTTATGAAGTTTCCCTCTTGGGTTCTAGGCTATCCCCTCCTCCTTTTCTTCTAATGGAACTTCCTTATTCTTTTTTGGTTTTAATCAAGTATTGTTCTCATTTATATATTTTTCCTTGAAATTTTACTCCCAATATTTATGGTAATTATTTATTCAATGTTTTATTTTGTTTTGGTTTATCTTCATTATTTTTTTATCACTGGTCCCTCTTCTGGTTTTTCATTATTTCTTCATCCAGTTTCATCTCTATGGTTATGTGGCATAAAGTTCACCCTTTTTATCTCTTTTTCTATTTTTGGTATCTCCCAACATTCTTGGCCCAACCTTGGTCTAATGTGGTAGATTATAGTGTGACTTGGGATTATGATGGGGGTAGGTTTTCATTTTAATTTTTTTCTTCTTCGTGTTTTTTTGTAATAATTATTTTTATCGAGGTCTAAGTTTAGTTCAACTAATTATATTTCATCCATATCTATTGAAATAAACCCCATATCAGTTTGTTAAAATGTTTTTAATAATATTTTTGAGATGTTATTATTAAAATTTGAAAGATGTATATGTGGATTTTCTAAGTTGGTTTCATTATTCCTTTATGTTTTGGTTTTTCTCTTGTGGTGATGGTTCAAACATTCTACATTCTTCACTTTTTGGATTCTGGGATTACACTATCTCTCTTCCCTGGCTTCTCTATCTCATATCATGGTTCTTAATCATTTAAGTTCTAATATAATTTGAGGGTATCCACTCTAAAGGTTCAATAAGGATTTATTCCATTTAAAGTGAGGCATCTCAGGTAGTTTTATGGTAGGTAGTTCCAACTTCATCCAATCTTCAGGAGTGTTGGTCATGTACATGGAACTATGATTTCTTGGTGGTGGTCAAAAATGGTGTTTCTATGATTTTGATTGTTTTTCTTCATTACTAGGTGTAATTGGTGGTTATTTTTTGGATATTTGGTTTAGATTATGTTTTTTCTTGGAATCCATTTTGTTTATGGATAGAGGTGGTTTAATCTATCTTCATCGGGATTTAGGGAATGTTTTGGTTTGGTTAGGTGATGATGTTTTTATGGTTTTCTAATGGTTTTTACTGGTTTAGAAGGAGTTAATGATATTTTATTTCATGATAGGGCGTGTATTTTAATGTATATTTCACATGTATTGATGCATGTCATTATCTGGATGCACTAGACTTAAAGGTTTAGCACTTTTTTTAAAATTTTAAATTTCTTATTTTTGAATTGGTGGTGTTGTGGTATTTAGTCTCTAGTATTATGTTTGGTTCCCAATAAACTATAAAGTGTTTATCTTCAAAAAAAATAAAAAAAATGTATTTAGAAGGACTACTTAAGAAAGTTTTGTTTTTAGGAACTTTGTCACTTTTACTGATGATATTTGGTCAGTATGGTTATGTGTTTTGGATAAGAAACAAGTATAAAACTTTTTAAAAGTTATAATATTTTTATAACTAATTACATAATAAATTATAAAAATGTATTAGGACTCTCTTATTAGATCAGGTTGGTGAATACTTGATCCTTAAATTCACTAATAATCTAAGAGACTGTAGAATTTTTCTATAATTCACTCCTTATAGAAAAACATGGTGTAATGGTGTATCTTGGAGGATAAAGAATAATCTATTGGAAATGGTTAGACCAATCATGAGTAAGTGTGACCATCATATTTCATTATGGTGGTATGCTTTAGACACCATTTCATTACTACATAATCGTGTTCCAACTAAATCAATCATAATGACAACATATGTGATATGGACTAGGAAGAATCCCAAAATGTATTTTATGATAATTTGGGGTTGATAATCTCCCATATAATGATTGGATTTTGACAAGCTAAGCATTGATTTAGATAAATTATTATTTATTTGTTATACCAAGGAAATTATGAGATATTATATAAGTAGTACTACTCATCACAAAGAATTTGTGGCTCTTAATAAAGAATATATAAGTCAAGGAATCAGAGGGGGGATATTGAAATAATAGATGTTCAAGACTATGAAAAAATAATTGTTCTTGAGGTATAAGTTTAACCACTTCCATGATGGGTTGTGGAAAAGTAATTAACTCATGTTACATAGGAACCTTGAACATTTGGTAGTATTTTCCAAGAGATTGTGAGATTTGGATACCTTTTAGTGAATGATGTAGTAACAAAAGTCATGGAATAAAAGATGAACTCCATGTATACTAACCATGTTTTGAACTTGGTGGATGAAATTTAAAGGGTATGAACCATCTAGTGAGATTGAATTTTCCTTGGATGGTAGAGTGTCTACTTATAAAGTATTCCTAGTGGTTAAGGGTTATAAGAAAATTCATGTAATTGACTATAAAGAAACCTTTTTCACCTATTTCTATGATAAATTTCATTAAGATATTACTCATTATAGAAGATGATTTTTATTATGAGATATATTAAATGGATGTCAAAAATTATTTCCCTAAATTTAACTTAGTTAAGGATACATATATGATATATCCTAAAGTTTTTGAATTTTAAAATGATTTTGTTAATGTGTTTACATTAAAATTATCCAATTATGGATTAAAGAAATATTCTCTATGTTAGAATTTCCAATTTGATGATTAAATCAGGGTGTTTAGTTACATAAAAAAACATAGATTATTCCATTGTATATAAGAATATTAGTGGGATTGTTATAGTATTTCTGATGTTGTATACAAATTACATACTTCTAATTAGAAATGATATCCTGAATTTACTATTTGTAATATTGTGGTGGTTGGGTTGATTTAAAATTTGAACGAAATATTTATTATTGGGAGTGATTTAAAATCTGAATGAAATATTTATGGTTGGGGGTGATTTAAAATCTGAACGGAATATTTATTATTTGGAGTGATTTAAAATCTAAATGAAATATTTATTATTGGGGTTGATTTAAAATCAGAATGGAATATTTGTTTTAATTCTCCTAAAAAATAGGATCTCATTTTGACTACATTTAAACCATACGGAAGGTTGGAAAAAAAAGAGGCCTATAAAAGGCATGGTAGAAAATAGAGGAAGCATGATTTTTGAAGGTTACAAAGACCTTGAATATTGAAGGGGGCATTGACGGATACACAACATTGAGGGTTCGAGTAGTGGTGGGTGGTACACGGTGTGGCTGTAAGCGGATAGGGGGAACCCTGAGATCATTAAGGTGGTTGAAATAAAGAACATAGTGGAGAATATATTATTGCGCCAATTGAAGTGTGTGATTTATAATACTTGTAATTTTTATTTAAAAATAAAATTATTGATTCTCAGGTGGATTAGGCTTTCACCAAACCTTAGTAATTTTTGGTGTTTTTTCATTTTATTTCGCTACATCTAAAAACTCCAACCTAACATCTGGTATTATAGGAGGTTATCTGTTATTTCTTGATGAATAATTATGGGAGATTCACATACAAATATTTCTATCCATATTGATATGTTTAATGGGAAAAATGATTTCACATTGTGGAAACAATGGGTAAAGAATATTTTGACTTATAAAGGGATAGTGAAAGAATTGAAGAAAAAATTAGAGAATTCGGAGAAGACTAGATCTGATGATTGGAAAGATATGATAGATTTGGAGACGAGCACCATTCAATTGTATTTGGAAGAATATAACTACGAGAGTTGATGAATATAGCAGATCTGGAGGAGATCACGATGAAGCTGGAATCTTGGTATTAATCTAAATCTCTAAAAAATCGTTTATATTTGAAAAAATGATTGTATCATCTTAGAATGATAGAAAACAAAGATTTGGGAAACCATTTAGACGAAATAACTAGACTCTTGATGGAATTGTCTTTTGTGGCGATCAAAACTGATGATAAAGGCAATGTGGTGCCTGTGGATATAGAAGAAGAGGACAAGGATTTTCTCTTGTTATGTTCTTTGCTAGATTCACATGACAATCTCGTCACCACATCATTATTTGGAAAAGACGCTCTGAAATTAGATGATGTTATTTCATCATTTCTAATGAATGAGACTCAATGAAAGACCAATGATGATGGATCATCGGGTAATAGTGGGCTCTTTGCAGTGACTGGTGGAAGTAACTATCAAGGAAGGTTGATAAAATGAAGGAATAGTTCAAGGATCAAGAGACATTGAAGTCAATCAAGACCAAGATGTGATTCTTTATTCTAGGAGTGTGAAAAAAAGGTCATATGAGAAGTAATTTTGAGAAGTTCAGTGAGAGAATGAAGAAAGAAGAAAAAGAATCCAAAACAGAAGAAGAATCAATTGAGGTGAATACCATGACTCAAGATGAGATTTATTCTAGTGAATTATTTATTACAACTATATAATATGTGGATTATTGAGACTAGATATTAGATTCTAGTTTCTCTTATCATATATGTGAAAAAAAAGGAATGTTTTGATAGTTATGAAAATTATGATGGTGATATTGTGAAAATGGAAAACAAGTCGGAAAGTTGAATTATTGGAATTGGTACGGTGTGATTTTGTATGTTAGAAGGGGTTATTCAAATACTTTCTAATGTGAGGTATGTACCTGATTTAAGAATGAACTTAATTTCTTTGGTTATGTTGGATTATAAAGGTATTAGGTTTTCTACTGGCAGTGGAGTTCTCAAAGTCATGTGAGGAGTAATGATCATGATCAAAGGGAAGAAAGTTGGGAATCTATACAAGTTGATTCATGTAGGTGAATCTTCTCTGATGCCCCAAAGTATCATTAAAGGTGATGTTCAAAAAGATATGTCTCCAAATGGATATTTGAAAAAGAATGTGACATTTTCTTCAGTTGTTCGTGGCATAGTGGATCCACGACATTTTTTTCATTAGATTTGAGGATTTGTACACCATTTATGGGTGTGGTGGGTCATGCCAATATTGGGTATGGGATTTAAGGTCAAAATGGATGATGATGGTGAAGTATTCATATTTGTTAATCACGATGAAGATTTTTGGGGGTGATTTAAAATCAAAATGGAATATTTATTGTTGGTGTTGATTTAAAATATGAACGAAATATTTAATGTTGGGGTGATTTAAAATATGAATGTAATATTTCTTTTAATTATACTAAAAAATAGGATCTCATTTTGATTGAATTTAAACTTTGAGGAAGGTTGAAAAAATAGGCCTATAAAAGGTGTGGCACACAATAGAGGAGGCATGATATTTGAAGGTTCCAAAGCCCTTTCATATTGAAGGGGGTGTCGACAGATACATGATGTTGAGGGTTCGAGTAGTGGTGTGCGGTGCACGACATGGATGCACGTGGAGAGGGGGAACCTAGAGATCACGGAGGCGGTTGAAATAAAGAACGGAGTAGAGAAGATATTTTTATACCAATTGAATTGTGTGATTTGTGATACTTTTAATTTTTATTTGACAATAAAATTACTGATTCTTGGGTAGAGTAGGCTTTCTCCAAACCATGGTAATTTTTGGTGTTTTTTCATTTTATTTCACTGCATCTAAAAACTATGACCTAAGAGTGGTTGGGTAAATGATTCTCTATGAAATACATGGGTGAAATAGCCTGCATGTTTGTTATGAATATCTATAGATATGGATCTATGAATTTTATTTGATTAAGGAATGAAACATATATTGGTAAAGTTTTAAAGAGTTTTAATATGGTGAAATCTAAAAGGGGTCTTTACTAGTGTTACATGAAATGGAATTAATACTAGGATGATTATGAATCTTTATAAGGAGTTATAAAGGATGGATAGAATTCCCTATGCATCCTCTATAATATATATTGTGTATTCCAAGTTGTGTACTTGACCTGATTTCAACTTTTCTCTTGGAATAACTAAAATATACCAATATAATCCTTGTAAAATTCACTAGGTTTATATTAATAACATCCATAAGTACTTAATAAGGATAAAGGATATGTTCTTGGTCTTTTGAGGAGAGGATGAGCACTATGAAAAGGGTTACATAGATTCACGTTTCCAATCTTATAGAGGAAACATGAGATATAAATATAGTTTTTCATAGTACATCACAATATCATATGTTGGATAAGAATTTATTTAGATCTAGAAGTTAATTTTGGAATTAGAAGTGGTTCTATTGAGCGCCTCCTTGATCCACCTCATGTTTTGATAATTTATATTATTATGTATTTTATTTCCTTTTAAAGCATTAATACTTTAAATTTTTCATAAATTAAAGTATCATTAGTCTTAATCATATCATTTTATTCATTTCTTAAAATATATTTATATTCCATGTTTTGATTTTTCCAAACATGTTTTACAAGTTTTATTATGATTTCCTAGAAAAAATAAGTCATTTGGGATAATAAAATATCATTTAGGTATATTTTTTCCATAAAAAATCAACATTCACCATGTATCCAAATGCTTAACCATGTAGCCGATTTGAAATTCACATA
This sequence comes from Viscum album, assembly GCA_963277665.1. NCBI lineage: Eukaryota > Viridiplantae > Streptophyta > Magnoliopsida > Santalales > Viscaceae > Viscum > Viscum album. The sequence goes on along the minus strand of OY728151.1, from coordinate 1,785,004,438 downwards.
GTCAATTTGATATCCACATAGCTGATTTTTCAGAATTAGTTATCCTCTATATTTTGACCATATCTTAATCTAACAAACACCAAATTGAGTTTTTTTGTAAACATAAGAAGATTATATACATTTAATTAGAAGAGATAAACTTTTTAATAGATCTATATCATGTATTATATTAGGTTTAAAGTCACTATATATTTTTAGTCTGTTTTATATTGTTTTCTAGAACTATTTATCTACTATTTTGTATGATAACTTGAGTTATATAAATCCAATTAAGTTAATTATTAATTATTTGGAAATATAATGAAATTTTATAAATTAAAATCAAAAGTAGATAAATATTATTCTACTTTTAACCAGTTCTATTTTAGGTATGATAATTGAAAATTAAATCTATTTTTAGTTTTCATTAATTCCCTTACATTAATCACCTAAGTAGTAAATTTGAATACATGATTCCCTTATATAGTGAATCTCCTATGTAATGAATTCGCTTGCAGGAATCACTTATGTGAATCACTTATGTGAATACAGTATGATTATTTCCCTATGTGGTCAATTCACTTATGTAGATAAAATGCTTACTTGAAATTCACTTAAATTAATTTGTCTACATAGTTCAGTAAAATCTTACAGGAAATTATACTCTATTTTACATTTTATTTCATATATCGATTTTATAAAAGTTTATTTCTTATGTTTATAGTGTTATAATTACTTTATAAATTCATATTAATTACTTATAAACTATGTGAAGTGTTTCCCATTATTTTAAACATTTTTTATGAATATTAAAAGTGTGTTTTATTTTCACACATGAAACTTATAACTTGAAACTCAAAAATCATTTATTAATATTTATTTTGTGGTTTTATTTGATTTTATTATTTCAAAATTAATATTAGATGATATTAAACTCATTGAAACTTTTTTTGATATCTTAAATTTAGTGTTATTAGTTTTTTAAATGATCTATATATTTATAACTTATTTTAAATAGAAGTTTTTTTGAATTTCATATTTCAAAATTAAACATACGATTTTCATGGGATTTATCATTGACCTACTATTATAGATACCATATAAATTATTTAACAAATGATTTCAAAAAAAATTTAATCATTATTTATTGTTTTTAATATTGGATGTAAGTTGAGTGATTATTATGCAATGATGATATTCTTCCTTATTTCTCTCTCTCTAATAATACAATTTTATTCTTTGTGAATTTTAAATTTTCTAATGACTAATTAGATATGTTATGTTTATTTTTTGATAATCCAATAGAAATTTTCTATCATGTAGATGTGAAAAAGTGAATTAATTCTAATTCAATTCTTTTTTATGATATATTTCATAATTTTCAAGTTATATAGTGAAAAGTGTGTGGTGGTGTTGATATCATGAAGTGTTATACATTTTGGTTGTTCGATACATTTATCACTACTATTGGAAAATCTCTCAAGGTTTGAATGAAAACTTCTATAATTAATACTACCTTGAAGAGACATCCTGATGCATTTCTCAAGAACTAATACCTATTATATCTTACTTTATCTTTTTAATCTTGGTTTCTCGTGTCTAAAACACTTCTTCCCATATTTAATGTACACTCATTTTCATGTTCATTCTTTTACAAACAAAAACATTGTTTTTCTATATCATCAGTATGTAACTCCTAGATTCTAAAGTTAGAATTATTCAGGTAGTGACTCTTATAGTCTAAAGTAATTATTGGAATTGGTTTGTGACTCCCTGTAAAAAAATCAGTGTTAGTGTAGTTAACCCTCCACTTCATAGAAAATGATTATATAATTGGGTTATGATTTCCCTTAAAAAATCATATATACTGTACAATGTATTTATCACTAAGTATAGTATAATAATAGTAGAATAGGACCACTTTGGACCAAACTACTATAAAAAACATTGTATTATTTCTTTTATTATACTACTAATTAACTTTATTAACTAAATTTCAAAATTAATTTGAATAATTAATTTATTTATTTAAAATGTTTAATCATATCTATTCACCCCCCTCTATATTATCTTCCATCTTCTTATCCAAAATAACAATTGGTATTAGATCTTGTTTATTTTGGAATTTATCCAGTACTTCTATATGTTATGTTGTTTATGTTTTGTTGTGATAAATTACTCCTAGACCTCATATTCTAAGTAAAATATCTTTAAGATGGTAGGATTGAATACAAATGATGATTGGGTTCTTCAAAAGCCACCTCACTTTGATATAAATGATTATGCCGACTGGAGATCAAGAATAGAGGCATACCTGAAACAGTAAAGCATAGAACCCTAGCCCATTTTGGGAAAATCATACACACTACAAGAAAATAACCCAAAAACACTTACAAGAAAACATGCTTCTAGATATATTTTAAAATACAATTATGTGAATAGTTTATATTGTGCTATTAATAGAAGTGTATAGTCATGTGTTTTTTTATAAGACAACTCATGGTATTTTTAAGATTATATAGGTTACTCACCTCGGATCAGAAAATTTTATTCAAACCAAGCTTGGAATAATTTGTGTTGAGTTCCAAGACTTCAAGATGGGTGGTGACAAAACTGTGAACCAGATGTTCCACTGATTCACAATCATTTTTAATGGAATGAATTTAGTTATAGAATCTTTTGAGAACCTCATACTTTTTGAACAAATCCTATGATAATTACTATTGAAATGACGTGTAAAGAAGGTCATCAGAAATGAATTCAAAAACTTCCAAGAGTACACTCTTAATGAATTAATTGGATCACTACATTAGTATAAACTAAAACTAAAGAGCATAGCTAAAGATGTCACGACCTAACCCAGGCTGGGGATCGAGCCACGACTACCCCAAAATTGCCTCCATAGGCTAGTAGGTGGCGACTAGTACCAAAGGAACAACAACTCAGGGAGGATTTTCCTAAGAACTTGTAAAAACACATGAAACCAACTCAATTAAAAAATGTAGAGGAAAAGGAAAACAAGATACAACACTACTAAATATAAACCACAATCATGCATTGAACTCTAAACAGTACAAGTATAGAAAAGTAAAGTGAAAGGGGAATGGGTAAAAATACATGTCCAACCATAAAAATTCCACAACCTAGAAATAATTGGAAAAGTAAAATAGTTGAGAGAGCCCCACTCCTAGATCCTAAGCTACAACCAACGCACGCAGTCCAAGAACCCCATATCTCTAAGCTCCTCTGATGTCACGATCAACATGTCTATTAACTTCAAGGGTGCACCAAGTGTGGGAAAATCAAAATAAAGGGTGAGTATAAAAATACATAGTAGGATTCCCTGAAGGCTCAAGGGAGAATAAAAAGATGTACTGAAGAGGGGAGTAGTAGAAAGAACAAGGTGCAGTAAAATAGAGTACAGCTCAACCCAATAAGATAGTGAAGTAAACTCATCCAAAAAACAAGTAGCTAGAAACGATGAGAAAGTGAACTTCTCATAGATTCTTTTCTACCTATTGTAAGATATTAGACTCATACAACCATGAGAAGCTAGACACGGAAAGCATGTGGAATACTCCATGTGTCTTTTCCTCTCCTAGAAGGAGAGAAACCAAAACCCAAGGAGTGGGTACTAAAATAGGATACATATACATGATCAGTCAAATAAACTCAAATGAGAGAGTAAGGGGATATCTATCTCATAGTTCATCCCAAGAAAAGAGTCACCAACATTTCTAAAAGTAACCACCATCGATGCCCATCATCCCACATGTCTTCCCTGAACATGCAAGTCAAAGGGACTCAACCACCACACCTTTATACTATCCACTTTGGGTGGAACTAACTCTCCCTCATGGTTTTTAGTTCACATCACATGGACGTGTCTCATTGGAAAAAGTCCCCCTCTTACTCATGAGTCCAAGGTTACATCAAAGTATATGTCGTAACTGATCCACAACTGGAAAGAGTAAACCCAAAGTAGGGGACCCAAACTCTTGTGCGTTAGGGGGGTTCCACTTTAATTTTCATCATAGAGGACCCACACCCAGATGCATTAGGGGGATTTTACTCATGTTCATTGAGGATCCTCACCCTATTGCATCAGGGGGATTCCTCTCATAAGTAGCTAATAGAGGACCCACATCTATTCTAATTGGGGATTCCACACTTATTATCATAGAGGACCTACACACTGGTGCGTTAGGGATATTCCACTCTCATGGTAGTCATCTAGGACCCATGCCCTAGTTCATTAGGGGGATTTCACTCTCATAGTAGTCATCAAAAAACCACACCCTAGTGCATCAGGGAGATTCCACTCTCATAGTAGTTGTAGTGGACCCACACCCTAGTGTATCATGGGATTCTACTCTCATAGTAGTTGTCAAGGACCCATGCCCTAGTGCGTCAGGAAGATTCCACTCTCATAGTAGTAATCAAGGACCTATTCCCTAGTGTGTTAGGGGGATTCCACTTTAATAGTAGTCATCAAGGACCCACACCCTAGTGTGTCATGGGGATTCTACTCTTATAGTAATCATAGAGGACACACATTATAGTGTGTCAGGGGGATTCCACTCTCATTGTAGTCATCGAGGACCCACTCCCTAGTGTGTTAGGGGGATTCCATTCTCATTATAGTCATAGAGGACCCACACCCATGTCGATGGGGGATTCCACTCTAGGTTATCGGGGACCCACACCCTTGTCGGTAGGGGGATTCCACTCATAAGGTATCGAGGAGCTACAATGGCCATCCCTGCTGGATGGTACCTCTCAGAAAGCATTAATATGCTAGTTCTTGATCACTACTATTGTCAAAAATCAACTAAATAGGTGTCACAACTGGTACATCTCACATTATGTCTCAAAATCCACTATGGAGGGCACCATCGTGTTTTATGTAGAAAAACACTCAGGATAGGCTACTCGACTTCCAAAATCCGAATCTAACATAAGTAGATACAAGAGGTAGAATATTCGTAGTGTGGTGCATAGAGTGTGTGGGTCCCACATGATGTGTAGCCCCACCTCATCACTTGACCATGCACCCAACTATATTTGGGTACTAAAGTGTGAATGAGTACCCACTAGCCATGCCAATGTACTCTCAGAGTACATGGAACCTCGGTCTCAAAAGGCTGATGAGCGCACGATGATTGTTGTTAGATCCGAAGGGAGAAAACATAATTCAACTAAAAAGCCTCTCCAAATAGCCCCTAATAATCAAACAGATCACATTATCATGATCCTTGTGAACAAAATTCACAGGATTGACTATTAATGATCCCGAATCAAACTTCCAAGGAAGAAACTTCATTTTGCAACATTGCGCAAGAACAGTGCTTCATGGGACCCATTCCACGATCCAAAAACACATCAAATAGATTACGCCATTTTGGTCATCTTGAAAAAGCACATGGGATTGGCTATTCATTCTTTTCAAATGAATACCCACTGAAGAAGCTACATTTCATCGTAAATTCCCTAAAAGGGCCCCATGGGGTCCTTACCTGAAATTCAAATTAAGTGCCTAGAATTAATCTTAAAAATTCTTACTCAACTCTTGGGTCACAATGCCTCTAACGACACATTAATCGGACATCATATATTGACGCACGATCCAATACAAGTTTCTTGAATAATATAATTATATTATTATTTTTATTATTGAATTTTTCATGCCACTAAGACTCGATCATAAATTATAAAAATCCCAAAACATCCTCAAAATGTCCACCTAGAAGTAAGGTTCGTGTTTCCAAAGACGGCACGCAAATCAGACACCCGAATTGAGAGTTACGGGGGTTTAAAACACCCCCAGTATGAAGGCCTACCCAAACCAGATCGTTATGGGTAGTCCAGCATGCTCCGCCGGCCCAACTGCACTAGTCTAGAATGCCACCACCGGCCCGCCGGCCCTCCACTGTGCTACCCTTCGATCGCCACTGCGCCACCTGAACCTCCTTGTTGGAGCTACCTTGACAGAACCCCATCACCGCCACCTTCCATAGACAATTGAGACCAGTCTGGTGGTCCGAAAATTAATCTGAGACCATATTCAGGATCCTCATATCCTGATCTCCACTACCTCATGCTCTGCTCTAAGTTCTGTCCACGTTTCTATGTGACAAAAAGTTGGTGGATCTTTCTCTTGCTGTCACGCCATCTGTCACGCCATCTATGACACCCAAAACTCAAATTCGAACATAGATCAAGACTCCTTGGGTCGAGAGATTCAAAGATATGTGTCTTTATCCAAGATCGGAGGTCGTTTGAGCACAGTGAAAAGTTATAATCGAAGAATAATTAAGAACACAAAGAATGGGGGATTCTGAATCAAAACAGATGGTGACCATTGTTAGTTTGGCCATCAATAAAGCATTCTAAAGTAGAAAATTCCAACATAAATTGAAATCAGTAACAAAGGATTCAATCAAGGGATGCATAATCCAAAATAGAAATCTTACCTTGATTTTGGATCCATTGTTGTGTTCTTTGTGCTCTAATCTATTAGCGCCTTCATTTTCACCGTGATTCGATGAATTTTGGATATCAAATCACTGTCGAAAGCAGATGGTCAGAGTTCAGTCGTCTGCAAGAGAAATGAGCTAACTCTAGCTCATTTCTCTAAAGTCCTATTTATAGGAGACTTCCAGCAGTCTCTGAATCTGAACCTCTTATTCCCTCTCACCTGAGGTGGACCCTGTGGAAAACATCCCATTATGAACTCAACTGCGGTCTCGGATTTCCAATTTGAGTACCCGTTCAAGAGTTATTCAAATTAACATCCAAGATAAAATAATTTAATTTAATTATTTTATTTACGGCTATGTCCTTCATGGAGTTTTCTATAGAAGGTCCACACCGACAAAAGTTATGTCTCTCGTAGGGTAAACACCATGCTCCAGACTCATCTATGGCCTCAGATTTCTGATATAAGCTATTGTTTAAGAGATATCTCATTTTCATCATGTGCATAATATAAAATATACTAAATATTTTTTTATAATTTATTCTGGTCACACCGGGCCTAGGAATCATACGTCGTCTCATCTCCTATCTCTAGAAATATATGTAGTAAAATTCCAAAGTCTTACAAGGAAAAAATTGAGTCTCTACATCATTCCATCCTTCAAGATTTTCATACCTAAAAAGAAAAACTAGGGAATACAAATTAGGATACTGAGCTCACACCTAGCTCTCCCACTCCCAGAAAATCTCCTGAACATTTCCATGCTACCACAACATGCGAACTAGGGGGATGGTTGGTCCTTATAAGGTCTTCTCCCATCAATTAAGTGTGTAGGACCATGCACATATCTCCTTAGTTACAACACGTGGAAAACTTCATGCACCCCTCTAGCTGTGGGGGTATGGAAAGGCAGTAGGAAACCTCACCAATCCTCTAAAAAATACTGAATTTCCTTATGAACCATTGGGATAGCTTTCCTTTCTGAACGAAAACCAATACACAAGCCCTCAGCATATCCTCTAACACCTGGATAGTGTTCTCGGTCTGCCCACCATTCTAGGGTAAAAGGTTGTACTCATCTATAGTTGGGTCCTGAATGCTTCATGTAGGCCTCTCCACAATCATGATGCAAATTTTACATCATGATCAGAGACAACATCAAGGGTACCCCATGAGGGAAGATGATCACCCACACGTACAACCGCCCCAAACACTCCACCAAACTCTACTCCCTGATAGTGAGGAAATGTGTCAACTTTATGAGATAGTATATTATTACCTATATGGAATCATATCCCTTCACTGTTTTTGGAATCCCTATGACAAATTTCATCGATATGCCATCCCATTTTCACTTTGGGATTTCAAGAGGCTTCAACAACCCACCGAAAATTGATGCTTAGACTTCTCCTAATGATAGGTGAGGCATCATGAGAGGATATAAGCTATGATTTTTCGGATGTTGGGCCACCAAAACTATCACGAAAGATCCCCATACATCTTCCCCACTGTGGTGTACAGCTAAGGGATAAGTGTGGAATTCTTGCATTACCTCCTCTCACATCGCAACCAAAACCAATGTTTTCCCCTGGAATAGGGTCTCATGATTCCCTCCTTTAGAATATCCTTCTGGTTCATCTCCTATTGATATTTAAGTCATGAAAGATCTCAGAGTCAGTATCTCACATCTGGGACTCTCTCATGCACTCGAGAAGTAGATTCAAACCCATCAACTGAAGAAAAAATGCATTGTACTTCTCTACAAGGGTCGGTTGAAGGGAAGATAACCACTCTAAAACTTCCCACAATAGGAAAGCCTATAAATTACTACTAATGTAATCTACTACAATGTTGAACTTTCCCTGAGTATAGACTATCTCAAAGTTGTATTCCTGTAATAAGTTTAACCAGTGTTGATACCTCAGGTTCAAGTCTCTATGGAAGAAGATGTACCTGATGCTCTGGTGGTCTAAGAAAACCATAAAGAGATCTCCCAAAAGGTAGTGTCTCCACATCCTCTAAGAGAAGACTAACACTGGTAGAACTAGGCAGTGAGTCACATAGTTTTGTTCATGGGGTCTCAATCACCTGGACCTGTACTTGATAAATTCCGTATCAAGGTTGACATTGAGAATAAAAAGGTACCAAGGAACAGGGTAGGTGAGTAAACTCATCCAACCATGAGAATATGGACACGGAAAGTACATGGCATACCCCATGTGTCTTCACCTATCAAGGAAGGAGAGTAACCCCAAACTAGACATTTCTCCACACCCAGTAGTGGAATCTCAAATAAAAAGGAGTTAAAGCAGAAAAACTCCACTGACAATACTAGGACCCTCTCTAACACTCCACTTCATAACCCTACCATGACTGCACAAGTTGGAGGGACTCATCCACCACAACTCGATATTATCTACTTTGGGCAGCACTGAATCATCCTCATAGTTTTTCTCACATCAAAAAAATGTGTCTCAATGGGGGAAGGACCCCTAATCCTTATGAATTCAAAGAAACGTCGAACAACACCGACATAGGGTTACACCGACGCCCCGTGTCACCCTGAAAAAACCTTAAGAAAGAAGTAGGGAGAAAAGAGTACCCCACGTAGTGTCTAACATGTTCTACTGCAAAAAGGTATAAAATACATAAGTTGTATATCTTATCATCTAATGTGTTGTAGGATTATAGACATTCATAACATGCAGTTTCTTACAGCCCCGACGACCTGCTCCCTGAGCTTGATGTGGGCTACATGTTGGTGGTGGAAGGATCTTGTAGCATCATCCACCAAACACAACTCCTCTTGCTCCCTTGCCTACACATCCTCCCTAGGGACCACCCTATCCCTTCCTAGGAGATCCCTAATCACAATATCATCTCTTTTGTGGCGGTTCATTTACTATCTTCTTGGAAAGCTCAGTACGTATGGTCATGCAATCTCATACCATGTAACCTCACCCATCACAAGCATAACATCTTCCCTCCCTAGGCTTTCCTCATGCTCTACGCTTCCTCAACCCCATATGACTACATTCCTGAGATTGATAATGGGGAGGATTCCTATGTCGATATACCCACTAGTTGTGGAAGATATCTCAACTCTGTTGTACCCACTGCCACAACCAGTTGTATAGTTCCCCTCTGACAGAAATATCTATGTCACTAGAACCTGCTCCATCACCCCACCATAGGTGTGAATTCACAAGGGTACTATGATAGCATGGATATCTCCACAAAGTCCATGATCGAACTTCCATTCTCAGAATTAGCCATTATGGATCAGGTCTAGAGAGTAGCGTGCGAGGTCTGTGAACTTAGTCGTGTACTCATCCACCATCATCCCTCCCTGCTAAAACTAAAGAATCTCATGAATCGGGATGGATCATAAGAAGGAGGGGTTTTACTCCTCATGGAAAAACTACTGGAAGTCACCCCATGAGAGTACCAATTCATCGTGCATCTGAGTGACCAGACTCCACCAACACCCATCTATTCCATGGAAAAAGGTTGGCTTCCAAATCCACCATGTGATTTGTTGGTCTGAATAATCCTGAAGAGGAAAACCACCAAATCTAGAAAATAATCTATTGTCTAAGGATCTATATCACCACCAAAATTTAGTGGTATATGGTTCTAGAACTCACGTAGTGCACTCAGCCTATGCACGTCCTCAGCCTGCTCTGCTGGGACTAGCTGGTGCTCAATAGGTGGAGGTGTTGCAACCTGTCCACTTGGAGGAAGGGGGATCGTATAATGGATCCTGAACTGAGGCTTCATCATTCACAGAAATTTCATCATGAACTGGAGCTATTACCCTGGCTAGTTTTCATTGCGGAGGAATCTTGAATGTTATCGAGGATTACCACAATTGGATAAGCATATATATATATATATCAACCACAAATGGGATATGAATCAAGAAGGATAGTCAAGGACTCAATCCTATATGATGCAAGTACCAAAGTTCCCTTCCAAAAAAATCTCAACATGCCTAGTTGACAAGTAGGTAATTAGGGTCCTAGTGAATGGCTAGGTTGTCCACTGCACCATCACTAGACTCCCTTGCCTGAGAGCCTCTCTCAATACATGTTGACACTATTTACCTAAACCCAACCAAGTCCTTTTTAGGGAAACAACCGAAACAACATCCCAAGGGTCAAACAATATTTGATACCACTTTGTCATGACCTGACACATGCTGGGGTTGATCCATGAATACCCCAATCCTGTCTCCATAGGCTAGGGGGGTCACGACTAGAACCAAAGGCACAACAACTTGGGGTGGCATTTACCTAATAACCTGTACACACACATGCATCCAAATCAACACAAAAGTGTAGAGGAAAAGGAAAAAAAGATAAAAAACTACTATATATAAACCACAAACATGAATCGACCTATAAATAGTATAAGTACAGAAAAATAAACTGAAAGGAAAAAGGAGAAAAATACATACCCAAATAGAAAAATGCCATAACTCGATAACAAATGGAAAAGTAAAATAGATGAGAGATCCCTGGTCTTAGATCCCAAGATACGACCAATACATGAAGTCTAAGCACCTCGTATCCCTAAGCTCATATGATGTCACGATCATCTTGTTTTTCATTTGTAAGTGCACACCAAGTCCGAGAAAATCCCAAGTAGGTTTGAGTATAAAAATACTCAATAGGATGCCCCGAAGGCTCAAGGGAGTAGAAAAAAGATGCACCAAAGAGGTAGCAGTAAATAGAACAAGGTTCAGTAAAAGATAGTATAGCTCAACTGAATAATATAGTGAAGTAAACTCATCCAAAACACAAGGAGATAGAAATGGTGAGAAGTTGAACTTCTCATTGAGTCCTTGCTACCTATAGTATGAGAGTAGACTCATCTAACCACAAGAATCTAGACACGAAATGCATGTGGAATACTTCATGCATCTTATCCTCTATTGGAATGAGAGTAACCAAAACCCAATGAGTGGGTACTAAAATAGGATACATATATATTATTAGTAAAATAATCCCAAATGAGAGAGTAAGGGGTCTTCATATCACAACTCATCCAAGGAAAAGAGTCACCAATAGTTCCAGAAATAACCACCATCGATTCCCAACATCCCACATGTCTTCCATGAACACACAAGTCAAAAGGATTCAATCACTACACCTTGATACTATCCACTTTGGGCAGCACTGACTCGCCCTCTCAATTTTTAGGTCACATCACATGGATGCATCTTAGTGGGAAAATCACCCCATGTACTCATGATTCCAAGGTTATTTCAAAGTATGTCTCATCACTGATCCACATCTATAAATAGTAAACCCAAAGTATATAAACCACACTCTAGTACATCAGGGGGATTCCACTTTAATTGTTGTCATAGAGGACTCACACCCTAATGTGTTAGGGTTATTCTACTCTTGATCATCAAGGAACCTATCCCTAGTGTGTTAAGGGGATTCCACTCGGAAGTAGCTGATAGAGGAACCGTGCCCATTCCAATGGGGGATTCCACTCTTATTGTCATATAGGACCCACAACCTAGTGAATCAGGGGGATTACGCTGTCATAGTAGTCATTGAGGACCCATGTCCTGGTGTGTCAGGGGGGTTCCACACTCATAGTAGTCATTTAGGACCCATTCCCTAGTGCGTCAGGGAGATTCAACTCTCATGGTAGTCATATAGGACTCACACCCCAGTGCATCAGGGGGATTCCACTCTCATAGTAGTTGTCAAGGACCCACGCCCTAGTGTATTAAGGGGATTATACTCTCATAGTAGTCATTGAGGACTCACGCCCTAGTGTGTTAGGGGGATTCACTCTAATAGTAGTCATCAATGACCCACGCCCTACTGAGTTAGGGGGTTCCACTCTCATAGTATTCAAAGAGGACCCACACCCTGGTGGGTCATGGGGATTCCACTCTCAAAGTAGTCATTGAGGACCCACGCCTTAGTGCATCATGGGGATTCCACTCTCATAGTGGTCATAGAGGACCCACACCCATGTTGATGGTGGATTCCACTCTAGGTTATTAAGGACCCACGCCCTCACTGGTAGGGGGAGTCCACTCTGAAGGTATCGAGAAACAACATTGGCCATCCTTATTGGATGGTACCTCTCGAAAAGCACTGATATGCTAGTGCCCGATCACTACCTTCATCAGACATCCCCTGAATAGGTGTCACATCTAGTATATCCGGCATCGTATCTAGAAATCCATAATGGAGGTAACTATCAGATTCTATGTGGAAAAATATTGAAGATAGGCTACTCGCATGCCAAAATATGAGGCCAAAAGAAAGAGATATGAGAGGTATAAGATTCATAGTGTGGTACATAGATCATGTGGGGCCCACACAACATGTTTCCCCACATCATCGCATGATTGTGTACCCAGCCATATTTGGGTACTAAGTTTTGAATGAGTACCCCCTTGGAATGCAAGCGTACTTTCAGAGTACATGGAACCTCTGCCCTAAAAGGAAGATGAGTGCACAATTCTTGTTGTTTGATATGAAGGTCAAAAATGTAATTATAGTAAAATTACTCTTAAAATGTCCCCAGATAATCAAAAAAATCACATTGTCATGATCCTTGCAGAAAAACGCACAGGATCGACTATTCATTCATCCAAATAGTACTTTCGGAAAAGAAACTTCATTTCGCAGCATTGCGCACGAACAGTGCTTCATATGGACCACACCATGATCTTGAAACGCATCAAATAGATTGTTCCATTTTTATCCTCTCAAAAAAACATATGGTATTGGCTATTCATTCATCCCAAACGGATACCCGGTGAAGAAGCTAAATTTCATCATAAATGCCCCAAACAGGCCTCATGGGACCTTTACCTCAAATTCAAATTAAGTGCTCAAAATTTGATGTGAAAAGTCGGCCTCAACTATAGGGTCTCAATGCCTCTAAAAGTGTGTCAATCGGACATCGTATGCAAACGTACGGTCCGATATAAGTGTCCTAAATAATAATAATTATATTATTATTATTATTATTATCGGAATTTTCATGCCACTGAGTCTCAACAATAAATTATTAAGATCCAAAAACATCCTAAAAAGGTCCTCCTTGAATCAATCATCTTGTTTCCACATATGGAACTCAAATCAGACACCCATATTGAGAGTTACGAGGGTTTAAAACACCCCAGGCCTGATGGCCTGCTCAGAACGGCCCGTTCTAGTAGGTTTGGCCCACTCCACTAGCCCAGCCATGCCAGCCCATAACACCACCACCGGTCTACTGTCCCTCTACCACACCACCCTGAAGCCACCTCCATGCCTCACTGTGTCCACCACCACACCGCCTGAACCTCTGCACTGCTACCTTTCTAGATCCGCCTAACCGGAGCCGCATAGCCACCACCTTCCATAGACCACCGAGACAACTTTGGTGGTTTGAAAATTAATCTGAGGCCAGATCTAGTATCCTCAAATCTAGATCGACACTGTTTCATGCTATGCTAATTTTTTCCAAGTTTCAACATGATGAAAAGTTGGAAGATCTTCCACTCACCTTCGTGCCTCCTCCAATGCCCAAAACTTGAATCTAAACATAGATCGGGACTCCTTGGGTCGAGAGCTTCATAGATATGTGTCTTAATCCAAGATCGAAGGTTGTTTGAGCCTGGAAAAAAATTATCATCAAAGAACAATGAAGAAAACAAATAATGAGCGATCCCAAATCAAAATAGATGATAGTCTTTTTTATTTTGGCCATCAACAAAGGATTATAAAGAAGCAAATACCAACAAAAATTGAAATCGACAACAAAGGATTCAATCGGTGGGCTACAGAATCAGAAATAGAAATCCTACCTCGATTTTGGATCCATAATTGTGTTCAATGCACTCTTATCTATTAACTCTTACATTTTCATCATGATATGATGAAGTTCGGACCTCAAATCACTGTCAGAAGCAGATGGACAGAGCCCCTCCATCTGTGAGAGAAATGAGCTAACTCTAGCTAATTTCTCAAAACTTCTATTTAGAGGAGACTTCTAGTAGTCGCAAAATCTGAAACCTACCATCCCTCTCACCTGAGGTCTCCCTTAGGGAAAATACCCCACTATAAACTCAATGAAGGTCATGGATTTTGAATCTGAGTCCCCATTCAAGATTTATTTGAATTGGAATCTGAGATAAAATAATTTAATTTAATTATTTTATTTATGGTTATGTCCTATGTGGAATTTTCTACATAAGGCTCAAATAGACATAAATTTATGTCCCGCCTAGGGTAAATGCCACACTCTAGAATCAACTGTGGCCTTGGATTTCTGATCCAAGCTACTGTTTGAGAGATATCCCATTTCTGTCATGTTCATAGTATAAAATATACTAACTATTTTTGGTATAATTTATTCTGGGCATAATGGGCCTCATAATCGAATGTCGTCTCAGCGCCTAGCTCTAGAAATATATGTAGTAACATTCTAAACTATTAAAAGGAGAAAACAAGACAAAAAAGGTGTATCATTTATATCTACAAATTTTGTTCCTACTAACACTTCTGATTTTTATCTACAGGATAGTGAAAACGAAGATATGGAACAGATTGTGACTAGAGTTTAAAAACAAATGAAAAAATAAAGGATTCAATAATTTATTTTGAAGAAACCCTCAAAATAAAAAAAATAAAATTGAGATAATAAAGGTAATATTAATTATAATTATTTAGATGTTACTTATTTTGTGGGTATAAATAAAGGGCATATCAATCTTGACTATCCAAAACTAAACAATAAATAAAAATAAAATAATAAGGAAAAAAGACTTTAACAACTAGTTGGAGTTCAAAAGAAGAATATGATTCTATTAAATAATTTTTAAATTAAAAATAATATACTAACTTATGCTTCATGGATTCACTAAATGAGGTTAGTGATTTTGGTTTTTATTCTATAAGTTCTTATTTTGACTATGATCTTGAAAATATAAATGTTTCTAAGTTAAATGAAAAAATGGAAAGATTTAGAAAATATGTTTTCAAATATTCCAATTTATATAATAACATTAAAGAAAAAATTGAGAAACTTGTTTCTGAAAATAATTTCCTTTTAAAATAGAATGAAAAATTAAGGAATACTACTTCTTCTTCTCTTTTATAGTTTTATATAATTTGAAATCTTCTCAATGTTTGAATAAAATTTTGAAAAAGAAATTTTTTTCTTATTTTATTCAAGGTCCTAAAAATATCATAAAATGTTGTCTTTGAATAAAAAAATAAAAATAAATATGGTATTGGATATGATAGGAGATTATCTCAAATGCATAAAAATAATTTTTTTAATATTAAAAATGGTTTTACTTCTACTGTTATATGTTTTCATTATGATATGAAATTTCATTATGAAAATGATTATTCTCTTTGATTAAAATAGTATTTGAGATTTATAAAAACTCATATTTATTAATCTTTGTAATCTAGAGTTTCATATCATACATGTTTAAATTTTTTATGGGTACCTAAAAACTGTATTACTAATCTGATTGGACCCAAAGTAACTTGGGTGCCAAAAATTTTGAGTAATTTATTTTTATAGTAAAAATTCCTTGGATGTATCAAGAATGACATATGGTACATGGACATTGGATGATCTCATAATATGACCAAAGACCCATCAAATTTTATCAATTATTAAAAATTTGATGTAGGTACTATTATATTTAGAGATAATTCCAAAGGTAAAGTAAAAGGTTTTCGTAAAGTTGTAATTTTTAATTCTAAATTTATTTCTAAATTTTATATTTTTAAGATTTAAAACCTAATTTAATTAGTATATCTTATTTGTGTGATTATGGAATGGAAGTTAAATTTCAAAATTATAAGTGTTTAGTTTTCAAGGATAATTATTTATTATTATATTCTAATCCAAAGAAATATATATATACTATTGATTTTTCTGAACTAACTGTTCAACATGTTAAGTGTCTAAATGTCGTACAGCATGATAGAATTACTTTTCATTGATTATTATGTCATGTTAATTTCATAATGGTACATACGATCTCTAAACATGTTAACATGAAAAATCTACCTACCTTGAAGAATGAACAGCTTCATGTTTGTGACGCTTTCTTAAAAGTGAAACAACATAAATAAAACTTCAAACATATCAGTCATATAAGTATTAAAAACCCTTTATAGTTAGTATATATTGATCTATTTGGTCCTACTCAAATTTTTATCCTTGGGGGAAATAAATATACCATATTTTTTGTTTATTATTATAGTATATTTACATGGGTTTATTTTCTTTCTCACAAAAATGACACTTTATCATGATTTATTGCTTTTTTTAATCCATTTCAAAATTAAAAAGGTTGCATGATTATTTCAATTCATTGTGATAAAGGATGAGAATTTAATAAATTATATTTTGAATAATTTTTTGAACATAATGGTCATTCCAATAACTTTTGTACTCCGATAACACCATAGCAAAATATTGTTGTAGAATGGAAAAATAAAATTCTTATTGAAATTTCTAAACTATGTTAAGTGAATATGATTTTCCTAGATATTTTTGGGTTGAGGTCATTTGGGTTTCCTATTATATTTCAAATATAATTCTTGTTAGACCTTTTTTAAAGAAAAATTATTATGAAATATATAAATTTAAATAGCCTAAAGTTGGTTATTTTAGAGTTTTTTATGGTAAAGTTTTTATTTTAAATTCAAATTATAATTTTGAAAAATTTGATGTTAAAAGTGATGAAGGTATTTTTCATGGTTATTAAAATAATATTAAATTTTATAGAGTTTATAATTAAATAACTATGGTTAATGAAGAATCTATTCGTATTATGTTTAATGAAAATAATTTAAAATTAAATTATAATTATAATGTTTTTACTGTTGATTTTAGATATTTTAATGGAGAAGAAAAACCAAAAAATAAGGATGAATCAATTTAGGGGTAGCATAATCTTTCTCTAACTTATCATAGATATTATGTGATTCATAAATATCATCCCATTGACAATGTAATTGGTCATATTGATTATGGTATTAAAACGAAAAATTCTATTTTAAAATTTTATGAAAATTTTTCTTCTATTTATAATCATTTTCTTAAAAATGTTTCTAATTCATTAAATTATTATAAATGTATTGGTATGATTCATGATTATCTTAATTAGTTTTTTAGAAATAATGTTTGTTCTTTAGTTTAATTTCTTGAGGATAATCAGGTAATCATAACTAAATGGGTATTTAGAAACAAGCTTGATGAATTTGGATAGATTGTCAAAAATAAACCCAGACTTATTGCCTAATGATAATATAAATAAGTAGGTATACACTTTGAAGATTTATTTTCACCTATTTCAAAGTTATAGGCTATTAAAATCTTGTTATATTTTTATATTTTTCAAGGAATTAAATTTTTTCAAATGAATATTAAAATTTCTTTCTTAAATGGATTTATAACTGAATAAGTTTATGTTTATCAACCCCCTAGTTTTGAAAATAAAAAATTTCATTGTCATGTTTTTAAATTATCTAAATATTTTTATGGTATCAAAAAAGCACATCATTCTTAGTATGAAAGGGTTTATTTAATTCTATTGAATAATGGTTTCAATGTTGGTAATTTTGATCATACTCTTTTTATTAAAATAATTTATAATGATAGTCTAATTATTAAAATTTATGTTGATGATATAGCCTTTGGTTCCTATAGTGAATTTATTTGTAATGATTTTTCTAATTTTATGTCATCTAATTTTGATATGAGATTAATAAGAGAATTAAAGTTCTTTATTGGACTTCAATTTTATCAAAGGAAAGATGGGATCTTTCTTAATCGATCAAAGTATGCTAAAGAAATTGTTAAAAGGTTTAGTATCAATTATTATAAATATATGAAAAGTAATATGGGTGATAGTTGTAAATTAGATTTTGATACATAAGGTAAATCTATAGAGGAATGATATGTAGATTTCTTTATTTAACTACATCCAGACCCAGTATCATGTTTATTTTTTGTTTATATGAAAGATTTCAAGTTGATCCTATTGAGAGTAAAATTAAAGCTTTGAAAAGTATAATTAGATGTGTTAAATGAACTATTATCACCAGTTTTTTTATCCTAAATATATTTATTTTGATTTAATATCGTATTCTGAATCTAATATTGGTGGATTTAAAATTTATAGAAAAATCATATAAGGTATATATCATTTTCTTGGAAATTTTTAATTTCTTGGTCTTCTAAGAAGCACTTTTCTATTGTTCTTTATACTGTAGAAGAAGAGTATATCTCTACATCTAGTTGGTGTGCTCAAAGTTTATGGATTAAGAAAACTTTATGTGATTTTTGTATTTATCTTGATAAATTGATTATTTATTGTGATAATAAATCTTCAATTTCGATTTCTAAGAATCTTGTACACCATTTTTAAAAACAAATAATATTGATGTTAGAGTTAATTTTATTAAAGATCATTTGAATAAAGGATATAAGTTTAACCCTACTGAAAATCAACTTGAATATATCTTCACCAAGCCTTTAGAATTTTATTAGTTTCAAAAACTTAAATTAGAGCTTGTCATGTCGGAATATTAATATTTTTATGTTTTCATGTGTTTATGGGGGGTTTGAGTATGTTTATATATTGAAAGTTTTAGATTTACATGAAATATATAAAATCTGGATTCTATTTTTCATATTACTATTGTTAATTTTTATATATGTTTTTTTATATATCAATTTTAAAGCCTATCATACATACTATATAATGTTAACATTCTATTTAAACCTCATTTTTTTATAAAATATTATTTTTTTAAAGCATTTCTCATTCATTTTCTCAAACATACTTTTAAAAATTATACTCATTGTATTCACTTATAAGTTTCAACATTAGATATCATTATAGCGGCTCCTTGATATATTTTTTGAAAAAAAGGGCTTTATAGCAGCTCCTTTATATTTTTTTGACATATGAAAGTTTAAGAAAGTTTTATAAACTATTTAAATTGAGAATTTTTCTATTAAAACCTTATCTTTTTTATAATTTCAAAAATGAGGAGATATTTTTGAAATTATACTTGGTTTTGTAATTATTAAAAAGGGGGAGAATGTAGAGTTACTCATTGAACCACATTATGTTTTGATAATTACTAATTTTTATGTTTTTTATTTCCTTTCAATGTATTAATTCTTTGAATTTTCATTAATTAATTTATGCTTAATCTTGATCATATCATTTTATTCATCACTTAAAATATCTTTAGATTTCATGTTTTTATTTTTCATAAAATGTTCTATAAGTTTATATTGATTTAATAGGATAAATAAGTAATTTTCGACCCAAAAATATCATTTAGGTACGTTTTTTATTTTTCCCATACAAAAAACACTATTCACCACAAATCCAAATGCTTAACCACGTAGCTAATTTGAAATTCACGTAGCCGATTTCAAATCCACATAGTTGATTTTCCCAAATCGGTTACCCTCTATATTTCAAACATATCTTGAGCTACAAAACTCCAAATTGAGTGATTATTTTTTTAGAAATATAATAATATTATCTACATTTAATTATAAGACATAAAATTATGAAAAAATATATATCATGTCTGAATTAGGTTTGAAGTCACTATATATTTCTAGTATATTTTCTTCTATTTTTCAGAACTATTTTGCTACTATTTTTTAATGGTAACTAGATTTATAGAAAACTGATTATGTTTATTCTTGATTATTTGGAAAGATAATGAAATTATCTAAATATAATTAAAAAGGAAATAAATATTATTTTTCCTTTAACAAGGTCTATTTTAGTTATGATAATTGAAATTTCAATCTTTTTTTAGTTTTTAGGAATTCCCTTATGTGAATCACCTAAGTAATAAATTCATATATGTGATTCCCTTATATAATAAATAAACTATGTAATGGATTACCTTATTAAATCAATTTTTTGAATCCCTTTCATTGATTCACCTATGTGAAAAATTCAATTACAAAGAGAAAAACACTTAATTGAAATTCATATACGTGAATTTGGTTATGTAGTTTAGTGAAATCCTACAGGAAATTATGCTTCGTTTTACATTTTGTTTGATATATTAATTTGATGCAAGTTTATTTCCTATTTTTATAGTGTTATAATGAATTTATAAATTCTCATTAAGTATTTTTTACTTATTTAAGTGTTTAAAATTATTTTAAACAAGTTTTTATAAAGATAAAAAATGTGTTTTATTTTCACACATGAAACGTACAGCTTGAAACTAAAAAATCATTTTTTATTATAATATATTTCTTTATTCAATTTTATTATTTATAAATTAATATTATATGATATTAAACTCATTAATTTTTTTAATATATTTAATTCAATGTTATTAGTTTTTTTATATTCTCCCCATAATTATTACTCGTTTTAAATGGAATATTTTTTGGATTTCGTATTTTAAATTCAAACATGAGATGTTCATGGGATTTATCATTGATCCGTTATTATAAAAACCTTTTAAATTAATTAATAAAAATATTTCAAATTAGTTCTAATAATTATTTATTATTTTTAATACTATATGTGTGTTAAGAAATTATTATTCAATGATAATATTATTCTCTCTTTCTCTCTCTCATTGATAATATAGAATTATTATTTTTGAATTTTAAATTGTTTGATGACTACTTGTCTATGTTAAGTTTTTTATTTTAAAAGGGAATCAACATTTTCTATTGTGTATATGCGAAAAAGTAAAATAATCATGATATTATACTTTTTGATGAGAGCTTTCACAATTTTCGAGTGATACGGTGTGAGGAGTATTGTGGTGTTGATACTTTGAAGTGTTGTGCATTCTTCCTATGTTGAACATTTCTCACTACTATTGTATGATATCTCAAGGGATGAATGAAAAATTATTTGACTACTAAAACCTTTATGAGACATCCTGATACATTTTTTAATTACCAATACCTGTGCTTTCGTTTTCTATCTTCTTCATCCCGGTTTCATGTGTCTCTAACACTTCTTCCCATCTTTCATATACACTCATTTTTTCTATTTATTCTTTTGAAAACAAGAAAAATTTTCTTCTCTATCATCAAGTTATGACTCCTAGATTCTAAAGTTAGGACCGTTTGGGTTATGAATCTAAAATTCTAAATTTAGTGTTGAAATTAGGTGATGAATCCCTATACAAAAGTCGGTGTTAGTATGGTTATCCCTCCACTTTGTAAAAAAATATTTTGTAATTGGGTTTTGATTCCACTTCAAAAATAAGATTAGTTCACAACATATCTCTCATTGGGTAGAGAGGTATAAGAGTAGACTAGGTCAACTTTAGACCAAGGTACTATAAAAACATCCTTTTGTTCTTTCCTTTATTCATCCTCTATTTAGATTTATTAAATATATTTCATAATTAATATAGATAATTAATTTATTTGATTAGAATTTTTAATCTCATCAATTAAACCCCCTCTAAACCATATTTCATATTCATATCAAACCTAACAATTGGTATCAATGCTTTTTCCTTTTGGAATTTATCCAATACTTCTATACAGTTTATTGTTTATGTTTTATCATGATAAAATATTCCTATAACTCATAGTCTAAGAAAAATGTCTTTAAGATGGTAGGAATGAATAAAAATGATGCTTGGATTCCTCAAAATCCACCTCTCTTTGATGGTAATTATTATGGATATTGGAGATCCATAATGGAGGAATAACTCAAACATTTAAGCATAGAACCCTGGTCTATTATGGGAAAATCAAACACACTACTATAATCTAACCCATATAGACTTACAGGAAATGCTGCTTCAAGATATGTTTTAAATTACAAATATGTGAATATTTTATACTATGATATTAACAAAAGTGTGTTTAGTCATGGGTATTCTTGTAATACAAATCATGAGATTTGGAATATTCTATAGGTTTCTCACCTTAGATTATAAAAATTAATTCAAAACAAGCTTGTAATTCTTAAAGCTGATAACCAATACTTCAAGATGGGTGAAGATGAAAATGTGAATCAAATGTTCCACTGATTAAAAAGAATTTTGAATGAAATTAATTCACTTGGAGAAAATTTTGAGAACCCCATACCTTGTTGAATTAATCTTAAGAGAATTACTAAAGAAATGACACGTAAATAAGGTCACTGTTGAAGAAAGCATGAACATTGAACAGTACACTCTTGATGAATTGATTGGATCATTTCTTTAGTATGAACATAAGAACATAGCAGAAGAGGATATAATAAAAATAAAAGTTATATCATTTAAATCTATAAATGTTGTTTCTACCAACTCTTATGATTCCAATATATAGGATAGTGAAAAATATTATGACTCAGATTGTGACTCAAGTTTACAAATTAATGAAAATTAAATGATTCAAGAACTGATTTAAAAGATACCCTCAAAAGAAAAAACTAAAGGGTGATAATAAAGGTAATTCTAATTATAATTCTTCAGATGTTAATTTTTTTGAGTTTACAAATAAATGGAATACCAATCTTGATTGTTCATAAATAAATAATAAAGACAAATAAAAGAAGAAGGACAAGAAGGTGTTAATAACTAGTTAGAGTTGTACAGAAGAATATGATTCTAGTGAATAATTTACAAATGAAAAATAATATACTAACTTGTTCTTCATGGATTCTTTGAATGAGGTTACTGATTCAGGATTTTATTCTAGATGTTCTGATTCTGATTATGATCATAATAATCTAAATGTTTATGAGTTAAATGAATAAATTTAAAGATTGAAAAAAGATGTTTTAAAATATTTAAATTTATATAATAGGATTAAATAAACTAATGAGAAACTTTTTTATAAAAATAAATTTCTTTTATAAAATAATGAAAAATTATGGAATAAAGATTTTGTGTCTCATTCTACAGTTTATGATAATTTAAATATACTTAAAATTTGAATAAAAATTTGAAAAAGGACATTTGTCTTAAGAAAAGTTTTTCTTATTTTATTAAAGGTCATGAAAAATACCATAAAATGATGTATTTGAATAAAATAAATAAAAATAAATATGGTATTGGATATGATGGGATATTACCTCGAATTTATCAAAATCATTTTGTTAAAGTAAAAAATGGTTGTACTTCTATGGTTACATGTTTTTATTATTGTATTAAAGGTCAGTATGAAAATTATTTTTCTCTGAGATTAAAATAGTCCTTTGGATTTAAAAAAACTCATATATATTAATATTTTTTATCTAGATTACCATAAAATACTTTTTAAAAATTTTTATGGGAACCTAAAAATTGTATCACTAATCTGATTTGATCCAAAGTATCTTAGTTACCAAAATTTTCAAGTAATTGATTTTTGTAGGAAAATTACTTGGATGAATCAAGAATGGAATATGTTACATATATAGTTGATGATCTAGGAATTTTAAAAGATACCCATTAAATTTTATCACATATAAAAAATGTGGTGGAAGAACTATTACATTTGGAGATAATTTCAAACACAAATTCAAAGGTTTTGGTAATGTTGGTATTTCAAATTCTAATTTTATTTATAAAGTTTTATATATTTAATGTTTAAAAAATAATTTAATTATTATATCTCAATTATGTGATGATGGAATGGAATTTAAATTTTAAAAATATAAGTGTTTATTTTTTAAGGACAATTATTTATTATTCTATGCAATCTAATGGACAATATTTATAATATTGATTTTTTTGAACTAACTGTTTAACATGATTGAATGATGTGCAAAGCAATAGCATTATTTATAATTGATTATTAATTCATGTTAATTTCATAATGTTACATAAGATCTCTAAATATGATAATTATAAAAATGATTTAAAGTTTAAAAATATTTATATTATATTAATATATGATTTATGTTTTCAAAAAAAAATACTATTACAAGTCTAACATTTGATAAATTACTTTATTTAATATTTTATTCTAAAAACACCCCCTCATCAAGTATAAATAACCCCTCTCTCTCCCCTTTGGAAAACCACTCCTCTCATCCTTTACTAAGCCTAATCTCTGCCCAAATACTTCCTCTCAAGCCTCTTATAATACTTAGGGATGTTCTGGAGCTCTCCAACTAAAATCACCAAGGGAGTTATAGTTTCATGCAAGAGGAGCTACACCTAGGAGAGAGTAAGTCTCTATTAAATCTTCTCTCTTTTATTCCTTTTTTTATTTTACCCTATCCCTTTCAAAAACTTATGTTACAAAATTGATTATGCAGTAAGTTAAAATTATATTAATTATTTTAACCTACTTTAATTATCATATTAATGAAATATATAAATGTCATACTTCACTTTCCCACACTATCGACAACATCCTATTAAAGGTCGATTAACCATCTACGGAGACGTTGCCAAGATAATTATTATAAACACCTTCATGTATGGAAAATATAAATTATATACAATATATTAATATCAAATTAAATTTATTCTATGATTTTGGAACTAATTATACTAATTTATAAATTACATTTAATAAAAAGTGAAATTGACGCAAGATGAGAAATTTTTAAGTAAAATATGATATCAAAACACTTCATTTTCATCAATGAAAATTATGAAATAAAATATAATGAATATAATTGATAAATATTTTTATAAAATTACTATAATTAACTTTTATATAATTGTTTTAAGAAACTTAAAATTATTATTCTGGAGGTGCATAAGAGATGAAATTAAGCAGAAATTAAGGTAAGGTATCCTCCCCATTTCACTTTTAATCAAGATAGTCCTCTATGATATGACTTTTTATGTGTAATACCAAATGATGGGGTATAATTTAAAACCTCTCCCATAATACCCTCTTGATTTATAAGTGTTTAGAAACCCATTTTCTCTCTCATCAATCCCTTTTAGGTAAACCTGATACCATGCCGATAATCCATAATTAATTCTACCTGAACCTTCTTTATTCCTTCGGGTTGCTCTATATTTATTTTTACAAAAATGTATTTGCCTTTTATTTTTATCTAAAACTTATTCATGATTTTTATATGATCCAAACTCATGTTTCAATATCCATCCCACATTGTCTTTTGGGGATATACATGCTTTTAAGTGATTCACTCCTCAATACTTCCCGATAAGCAAACTTATTTTAAGGGAACTTCCTGAATTCTTACCCAGTTTCAAGTGCACTATATCCTCTATTTGAAGCCACCATTGTCTTTATAAAATCAGTATTTTTATTATAAAATCATTCTTTGTTCTCTTCTGGTTTTATATAAAATATTTTTCCCTTTTATATTTTTAAATCTCTATAGTATTTTCCTTAAAAACGCATGAAAATGTTTTAATGCTAAAATATCTAAAATACATTTCTTACATGTTGTCACTTCTGTTTGACATAACTTACCATGATATATTCCTATTTTACCTTATGAATGTCCATATATTTTTCTAATTCCTTTCTTTCATGGACACTTTCATGATACTCCCATTAGTTATGCTTTATGTCATGATTGTGGTACCCAATTCTTTTCCTGGGTAACCCCTTTGTTTATGTAATATTGATTATGTGTGATTATTTATGTGGAAAAAATTTTCATTAAAAGTAATATGGTTTCACCTATATTGATATCTAATGCATTAGTTAAAGTTAAGTCTCATGAGATGCTACGTACAATGGTCTTGGAAGTTTTCCTTGGCATGTGCTGCTATGGAAAACGGGATTAGCGGTTAGCCTTGACCCGTACTACTATGGGAAATGAGATTGGCAGTTATCTTTGAATTGTAGTAAAGACATGTTTTATGTTTTTGCCACATTTATATGATTCCACGTTTATATAATCGCATGTTTATATGTTATGATTTCATATGTTCCATGCTTTTGGTATCACTATGTCATGCCTCCTAACTCATGTGCTTAAGCTTCTTTCTTATGTTCATTCCCTTACTGGGATTTTTAGCTCATCCGTTTATTCATGTTATCCCTAGGTTATCTGATGCAGATGTAAGGGCTCAAAGGAATTTAGTAGCTCTATATAAATATTAAATAAAGAAGTTTTTTTAATCCCATATTTATGTATAATATATCTAGTCTTCCAAGACACTATACTTAACGATACTTGGCTTGTACTCTTATGTATAATTATACTTAAAATCATGTAATGTTATATGTAAAAGTCTAGGGTCACTATAGTTGGTATCAACGCGTGTTTTAGTTATTTTTGGAGATTAGGAATAGAGAACCTTAGTGAGAACCATAAGGATGAGACTAAGTATCAGAAAACATCACAAGATTTTGGTGAGTATTGAGTAAGTGGTTTATCAAGAAAATACATCTCTATCGGGATACGAGAAGGTAGAGGCAGATCTGGCATAGATGAATCTAGGGGTAAAACCCAAAAACACCACTTTGAGCTAGACTCGAATAGGAACTAGTGCATGATAATGGGCCTTGATGCACTCTTGGTTACGACACTCCCTGGGGATATGATTTGGTGAATTCATGAGCTTAGTACAAACCATTATTAAGGGGAAAATCCCATAATAATATAAGTTAAGAAATAGATCAAGGATAACCTAGATTTAAACATAGGGAATCACAAGTTAGGATATACTTATCCTTTACAAGTTTATCCTCTTACGTTTAAAGTTTCCTTTTTATGCTCAATAGATAAGTATTAAAACCCTCAAATTGTACGTTATTTTTCTTAGTTATTGGCAGGAAATAGAAGAACATGTTCCAACAACCAATGTGATAGGCAATGTGAAGATTTCCCTAATGATATGCCTGATATGATGGGGATGGGTGCTCAAAACTTCATGACAGTACTTTCTCAGCTGGCTCATGTTATGAATAATAAATTGAACTATGTAGAACACCCTCCTCCTATAAGGAAAGAGAAATTTTCCATATAATCTTTCATGTGGAAAAGGCCTCCCATGTTTAGTGGATCTTCTAATCCCCTCCCCGTAGAATAGTGTATTAACTTCATTGAAAATATATTATCCATCCTCAAGTGCTTGGAAGAAGATAAAGTTGTACTGTTAGTCTATCATTTTTATGGGGAAGTTGATCAGTGGTGGAAAATGATCAAGAATATGAATCCCCAGAAGGAAATTGATTCCATGGATTGGGAGGAATTCAATAGTATGTTTTTCAATAAATATTTTCCTCAAACCCTCCACCTCAAAATGGAAATAGAGTTCCTAGAACTCAAGAATAAGGAAGATGAGTCCATCGGGGCGTATGAAGAAAACTTTACAGAACTCAAGAAGAAGGAAGATGAGTCCATCGGGGCGTATGAAGAAAACTTTACAAGGTATACCTATAAACTTTTCAAGAACACCGAAAGTAAGTTGGATCGCTTATTCAGTGGACTAAATCTGAGTCTATGAAAATTGTTGGTGATTCAAGACTTCAATAGTTATGAGGAGATTATCCATTGTGCCCTCGAGGTTGAAATGGATCTTGGAGACTATCAGTGGTCTCATGGGCCTGGTGAAAAGAAGTGTAAAATGGAGAAAAACATGGTTGGTTCACCAACAAGTTCCATGATGGAAAGAAGCCCAAATATTCAACTTGTAAAATTTGTGGTAAGAAGCATCATGGGAACTGTTTAAAGGGAATGTAGAATTTTTTAAAATGTGGAAGGTTTGGTTATCTGTCCTAGAACTACTGAAGGGATATGAAAAATCCCACTAATGTTGAAGAAGAAAGGAATTTTTAGGTCAACACTTAGCCAATGGTGCAATGTTACAACTGAAAGGAGAATGGGAATTATGCCAACAACTTCCCTAAGCCAAGGGTTGGCGGAAGAAATCAACAACAACCTCTAAGGAAACAAGGAAGGTCTTATGCTAAAACTACTGCTGAGGTGGATCCGGAAAATGATGTGGTGACAGGTACACTGTTTATTCATTCAAGAATAGTGAAAATACAACTTTATTATGGTTCCATGCATTCTTTCATATCTTTTAAGTTTAGTATAACTATTAAAAAACCTCCTCAAAATTAGGAGGACAAGTTATCTGTGAGAACATTGAATGGGGAAATTATTGTGTCCATGGTTTATAACTCTTCCCTGGTAAATGTTTGTGGACTAAACCTACTAGAAAATCTTATCATACTTACTTTAGTAGAGTTTGATTCTATCCTAGTCATGGATTGGATATCTTTACACAAATCCAACATCAACTGCTGGAAAAGGGAGATCACTCTTCACATCCCGAAGCATCCTCTGATTCTTTACAAATGTAAAGAGGAAGATGAATCTCCTTTGGAATCATTGTCTCAAGTGTGTATATTAATACCTTATGAGAAATAATTTATAGATCAAATGATTGAGACGAAGGAGATAATAATGCTTGAATATATTCCCATCACGAGGGAATATAGTGATGTCTTTCCTGGAGAGTTACCCAGAATTGCCTCGGATCGTGAGGCATATTTTTCAATAAAAATCATACCCAGAGCTGCTGCTATCTCAAAGGGTCCCTATAGGATGGCTCCTATCGAACTAGAGGAGTTAAAGAAGCTTTTACAAGAGAATTTGGATAAAGGTATCATATGCCCTAGTGCATCACCTTGGGGTACGCCAGTGCTCTTTGTGAAGAAGAAGGATGAAACAATGTGGTTGTGTATCGATTATCGGGAACTTAACAACATCACTATAAAGAA
This sequence comes from Viscum album, assembly GCA_963277665.1. Taxonomy (NCBI): domain Eukaryota; kingdom Viridiplantae; phylum Streptophyta; class Magnoliopsida; order Santalales; family Viscaceae; genus Viscum; species Viscum album. Next base: position 1,784,975,319 of record OY728151.1, on the reverse strand, counting down.
AATGTATCATCTTCCAAGGATTGATGACTTGTTTGATCAGTTAAGAAGAGATCAATACTTCCCTAAGGTGTATCTTTATTTTGGATATCATCAGATAAAGTTGAAGAATGAAGATATTCAGAAGACTGCCTTCCGTACAAGGTATGGAAACTATGAGTTTCTATTGATGCCCTTCGGACATACTAATACCCCTGAAATCATCAGGGATTTGATGAATAGAGTCTTTAGACATTACCTCGAAAAAAAATTGGTAGTGTTTATTGATGATATTCTCATATACTCTAAGAGCAAGGAGGAATATGAAGAACATCTAAGACTTGTGATGGCGACTTTGAGAAACGAGAAGTTGTATGCCAATTTCAGAAATTGTGACTTTTGGATGAATCAAGTCACATTATTGGGACATGTGATCACAAATGAGGGAATTTATGGGGACCCTTCAAAAATAAAGGTGATTAAGGAATGGAACAGGCCCTCTAGTGTCACATAAATTCGTAGTTTTCTTGGATTAACTGGGTACTACCGACATTTTTTGAGAAATTTATCATGATTGTTAAACCCCCTAACTAATTTAACAAGGAAATGGGTAAAGTATGTCTCTATGGAAGAATTTTAGGGAAGCTTCAAGGAGCTAAAGAGAAGGTTGATCACTACACCTTTACTCGCACTACCGAAAAGTGGAGAAATTTTTGTGATATATAGAGATGCTTCAAAGAAAGGATTGGGTTGAGTACTCATGAAAAATGATAATGTGATAGCAGAAGCCTCAGGACAGTTGAAGATCCATGATCAAAACTACCACGCATGATCTAGAGCTGGCAGCCATGATTTTTTCCTTGAAAATATGGTGGCACTAATATTATGGTGAGAAGTGTGACATATACACCAACCACAAGAGTTTAAAGTATATATTCCCACAAAAGGAGATCAACATGCATCAAAGGAGATGGTTAGAGATAATTAAGGATTACAATTTCTCTATTCACTGTCATCCTGGAAAGGCAAACAAGGTACTTAATGCTCTAAGCAGAAAAGAACATGCTACTCTATCCATGTTACGGATTGAGAAAGACCCTATCTTCTTGGATATTAAAAGGATGGATTTTAAAATCATAAGGGTAGGGGATACATACTACCTTTCCCAAATGATTGTGAAACCATATATCCAAGAGAAGATTAAGTAAGCAAAAATGGATGATTTGGAGTTACAAAAGAAGGAAAAAGCAGTAAAGGAAGGGAAGCTTCATGAGTTCCATATCGACTATGATGGTGTGATCCGGTTTGGAATGAGACTTTGTGTTCCTTCATCACCGAGGATAAAGAAGGATCCATTGGATAATTCACATATATCAATATTCTCTATCCATCTTAGTATAACCATGATATATCATGATCTCTGAGAACACTTCTGGTGGGATAACATGAAGAAGGAGATTGTGGAACATATATCAAGGTGCTTGGTATGTCATCAAGATAAACCAGAGTGACAAAAGTCTAAAGGGATGATGAATCCATTGCCTATACCCATGTAGAAATGGGAGAATGTAACTATGAACTTTGTCATGGGTCTTCTGAAGACATATAGGGGAAATAATGTGATATGGGTTGTGGTTGACCGACTCACCATGACATAACATTTTATCCCTATTCAGGAAGATCTCTTACTTGAACAACTTGCAAAGATATATGTGAAGTAAGTGCCGAGAATGCATTGTGTTCCACTCTCGATTGTCTCTGATCATGATCCAAGGTTCACATCTAAATTCTAAAGGAGTCTTTAACATTCTTTGAGTACTGAATTAAATTTCAGCATGGCATATAACCCCCAAACTGATGGCCAATCTAAAATGACTATTTAGATGCTTGGAGACATGCTAAGATCCTACTCTTTATAATTCAAAGTTGGATGGGATCAACATATCTCATTGGTTGAGTTCTCATACAAAAATAGCTTCCACTCGAGTATTCAGATGGCTCCATATGAAGCTTTGTATGGAAATCGATGTAGAACTCCAACCTGTTGGGATGAAGTTGGAGAAACAAATTACTTGGACCTGATCTTGTGAAAAATATGATAGAGAATGTTCAAGTCATCTTGAAACTTATCAAAGATACACAGAGTCGGCAAAAGATCTATGATGACAACCGTTAAAGGGACTTGGATTTTGATGTTGGAGACAAAGTCTTCCTTTGAATATCACCGTGGAAGATATTAATGCGGTTTGGAAAGAAAGGGAAGATAATCCCAAGGTACAATATCCCCTTTGATATCCTTGACCGCATAGGAGTCATGGCCTATCGGCATGCACTTCCACTGAATATGGATCAATTTCATGATGAGTTTCATGTATCACTCCTGAGGAAATACATACCAGATTCCTCACATGTACTAAACTCAGAGGTGGTACAGCTAGAAGATGATCTCTTCTATGAGGAACAGCCAGTAAATATTCTGGACTGGAGCGATAAGGTTCTACACAACAAGGCAAACCACCTTGTCAAAGTGTTGTGGAGGAACCATAAGTTTGAAGAAGCAACTTGGGAACTGGAGGAGGAAATGAAGGAGAAGTACCCTCACCTGTTTTTTTAAAAGGAAATTTCGAGGGAAAATTTTCATAAGGGGGAAGGATGTAACGACACAAAGTTTTATCAATGGAATTACCATCATATAATTATGCCTTATAGTATTAAGAAGAAAAATGAAATATCATGATACTAAATACTATGTGACCATTAAACATAATTTTTCTACTTATATATTTTGAGTTTCGAAAATCTGACATACACAGTTGCGATTAGTAAGTTATTTGGAGTCTGATAGGAAAAACTTAATTTTTGGTGAATAAAAACCTACCCTTATGAATATTAACCTACCCTTATGAATAGTAATATGACCCTTATGAAAATTAAATCATCCAAAATTATAATAACCTTACCCATGAATTATTAAATAAAATTTAGGAATCTTATAAGTGGCAATTTGACCGTAGTAAAAGTATTGGCTTTTTTGTAAGTCATAAATAATTAATTATAATTAATTGTTTTATAAGAAAATTTTTTTTCTAAAAATTTTTCATAAATTAACAATTATATGTCTTCTTTTGTGAATATAATTTTATAAGACCCTATGTAATTTTTTAAATCATTATAAAGTGGGTTTTAATTTTTAAAAAAATGTATTTTTCAAGTAAATTATGATTTTAATTAAAAATTAAATTAATAATATTTAGAAAATTATTTTTGAAAAATGGGCTTCATTTTTTTATTCTACATGTTGAAAAATCATTAGGGTGAATTTTTAGTATTTTTCTAAAATACTTTAATTTTTGGGTGAATAGTAAAAATAAAGTTTTCCACATAACCGGAATATCCTAAATTGCATCATTCGTAATGTAATAACGACTTAGACTTTATAGAACATTATATTTGACCATGTTATATTTAATTTTATAAATTATTCCTTAAAATACAATAAACTCAACTTCCAAACCTAAAAAGAACTTTCCAAAACCTAAAGTCAAAAAGTGATTCCTTAAAAATCATTTTCTCTTTCTTTTCACTTTCCTTTTAATAAATTAATAAATTATAATTATAAAGATGATTTAAAGTCTAAAAATAATTATATTATATTAATATATTATTTATGTTGTTAAAAAACTACTATTACAAGTCTAACATTTGATATATTATTTTATTTAATATTTTATTTTAAAAACACCCCCTCCTCAAGTATAAATAACCCCTCTCCATACCCTTTGGAAAACCACTACTCTCATACTTTACTAATCCTAATATCTACCAAAATTCTCCCTATAAATCCTCTTATAATACTTAGGGACGTTCTAGAGCTCTCCAACTCTAATCACTAAAGGAGTTATAGTTTTGTGCAAGAGGAGCTACACCGAGGAGAGAGTAAGACTCTATTAAATCTTTTCTCTTTTATTCATTTTTTCCTTTTACCCTATCCCTTTCAAAAACTTATTCTAAAAAATTGGTTATGCAGTAAGTTAAAAATAAATTAATGATTTTACACTACTTTAATTATCATATTAATGAAAAATATAAATGTCATACATCCCTTTCCCACACTATCGACAACGTCCCGTTAAAGGTCGATTAACCATCTACGAAGATGTTGTCATGATAATTATTATAAACACCATCATGTATGGACAATATAAATTATATAAAATATATTAATATCAAATTATATGTATTCTATGCTTATGGAACTAACTATACTAATTTATAAATTACATTTAATAAAAAGTGAAATCGTCGCAAGATGGGAACTTTTTAAGTAAAATATGATATCAAAATGCTTCATTTTCATCAATGAAAATTATGAAATAAAATAAAATGAATATATTTGATCAATATTTTTATAAAATAAATATAATTTACTTTTATATCACTGTTTTAATAAACATAAATTTATTATTCAGAAGGCGTAGAAGAGACGAAATTAAGCGGAAATTAAGGTAAGGGATCCTCCCCATTTCACTCTTAATAAAGATTGTCCTCTATGATGTACCTTTTTATGTGTAATACCAAATGATGGGGTATAATTTCAAACCTCCCCAATACTTACCTCTTGATTTATAAGTGTTGATAAACCTCTTTTATCTCTCATCAATCCCTTTTAGGTACACCTGATACCATGCCGATAATTCGTAATGAATTCTACTCAAACCTCCTTTATTCCTTCAGGTTGCTCTATCTTTCTTTTTACCCAAATAGATTTGCCATTTATTTTTATTTAAAACTTATAAATTTTTTTTATATGCTCCAAACTCATGTTTCAAGATTGATCCCTCATTCTATTTCAGGGATATACATTCTTTTAAGTGATTCACTCCTCAATACTTCCCAATAAGAAAACTTGTTTTAAGGGAACTTCCTGAATTCTTACCCAATTTCAAGTGCACTATATCCTATATTTTAAGTCACCGTAGTCTTTATAAAATTATTATTTTTATTATGAAAACATTCTTGGTTCAATTTTGGTTTTATATAAAATATTTTTCCCTTTTCTATTTTAAAATCTCTATAGTATTTTCTTTAAAACCACACGAAAATGTTTTAATGCTAAAATTTCTCAAATACATTTATTACATGTTTTAACTTCTATTTGACATAAATTATCATGATATATGTATATTTTACCTTATTAAAATCCATGTTTTTTTCTAATTACTATCTTTTATGTACACTTTCATGATACGCCCATTGGTTATGCTTTTTGTCAGGATTGTGGTACCCAATTCTTTCCTTGGGTAACCCCTTTGTTTATGTAAGATTGATTATGTATGATTATTTATATGGAAAACATGTTCATGAAAATAAATATGGGTTCACCCAGATATCACTCCAATGCATTGGGTAAATTTAATTCTCATGAGATGATATATCCAACGGTCTTGGTGGTTAGCCATGGCTTGTGCTGCTATAGGAAACGTGATTGGTGGTTAGCCTTGACCCATACTACTATGGGAAAAGAGATTGGTAGTTATCCTTGACTCATACTAAGGACATGTTTTATGTTTATGTCACATTTATATGATTCCATGTTTATATTATCTCGTGTTTATATGATATGATTTCATATGTTCCATGCTTTTGGCATCTCTATGACAAGCCTCCTAACTCATGTGCTTAAGCTTCTTTCTTACGTTCATTCCCTTACTAATTTTTTTAGATAATCCCTTTATTCATCTTATCCCCAGGTTATCCTATGAAGATGTAAGGGAACAAAGGAAGTTAGGAGCTTTATATGAAGATTAAATAAAGAAGTTTTTTTAATCCCATGTTTATGTATTATGTACCCAGTATTCCAAGACACTAGACTTAATGATACTTGGCCTGTAATATTATGTATAATTATGCTTAAAATCATGTAATTTTATATGTAAAGGGATAGGGTCACTATAGTTGCTATCAAATCATGGTCTAGTAATTTTTGGAGATTAGGAATAGATAACCTTAGTGAGAACCATAAGGATGAGACTAAGTATAAGAAAACATCCCTAAATTTTGATGACTATTGAGTAAGTGGTTTATCAAGATAATACATATCTGTATAGATATGTAAAGGTAGAATAAGATCTATCATAGATTTATATTGGGGTAAAACATGAAAACACTGCTTTGAGCTTGACTCGAACAGGAACTGGTGCACGACAGTGGGCCTTTCTGCACTCTTGGTTATGACACTCCCAGGGGTATGATTTGGTGAATTCATGAGCATAGTACAAACCATTATTAAGGGAAAAAATCTCATAAGAATATAAGTTATGAAATATATCAAGGATAACATAGATTTAAACATAGGGAATCACAAGTTAAGATATACTTCTCCTTTACAAGTTTATCCTCTTATGTTCAAAGTTTCCTTTTTTATACTCAATAGATAGGTATTCAATCCCTCTAATTGTACATTAATTTTCTTATTTAATGGAAGGAAATAGAAGAACACATTATAAAAACTAACGTTATAGGCAATATGAATATTTTCTTAATGATATGACTGATATGATAAGGATGGGGGCTCAAAACTTTATGAAAGTACTTTCTCAGCTGGCTCATGTTATGAATAATTACTTTAACCACATAGGATTCCCTCCTCCTCCAAGGAAAGAGAAATTTGTCATATAATCTTTCATAGATAAAAGTCCTCCCATGTTTAGTGGATCTTCTAATCCCCTCCTTATGGAACAGTGAATTAACTGCATTGAAAAGATATTCTTCATCCTCCAGTTCTCAGAAGAAGAGAAAGTTGTATCGGCGGTCTATCATTTTGATGGGGAAGCTGATCAGTGGTGGAAACTGATCAAGAATACAAAGCCCCGGGTGGAAATTGATTCTATGGGTTGGGATGGATTCAATAGGATGTTTTTCAATAAATATTTTCCTCAAATCCTCCATCTCAAAATGGAAAGGGAGTTCCTTGAACTCAAGCAGAAGGAAGATGAGTCCATCGGGGAATTTGAAGAAAACTTTACGAGGCTTGCAAGGTATGCCTTTGGACTTGTCATGAACACTGAAAGTAAGGTGGATCGCTTCTTCAGCAGACTAAATCCAAGTCTAAAAAAATTGTTGGTGATTTGAGACTTTAATAGTTATGAGGATATTTTCCATTGTTCCCTTAAGGTTGAAATGGATCTTGGAGACTCTTAGTGGTCTCATGGGCCTGGTGAAAAGAAGCGGAAAATGGTGAACAACATGGGTGGTTCAGCAAAAAAATCCCATGATGGAAAGAAGCCCGAATATCCCACTTGTAAAATTTGTGGGAATAAGCATCCTAGGAACTGTTTAAAGGGAACGAATAATTTCTTAAAATGTTGAAATTTTGGTCATCTAGCCAATAACTTCCAAAGGGATATGAAAAATCCCATTAATATTAAATAATAAAGGAAGGTTCATGTTAACTCTCATCCAATGGTGTAGTGTTACAACTGAAAGGAGCATGGGCATTATGCAAAAAACTTTCCTAAGGCAAGGGTTGGTAGAGGAAATCAACAACAACCTCCAAGGAAACAAGGAAGGGCTTATGCTAACAATACTGTTGTGGTGGATCCAAATAATGATGTGGTGATAAGTACACTAGTTATTCATTCAAGAATAGTGAACATACTATTTGATTATGGTTCTATGAATTCTTTCATGTCTTTCAAGTTTAGTAGAACTATTAAAACATGACCTCAAAATTTGGAGGACAAGTTATCTGTGAGAACAATGAATGAGGAAATTATTGAATCCATGGTTTATAATTTCTCCCTGGTTAATGTTTGCAGACTAAACCTATAAGAAAATATTTTCATACTTACTTTATTGGATTTTGATGCTATCCTGGGCATTGATTGGCTATATTTATACAAAGACAGCATCAACTTTTGGGAAAGGGAGGTCACTCTTCACTTCCCGAAGCATCCTCCGATTATTTACAAATGTAAGGAGGAAGATGAATCTCCTTTGGAATCGTTGTCTTAAGTGTGGATATTAATACCTTATGAGAAATCATTTATAGCTCAAATAATTGAGATAAAGGAGAGAATATTTCTTGAAGACATTCCCATCAGGAGGGAATATAGTGATGTATTTCCTGAAGAGTTACCCGGACTTCCCCTAGATCCTGAGTTATATTTCTCAATAGAACTCATACCCATAGCTACTCCTATCTCAAAGTGTCCCTGTAGGATGGCTCCTATAAAACTAGAGGAGTAAAAGAAGTGGATATAAGATCATTTGAACAAAGGTCTCATATGCCCTATTGCATCACTTGGGGTGCGTCAGTGCTCTTTATGAATAATGAGGATGGAACAATGTGGATGTGTATCGATTATCGAGAATATAACAACATCGTTATAAAGAAAATGTATCCTCTTCTAGGGATTGATGACTTTTTAGATCAGTTAGGAGGATATCAATACTTCCCAAAGGTGTATCTTCATTCTGGATATCATCAACTAAAGCTGAATAAAGAAGATATCCAGAACACTTCCTTCCGTACAAGGTATGCTAACTATGAGTTTATATTGATGCCCTTAGGACTTATTAATTACCCTGAAATCTTTAGGTATTTGATGAATAGAGTCTTCAAAAATTACCTTGAAAAAATTTTGGTGCTTTTTATTGATGATATTATCATATACTTCAAAAGAAAGGAGGAACATGAAGAACATCTAAGACTTGTGATGGCGACTTTGAGAAAGGAGAAGTTGTATGCCAAGTTCAGCAAGTGTGACTTTTGGATTAATCAAGTCGTGTTATTGGGACATGTGATCACAAGTGAGGAAATTTCTATGGACCCTTCAAAAACAAAGGTGATTAAGGAATGGCCTAGGCACTCTAGTGTCACAGAAATCCATAGTTTTCTTGGATTAGTTGGGTACTACTGACATTTTGTGAGAAATTTCTCATGATTTTAAATCCCCATAACTAAGTTAACAAGGAAAGGGTTAAAGTATTTCTAAAAAATAATGTGAGGGAATATTTAAGGAGCTAAAGAGAAGGTTGATCACTGCAGTTGTAGTCACACTACCGAAAAGTGGAGAAAGTTTTGTGATATATAGCGTTGCTTAAAAGAAAATATTGGGTTGAGTACTCATGAAAAATAATAATGTGATATCATACACATCATGAGAGTGGAAGATCCATGAGAAGAACTACCCGACGCATGATCTAGAGCTGACAGCCATGATTTTTTCCTTGAAAATATGGTGGCACAACCTTTATGGTGAGAAGTGTGAAATATACACCAACCAAAAGAGTTTAAAGTATATATTAACACAAAAGGAGATAAACATGATTAAAAGGAGATGGTTAGAGATAATAAAGGATTACGATTTATCTATTCACTGTTATCCTGGAAAGGAAAACAAGGTAGCTTATACTCTATGCAGAAAAGAACCTGCTACTCAATCCATGTTAGGGATTGAGAAATACCCTATCTTCTTGGAAATGCAGATGATAGATTTGTAAATCATAAGGGTAGGGGATACATTCTAACTTTCCCAAATTATTGTGAAACCATATATCAAAGATAAGATTAAGGAAGCACAAAGGGATGATCTAGAGTTACAAAAGAAGGAAAATGTAGTAAAGGAAGGGAAGGTGCATGAGTTCCACATCGACTATGATGGTGTGATTCAGATTGGAATGCGACTTTGTTTTCCTTCATCACCAGGGATAAAGAAGTAGCTATTGGATAATTCACATAGCTCAACATTATCTATCCATACTGGTAGTACCAAGATGTACCATGATCTCTGAGAACACTTCTGGTGGGATAACATGAAGAAGGAGATTGTGAAACATATATCAAGGTGCTTGGTATGTCGTCAATTTAAAGTATAGTGAAAAAAGTCCAAAGGGATGATGAATTCATTGCCTATACCCATGTATAAAAGGGAGAATGTCACTATGGACTTTTTCATGGGTCTTTCGAATAAATACAAGGGAAATAATGCAATATGGGTTGTGGTTTACTGACTCACCAAGACTTCCCATTTTATGATTATTTGGGAAGATCTCTTGCTTGAACAACTTGCAAAGATATATGTGAAGGAAGTGATGATACTGCATGGTGTTCCACTCTCAATTGTCTCTGATCATGATCCAAGGTTCACATCTAAATTCTAGAGGAGTATTCAACATTCTTTGAGTACTGAATTAAATTTCAGCATGGCCTATCACCCCCAAACTGATGGCCAATATGAAAGGAATATTCAGACACAAGAAGACATGCTAAGAGCCTACTCTTTAGAATTCAAAGGTTGATGGTATCAACATCTCTCATTGGTTGAGTTCTCATACAACAATAGATCCCACTTGAGTATTCAAATGGCTCCATATGAAGCTTTGTATGGAAAGTGATGTTGAACTCCAACCAATTGGGATGAAGTTAGATAAAGAAATCTACTTGGATTTGATCTTGTGAAAAAGATGATAGAGAATGTTCAAGTCATCCAGAAACTTATCAAAGTTGCACAGATTCGGCAAAAGAGCTACACTGACAACCATTAAAGGGACTTGGAGTTTGATGTTGGAGACAAAGTCTTCCTTTTAATATCACCATGGAAGAGAGTAATGTGGTTTGGAAATAAATGGAAGCTAATCCCAAGGTACATTATCCCCTTTGAGATCCTTGACCGCATAGGAGTCGTGGACTATCGGCATGCACTTCCACCAAATATGGATCAAGTTCATGATGTGTTTCACATATCACTCCTAAGGAAATACATACCAGATCCCTCACATGTATTAAAATTGGAGGTGGTATAGCTAGAAGATGATCTCTCCTATGAGGAACAGCCAGTAAAGATTCTGGAATTAAGAGATAAGGTTCTACGCAACAAGTAAACCCACCTTGTCAAAGTATTGTGGAGGAACCATAAGTTTAATGAACCAACTTGGGAACCGGAGGAGGCAGTGAAGGAGAAGTACCCTCACCTGTTTTTGTAAAATGAAATTTTGAGGGAGAAATTTTATAAGGGGAAATAATGTAACGACACAAAGTTTTATCAATGGAATTCACTTCTTATAATTGTGCCTTATAGTATTAGGAAGAACAATGACATATCATGATACTAAATACTATTTGACCGTTAAACATAATTTTTCCACTTCTATATTTTGAATTTCAAAAATCTGACATACACGGTTGCGATTAGTAAGTTATTTTGGAGTCGGATAGGAAAAACTTAATTTTTGGTGAATAGTAACTTACCCTTATGAATATTAACCTACCCTTATGAATATTAATACGACCCTTATGAATATTAAATCATCTAAAATAATAATAACCTTAACCATGAATGATTAAATAAAATTTAGGAATCTTATAAGTGGCAATTTGACTGTAGTAAAAGTATTGGTATTTTTGTAAGTCATAAATAATTAATTATAATTAATTATTTTATAAGAAAATTTATTTTCCTAAAATATGTTCATAAATTAAAATTTATATGTCTTCTATTGTGAAGATAATTTTATAATACCTTATGTAATTTTTGAAAGCATTTTAAAGTCAGTTTTAATTTAAAAAAAACTGTATTTTTCAAGTAAATTATGATTTTAATTAAAAATTAAATTAATCATATTTAAAAAATTATTTTGAAAAATGGACTTCATTTTTGGATTCTAAACATTGAAAAATGGTTAGGGTGAATTTTTGGTATTTTTCTGAAATACTTTAATTTTGGGTGAATAGTAAAAATACAGTTTTCCACATAACAGGTATATCCTAAATTGCATCATTCATGATGTAATGATGACATAGACTTTATAGAACATTATATTCGGCCATGTTATATTTAATTTCATAAATAGTTCCTTAAAATACAATAAACTCAATTTCCAAACCTAAAAAAGAACTTTCCAAAACCTAAAGTCAAAAAGTGATTCCTTAAAAAACATTTTCTCTTTCTTTTCACTTTCCTTTTAATAAATTAATAAATTCGAATTATAAAGATGATTTAAAGTCTAAAAATAATTATATTATATTAATATATGATTTATTTTGTCAAAAAAACTACTATTACATGTCTAACATTTGATATATTATTTTATTTAATATTTTATTCTAAAAACACCCCCCCTCCTAAAGTATAAATAACCCCTCTCCCTCCCCTTTGGAAAAAACACTCCTCTCATCCTTTACTAAGCCTAATATCTACCCAAATTCTCCCTATAAATCCTCTTAAAATACTTAGGGACGTTCTAGAGCACTCCAATTCCAATCACCAAGGGAGTTATAGTTTCATGCAAGATGAGCTACACCGAGAAGAGAGTAAGACTCTATTAAATCTTCTCTCTTATATTCCTTTTTTTCTTTTACCCAATCCCTTTCAAAACCTTATTCTAAAAAATTGATTATGCAGTAAGTTAAAATTATATTAATGATTTTAACCTACTGTAATTATCATATTAATGAAAAATATAAATGTCATACTTCCCTTTCTCACACTATCGACAACGTCCTATTAAAGGTTGATTAACCATCTACTGAAACATTGCCAAGATAATTATTATAAAAACCTTCATGTATGGAAAATATAAATTATATGAAATATATTAATATCAAATTACATTTATTATATTCTTCTGAAACTAATTATACTAATTTATAAATTACATTTAATAAAAAGTGAAATCGTCGCGAGATGGGAAATTTTTAAGTAAAATATGATATCAAAGCACTTCATTTTCATCAATGAAATTATGAAATAAAATCCAATTAATATAATTGATTAATATTTTTATAAAATGACTATAATTCACTTTTATATCATTATTTTAATAAACATAAATTTATTATTTAGGAGACGCATAAGAGACGAAATTAAACAGAAATTAAGGTAAGGGGTCTTCCACATTTAACTCTTAATCAAGATTGTCCTCTATGATATGACTTTTTATGTGTAATCCCAAATGATGGGGTATAATTTTTCACCTCCCCCATACTTCCCTATTTATTTATAAGAGTTTAGAAACCCCTTTTATCTCTTATCAATCCCTTTTAGGTACACTTGATACCATGCCGATAATCCGTATTGAATTCTACTCGAACCTCCTTTATTCCTTCGGGTTTCTCTATCTTTATTTTTAACCAAATGGATTTGTCTTTTATTTTTATGTAAAACTTTTAAATTATATTTATATTTTGAAAAATCATGTTTCAAGATCCATCCCTCATTCTCTTTTGGGGATATACATGCTTTTAAGTGATTCACTCCTCAATACTTCCCAATAAGAAAACTTTTTTAAGGGAACTTCTCAAATTCTTACCTGATTTTAAGTGAACTATATCCTATATTTTAAGCCACCATTGTCTTTATAAAATAATTATTTTTTTTATGAAAACCCTCTTGGTTCACTTCTGGTTTTATATAAAATATTTTTCCCTTTTCTATTTTAAAAACTCTATAGTATTTTCCTTAAAACCGCACGAAAATGTTTTAATGCTAAAATTTCTAAAATACATTTTTTACATGTTGTCACTTAGGTTTAACATAACTTATCAAGATATATGAATATTTTAACTGATGAACTTACATGTATTTTTATAATTCCTTTCTTTCATGTACACTTTTATGATACGCCCATTGGTTATGCTTTATGTCATGATTGTGGTACCCAATTCTTTCCATGGGTAACTCCTTTTTTATGTAAGATTGATTATGTATGATTCTTTATGTGTAAAAAATGTTCATGAAAAGTAATATGGGTGAGCCCAGATAGCGATCCAATTCATTGGTTAAATTTAAGTCTCGTGAGATGTTATGTGCAATGGTCTTTGCGGTTATCCTTGGCTTGTACTGTTATGGGAAACGGGATTGGTAGTTAGCCTTGACCCGTACTACTATGGGAAACGAGATTGGCAGTTAGACTTGACTCGTACTAAGTACATGTTTTATGTTTCTACCAAATTTATATGATTCCATTTTTATATGATCACATGTTTATATGTTGTGATTTCATATGTTCCATGCTTTTGGTATCTCTATGTCATCCCTCCTAACTCATGTGCTTAAGATTATTTCTTATGTTCATTCCCTTACTGGGCTTTTTAGCTCATCCCTTTCTTCATGTTATCCCCAGGTTATCCTATTCATATGTAAGGGATCAAAGTAAGTTAGGATCTCTATATTAATATTAAATAAAGAAGTTTTTTTTTAATCCCATGTTTATGTATTATGTACCTAGTCTTCCAAGACACTAGACTTAACGATCCTTGGCATATACTCTGATGTATAATTATGCTTAAAATCATGTAATGTTATATGTAAAAGGATAGGGTCTCTATATTTATTTTCTTTATCATAATGATCATACTTTATCAAGATTTGTTAATTTTTTTAATCTAGTTCAAAATGAAAATGGTTGCATAATTGTTTCTATTTTTAGTGAAAAGGGAGGTGAATTTCATAATTTAGATTTTGAAAATTTTTGTGAAAAAAATGGTCATTATCATAACTTTTCTTCTCCTATAACACCACAATAAAATGGTGTTCTAAAGTGGAAAAATAAAAGTTTTATTGAAATTTTTATAACTATATTAAGTGAATATGATTTTCCTAGATATTTTTTGTATGAGGTAATTTTTATTCTTGTTATATTTCAAATATAATTCTTATTAGACCATTTTTGAAGAAAAATAATTATGAACCGGTTAAAGGTAAAAGATCTAAAGTGGGTTATTTTATATTTTTTTGTTGTAAAGTTTTTATTTTAAATTCAAAGGATAAGTTAGATAAATTTTAAGCTAAAAGTGATGAAATTGTGTTTATTGGTTATTCAAATAATATTAAAGATTATAGATTTTATAATAAAATAACTATAGTTATTGAAGAATCTATTCATATTATGTTTGATGAAAATAATGTAAAATTAAATTCTTATTATAATGTTTTTTATGATGATTTTATAGATTTTAATTTTGGTGAATAAAAAATCAAGATATGGATAAATCAATTAAGGTGGAGCATACTCCTTCTTGACATGATCTTAGATCTTAGAGGATTCATAAAGATCATATCATTAACAGTGTAATTGGTAATATTGATTCTCATTTTAAAACTAGAAATTATGATTTAATTTTGTTTTCAAATTCTAATTTTATTTTTAATTATTTTCTTAATAATGTTTTTTGATGGTTTAAATTATGCTAATTGGATTATTTCTATACAATATGAGATTAATTAGTTTGTTAGAAATAATTTTTAGTCTTTATTTTAATTTCTTATGGATAAGCAGGTAATTAAAACTAAATGGATCTTTAGAAAATCAATCTCGATGAATCTGGATATATTATAAAAAATAAATCCATAATTTTTTCCTAAGGATACTCTCAATAATAAGTTATATAATTTTTAGGTTCTTTTGTGCATGTTCCCAGGTTAAATGCTATTATAATCTTGTTAGATTTTTCTGATTTTTAAGGAATTAAATTAATTCAAATGGATTTTAAAACTGCTTTCTTAAATGGTTTTATAACTAAATAAGTTAATATTTCTCAACCCTCTGGTTTTAAAAATGAAAAATTTCCTAATCATGTTTTTTAAATTATCAAAATCATTGTATGGTCTCAAACAATAACCTATGGATTAGTATGAAAGGACTTATTTATTTCTATTGAATAATGGTTTAAAAAAAGGTAAATTTGATCCTAATATTTTTACTAAAATAATTTCTAATGATATTCTAATTGTGAAAATTTATGTTGATGATATAGTTTTTTGTTATTCTAATGAATTGATTTGTAATGATTTTCTAATTTGATGTCATATGAGTTTGACATGATCTTAATGGAAGAATTAAAGTTATTTATTAGACTTAAAATTTATCAAAGGAAAGATGGAATCTTTATTAATCAATCCAAGTATGCTAAATAATTGGTTAAAAGTTTTGGTGTCAATTATTGTAAATCTATTAAAAATATTATTGGTAGTAGTTAAAAATTAGATATTGATGCATCAGATAAATACATTAATATTAATGTTTATAGAGGTGTGATGGGTAGATTTATTTATTTAACTGCATCTAGAATCAATATCATGTTTAGTATTTTTTTATGTGTAAGATTTCAAGATGAACCTAAATAGAGTCATATTAAATATTTCAAAAGAATAATTAGATGTTTTAAATTAACTATTAAAAATGTTTTGTTTAATTTGAAATATAATTGTTTTGATTTAATATCCTATTATAACTCTGATTTGGGTGGCTATAAAACTGACATAAAAATCACATTAGGTATTTTTCATTTTCTTGGAAAAAATTTAATTTCTTGGTCTTCAAATAAGAATTTTTTCGTTGCTCTATCTGCTACAGAAGTTGAGCATATCTTTATTGCTAGTTGTTCTGTTCAAATTTTATAGATTTAGAAAACTTTATGTGATTTTTGTATTTATCTTGATAAATTTACTATTTATTATGATAATACATCTGTAAATTATATTTCTAATAATTTTTTACAACATTATTTAACAAATAATATTGATGTTAGATTTCATTTTATTATAGATCATGTGAATAAGGGAAATATTATTTTAGAGTTTATCCCAAATGAAAATCAAATTGTAGATATCTTCACTAATCCTTTATACTTTTATCAGTTTTAAAAACTTAAATTTGAGCATGGAATTTTTTAATATTAATAGTTTTATGTTTTCATGTGTTTAGGTGGATTTTGAGTACATTTATATAATGAAATATTTAGATTTACATGAAATTTGTAAAATATGGAATATGTTTTTCATATTACTATTGTTAATTTCTATACATATTTATTTGTAATATAACTATTTTAAAACCTATCATTAATAATATATAATTTTAACTTACTATTTAAACATTTAGTTTTCATAAAATATCATTTTTTGAAATATTTTCTATTTTTTTTCTCAAACAATCTTTGAAAAATTCTGCTCGTTGCATTTACTTATAAGTTTTAACAGTGGATGTATTTATAATGGCTCATTGCTATATGTTTTTAAAAAAGGGAATTATAGAAGATCCTTGTAATTTGTTTTTGACATATTAAAGTTTAATAATTTTCTATATATTTTTTACAGAGATAATATTTTGTATTAAAACCTTATCATTTTTATTATTTCAAAAATGGGGAGATGTTTTTGAAATTATACTTTTATAATTATCAAAAAGGGGTAGAATATTGAGTGGCTCCTTGAACCAATTTTTTTTTTATAATTAAAAAATATGATGTTTTTTATTTCTTTTTAATGTATTAATATTTTGAATTTTGTATTAATTAATGTATTCATAATCTTGATCATATCATTTTATTCATTTATTAAAATATATTTATATTTCATGTTTTGATTTTTCATAACATGTTCTACAAGTTTTATTTTGAGTTAATAGGATAAATAAGTAATTTGGGACCTTAAAATATCATTTAGGTATGTTTTTTACTATTCCCATATGGAAAAATCAATATTCACTACACAACCAAATGCTTAACCAAGTAGCTAATTTGAAATTCAAGTAGCTGATTAGAAATCCATGTAGCCAATTTTCCAGTATCAGTTACCTTCTATATTTTGACCATATCTTGATATAAATATATCTAAATTGAGTTATTATTTTTTTGGAAATATAATATGAATATATAAATTTAATTAAAATACATCAACTTATGAATCGATTGATATCATGTCTGAAATTAGTTTTGAATTCACTGTATATTTTGACTATGATTTTTGCTATTTTTCAGAACAATTTTGTGATTGTTTTTTTTATGATAACTTGAGTTATTGAAATAAGATTAATTTAGTTCTTAATTATTTAGAAATATAATGAAATTTTCTAAATATAAGTTTAAAGGACTCAAAGATTATTATGCCTTTAACAAGGTCTATTTTAGGTTTGAAAATTGAAAATAAAATCTGTTTTCAGTTTTTTGGAATTTCCATATCTAAATTTCCAACATGATAAATTCAGATATGTGATCACCTTATGTATTAAATCACCCATGTTATGAATTTTATTATTTGAATCACTTACATGAATCCATTACATCAATTCACCAATATGTTCAATTCACCTACATTTGGCTACTTAGTTCAGTGAAATCCTATAGGAAATTATGCTAGTTTTACGTGTTGTTCCATATATCGATTTTCTGTAAGTTTATTTATTTTTTTATAGTGTTATAATGACTTTATAAATTCATATTAATTATTTATAACCTATGATAAGTTTTTACCATTGTTTTAAACACGTTTTTAAGAATATCAAAAGTGTGTTTTATTTTCATGCATGAAACTTTTAGCTTGAAACTCAAAAATTATTTTTAATTATTCTATGTTATTTTATTTGATTTTATTGTTTAAAAATTAATATTAGATGATATTAAACTCATAAAAACTTTTTTTAATATATTTAATGTTGTTTTATTAGTTTTTTATATTCTCTGCATATTTACTACTCATTTTAAATGATATTTTTTTTTGAATTTCATATTTCAAATTCAAACATGTGATTTTCATGGGATTCGAAATTGACCTATTATTCAAGAGACTGTTTAAATTATTTAATTAATTACTTCAAAAAAATTTGAATCATTATGTATTGTTTTTAATAATACATTTTACTTAATATATTATTATGCAATGATAATATTATTATCTCTTTATCTCTCTTTATGATAATCCATTATTATTCTTTTTGAATTTTAAATTTTCTAACAATAGCTTAGTTGTGTTAAGTTTATTTTTTTTAAAAGGGAATAAATATTTTATACTATTTTTATCTTCACAATTGAAATAATTCTGATATGATACTTTTTGACGAGATATTTCATAATTTTTAAGTGATATAGTGCAAAGAGTTTGGTAGTGTTGATACCATTATTTGAAGTACATTCTTCTTATACTAAAATTTTCTCACTACTATTAGACGATATCTTAAGGGATAAAAAAATCTATTCCTACTACTTCCATGATGAGACATCCTAATACATTACTTAAGAACAAGTACATGTGCTTTATTTTTCTATATTCTTCATCCTAGTTTCTTGTGTCTGTACTTATTCCCATCTTTCATGTACCCTCATTTTTCTATTTATGCTTTTACAAAAATAGAAATTCTTTTTCTCTATCATCATATTGTGACTCCCAGATTCTAAAGTCGGGACTATTCAGGTTTTGAGTCCCATGGTATAAATTTAGCGTTGTATTTGGGTTATGACTCCCCATACAAAAGTTAGTGTTAGTGTGGTTATCCCTCAAATTCGTAGAAAAGTATTATGTAATCTGGTTATAATTCCCCTTTAAAAATAAAATTAGTACACAATATATCTCTCATCGAGTAGAGAGGTATAAGAGTAGACTATGTCCAATTTGGACCTAATTGCTATAAAAACAACCTTATGTTGTTTATTTTATTCCACTAATAATTAACTTTATTAACTAACTTTAATAATTAATTTTGATTAAAAATTTAATTTAGTTTATTTACCCCCCTCTAAAAAATCTATCACCTTTTTATCAAACCTAATAGGTTCCGGAATCAAGGGAGTAGTTGAGATTTACTATGACAATAATGGGACTATTTCTCATACCATTGAACCCCAGTGTCAGAAAATAATAAACACATACTTCATAAATACCATATTATATGAGTGATCATTAAGAGGAGTGATGTTAGGATCTATTGGGTAGCAATAGAGGAAAATATAGCAGATTTATTAAAGATTCCATTATTTTAGTAGAATCATAAGGGTTGTATTGAATCTATTGGTATAAAATACATAAGAGATTTATGTAATGGTTGTAAATATATAATGAATTTAATAAAAGGAAATCTTATTTTATCATTCATTCATGTGTGTTATAATTTACTTGACATGAATAATGGAATGATAATATCCCCTAAAATTATAACTTTGAGTTATCCCTAATTCATGATCATCATGAATTATTATGGGTTATAATGATATGTTATGATTAGTAGGTGTAGTGAGCTCATTAGATAATAAGTGGAGACTTATTATTTGGATGGTCTCACCAAATTATATCCCTTGGAATATTATGAATTTATTGATATACTTAGAGTTGTATTCTTATTATCAGTCCTTTTTTACCTATGGTTGGAGAGATACTTTGCATGAAAACCTCCATAATTTGATACCTTTCTTATGTAAGACTTAAAGATAATCTATTAAGGTATTTTTTTGGTATATTTATGATCATGTCATCAGTTAGAACTCAACCAATATGGGATTTTTTCACTCATATGATGAGTAAAGACATTTGTACCTTGATTTAATTAGACTAAGAAAAATTATGTCAATGCTTAGTTGAATCACAAATGATGTGTTCTGATACATGGATTAGGGATATGTGATGCTCTCATCCCCTTGATGAATGAAATGTTATGTTTTCATCAAACAGGTTAGTCTTTTTTAGAGAATAAAAAACATTTGAGATGGCCTATACTATATTAACATTATTCCATGCCTAGTGGTCACTCAATGTCCTAAAAAAGGATTATATAAGTATACATGTGATTTATATGATACATATTGTTGTACACATGTTCATATGAATATATGAGTATGTTTAATTGAGATCACAACAAACCCCTAAGTATCTTGAGTAGTAGGGATGCTTTTATGTAGTCCTCATAACACTTACATCTATAAAATCAAAAAAATTATATTTGTTTTCAATGATACTACATCATACAAGGTCACACAGTTAGGCATTTGGATAATGATTACATTTTGGAAAAATGGTTTTTTCAAAAAATGAATAGAGTTTGATAAATAATATCCAAAAGTATTTTAGATGTATTCACAAAGAGTTTCTAAGTTTTGAATTATGTACTTATAGGATTTTTTACAAGTTAGGAATTTTTTGAAATTGAAAAAACCTAGGATATCATCTTTCAAAATATCTAAATCATAAGGTGGAAATATGTGATTACATATTCATATTTCATATCCTACAATACACAGTAATCATCTAGTATGATGGAATTCAATATAATATATTGCATGAATTCATTTTATATCTCTTCATGTATGGTTTCTTTGGTTATAAATCTATGTGATTGATTATGATTACTAAGTACACTCATTTAAGGGTTTAATGAATGTTAAACACCAATGGGTAGTAACACCATGAGGTGGATATCATTCCTCAACTCTCTTTATTTAATTAAGAGAGTCTATAGAAGGGATATAATCATTAATGTAAGTATGAATTGATGCATGAAATATTTACCATGACTTTATTTAACTCAAACCTCCATTAATCATCATAAGAAAGTGTTAATATGAATTTTAAAGGTTCATATTCCTCTCGAGATGATTGAGGATCCACTGGATGATGTACCACCCTCATAAGTAATATGAATTCGTCCATTGGTTTATTTATCTCCATTATATGTCTAAGAGTAAATTATGGATTACATAGTATCAAAGGTATTCCTATTTTGTTCCTTATTTTTGGTATGTCATGTTTTCTGAAGATAGATTAAGGATATCATGGGTTTCTTATATTGTTTTTAATCATTATATGATCTCCTTAAACCCATTAAAACTCACTTTTAGGAGAGTACCTACCCCATGAATTCTATTATCACCATTATCGGACCCTTTCATTGGCCCCGTGAAGATAAAGAGATAAAATCACATGTATCATCTCACGTATTTCCACTTATGATAAAGAAAAGTGAACCATCATATTTCTTTCACAACTGAACATCATCACAAAGACTGATTGGAAAAATGATATCATAGTGTAATTGTTTTGATCATGTCATGATGGACTATCCTGAAGATGGTATCATGGCATGACACCTTTACCACCCATGATTCATACTATTTATATATCATCACATCATGAAACATTCTTCCATTATGTGGACACACAGTCATCACCCTGCCATCAAATCATGGAAAAATCAACCTTTTTGTGACCATACATAATATAAATTTATGACTATGATATAAGATATAATACATAGTCATTTTTTCCATTTGATACCATCACATCATGGCTCCCCTTCTTCACATTATGACCCTATCCCCCATCCATCCCTCACATAATGTTATCCCCCACCATAAAATGATCAGTAATTTCTCCTCATAGAACTACAAAACATAAATCCAATAAACTACCCTATATTTCATGACATGAAGACCAAGATGATACCAGAGATACATTCCATGGTAAACCCTTCATCATGACCCCCGTAATGATGAAGGATACACACCATGAAAAATACCTCATGGTGTGACTACATATTTGAGAATAGATTTTGTATTATTCCCTAAATATTCCTTTTGTCACCAATATAACATTTTATTGGCCATGAAATATTATCATATACCTCATCTATTTTTGTCTCACCTCCAGAGGTCAATTCTCGGGTGTGCCTCACCGGAAAACCAATTCAGAAGGGGTTTGTACTCTACCCTACAACCTTCATACATGATTTCCCTGATAATACTACATTGTTTCACCTTCCTGTGATCTAGAAATTTTATTCCTAGATTCCACATACCCCAAACAATTCTACCATACTCAGATCTATTGATCACAAGATCTAGACCTCAATCCATCATTAAACTACGTCTGATTTATCAAACCAACATTCATAATGATGGACAGTGGAGAAAATGTATATAATAGAGGGAAAATAATATTTAAATAATTGAGGATATATTAGATATTTTATGGAATGAATTTTTAGGCAACATTAAAACGATCTCAGATCCTCCATTGATGAAGAACAAATAGGGACGAGTCAAAACTGTAAATTTCAAGCCAAAAATAAAATAAAATAATTCACAGGTCCAATAATCATAGAAAACATTTAAGAATGTAAAATAATTTCTCTAAATTATAAATAATGGGTAGAATAAAAATAAAAAATCCCTACCATATTCCATAATTTTAGTTTCTTCAAGAATTCATAGATTCCATTGAGATATGCTCATTGATATTACTAATATGGTCATGATGTGAGACTGATCCTTTCCTTGAATCAAAGGATATTATTCCCTCTCTTGATAAATGGTTTATGTTCAGAAATAATATGGATAACCCTGTAGAGAATCCATAATGGGAGTTTTATTAGAGAATTTTTTGGGTTATTTCATCAAATCCTACATAAATTAATTATTCTTTAATAAATACCACTTGTGATAGACTATCCTGGGGGTCCTGAGTGAGAAATGAATTTACACCATCCTTATGATAGAAAACTCTTTCCAAATTAAAATGTAGTGTAATTTTCCTATATAATTCTCAATTTATGATGTATAATTTATTCATCAAAAATGCATGTGCATGGACTAAAAATAATATATTATTCTTAATATATTTTTTTTGAGCCTCCATAATACTCAAAACTACAAAAATGACTTAGTGACCAACCTAAAATATATTATATGAATATTCCAAGGGTTCAAAATGAAAAATATAGGGTTTCTATGATATTTCCATCCATTCTCAAGGGATAAATATTTATTTAATTAATAAATACAAAAAATACCTTAAAATTTGGCATGCTTATAAATTCACTAAGACTCATCTTGAGGGTAATCACTACACCCTGAAGTCAACAGAACCTGTCATTTTTTTTGAGGTCATCTATTAGGGTAAATTTATTGTGTTAACCTTATAGAGGTCCTAGAACTCATAAAACTCAAAATTTAGTTATCTATTGATCATGAAATACCTAGGTCACAACACCCACCTTGCCTTAAATCCTTTTTAACCCCAAAAATGAAATAATAGGAGCTTCTAAATAGGAACACTCACACTTCCTTGGTCTTTAGAGGCTCAACCCTAAGTGACATTGGTACACCACTAACCAGAAGAAAGTCTCCCTTTCCCATTAACAATAATATCAGTTCTATATTATCTCAAATAATTACCTAAATAGGAACATAATCCCACTATATGTGAATATTTCTAAGCTTTCATGCTCATAGGACACCCTTCTATTCAGGAAAAAATGAAATAATAAAACATTTACATAGTCCTAAGAATAGTTCATTTACAATGATATTTATAATGGGAGAACATCACTCCCTACATTTAAAGATAGTTATCAATGGTTTTCATATGAGAATAATCCATCTACATCACACTCCACCACTAGGTGATTTGTAAGATTTTACACCAACACTAGAAGAGTTTCAAGGTAGCCTGGTCCTCCAAACCTACATAAGTTTATTCATCATCTCATTCCCATGATTCATGATAACCAATTTCACTAGCTCATAGCAAAAAGACGACATGGTCCTTCATCTTTGAAAATATTTACAGGAATCCTCCATCTGAATCCCATCTCAAACATGTTCGCATCCAAAATCATAGATAGTATGGTTGTTTTTTCATCACTCTTTCATGAAATCTATCAATGAGCACATCCAAACCAACGCCATAACCCTAAAACTACTCAACATCACACCATTTCTCATCAGGGGGCCCAATATTCCATAATATAAAGTGGATGGTCCTAATCATTTAGATGAACCTTCTCTATTAAATCTCAACCCTAAGATAACAGCTGTCAAAATTCAAGAAACCATTATCCACAACACCTATAGAAAACCCCATCCTTCACTATATAAAAATGGTTTCCATGTAATGGGTACGGTCACAAATATTTGATGGACATACCACACTGAGGGTCATGCTTCACTAGGGTTGTATCCACTAAATATTTCCATCTCAATATTTAATAAAAACAAGAAGAGGATATTGGTATCCACCTAGGGAAGTGGTTGGTGTGATCCTTATCATTAGAAAAACCCCTTTAGGTTTATCACCTAATAATTCCTATTCACTCCAACTTCAAAAGAAGAATTCCACTTCAAGAAGATATAACCCATGCTATGAGAATTTACTAAACATATGTTGCTCTCACAAAAATAATAGGGAAATTATATAAACACCTATCAGGATATTCCATAAAATGATATAAGGACAGATTCAGTACATCATTTCACTAAGTAACATTTGAATACCATCTCTATAATGTAACATGATGTATACAATGATCTCTCATCAAGGTACCACCATGGGCCATCCCTTAGAAACATTTATGAATTCCTCTAAACCACATGTATTGAATTCTCATATATTCACCTAGCATATAAATCTATGCATACTGCCTGATGGGTAGATAACTACAAATCCTTGAGGGTGGGATGTGCTCATTTCACCAGAGGGGTTCCCACTCACTACTGAGGGGGTCCTTACCTAACTTACTCAAATGTGTATTACCATGCAATATCAACATTAGTAATTGATTCATAATGAGGTATATACCACTATACATCTTCTTTCTTATAAAATAATCTCAAGGAAAATATATGTTTTCACTAATAATAAAATCACATTACAAGAAGAGTGGGTGAAAGATAGTCTCCATCAGTGGAAACCCTCTAGATGATAAGGTTCTACTAATGGTTCCACTGGAATCTTCAACTCCTGAACATACAGTTCAGTATGAATAACTCACTCATGTTCCATCTAGTATGAGGCTCTTTAAAGAGTGGACACAAACCATACTCTGAACTACACCAATGGATGTCTTACCATGGACATTAATTATACCCATCTTACCACATCTATAACTATTATCACCACATGAATGAAAAAAAAACAAATGTGGTGATCATGGGAGTAGATCAATTCATCAGTTATCTCTGACTACTCATGCACCACTAGCACTTACACTGAAAAACCAATTGTTAAGAAACTAGGCCTATGATAGGGGGTATCTAATCTCAATTCTATATACCACATGTATTTATATCAATGGAATTACTCTAGATATCATTAGGAGAAACTCTAGCTTACTCCTAAAGCTAGGGTGAATCCCTGTCAAGATTACTCAATGGTTAATGCTCACTCAGGGGTCTCCAGAATAGGTGGTGTTTTGTGAAAACACAACCATGTCTCAATAAATATGCCTATATATTCTCTATATGAAATGTTTATTTTGAACAATTATAATATAAAACATGTTCAGGGAACACCTCATGAGGTCCAACGGCCTCATAACATACTCATACACAGTGATACTACCCTATGGAGGGCCCATTATCCTTAGATAAAACTCCATCATGAATAAGGGATCAAACTCTAACCATGGAAGAGAATTATCATCATGAGTTCAAGATAACCATAATATACTAATAGCTCACTATTCCATGTTGTGATCTCAATGCAATAATCATCATCTGGTAAGTGAGAGTACATAATAGATGGAAATTCAAGTCTCAAACTCCATCCAAGCCTCTGTTACATGAGGATCATACTCTCCTAAAAACTCATGAGTCCTCTATCATCGAAATGTGTGCAACACATCAAAGATATGGTGGTCTTTTCCAATTTAGCTAGAACTACCATCTGCTCTATAATAATTATATACTAATAATGATGGGGAGAAAAACTACCTTAGATCATAGGGTAAGTATATATTTCAAACAAGTATTCAAAATAATGCATCGTCACTCACTAAACGGTGGTGAGAGGCCCACCTATAAGGATGGGATCATCATGAACCTGCCTATATAAAAAATTTGTCCATGAGTGGGTTTCACCCTTTATTTTATAGGATGAAACCATAAGGGTTGGAGAATATTTGGATGAGATAAAATGGAATGTACATGAAAGATCATAATAGACAGCCATATGGTTTATGCACCAACTTTTTTTACCCTAAACTTATGTATTATAGATTTAGGTTAAATAAAAAGTTATTAAATTCTTTAGGAAAGAAAACATCATCAACCACACTTATATTGGTATCCTTGGTCTAATAACCAAAATCAAGACCCGTTTAACATTGTTTACATAATTTCCAAAACCAGCCCTCAAATGTATGGTAACTCTAAATAATTTCCCTAGGACTCAACCACTCGAATACCACTCTAACATGACCCAACCCACCAAGACCCTACCCAGGTTGGAAGTAAGCTGAGTGTGACACCCCAATCCCACTTTCAATAGGCTAGGGGATGGTGACTAGGCCTGAGTAGGCATATCACACGATATGGGAGGCCTTAGCATATATCAAACATGGATAGACACATATATCTAATGAATAAATAACTAAAAACACTAGGATCGTATATATATATATATATATATAACAAAACTATATGAAACACGTGCATGAGACATAAAATACAAGAATAATGCCACATGGGAAAATGAAAAACAAACTATACATATAAACAACCACTAAATTTGATAAACATTAGACTCTGGTAATCTTATCCTCACCATTTTTACTCTTAGATCAATATCTATCCACAACATTCACCACCACCATTACAAACCACCATTCTCAGCCATGTGTTTCCAAGAATCACTAGGTGCTAGCTTCGAAAAAGACACATCGACTCCATATCAAAAAATACCATATATAAACCCCATGTTTTTTTAAAAACACAAAATTTTTGGGAACAAAACCTATACATGTGTGCGTATAAACATACTCAGTATAATTCCCTAGAACTACAAGTGAAACATGAAACAATTAACCTCAATATCTTGAACAAAAAGGCACCTGGGAGTAAGACAAGGAAAGATCCAGATATTCCCAACCACTAGAATTATCAGGGATCCAAATAATCCTTATCCATCATATATCTAATCCTTGAAGGTTTCATCTCATTAGAAACCATGGATACTCTAAGTACCAAAAATACCACAAAGTTCGAAGTCAATAAACTAGTTCTATATCTCATTTCTAAGGAAACCAAGGGGTTCTTAAGAAATCACAAGTTTCAAAGTATAAAATATTCTCAACCACTCCTATAACACTCTGACCCTAGTTACCTAGAGTCAGTACATAATTACATAACATTGGAATGATACAAGGAATCATGTCCTGAAACACCGATCAGTTTAGTAGCCTTAGAAGTACTAGATACATTCATAAGTTTTACATTACATCATGAAATAAAAACATAAAAAACATTTTGTTCCCATTTACCACACTTATATCCTTATCCTATCCCTATAGGTCAACCATAAAATATTTCTTCACCTCCTTGAAAAAATAAAACATAGAAATAGGTTAGCTCAGATGCTTAGTAAGGATAACAATATAGTAGAAACTTTAATAAATAAGTATAAACATTTAAGGAAATGTATAAGACTAAAACAAAAGACTTTTAAACATAAACTTCCGCATAATATGGAAAAGATAAAATCAAATAATTCCATTTAATTATTCACATGGAAATTATACTAGTCGAATAATCACATGCAATATCAATAGCCACTTTCATAATGATGGAATGCATAATTCTAGACTTCATAACCACAGAGTCAAGGCCTTGTGCCAAGACTACAAATAAGACTTTGTTAAGGAATTATTCCAAAACACAAGTTTGTCTCATGAGACCTATTTATGCATCTAGGAGCTATATTAGGCTCCACCCGTCACTTACTAAGTCCGATGAATTCCTCATATAAAAAGGTTTAAACATAACATAAACATTCGTATTAAAACATGCATACGAAATGCCAATACTTTATCTATAAACCATGAATGGTGTAAAAATAACAAATCCATAGTAAAAAATATCACAAAACCTTCAATACAGTATGGAAGATTTTTATCATAATAAATAAACTTCAAACAAGCTTAAAATCCATCAAAGAATGTTGACATAGATGAAATCAAAACTTTTTGTAGAGAAATATCTATTTCTATTTTGAAATATTTTAAAAGAAATATAATTATAAAAGAAAAAAAATATTTTGAAAATATTTTTATAAGAATTTATGGGAATCTTCAATGATGTTATAACGGCAGAAAATATACACACCTGCCGTATAAGTTAAAAAAACATTCTTACCTTAATTTTGTCAAAAATGTCATAAAATACCTTGTTTGGAAAATGTCGGAAAGATTCATTTCAAACCATTTTATAAAAATTCAAATAAGGGTATAAATGAATTTAACCCATAGTCTAGTAAATATTAAAAAAAATTGGAATACATTTTTAAGAAACATGGATGTGGATGATAAAGAGGACCCAGTAGATACTTACGTAAAAACAACCTCGGATAATAAAGAGATTGTGAAATTAATCCTTACCTTGTACTTTTCTTTAGTAGATGGTATGTTAAACTCCTTTATAATAGTTAAAACATTGTTATTAAATTATAAAAGAATAATATACATAAATATGATATCATATATGATCTTATAATATTGCTTTGATAATAATATTTTAGTAGTATCATCGTTTTGGGTGTTAACAGATTGGTTTTCCTTTATATGCTCAATTATGTAAGACATATTTGTTATGGATAGGATTTATTTTATTCATATCCAGAATTATATTAAGTTCTTAAAAATTATTTTTAATCATAAAATGAAAATTATTCTTGAATGATTATGATGGAGTTTGAATCTCATCGCGTTCATGGAGATGGTAATCCGTACGTACGCACGAGCGATAATATCATTATATTGATGGTGAAATCCTATGTAATTAGATGTTATATTATATATAAAGAATCATTAACATGTTATATTTATTATTTACATAAGTTATACTCATTATTATACCCATAGAAATAATGAAGTGTTTGAATAACAAACTACACCACGACGTGGAGACGGTAAGCCGTACGTACGTAGGTATGGTGACTTTCTCATTCATATGATGTATAGAATAATTAATATGGTTGTACCATTTTTATAATAATATCACATTATATATAAGATATTGGAGTTATTATTTTATAATGGAAACAACAAAGAAAGAGGAAGTGGCAGAAGAAAATAACTTGAAAGAGGTGATGAAATATTTACCTCTTCTTTGGGTTCTTCCTTTTGATTTGATCAAAAGGGCTCATTAGGTTGGATTTCTAACCAAAGT
The DNA here is from genome assembly GCA_963277665.1 of Viscum album. NCBI lineage: Eukaryota > Viridiplantae > Streptophyta > Magnoliopsida > Santalales > Viscaceae > Viscum > Viscum album. The sequence continues at coordinate 1,784,945,420 of OY728151.1, read as the reverse complement.
AAGGACTCTAGGATGAAGGGAGGAAATTTGTTAGGATATTTGGTCAGGTTTGGGCCGATCCAAATGGCTTTGGAGGTGTGAAATTAAGAGAAGTGGAAGTACCCTTTTATAAGAGAGGTGAGGGTCACTTTAGGAAAAGATTGAAATATTATTTTATAATAAAATAATTCTCGGTTTATAATGTCTAAAAATGATTTATTTTGAGAAAAATGTGGGGATGGGTTGAAAACCTCTCAACCAATAGGTTTTTTACAAGTTTAGGTCACCATATTAACCCTATCTTTTAGATTTAACTCTTAGTTAAATAGTTTGACATTTACCATGTCTCTTTGTATTTTTATATTATATAGTTAATAAACTTACTATAACAAGACAAGATAACCCCATGTTGTTCATTATTAATATATATAACCTTATCTAAGTCCTTTGGCCGAACCTTATATTTTTAGGAATATTACATCAAATAATAATATAGTATTTGTTTTAAAAACTCAATTATGTCAATTTTGACACTATTTAGTATTTGATTTTTTTGAAAGACATTCAAACTTTATCACTTCAAATAAAATTTATTTAACCAACCCTAACATGTCATATTAACATATAAAATTATTTTAATTTATCAGGAGTCTCAATTTATATTTATTTGGATTTTTATAATATCAATTATTTTAATATTTCATTATTAAGGTAATTACTCCATCATCGTTATTTCATAAATAAATTAAATTATTTAATGTCTAAAAATTATAAAAAAATACCATTATGCATGAACTATTTTTATATTTCTAATTAATATTTATAGTTAAATTTATATTGTGTGTAAACCTATATTAAAAATGGTTTAGTTATTAAACTTTGAATTTAACTCGTTTAACTCTTTTTTAAATAATAATAATAATAAATGTCCTAATATAATCCAAGTGGAACAAAAAGGGTCATATTTTATTCATAAGGTTGTTTTTGGTCGAATTATACTTATCCAATAGAATTAGGACATGTGTTAGGGTAATTATGATATCATTTTTACCCTTAATTACCCTATTTATTTTTAACTGTGGTAAATAAAAGTCAAAAGTTACTATTCACCAAAAATTATTTTCATCTTGTTGAACCACATTTTACTTACTGATATTAACCATGTCTCTTGGATTTTTTAAATTCAACTCACAGAAGTGGTAAAATTAAGTTTTATGCAAATTTGCAAATGCTCTTAGGAGGTGGGTAAAAGACGGTAAAAAGTTCAATAAAATTTTTATATATCTAAACTTATTATAAAATGACTACAATGAATTACATTGAAATAATATAGGTATTATGTATCTATTTTGACCTAAAATAAATTTAAATAAAATAAATAATTATTTCAATAAAAAGTCGATTTTAACCAATAACGTAGTGTTTTCACTATTTGTCAAAAATTCAGAGTTTTCAGAAAAATATGAAAAATTCACCATAAGATAATTTTGATATTCCGAATTAAAAAATGAAGTCCATTTTGAAAAATAAAATTTAAAAAATTTAAAAAATGGGTATTACTATTCATAACGGCTAGTTTGATTGGTCACGGTGTGTTAGAATCTCGGAGTTGCGTACAATGCAAGCTATTTCATTATTTAAATGAAAACGTACAGTGGAAGCTTGAGGTGTTACATTCTTCCATCCTTAAAATAATTTTGTCCTCAAAATTTCTAAAATACTACCGCACAAAAATATTTGGGTGGTTCTTCATCATAAGTTCCTCTGGTTCCCACATCGCATCTTCCATCTTATGGTTTCTCCATAGAACTTTTACCAGACGAGTCGTCTGGTTTCTCAACACTTTTTCTTTAGTATCAAGAATCTTGAAAGGCTCTTCATAATAAGATGGATCAGGTTCCCATTCAATTTCCTCATAGGTGAGTACATGTGTTGGGTCAGGCATGTATTTTCTCAACAGTGATATGTGGAACACATCGTGAACTTTGGAGAGACTCGGCGACATTGCCAAATGGTAAGCTACAACCCCAATTCGTTCTAGGATTTAAAAAGGTCCGATGTACCTGGGACTTAATTTACCCTTCTTACTGAATCATATAACTCCCTTCCATGGAGATACATTTAAGAAAACATGATCTCCTACCTGAAATTCCAAATCCTTCCTTCGTTTATCGGCATATCTCTTTTTACTACTTTGAGCTTATTTGATGTGGGTTTGGATAACCTTCACCTTTTCCATATTTTACTCAAAAAGTTATGGGCCTATGAGTTTTTTTTCACCAACATCATCCCAACAAGTTGGTGTGCGACATCTCTTTCCATATAACGCTTCATATGGTTCCATCTGAATACTTGAATGGAAGCTATTGTTATAGGAAAATTCTACCAGAGGTAAATATTGATCCCACATACCTTAAAAGTCAAGTAAGAAAGATCTCAACATGTCTTCTAAGGTTTGAATAGTCTGTTCTGATTTTCCATCGGTTTGAGTGTGGTAGGCAGTGCTCAAACAAAGTTTAGTATCCAAGGCCTTCTGAAGAAATTTCCAAAATCTTGATGTAAAACAGAGATCGAGATCAGAAACAATCGATAGGGGTACACCATGGAGTCTTAAAACTTCATTAATGTATAGTCTTGCTAGAAGTTCAAGTGGTAAATCTTCTCTTATAACAAGAAAATGTGTTGACTTGGTAAGACGATCAACAATGACCCATATTTTATCATTCCTTCTAGGAGTATTTGGTAGCCCCATGAAAAATTCCATCGTAACATTATCCTATTTCCACTCAGGTATGGGAAAAGTTTGCATGACTCCTCCAGGTTGTTTCCTTCCATCTTTCACTTGTTGAAAAACCATACATCTTAACACAAAATAAGAAATATCCCTCTTTATGTTGTCCCACCAAAAATGTTCTTTCAAATCTCTATACATCTTGGTGCTCCTAAGGTGTATATAGAAATTGGAGATATAAGAATCATCCAAAAATTCCCTTTTTAGATCAGGTATATTGGGAACATAATGTCTCTTCCCAAATTTCAAAATTCCATCTTCATATATGAATTCACTCAATCTCCCATCATTTACAGCTTTAATCTTCTTTTTAAACTCCTCATCATTAGTCTGAGAACTTTTTTTCCTTTCTATTAAATATGGTTTGGAAACCATTTGAAAAATTATTGATGTTTCACCTTCCATGGTTATTCCCATATCCATATTTACTAGATCCATGAAAATAGGATCCCTTTCAACTCTCATCTTGTTCAAAACTCCATGATCCTTTCTGCTCAAAGCATATTCCACCTTATTTTCCTTGACGGGTGGTAGTGTATTGTCCAATCATAATACTTGAGTAGTTCAATCCATCTTTTTTTCTTCATGTTGAGTTCTTTTTGTGAGAAAATATACTTCAAACTCTTGTGATCAGTATAAATTTCATATTTTTCACCATAGAGATAGTGTCTCTATATCTTCATAGAAAATATTATAGCTTCTAACTTAAGATCATGGGTGGGATAGTTTTTCTCATGAATTTTTAGCTGTCGTGATTCATAGGCAATAACTCTATCATTCTGTATAAGGACACAACCAAGTCCTTTCTTTGAAGCATCACTATAAATAACAAACCCATTATTCCTTGATGGTAGAGTCAAGATAGGATCATTGAATAATCTTATCTTCGGTTCTTAAAAACATTCTTCACACTCTTTTTTACAAACAAATTTAACCCCTTTACGTGTGAGCTTGGTTAATCGGTTAGCCAACCGGGAAAAATTCTGGACGAAACGTCGATAATAGCATGTTAAACCAATAAAACTACGTACCTCAATTATACTCGTCGGTGCTGGCCATTCTTGGATTGCCTTGGTCTTTGAAGGATCAACAGAGATTACATCCTTATAGAAAATATGGCCAAGAAAAGAAATCTCTTGAAGAAAAAATTCACACTTTCTAAACTTCTCATATAATTCATTTATTCTAAGAGTCTTTAGAATAATTCGTAAGTGATTCTCATGATCTTTGTAGCTTTTTTAGTATACCAAGATATCATCAAAATATACCACTACAAATTCATCAAGATATTCCTTTAAAACTCTATTCATTAAATCCATGAAGACAGAGGGTGCATTAGTCAATCCAAAAGGCATTACTATAAACTCATAATGCCCGTACTTGGTTCGAAATACTGTTTTTGGAATGTCTTCCTTATTCTCACACAATTGATGATATTCATATCGAAGTTCAATCTTTGAAAAATATTGAGCTCCATGAAGTTGGTCAAATAAATCATCAATGTGAGGTAGGGGATACTTTTTCTTTATTTTTATAGCATTGATCTCCCTGTAGTCAATTCACAAAATCATAGATCCATATTTCTTCTTAACAAAAAGGAAAGGGGCTCCCCATTGAGAAACACTAGGGAGAATAAATCCCTTATTACTCAATTCCTCTAGTTGTTTCTTTAGTTCCACTAATTCTAAAGTGTCCATTCTATAAAGGGTCTTTTATATGGGCCTTGAACTAGGAATTAAATCAATGGAAAACTCAATTTATCATTCTAGAGGATGTCCAGGTAAATCCTCTGGAAACACATAAATATATTCTTGCACAATAGGTATGTCCTCTATTCGAACATTTTTTTCCTCACCCATAATTATTTCATTCTCTTCCTCTCCAATAATTGAATTTAGTAGAGCTTATGGGGTGGATCTAGATAAGAATCAGGTGGTGACGTTTCTGCTCTAAAGATAAGGTACTCCTTATCATCATCGAAAATTGTAACCTCCTTATTCTTATAATAAATTTTCTCATCATGGTCTGAAATCCAATCCATTATGAGGATCATATCAAATTAAATCATGGGTATGATGATGAGATCAGTAGATAAATAACATTTATATGCCCTAATGGGAACTGATTCACAAAACTTTGTGGTGATGATACTTACCTTAGGAGTTTTGACTGACAACTCCCTTGTCAAGTAAACTTGAAAATATCTAATTTTCTTAGCAAACTGGGAAGATATGAAACAATTCAATGATCTAGAATCAAATAAAACATTGGCTAAACTTGAGGAAACCATTAAATTATCTGCCACTATGTCTTTTGGAGCTTCAACCTCAGTAGTAGTGATTGCATTAGCTTGGCCTTTTCTGAGGTAAGTTACCTTGGTACATAGGATATTCAATTTCATAATGTCCTTTTTCTCTACAATTTTAGCATTCAACACTGACATCCACTTTCTTTCCCTTTCAATCACAATCTTGGTGGCCTTTTTCTCCACACTTGTAACAGACTCTCATTCCCTTCAGGAAAGTACTGGGGTGTTTCTTACCACATTTACTGCAGGATGGATATTTAACTTTTCCCTTCTTCCCCTTATTTCCATTTCCATAGTGATCAGAAGATCTATTCTTCTCTTGATTTTCTTTGAATTCATAAGACTTAGTGAATTCCTTTTCTATCTTGATATCACATGAGATAATATCTTCATATGATGAGAAGGATTATGAGAATAATGCTCGACGAAGAAATGGTTTAAACCAATCAAATAATCAATCAATATTACTCCTTGGGTTATATATATAATCTACGGCATGCCTTGTTGACCTTGTAAATTTAGCCTCATACATTGCGGCATTCTCATCCTCCTTTTGCCTCAGACTCAGAAATTGCCTTTCTGTATTTGCTCGATGGTCATGAGGAAAGTATTTTTCTAATAAAACCTCATTAAACTCCCTCCATTCCATGTTTTATACTTATTTATCTTTCTTTGTGTTTTGGATTAATGACCACCATGGATTTGCATCTCTCATGAGGTGATAAAATTCCATGAAAACTTTTTCCCTTTTTTTACTCCCCAAATCATGAAATATTTTCTCTAAGGAATTTATCCATTGCTTAGATACTAATGGATTTTTACTTCCATTGAATGTTGGTAGCTGTTTCCTCATGAAGTGTTCTAACATTGATCCTCTGCATTGTGGATCTGGGTGCTCCATACAGGTAAGTTTATTATTCATAACCTGAGTGAGTTGTCCCATTATGGTGATAAGCTAATCAACACCAGTTGTTTCACCAACTCCACTATAATTATCTTGAGTCAAGGTAAATCCCTACATGGATTACATGTGTTGATACAGTTTCCATTCCTTACACTAGGTTCCATTTATAAATAATGGCATACACTAGATTAGTTTATGAATCATAATACATAATTCCAAACTTGTAAAACAGTTAACATAAATTGAACAGTTTATGGATATAATCCATAATCATAAAAAAAATGTTTTCTTTGAGGAGCTATATACTCATAAATCCTTAATAATGGTTTTTAAAGAAAATTTGAATTATCCTAAGCATATCCCCTGGGAGTGTCATAACCAAGAGTGCAGCAAGGCCTGTTGTCGTGTACCAGGATACCCCGGGTCAAGCCCAAAACTCCTTGTCGGAGTTTTCACTCCTAGGTACATCTGTGCCAGAGCCGCCTCTACCAGCTCATATCTAGACAGGGATGTATTTCTTGGAAAATACACAAAATCTCTACATTACCATAATTATAGGAATTTATTCTATACCAATCCTCAAAGTCTATCTTAGGGTAATGTGCTCTAATTAGAGTTTATCTCAATCTAGTTTTCAAGGTTTGTACTAAACTTCATCTGATACCAACTCTAATGCCCCAACCCCAGTTACCCAGAGTCGGTGCTTTATTACATAACATTGGAATTATACAAGGAATCGTGTCCCGAAAGACCGATCAGTTTAGTATCCTTGGAATTACTAGATACATTCATAAGTTTTACATTACATCATGAAATAAAAACATCAAAAAATGTGTGCCCATTGACCAAACTTATATCCTTAGCCTATCCCTGTAGGTCAACCATAAAATATTTCTTCACCTCCTAGGAAAAATAAAACATATAAAGTGGTGATATCAGATACTCAGTAAGGATAAAAATATAGCAGAAACTTTCATAAATAACCATAAACATTTAAGGCAATGTATAAGACTAAAACAAAAGCCTTTTAAACTTAAATTTCAGAATAATATGGAAAAGATAAAATCAAATACTTCCATTTAATTATTCACATGGATATTCGACTAGTAAAATAATAACATACAATATCAATTTCCACTTTCATAATGATTGAATAATAATGCCAGACTTCATAAGCACATAGTCAAGGCCTTGTACCAAGACTACAAATAATATTTTTTCAAGGCCTTGTTCCAAGACACTATTTTTTCACATGATACCTACCGATTCATCAAGGATCTCTATAGGGCTCCACGCATCACTTACTAAGCCCAATGCATTCCTCATATGAAAAGGTTTAAACATAACATAAACATTCATATTAAAACTTGCATACGAAATGTCAATACTTTATCCATAAACCATAAATGGTGTAAAAATAAAACATCCACAATAAAAATTATCAAAAAAACTTCAATACAATATGGAATGTTTGTATCATAATAAATCAACTTCAAACAAGCTTAAAATCCATCAAATGATGTTGACATAGATGAAATCAAAACTTTTGGTAGAGAAATATCTCTTTCTATTTTGAAATAATTTTAAAGACATATAATTATAAAAGAAAACATTTATTTTAAAAATATTCTTATAAGATTTTATGGGAATCTTCGACGATGTTATAATGGAATAAAATATCCACACCCGTCGTATAAGTTAAAAAAACATTCTTACCTTAATTTTTTATAAAAGGTCATAAAGTACCTTGTTTGGAAAATGACAGAAAGATTCCTTTCAAAACATTTTATAAAAAATAAAACAAGGGTATAAATGAATTTAACCCATAGTCTAGTAAATATTAAAAATGTTTTGGAATAAATTTTTAAGAAACATGGATGTGGATGATAAAGAGGTCCCAGTAGATACTTACGTAAAAACAACCTCGGATAATAAAGAGATTGTGAAAATAAACCTTACCTTGTACTTTTCCTTAGTCGATGGTATTTTAAAATCTTGTATAATAGTTAAAACATTTTTATTAAATTATAAAAGAATAATATAAATAAATATGATATAATATATGATCTTATAATATTGCTTTGTTAATAATATTTTAGTAGTATCATCGTTTCAGGTGTTAACTAATCTGTTTTACTTTATATGATCGGTTATGTAAGCCATGTTTGTTATGTATAGGATGTATTTTATTCATATACAGAATAATATTAAGTTCTTGAACATTATTTTTAATCATAAAATGAAAATTATTCATGAATGATTATGATGGGGAATGAATCTCATCGCATTCGTGGAGACGGTAATTCGTGCGTACGCACGAGCGATAATATCATTATATTGATTGTGAAATCATATGTAATTGGATGTTATATCATATATAAAGAATAATTAACATGTTATATTTATTAATTACATCATTTATACTCATTATTATACCCATACAAATAATTAATTATTTGAATAACAAACTACACCACGACGTGGAGACGGTAAGCCATACGTAAGCACGTATGGTGACTTTGTCATTCATATGATGGATAGAATAATGAATATGGTTGTAAAATTTTTATAATAACCTCAAATTATATAGAAGATACTGGAGTTATTATTTTATAATGGAAACAACAAATAAATAGTAAGTGGAAGAAGAAATTAACTTGAAAGAGGTGATGAAATATTTACCTCTTCTTCGGGTTCTTCCATTTGATTTGATCAAAAGGGATCCTTATGTTGGATTTCCGACCAAAGTAAGGCCTCTAGGATGAAGGGAGGAATGTTGGGAGGATATTTGGGAAGGGGTTGGATGATGAAAATCGCTTTGGAGGTGTGAAATTAAGAGAATGGTAAGTACCCTTTTATAAGAGAGGTGAGGGTCACTTTAGGAAAAGTTTGAAATATTATTTTATAATAAAATAATTTTCGGTTTATAATGGATCAAAAATAATTTATTTCTAGGATAAGGTGGTTATGGGTCGATAACCTCTCAGAAAATAGGTTTTGGACAGGTTTAGGTCACCATATTAACATTATCTTTTATATTTAACTCTTAGTTAAATAGTTTGACATATACCATGTCTCTTTGTATTTTTATGTTATATGGTTAATAAACTTACTATAACAATCCAAGAGAACCCCATGTGGTTAATTATTAATATATATAACCTTATCTAATTACTTTGGACAAACCTTAGATTTTTAGGAATATTATATCAATTAATAATACAGTATTTGTTTTAAAAACTCAATTATGTCAATTTTGACACTATTTAGTATTTGATTTTTTTTAAGCCATTAAAACTTTATCACTTAGAATAAAATATATTTAACAACCCCTAACATTTAATATTAACCTATAAAATTATTTTAATTTATCAGAAGTCTCAATTTACATTTATTTGTAATTTTATGATATCAATTATTTTAATATTTCATTATTAAGGTAATTACTGCATCATTAATGTCTAAAAATTATAAATAAAATACCATTACTTAGGAAATATTTTTATATTTCTAATTAATATTTATATTTGAATTTATATTGTGTGTAACCCTATATTAAAATGGTTTAGTTATTAAAATTTGAATTTAACTCTTTTAACTCTTCTTTAAATAAAATAATAATAAATGTCCTAATCTAATCCAAGTGGACCAAATGGGGTAATATTTTATTCCTAAGGTTTTTTTTGTCTAATTATACTTATCCAATAGAATTAGGACATGTGTTAGGGTAATTTGATATCATTTCTACCCTTAATTGCCCTATTTATTTTTAACCATGCTAAATAAAAGTCAAAAGTTACTATTACCAAGAATTATTTTCATCTTATTGAACCACATTTTGCTTATTGATATTAACTATGTCTCTCATGTTTTTTTAATTCAACTCAAATAAGTGGTAAAATTATGTTTTATGCAAATTTGCAAATGCCTCCTATGAGGTGGGTAAAAGATAGTAAAAAGTTCAATAAAATTTTTATATATCTAAACTTATTATAAAATGAATCCAATGAATTACATTGAACTTATATATGTATTATATATCTATTTTTACCTAAAATAAATTTAAATAAAATAAATAATTATTTAAATAAAAATTCGGTTTTAACCAATAACGCAGTGTTTTTCACTATTCATCAAAAATTGAAAGTTTTCATAAAAATACAAAAAAATTACTCTAAGCTAATTTTGACATTCTGAATTCAAAAATAAAGTCCATTTTGAAAAATAAAATTTATAAAATTTCAAAACGTGGTTATTACTATTCATAATGGCTAGTTTGATTGGTCGCGGTGTGTTAGAATCTCAGAGTTGCGTACAATGCAAGCTATTTCATTATTCAAAGGGAAACATATCATGGAATCTTTGTGTGTTACATCTCCAACTTCCACATCACCACCAAAAACCATAAAGGATTCCCCTATCCAAATTGAATCATGCATGGTAATTGAGGGAGTACTTCACCTTACCATCCATCACAACTGAGTCATTGTTCTAGAAACCTATAGGGGAACTTTCACCTTGACCAAGGATAGACATTGGATAAGGAATTATTAACCCCTACTTTCATAACTATGCATATATGATCAAACCCACATCATATATTAGAAAATATAGTGGGGGACCTACACCTTTCCAACTAAAACCATTAGTTGAGAGAGTACCAACCCCAATAGAGGACTCAAACTCTGCTTAATATAGATGAAGGATTAATGACTTCGTAGATAGGTGACCCACTAACCAAGTATGTGGGGGAGTATCGAATCCTATATGAGATGTGAGGACCCATTAACCAACATAAAAACTATATCAAAGGAGTGCCATCCTCATTAACACTTTTATTTCCATGCCTGATTCCCATTTTCATCCCTATAAATCTAAAGAGAAAAAATCCCATATATCACCTATCATGCCAAAGTAATGTGCACCATATCGTTCTATAAAAAAATTAACATCATCATAGAGACCTGTTTGAAAGAAACCATCATGACATGAATGTGTTGGTCATGCCGCGATGACCCTCTCGGAGGTGGTCTCATGGCGTGGACCCTTCCCTTGCCACCCACGATCCTTCCTATTTTTAGGATGTCATGTTATGGAACATTCCACCACATCATGGCTACTCATCCATAACCCTTTCTTCACATCATGGAATATCCCACCATGTCATGATTATACATAAGATAAATGTATGACCCTTAGGTGAGATATAATACTTATTCTTTTCTCTACTTGAGATTGTTACTCCATGGAACCCCTTTACCACATCATGACCTCCATCCTATATCCATACTTCGTGACATGTTATCCCTCACTACTATTTGATTAGTAATCTCTCCTTAGGAAAAAAAACACATAACTCCCATAGACTACATTCCATGTTGTGGAATGAAGACCACATAGTTACTAGTGATCCACTCTGTGAAAAAACCCATCACCATGACCTTATTGTAATCAAGGAGTTATGCAGGTTTGTTACAACCTCTTGAAATCCAAAAGTAGAAATGGGAAGACATGTCCTAAAACTTTTTTATGGGGATTCCATGGATAGTAAGAGGCCATTATTCCATCTAAATGATAATTGAACGACTTATGAAGTTAACACACTTACTTTATATCAGTGAGTAGAGTTTGGTGGAGAGTTTGGGGCAGTTTTACTTATGGTGGACCATTCTCCATTATGGAGTGCCCTCGATGATTGTCTCTGGACATGATGCATGGTTCACATAACGGTTGTGGAGTGGCCTTTAAGAGGAATTCATAACATAGATGAGAATGAGTATATCCTTTCACCAAATTTCATATGGGAAGATCGAGTGAACTATCAAGGTGATGTAGTATATGCTGAGGGAATGCGTGTTATACTTCAACCATAGTTGGGAGGGTCAATTGAATTTGGTAAATTTTTCATACAATAATAGCTACCACTCTACTATCGGCATGGAAACTTTCAAAGACCTATATGGGAGACCATGTAGGTTACCCATATACTGGACTGAGATTAATGATGCATCACTTGTTAGGCCAGAGATGGTGCAGGTAACACCAAAGAAGGTCTAGGTCATCCATGAGCGGATGAGGAAATCTCGGAGTAGGGATAAATCTTATGCAGATCGATGTTATAGGACCTTGGAGTTCAATAAAGGAGACCAAATTTTCTTGATATTATCCCCACAATGAGGATAGTGAAGATTCATTTGGGGAGGCAAGCTATCCCTGATGTTTATCAGGCCGTTTGATATCTTGTAGAGGGTTTTGAGGTTTCTTACCATCTCGCCTTACCCCTATAGTTGGAGCTAGTTCACAGCGTCTTTTACATGTCTCAACTGAGGAGATACGTTCATGAACCCACACACATTATTGATTGGGGTGAGATGAACATCAAATATGGATCCACTTTCATGAAGCACCCAATGGAGATCAAGGATTGACAAGATATAATCCTTTGTGGATGGACCATCCCCTTGGTTCGTGTACTGTAGTAGCATGAGAGTATGTAGGAGAGCTCTCGGGAGTGGGAGATCCAGATGCAAGCTCAGTATCCTGATGTTTTTTATTATTTTTTACTTTTATAGAATGAAAATATTGAAGGATATAATAATTTAGATACCTTTTTTTACCTTGTAAAACTTTGGAATATATTTAGAACTATTTTCATAGCCCGTTACTGAGAGGGTGTGTGATTCTGAGGCCTGATGAACCTAGAATTAATTTTATAAAAATATTAAATATATTTTATATCATGCACACATAATTATTTTTAAATATAATTACTCTTAAATAGATCCTCATATAAAAAAACTAAGACCAAAGTTGAATCCAAAATGTGAGGTTTACCATAGATGTGACCAAAATTTGGTCAGTGTGGGGTGTTCAGATATAGCGGCCATTGGAGGATGCATTTAAAATAATTTAATTTATTAATTTAATTATTTAACTTAATGACCTAATTATAAAACCTCTATAAATAATATGTTATAGAATATCACCAAAGTTAGTCGTATAAACTAGGGATTGTTAAGAGGAGGTTCCACCTCTCTCCATTATTTGTGAATTGATATTAGATAATGACGAGCCCGCGTACCAAGGAGAATCGAGACACAACGAACATAACAGATCTTCCTTCTTCATTGGTAAGTGAATTATTCATCAACAAAAAATATGAATCAAGTTAGGACTCATAATATGTGGATTTCTACCATTGTGATTAAATTATTTATCATGATCATTCTTATTTCTTTGATCTACTTCAAATTAGAGACTTTGTATGCACCCACGAATCAGATTTAATTTATTTATTTGATTAATACCCATTGTTCCTTGTTTATCACCATGTATATATCTAATTTTTATTCATTGGACAATAATTCTTGGACAACAATTGTTTCACCCTTGTTTCTTGCCCCCCCCCCCCCACCATCGTTCTTCACATTCTTTAGTACAACACCATGGGGCTGCGATTCAACTATTTCTGGGTGAGACCGAGCATAATCAGACCCCTATATTCATGGTATATTCACATTATATGAATGGATTGATGATTTAGAGAATATTTGGATGCTTTTTGGATATTATTTATGTGCCTCATGGATCTAGGATTTGGGATCGAGATGGCAGTGGTGTAGGAGGCACCACGCGTGACCGACAGTGAATAAGTTTCACGCCGGAGGATTGTAACACTCATTTTCATCTAGAAAAGGTTATGAATCATTGTGTGTAAGTGAATAACTTCATAAATGAGCATCCTTTTGGATTATTTCTTGGAAAATATTTGGTTTTGGAATGCAATAGTGGGTCTAGGATTCTATGAAAAATGTGACTACATGTCGTGTAGTGCAGAAGAATACATGACATGTTCTTAAAAATATGTGGATCTAGGGATTTTGGAAGTTTATAAATATCACATGACATTTGGGACCCCCAAATTCTATGTGAATTGGTGGCGGTGACTTGGTGTGTACTCCAGGAGTACACAAACACAGGCACAACCAGGAACATTCCATGTACTGACACACAACCAAAGTACACAAACACGGCCAGGAGCACATAAAAGACATTGGTTGGTTGAGGTATGATATATAGTACCTTTAAATTCCATGTAGGGCTACATGGTATGTGATCCATATATCGTCATGGACACATCCAAGAAGTAGGGTGAGACCACATTCTGTGTGGGTCCCATTACATGTTGTGTACCCTCCCTTTTGTGGAAACTTATACCACTTGTATCTCCTTAATTTATAATCATATTTTGTACTATAAGTATCCTATCCTAAGTGTTTTTTCATGTATAATGTGATGGTGGAATTGATGGTGTCATTTAATATATGATGAAAGATGTTCTGAGTATAAAACTTCTTTAGGATATGCTTGATGATGGTAGTGATCAGACCTGATCATCAGAGACTATCCAAGTGGTACCCTCATATTGGCTAGGTCATGGGTCCTCTATAAACCATTAGAGTTCCCCCATACTATTTGGTAGGTCTTGGGTCCTCTATTGACTATCAGAGTGGCACCCTCCTACCGAGTAGGGTATGGGTCCTCTATCGACTATCAGAGTGAAACCCTCTTGCTGGGAAGGGAATGGGTGATCTATTTTCCATTAGAGTGGAACCCTCCTACTAGGTAGGTAATGAGTCCTCTATATACCATCATATTGGTACTATACTACTGGGTAGGGAATGGGTCCTCTATCAACAATCATAGTGACACCCTCCTCCTAGGTAGGGTATGAGTCCTCTATCAACTATTTTAGTGGTACCCTCCTATTAGGTATGGAATGAGTCCTCTATAGACTATTAGAGTGGAACCCTATTATGGGAAAGGCATGGTTCCTCAACCATTAGATTGTCACCTTCATGTTGGGTAGGGAATGTTTCATTTAATAACTATCAAAGTGGCTCCCCCCTACTGGGCTGGGCATGGGTCCTCGATCATTAGAGTGGAAACCTTTTACTAGGACTGGGCATGGGTACTATATCGACCACTAGAGTGGAAATATCCTATTTTACTAGGGCTTGGATCCTCTACCTATATATTATCCCCCTCGACTGTGTGTAACAATGGAGAGGTGTGGATTTACATAGATGTTTCTTTGGACAGACGTGCAACATGCTGGGCATTGTTGATGGACCCTTGGAATTAATGGAAGACACTTTTATTGGGTTAGGTAGTGAGATATAGAACCCCTTTCTATCTCATTTGGGATTCTTTTGTTGAGAATATATAAATATATAAATATATGTATCAATGTTGTTGGATGTTGTTACTCTCTTTCTATGGGTTGAGTTGTCTATTCCTGTTGTGTCTCTTACTTCCCCCATTCATCTTTTGGGGAATCCTGCTGGGTATATATATACTCTCCCCTATATGGGATTTTCCTACACATGTCATGTAATGTCCCAGACCCAAACAGCCACCCGAACAGTGCTAAACAGGTCGGGTGTTACTATATTAGGTGCACCTTCCCAAATTCCAAAGGTTGTCGACTAGAAGTGAGGGTGAAAAATGTATAGTGGAGAGGCTATACCCTCTCAGAAGAAAATAAAGGTACTATTCTGGGAATAATAAATAAACATGTAGTGGGAAAAGATGACTCAGCAGACTTGAATTAGAACCATAGAGTGGAAGCACATTCAATATCACTAAACAGCGGAAGAAATATAAATACAACTGTAGTGGAAAATAAATATACCAGCATGTTGAAACCACTTGTAACAACTACTAGAACAAACAATCCATGCACCCATAGCAAGTCAAGATATAAAGAGGGCGTTAATGGCTAACCAATAGTAGCTAAACAAGGTGATCATTCTAACATAGGAAATGGAAACTAAATAAATAAACTCTTTCTAGGTATGACCTCAAGGTCCATACCAGTCTCTATACCAAATGGTATTATGATCCATCTCCTGAGGCTGATCCTTTACCTGCACGTAAATCCATAAAGTCTACATGTTCCCTGAAGGGCTTGTTTAGGGTATGAGATGAATCTTAGTAGGATACCACCAAATGGTGTGTACATTTAAGTAGAAATTCCCCTATAAGAAAAATAAAAAACACAATACAAATATTAAACACAACCTCCACTGGTTCTCAGCAGCCTCCAAGGAGTATCACCTACTTCGTACAACACCAGGATCTCAGTCACATAACCCAGCACCATGTGCCTCCTGACATCACGTGTCTCAAGTACCGACATCCCGAAGGCACACCCAAACAATGGTAACCTTGCTTGAAATATCACATTTTCCGATGATACAATAATTAGAGGAACATCGATGTTTGTTCTCAAATCAGTAACTGGAGGAACAATGATGTATTCCCCCAAATAAATAACCGGAGGGATAGCGATGTTTTCCTTGAAGCCACAGCGAGCCTATTCCCCCAACCGGATAGCCTTGATGTTATCCCCTGAAGGCTCCCCACCTTCCACATGGATTCCTATATCAAGCACCCCCAAACCAATAGTAACTAACTTCAACTATCATGGGCCTCTACCCAATGAGTAGTCAAAACCACCTCATCACGGATTATATCTGTGTGCACACTACTCAAATCATGGGTGAGCGGTAATCACCAAAAGAAGTTCCCAGGACACAACACCTCTGACACCTCGTGTCCCTGTGACCATGTCGCTCAAGTCTGAAGACCTCACCATCCAAGTAACTCAGGCCATGCCCAACCTGATAACCACGCTACCTCAAGCCAACATCCATGATGTCCAATACCATGGTTAGAACCACCCAATGTAATCCCATCCAAGCCTAACCTGTGATCAGCATCACTCAACAATACCTAGGCCACGCCCAACACAACCCGACGGTTCCAAAATATGCAATATCACACATCACATATATATAATCAAAAGAAATACTTTAAACAGGAAAAACAAACTAAACAGTTGAATTGTACTAGCCATGTGTTGTCCCTTACCAACATCGAGGTCTTAAAAGTCTCTAACAAACTTAATCATGCTTAAAAATTCAAACTCAGCAGTTTAATTCATAGCAATTGAATTATAACCATTTTGGTACCCCATCCAAAATGCCCCAAATGAGTGGTGAACTATAACCCATCCTCTCTCAAGCATAAAAGGACAAGGGAATACCCAATGACATCCCACAATGCATACAGTCATTTAAATATAATTAAACAAGGGTCTCGCTCAATACCTGACATCGTGCTAAAAAACGGCAACCCTCAAATGACCAAGAAAACGCAAAAGAAGGTATCCACCACCTACCTAATAATCGTAGACATAGTAAATTCTGATATCAAGATCCAATTAAAAGATGATCTTCTTATATCTACATTTATGTTAAATCCCAGAAATTCTGATCAGATGGAAACTACGGTGTGTGAGGGAAGGAAACTAGAATGAAAGAGGGTGCACAGGTTTAGCCTTCCCAATATGATCCCGCAGCCACTGAGGGATTGAATAATAGACATCAGCTGATGATTCTAGGATAAGGTATGTTATTAGGGATTTTGGAATGGAGCTATTCAAAAATTGGGGAAGAAGAAGACAACTTCTGAAATTAGACGCGACGCCCTCCCGTATAAACGAATAAAAATAAAAGTACACGACGTGTATGAAGGACTAAACGCCATGTAGTAGATTTTTCCATACTCTGAATTAAGAGTAGGTATCCACATGACTTGGATGCACCACACGGGTCAACACATGGCTAATATTCAGCCGGTACATAGAAGGAAGATACACGGCATGTCAAGTAACACTACATGCCATGTAGTAATAAATTCTTACACGGTCACCACATGACATATACTTGGTCAGCACACAGATAGTACATTCCTAACCCACACATGACATGTACTTTGGAGTACACGGCGTGTAATATATAAATTTCTAGAACTTCCCAAATTTTCCCAGTTTTTCTCAGAAACAAATCAAAAAAATCAATCAGGGTCAGGATTTTTACCCATTACAAAAACCTGGGTTCTTACAATCTCCCCACCTTAACATAGTTCATTCCCAAGAAATCAAACAAAACCTAGAGATGTACCAAACATACTCATCCCCAAGGGGCTCCCCACCTTAGGAATTTCCTAACTCGATCTCAAACCAACCAAAACTCAAATCAAGCAAAGGTCCAACGACCTATTTCCTGGACCCATGGTCCTCCCATGACGCATTGTCACCCATTCACCTCATTGGTGCTATCATGTCATTTCTAACATCCAATTGTATCCCACATCACATCAGTGTCCACCTCCATGAGTTCCTGCATCCCATGGACACTTAAATCTAAACCTGGTGACATGCACCTTAAGTAACTCGCATCCTCGATGCCCCGATGCCTACAACACCTCAAGTAACCCACATCATTAATGCTCCCGATGATACATATATCACATATATATAAATATATCACACACCCAAAATGGTTTCAATCCCACTGACTAGTAACATGTCAGTCCACATATATCCTCTTTCCGTCCTGACAACCTACATTGCCTCAAACTGATGACCATGTCGCCCAATCCTGGAGACAAAAATCACCTCAACCATAGTACCTGCCTACTCATACAAGAGCCAGGCCCAAATCTCCTACCACATTCAATTTTACATAATTTAAAGCATGGAATATCACATTGCAATAAACAAGAAATTCTATCAGGAATTTCACCTTTCAAATTTCAAAAGCATATATAGCATGGAAATTGATATTATTCACATGGTATTATTACTTCACAAAGAATATGTGCAGATGTGAAATTGAGATACCCTAACAATGTGCCTATCAAAATCCAAGAAAACACTCCTTGCCTTACCGGGCCAAGGTCCAATTCTACCTTACTACACCGGGTCACGGATCACATATCACAACCAATATCATCACACACCAAGTGAGCCACCAAGGTGGAAATCATAAAAAAAAGTAATCTAAGTAAAATAAAAATAGTAATTACCACCCAAGGTAACTTGATCAATCCCTCGTACCTGGGGCTGCAGGCACCCAAGCACAAGCTAGAAACCCAGTTCTAATAACAGCCTTTCTCCAATCTACCATATCCCAAATAGTAAATCCAACATAAATAAAAATGTAGTCTCGATCTCATTAGTAGTCAATCAAAAACTGATACTAAATACCTATCAATAAAAACCTCCTTTAATACCACTTTGTAACATATCAAATATGAACAGCCACCCGAATAGTGCTAAATGGGTCGGGTGTTACTACCTTAGGTGCACCGCCCCGAATGCTAAAGGATGTCGACTAGAAGTGAGGGTGAAAAAGTTATAGTGGTGAGGATTTACCCTATAAAAGTAAAATAAAGGTACTAGTCTGAGCATAATAAATAAACATATAGCGGAAAAAGATGACTCAAAAGACTTGAACCAGACCTGCAGAGTGGAAGCACATTCAATATCACTAAACAAAGGAAGCAATATAAATACAACTACAGTGGAAAATAAATAGACCAGCATGCTGAAACCACTTATAAAAACTACGATAACAGACAAGTCATGTACCTATAACAAGTCAAGATATAAAGAGGGCACCAATGGATAACCAACAGTATCTACGATAAAAAAGGTAAGCATGCTGACACGGGAAATGGAAACTAAATAAATAAACTTTTTCTAGGTATGACCTCAATGTCCATACCAGTCTCCATGCCCAATGTTACAATGATCCAGCTCTTGAGGATGATCATTTACCTGCACATAAATCCATAAAGTCTACATGCATCCTAAAGGGCCTGTACAGGGTGTGAGATGAATCTTAGTAGGATACCACCCAATGGTGAGTACCTAGTATAAGTTTTTAAGAAGACATAAATCCATAAGAAAAATAAACAACATAATGCACAAAGTAAACACAATCCCCACTGGTTCTCAGCAGCCACCATAGAGTATCACCTGCTTCAGCCAACGCTGGAATCTTAGTCATGTAACCTGGTACCATGTGCCTCTTGACACCACATGTCTCAAGTGCCGATATCCCTAAGGAACACCCAAACAATGGTAACCTTGCTTGAAAGCTCACGTCTTCCCATGAAAAAATAACCATAGGAACAACGATGTATGTCCTCAAATTAGTAACTAAAGGGAAAATGATGTTTGCCCCCAAATAAATAACCATAGAGATAGTGATGTATTCCCTCAAGTCACAGCGATCCTCTTCCCTCAACATAATAGCCTCAATGCTATCCCCTGTAGGCTCCTCACCTTCCACATGGCTTCCTATGGCAAGCACCCCCAAACCAATAGTACCTAACTACAACTATCGAGGGCCTCTACCCAACGAGAGGTCAAAACTACCACATCACGGAGTCGATCTATGTGCACACTACTCAAATCAAAGGTGAGCGGTAATCACCAAAAGAAGTCCCCAAGCCACAACACCTTTGAAACCTCGTGTCCCTGTGACCATGTCGCTCAAGTCCGATGGCCTCACCATCCAAGTAACCCAGACCATGCCTAACTTGATAGTCACACTGCCTCAAGCCAACATCCATGATGCCCAATCCCGTGGTCAAAACCACCCAATGTAATATGGGCCAAGACCAACCTGTGATCAGCATCACTCAACAATACCCAGGCCACACCCAACACAACCTGAAGGTTCCAACATATGCAATATCACACATCACATATATATAATCAAAATAAATACTTTAAATAGGCAAAAAAACTAAACATTTGAATTGAACTAGACATGTGATGTCCCATACTAGAATTGAGGTCTTGAAAGTCTCTAAAAAACTTAATCATGCTTAATAATTAAAACTTAGTAGTTTAATTCACAGCAATTCAATTATAACCATTTTGGAACCCCTGACCAAAATTCCCCAAATGAGTGGTGATCTCTAACCCAGCCTTTATCAAGCATAATAGGATAAGGTAATACCCAATGACATCCCACAATGCATATAGTCATTTCAATATAATTAAACAAGGATCTCTCTCAACACCCGATGTTGCACTAAAAATCCACAACCCCCAAATGACAACGAAAACATGAAAGAATGTATGAACCACCTAATTGAGACTCGTAGACTTAGGAACATCTGATATTGATCTCCAATTCAAATCCAATCTCCATATATCTAAATTTCTGTCAAATCTTGACAATTCTTCTCGGATGGAAACTACGGTGTGTGAGGGAAAAAAACTAGAACGAAAGAGGGTGTGTGCGTTTAGCCTTCCCGATGCGATCTTGTAGCCACCAAATAATTGAATAACGGTCATCGGATGATGATTATAGGGTAAGTTATATTCTTAGGGATTTCAGAACAGACCTATTCTGAAATTGTGGAAGAAGACATCTTCTGAAATTAGATGTAACACCCTCCCATATAAAAAAATAAAAATAAAAGTACATGGCATGTATAAAGGACTACACGCCATGTAGTATCTTTGTCCATACTACGACTTAGGTGGTGGTAGCCACATGGCTTGGATGCACCACATGGGTCAACACTCGGCTAAGATTCAGCCGGTATGTGGAAGGAAGATACACGACATGTCAAGTAAAACTACACACTATGTAGTAGGAAATTCTTACATGGTCACCACACGACATGTACTTGGTCAGCACATGGATAGTACACGCCTAACCCACACACAGTGTGTACTTTGGAGTACATGGTGTGTAATCTAGAAATTTCTAGAACTTCCCAGATTTTCCCAATTTTTCTCAGAAACAAGTCAAAAAAATCAAACAAGGTTGGGATTTTGACCCATTCCAAAAACTCGGGTTTTTATATGTCATGTCTTATGAAGATGAAGGATAGTTCAAAAATGATTATAGAGGATAATAGGGATACCCTAGTAAATTAGATCATGTTATGTGGTCAGGTATTAGAGATCTGGAGTCAGGCTCTCTTAGAACATTACTTTTCCAGTTTTTTCAGTTTGGGACATCTTTCTAGATAGTCATGTATTTTCCCATTTTATTTTTTATATTACACTATCATACTCTTGTATTCCCTTGAGGTTGTTACATGCATGGTTTATTCTCTATATTTTTTATCCTTTATTATTATTCCTCTACACTTTTTCATGGAGATGGTTGGGTGTGTTCATACATGTACATTATGTAAAGGACTCCAATATTAGATATTCCTTTCAGCACTTGTCACTGTCCCCTAGCCTATAGAGGTGGGCTTGGGGTTTTTACGTATTGAGCCTTGTTGGGTTGGGTTGTGATATTTACCTTATTATAAGGAACAATATTCAATATCTCAACAACTAAATGATGTTTTCATTGAATCATTCAACACATATGAAAAAATTTAAATCATGCACAATACATGAGGCTTTTACATGGTTCACCATAAAAGGATGCATCCAAGGAGCACACGCCAGCAATGTGTTGATGTTCCAAAATCCACTACCGTAGTAGTTCAGTGGATATAAGTTTTAGTTCATGGTCACTCCACACCAAGTTGCACTACCTTTACAGGGTTTAGAAAGGACACACTATCAATTCAAGGGTCACTCCCTCTTTTTCTTCTCTACACACTACTCTGTGGAAGGATTTGTTCATTTATAAACACACAACATGTACTCATGTGTTCATGCTTATATTAAGTCATTAAATATGGAAAAGAAAGAAATACAAAATTACATGGTGTGTAAGGTTCTCTTAAATAGTTTATAGATATAAAGTTCTATTCCATATCAATATAAGTAATTGATGTTCCTTGCAACCTCATATCCAAATAGATACTCCATTAAGATAATCTTTACTACACTTCCAATCCTCCAAATCATATGATATAAACTCCTTGATGTGAGAGTCGAGCCTCTACCTTCCAATAAAATATAGTTGCAACAAATTTTCTTCCAAATGAAAAATAAAATGAAATTTGAATTATTATTATTACACTCATATTCATTAGTTATATATGTTAATGGGAATATATCTTCTTATTCTTCTAGCCTTCATCCTTCAACCAGTTATGATCAACAGAACTCCATTTTCAATGGATATATATTGTTCTTCCCCTCTTGAAAATAGATTTATCATTGAAATGAACTAGAATTTATGTTCCTTAAAACCTCATTTCCAAATATATGATTCATTAATATCTTCTTCATTGTGAATACATTCCTCCAGATTTGATGAGATTGATTCTTCAATGTGATAGTTGAGTCTCTTCCTTCCAATCAAATACAATAGAAACACCTCTTCCTCTAGATGAAGAATAATCCAACAGGTGAATTATTCTTATTTCAATCTTCTTTAATAGTTGGATATCTAAATGGTTTTTTTATCTTATTCTTCAATCCTTTTTTCCTTTAAATAAACTAGATATGATCAATGGGAATTTTTTTTCAATGGATCTTCATGACCTAGAGCCATGGAAAATCCTCCAAAACTATGGTGATAGCCTATCACCATAATTTTGGTGCTCATGGGTGCTACCTATATTCTCATTTCCCATATCCATGATTGGTGCCTCGTTATGGCCATATGATAGCTATGGACACTTTATAGACTATGAAAATAGCCTAAAAAATTCATGGCTATATCTTATCAATAAATTTTTAGTGCTCGTGGGTGTTTTTATATTGTCATAGCCTATGTACATGATCAGGGATTGAATATGGACTTAGGTATTATCCTAAAACCACAGTCGGTGATCTTGATCGTGCGTGTTCTAAATTATTAAAATTTCCCATCATAAAAGTTTGATCATATGACCTACTAGTAACTCTATTGAGATTTTACCACTAATATACAACACATTATATATAAATATATATCCAAAAAAAACACACAAATATTTTTTATTAAATATTTATAAATATAATTATTACATGTGGATATATGGCCATGATACATGTTGAATGTGGCAGTAAGTGACCCTTATTACCGCGATTGATATTGGCCAAGGCTGTTGGTGGCTATATTGCCACCGTACACATTGACTATGAACATAGCCAACACTTACTGCCATAGTTAACATAAACCATGGAAATATATCCATATACGGCCATGGAACACATCGACTATGGAAATAGGGGTCTCCTATGTCCATAATCAATGTGTACCTTGGCAGTGTAGTCATCTACCACCATGATCCACATAGAACATGACCATATCTCTTTACCATGACCATTCCATGCATTTAATATGTCAGTTAGTGGTTTATAAATCTACATACCACCAAATACCATGTATACCATGGTTATAGGTCCTTCTTTTAGTTTCTTAGGTTTTCACCAATCAATACATAACTCAATCTCAAGGCTTTTGAGTCCCAAGACCTCCCCAAGGGTAAAACATAAAATTTAACCAAGAATATGACCTCAAAAAAAAATTGGTAGTTTTTTTAACCTTGGGGGAGAAATTTTTACCCTTATGTTTTACCTCAATTAATTTTTAAGTGTTTCAAACTTCAATTGTTTTTTAATATTTATTAAATTAATAAAAATTTATCTTACGGGTACGGATTGTGATATCATAGAAAACTTGGATTTTTTGTTTTAAAACCTTGAAATATTCATATAATATTTTTTGGTTATTGGTGATCTATTTTTGTGTTTTGATCACCATGTATGCTTCAAAATAATTATATAATAATCTATTATTTTTAGTCCATGCATGCATGTTTTCTATGAATGGATTATATCTCTTAAATGGACCATTGCATGGGAAAATCGATAATTCTATTATGTATGGGTTGGGGAGTTTACCCTAGGGATGGTGTAAATTAATTTCATAGATGAGACCCTTGAGATAGGTTTTCATAGGTGACATTTATTAAATAATAATTAATTTATATTGGATTTAAAGTGTGAACCCTAAAAATTATCCAATAAAACTCCTATTATGGATTCTATCTAGGGTGAGATACACTATTTCTTGATATAAATAATAGATCAAGAGAGGGAAATATATCCTTCAATGATGGTAAATTATCAACCTAAAACCATGACTTGATTCACGACATTGATGAACAGATCTCCATAGGGACTATAAATTATTGAAATGATGAACATTATTCCATGAGGTAGGGATTTTCTATTTTTGTTCTATCCGTTCTTCACGATTTTGAGAATCTATTTCATGTTTTTGAATTATTTTATCTACTACATGAACCTATGAATTATATGATTTTATTTTGGGCATGAGATTTGTAATTTTGTGATGTTTCCCCCCTGTTCTTCATCTTTAGTGAATCTGTGTTGATGAACATTGTTTGTACCTCAACACTAGACATCATCTTATATATATTAGATTATTTATTCATTTTTTCTCCACTATTATTCATGTATTATCCATAAAACATCACTTTGGTTGTCGGTTCAAAAAATTATACTTGGGTAAACTAGGGATTGAGGTCTAGAACTTATGATCAACGGTTCTTGTCATGAATAAATGTTTAGGGTGTGAAAAATATAATAAGAGCATTGGCCAATAGCGGGAAGGTGAAAAAAATGAGATCAATAAGGCATCTATTTATAGTAGTGGTGTGGTAGAGTAAAAACCCCTTCTGAATCAGTTTTTTAGCAAGGAAAACCTAAAAATCAACCTCTGGAGGAATTAAAATAGCAGATGAGGCATCCAATAATATTTTAGGGTTGAGACACTTAGAGATGAACTCATCCACACTCCATGTCATGTAAGCCTACCAAAACTAATTTTGAAGGAATCTGTACATATTCCCCACACCATTATGTACAATCAAATGAGATGTGTGAAACTATCTCATTACCTCCTTCTACATCATGACTGGGACCACCCTCTATACCTATAAAAATATGACATGATTACCTCCTTCATAAAATCCATATGGTGAATCTCTTAAGTATATTTGTTCACATAATAACTTATAGTCAATTTATCCTAGTTGATACTCTCCCACACGCTAGAGGAGAAGAGTATTAAACACCATCGAATAAAGAAAATTTTCACCCTCCTCCTCAACTAGGGTCAGCTACAAGAAAGACAACTTCTTTGACGCCTCATGCACCAAATGATCCTAATACTTCTTGTTAAAGGAATCTACCACCATTTTTCCCATCCCTAATGTATAGATTATCTAAAAGTCATAGTCCTATAGGAACTCCAACCAGTGCCTCTATCTCAATTTCAAGTATCTCTATGTGAATACATACATGAGACTATGATGGTCTAAGTATATAAAAAATAACTCTCCCAGAAGATAAGTTCCTTCACGTCCTTATAGTGAAGACTACCACTTACAACTCTATTTTGTGAGTCATGCAGTTCATATCATGGGGTATCAACCGGCTCGACCCATATGTGATAACTACATGTCTCTGTATAACACACAACTAATCCCAGCTCCAAAGGAATTGCAAAATACTATGTAATCCATGCCCTCCTCTAGTAGTCTCAAAATAGGATCACTCATCAGCCTCAGACTCAACTCCTCTAAGGCTCTCTAACACTACTTATTTTGGGTAAATGACTTCCCGTTCCACATCAGGGTGTTCAAAGGGGCTACAATTCTATAGATGTATTCCACAAACCTCTTATAGTACCCTTCCAATCCAAGGAAACTCTTCACCTCTAACGCACTATTGGGTGGATCCTAAGAAATCGCCATAGTGATCTTTACTAGGTCCAAAATTAATCCATGATCATAAATGACATGCCCTAGAAAGTGAATCTTGTGGATCTTGAACTGTCACTTCAAGAACCTACCATAAATCTAGTGCTCCCGAATAAAATCTAGGATTATCCAAAAGTTATATGCATGATACTCCTATGATGTAAATTATATGAGTATTCCATCAATGAATATAAAAAAATCATTCCAAGTATAGAATTAAGATCTGGTTCATAATATTTGAAAACACCATGGGTGTATTCATCACACTAAAGAGTATCACCAGGAACTCATAGTGTCCATAGCAACATTGGAATTCTAGATTTGGAATATCAGCCTCAAAAATGGTCAAAGAGGTCATCAATACTCGAAAATGGGAACTTTTTCTTTATCTTGTCATGGTTTAGGCAATGATAATCTACAAAAATCCACAAAATCATTTCTTATTTTTCACAAAAAATACCATATATGTCATGGGGGACACATTGGGTATGATAAAATCTTTCTCTAAAAGATCCTCCAACTAAAAACACATCTCTCGAATATCGGTAGGGTCCATATGATATGCTGTAGAAGATATTAGAGTGGTTTCAAGATTCAAGTTGATACAAAACTTCATATCTCACCTCAGAGGTATCCTCAAAATGTCCTTGGGGAAGACATCTATAAAATACTACATGATTGAAGGAATCTAGATTCCTGAAGAGCATGTTGTTCTAAGGGATACACTTGCTAACTAATGGGTAATGGGACACAACCTTCTCAAAAAATCCACTCACCCCACTATGATATCTCTCTCTCCCACAAAGGAGAATATCATCCCATCAGTGTGAAGGCATCTGAATCATCTATGGTGATATTCAATATGGTTTTGGACCATGGAAAACCAATACATACATAATATTTCATCATAAGGTTTCATCATGACAACCAGAAGGTCCCATGAGAAACTCTCTCCACCAAGCGATAGCTTTCACTGCCGGCAGATAAAAGATATAGAAGAAGCATTCCCCGTAGGAACCCCAAGACAAATTTATTAGGATAAGGCCTCAACTGGGAGATCCAGATCTTGCACCAAGAGTAAATAGATAAAGTAATGGATCACACATTTTTCTAATAATACTTAATCAAGATTATAATAAACATATATTGTACCTCTAATCATCTCATGTGGTGTTGGGTCATATGCATCCATAGCCTGCAGGTGTCCATGGACCTAACCATTGACTCCATGAGGCTGACATGGGATGTATGGTGGTGATGATGGATGGATATCATAATATCATCCACCACCCACAACTCCTCCTCCTAGATCCCCACCTACTCCTCTGTTAGCTCCACCTCCCTGGGGGCCACCCTGCCCTCATTGGAAGATTTGTGGTCACAGCACTGCCTCTACCATAGCGGTCCATCCACTATCGGCCTATCCTCCTCAACATGTTGGGTTAGTAAATTTCATGTCATGTGACTTCACCCATCACATTTATAGCACCACACCTCTTTGGACTACCATGATCCTCTACATGGTCCCTATTCTGTATGATCATGTACCCAAGTCTGATCATGGGAATGTCTCCAATGCTGAGATCCTGCTAACTGGTGCCTACTAGTTGTGATAGAAGGATCAAACCTATAACACCCACGATCATCCTCAGTTACCCAGTATCCCTCTGACAAGAATCTACCCATCACCATCACCCACTCTAATAACCTGACATAGTTGGGAATTCACAGAGGTACTAAACTATAACAAATGTATCTGAAAACACCCTGCTCAAACTTCCACACTTGGAAATATCCATCCTAAATCATGATAAGGGAGTACCACATAAGTTCTGTGAACCTCACAGCATAATCAGCCTCTATCATCCATCCCTATTGGAGCTCCAAAATATCTTGAATCCAAACTAAGCACAAGTATGACGGGTAGTAATCCTCATGGAACATCTGTTGGAAGTTGATCATTTAGAGTGTTGAATCCTCTTGCATCTACAAGACTATACTCCACCAATTCCCAACTACTTAGTGGAAATATCATTTTTCAGTGCAACCACCTAATCATTTAGTGCCTAGATAATCCTAGAAACTTGGATCATTGAATCTAGACAGTCTTCCACCACCTGGAGATCTAGATCACTATATAACCTCAGTTTCCTCTGGTACTAAAACTCACAAAGTGCACTAAGTGTTCACACATCCTCAACCTGCACTACTAGTATGATCTTATACCTATCTATATAGAGGAAGGATCTTATAGGATGACCCTTGAATTGAGGTCTTATCACTCATCATATATTCATCACAATTTTTAATTAGTAATCTATCTAGATATCTTTGTAAAGGAATCCTGGAAATTTAATTAAGATGTACCATGGTTAGATGAGAATATATATATGTGGGTAGTTGGCTCAAGATGGATAGTCAAAATACTCAATACTATATGATGCATGTACCATTGATCCCTATAACCAATATCTTGGTACGTTGATTTGAAAAGTAGGTAGTCAGAGTCCAGATGTATAGATATGTCAGTCACTGCACCAACACTGGGTCTCTGGCCTGAGAGCTGCACTTGATACACATTGACACTATTTCCCTAAGTCTCAACCAAATCCTCATATAGGGACAACTTCGAACACTATCCCAAGGAATGAACCAACTCTGATACTAATATTTCATGACCCAACCCAATGGGGCTCGATTTGAAACTACCCCAATCCCACATCCATAGGCTAGGGGAAGAGACAAGTGATAAAAGACATATCTAATATAGGAGGCATTTTCCAAATGTGCCTATACACACGGACCCAACCATCTCAATAAATAAGTGAAAAGGAATAATAATAAAATATGGGACATTTAGAGAATAAACCATTCATGTAACAACCTCTAGGGAATACAATAGTATGATAGTTTAATCTAAAAAGAAAAGGGGGAAATACATGTACAGTCAAAAAGATGTCCCAACCTGAAAAAACTGGAAAAGTAATGTGCTGAGAGAGCTCGGATCTAGATCTCTAATCCCCCGCCACTGAACATGATCTAATTCACCTAGATGTCCCTATGATTCTATGTAATAACCCTAGACATATCCATCATCTATATAATACATGACACGTGTGGGAAAATCCCATACTAGGGTGAGTTTATACATACCCAGTAGGATTCCCCGAAATATGAAGGGGGGGCAGTAAGAGACACGATTGGAATGGAAAACTCAACTCATAGAAAGATAGTAACAACATAAAACAACATTGATATATATATATATAATGTGATCAAAAAAATAATCCCAAATGATAGAGAAAGGGGATCTCCATCTCATATCCCAACCCAGAAAAAGATTCTTCCATCAGTTACAAGGGTCCATTGATGATGCTCAGAATCTCATGTGTCTATCCTAAGAAACATCCATTTCAAGACACAACTTATCATTATGCTTCATATTCGAGAGGAAAAATATCTAGGTAGAGTACTCATGACCTATAAAAATAGGATGGTGAAAATATGATGGTTGATAGAGGACTCATTCCCTATCCCTACATGAGGGTGTCACTCAAATGGTCAATGACCCATGCCTAGCCTAGAAAGAGTGTGATACTCTAATAGTAGATATAGGAATCATGCCCAAGATATTAGTTGGGTTCCACTCTAATGGTTGTGTACCCATTCCCTGCCTAGTAGGAGGGTTCTGCTCTGATAGTCGATAGAGGATCAATTCCCCACCCAGTGGGAGGGTGTCACTCAAATAGTCGATAGAGGACCCATGCCCTACCCAGTAGAAGGGTGCCACTCAAATAGTCAATAGAGTACCCATACCCTTCCCAGTAGAAGGGTTTCACTATGATAGTCGATAGAGGACTCATTACCTGACTAGTAGGAAGGTTCCACTCTAATGTTTGATAGAGGACTCATGCCATGCCTAGTAGGAGGATGCCACTCAGATAGTCTCTGATGATCCTTTCTGATCACTATTATCATCAAGCATCACCTAAAGAAGTGTCACACTCATAAAATCTTTAATCATATCTCAAATTCCACCAAAAAATCCACCATTGTGTTCTACATGAAAAAAAACTTAGGATAGGCTACTCATAGGCCAAAATCCAAGTCCAAACGAAAGAGATATGAGATGTAGAAGTTTCCTAAAAAGGAGGGTACACAGCATGTAAGGGGACCCACGCAGAATGTGGTCCCACCCTGATATTTTTTCATGTCCTTGTTGGTACATAGCTCACTACCCATGTATTCCAACATGGTTTATAAAGGTACTACATAGTGTACCCCAGTGACCCGAGTTCCTGCTTGTGATCCTGACCATGTCCGTGTACCCTATCCATGTGCTGGCACATGGAATATTTATAGTTTTTTATGTGTCCTTGTACTCTCAAAGTACACACTGGGTCACTATCACTGATTCACATGTCGTGTGGGGGTCCCACATGGCATGTGATATTTATAAACTTCTAGAAACCCCAACATTGTGGATTTCTAAAGAACACACGGTATGTGTTTTCACACTACATGGTGTGTAGTCATGTCTTTCACAGAATCCCAAATCCACTATGATGTTCCAGATCCAACTCCTATGCCACAAAATATCCCCAATTGATGTTTTTTTTAATTATTCTCATCCTTCTAATGTTTTTTTCCCTCCTGTGGCTGGAAATCAGTGTTACGATCCTCTAGTATGAAACCCATTCATCGTCGGTCATGCGTTGTGCCTCCCACACAACTGCAATCTTGATCACGGATCCCAGATCCATGAGTAACATCACCAAAATCCCACAATCATCCAAATATATCCTTGAATCATCAATTTGTTCCTTAAATGTGAATCTTACATGAATTTGGGGGTCGGATCATGCTCAGTCCCACCCGACAATAGTTGAATCATGAACCCATGGTCCAGCGATGAAGAACGCGAAGAACAGTGGGGGGAACATGATAAACAAGGGTGGAACAATCATTGGATAAGTTTTCTCATTCAAATAATACAAATTGAGGATTTATGGGGTGAGAAAAATGTCAAATTGGGGATTAATCGAATAAATAAATTAAATCTGATTCATGGGCGCATGCAAAGTCTCAAATTTGATGTAGATCAAATAAATAAGAATGATCAAGCTCCATATTTAATCACAAGGGAGGAAAACTACATATGATGAGTCTTATCTCGATTCACATGATTCTTTGATGAAGAACATGGTGACAAATGAAGGAGGAAAATTTATTGTGTTCACTGCATCTCGGTTTTCCTTGATCTGGAGGCTTGTTGTCATCTGGTCTTGATTTGTCAACAATGGAGAGTGGTTGAACCACCTCTCAAGGATCCCATGGTTATGAAAATAAAACTGTGGATATTTCATAATATCTTATTTATGGAGGTTTTAGAATTAGGTCATTTAAATTATCCCGAATGGCCCGAAGGCCTTCATTTTTATTGGTTTTTGATAACCCCCCTTTCAAGGGATGAGGGGGAACCCTTACAAGGCCCGTAGGCTCAGAGATTACAAGGCTCATAGGCATAAGAGATTACATGACCAAAAGTTCTTAGGGAATTCAACCAGACTATCTACAAGGAACTGCCCCTCCCCAGCATCTGCATCATGATAATAGCTCTCCACCTTCGCATGGTCGTCTGGCTAGGCTTCCTGTGCAAGCACAGGCTGGTCCCTATGGCACAGCCATACCCTCTCATTCTGAAAAATCTATTTGGCTCTGCTCTGGTAAGTGAACCTACTCTGAATCCTCTTCTGGGGCTGCTCCTTTTTTTTAGTGTGTCTGGGGAAACTGCATGTGGCCCGAAGGCCTTGAGGTGGCCCGAGGGCCTTAAAGGTGGCCCAAAAGCCCTACTGACCTGAAGGCATGGGTGACTTGAAAGCCTTAAGGACTCCAAGACCAAACCGGTGGCCCAAGGTGAATAGTTCCAACTACTACAGTACCGAACAGTACCTACTAAAGTTCCCGTATAGTGTACAATTATGCTACAGTACCCATACAGTGTATAGTACCTATTACAGTACTGCTACAGTACCCCCGGAAATATGCCTCTACCTGTTTTTGAACCTGGGTCTTGTGGATGCACTTAAGGATACCTCACTAACTGGGATGATTCTCATGTACCATTTAAATTAAATAATTAAAATAATCAATTAATTTAATTTAAACACACCTGCCAATGGATGCTATATTTGAACGTCTTGTGTTGTCCAACTTTAGGTCACTTATAGGGTAAACCTCACATTACAAATTCCACCATGGTCTCAGATTTTTTATTAGATAATCCATTTAATAGTTTTCCTATTATTTATAAAAAAATTGTGAATGTGTGATATAAAATATTTTTAATATTTTTATAAAATTAATTCCAAACACACCGGGCCTCAAAATCTTGTGTCGTCTCAGCCCCTAACTCTGAAAATATTTCTTGATATATTCCAAAGTTTTACCAGAAAAAAAAAGGTCTCTATAGTAACAAGATCCACTAAAGGTTTGAACACGGTCAAAGGGAAAAGTTTTAATCTGACAATAGTTTGATTCACCTCCCCTCTCAGGGTGCACGTATTTAGCCTCATGCCAACACACACACACACACATCAAATCATAATAAAAAAACATGAATCAACTTAGAAAAAATTTTGCACGAATAATAACAACAAAACATTGATTAAATGATTAATTAACATGAAACATCTACATAATAAAACATATAATAAGAAAATAAATAAATTCATAAATTTTTTGATTTTTATGACCATGTTCATGGTAGATGTTTACCCATAAAGCACTAAAAAGTGTCAAATTATGTTCAAAAAAATATAACATTGATACCTTGAGAATCAATAATCATTATCGCCACTCAGTGACACAAATTTTAGCTTTCGTTTTTAATTTAGTCTATCACCCCAAGAAAATATGATAATTACAAAAATTACAAGAAAAATAAAAGAATCTTACTACTTGAACAAAATATTATCCTAAGAGAATAATCTTGTTTTATTCAGTTCTTTCTTTCCTTTTCATGAAGACCACAAAAACCACTACTACAAATACCCCTTTTATCAGCGCTAAAAAACCCCTTTTATCAGTGCTAGAAAAGCGTTGTTAATGCCGGCAAAGATAAAGGTGGGGTCCCCTTTATCAGCGCTCAAAAAAAGGACTGATAAAGGACCCTTTTAATCATCACTAAAAAAAGCGCTGATAAAAGGGGTCTTTTATCAGTGCTAAAACAAAGCGCTGATAAAAGGGTCATTTATCAGCGCTTCCATTATTATCACTTTCTTTTTAGCGCTAACAAAGGACCCCTT
This sequence comes from Viscum album, assembly GCA_963277665.1. Taxonomy (NCBI): domain Eukaryota; kingdom Viridiplantae; phylum Streptophyta; class Magnoliopsida; order Santalales; family Viscaceae; genus Viscum; species Viscum album. The sequence goes on along the minus strand of OY728151.1, from coordinate 1,784,911,566 downwards.
TTATCAGCGCTTTTTTAAAAGCACTGATAAAAGTTAAAAAAAATTAAAAAAAATTAAAAAAAAGTTAAAAAAATTAAAAAAAATTAAAAAAAATTAAAAAAATTAAAAAACAATAAAAAAATTAAAAAAATCCTACCAGTCGGGGTGGATTTTATAGCGCTTGATCCCCCCTTTTATAGTGCTTTTCTGCCCCCCTACAGTGCCCCTACGCACCCCCTCCAGCCTTTATCAGTTCTAGCACCCATATTCCCCCATGCACGTGTGCCCCTGCCTCCACCAGGATTTGAACTGGAGACCTCCCCCCCCCCACGCACCTAAGCCCTTACCACTCCTCTATTTCGATTTGTTTTTCATTTCATGATACCTCTATATATATATATATATATTTAGTTATATTTATTCGTATAGTAATATATATTTATATTAATATATATATATATAGTTATATTAATATATATATATAGTTATATTAATATATATCTCTATTTATATATATATATTTAGTTATATTTATTCGTATAGTAATATATATTTATATTAATATATATATATAGTTATATTAATATATATATAGTTATATTAATATATATATTTATAGTGATATTAATATATATATTTATAGTGATATTAATATATATATTAATATTAATATTAATATATATGTGTAGTTATATTAATATATATATATAGTTAGATTAATATATATATATATATATATTTAGTTAGATTAATATATAGGTATATAAATATTCATATATTTGTATTTTAAATAAAATGGATATTAGTTATTATTTACATAAAGCTAATATATTTTATATGTAAATATATTTTATTATTTATATTTATAATTAAATTTTTATGTGTGAATATATAAAAAATATGTATATATTGTTATATATTTGATTATAAATAGCAGTTCAATATAAAAAACGATAAAATTTAAAAGACATAATATCAATATGAATGCAACACCTTAGAATAAATTCATTCCCCACCACAAAAATCCAACAATACCCCCTTAAATGAGGCTGAAAATCCACAAAATGTTAAAAAATCGGGGTGCCCCGACTAAAAACTCAGTTTTGGAGGCCTTCTAGGCCTTTTTTCACAAACAAAACCTTTACTGGGGTACCCTTAGGTCATAGTGACGTAGATCTCATCGCAGGCTTCGATTTGATATGTGGTAGAGCTCAAACGGACACCCGGATCAAAAGTTATGGCCGTTTGAAGTTTGAGTTACGTTTTCAACATATTTTAGATCTTTTTTTATTATTATTTTATTTTTTTATTCTTCAAATTGTTATTAAAAGACTATTACTCCATAATAATTAGAAAATTATTAATTAAAAATATTTTTTTAATTTTTTTATAATCCATTTTCACTAAATATCTTATATATTAAGTATATTAAGTGTAAATGTATATTTATACTTATCTAAAATATATTTAAAAATTATATATTATATTCATATCAATATAACTATATTTATATATTTATATATTAATATATTATTATTATTTTTGAATTCAACCCTTTATCAACGCTAAAAAAAGCTATGATAAAGGGGGTACCTTTATCAGTGCTAAAAAAAGCACGGATAAAGGGGTACCTTTATCATCGCTTTTTTAGTGCTGATAAAGGTACCCCCCTTAATCAGGGCTTTTTTGTTAGCACTGATAAAAGTGTAGCGCTGGGAAAAACTGTTTTTGTGGTAGTGAACCTTCTACTTCATCCTCCTTTATTCCTTTATCCCTCCTGGTCTCTCATTTTCTAGGTTGCCTAATGATGTGTAAAATGGTAGGATCATTATGTTTTAGGACATCAAGCATCACAAATTAACAACATGGTTATGACTAAAAATAAAATTCTCAGGATGATGAAATAATCATATTGACATATGAAACTACAACAAAATGAGCGATATGAAATGCTACTCCTTATCGGTGTTATAAAAATACTGATAAAGGGGGCACCTTTATTAGCGCTAGTTAAAAGTATTAATAAAAGAAATTTTTAGTCAACATTTTTTTAAGGCAGATAAATGTAACATTTATCAGTGATTTTTTTAGCAGTAATAATGTCACTTTTATCTATGCGTTTTTTAGCAATAATAAAGGGTGACCTATATCTACACTTTTTTCATGCTGATAAAAGGTATATTTCATAAAAAATATTATATATTATTAAAAAATATATATTAATATATAAATATATTTACAATGATATAAATATATTTATAAATTATATAAATATATTTATAAATGATATAAATATAATATATTTTATTAAATATGATTTATATAACATTAAATATGTAATTGCAAGTAATATATAATACATTTAGGGGAAATGGTTTATAAACTAATTAAAAATTAATATCAATTGACAATTTTCTAATTAGTATTGAGTAACAGTCATTTAATAATAACTTGATGACAGAAAAATTCAATAAATTAATGAATAGTCTAAAATAAGTTGAAAAGAATACTTAAACTTAAAACCGCAATAACTTCTAATCTGGGTATCTATTTAGGCTATACCACATATCAAATTGATTATTGTGGAAATATTTATGACATGGTGACCCAAAAGAATGTTGATTAGTGTTTTTTTGGTTAAAAAAGGCACTACAGGCCTTAAAATTAGTTTTTTTGTGGGGTACCCCGATTTGTTAACATTCAATGGAATTTTAATCTCATTTAAGAGGGTATTCTTATCTTTTTTCAGTTATTACTAAATTTATTATCAATTCTTTCATGTGGATATTATGATGTTTGAATTTTACCATTTTTCACATTGTAGTGTTATTTATAAGTAAAAATACATATATTTTCATATATGTGCATTTAATAAATTAATTATATAAATAAATATTTAAAAATATTTACATAAAAATATATTTTTAAATATATAAATCATATGAACATAAATATTTATCATTAATTTTATTTAAAATAAAAAAAATCCATTTTATTTACCTTATAAACTACATGTATATATATACACACACACACCTATACAATTTTATATATAATATTATGTTTATATATAAATATGTGTGTCCATAAACAGATGTATATTTATATATATATTATAATATATGTAAATAAATACACATACATAAAGTGTACCTTGAATATATATTATCTATATACATATTTATATATTCTTAAATATGATTTATATAAAAATAAATATATTTTTATTTTTAATATTATTTTATAATTATAATTACATCTATATATTATAAAATATAGGGGCATGAACTCTATAGATAAATAAATATTTGTGTGTGTGAAATATAAATATAAATATGTGTGCATGCATGTGAGAAATGTAAACATGTGTATGTTTGTGCGTAAATATGTGTGTGTATGTGTGTGTGTGTGTGTGTCAATATTATGTAAATACATCATATAAATGTATCTTTATAGATATATCTTTATCATTAAATATATAATATAAACGTACATAAGATAAATGTATTTAAATGTATTATATAAATATATTATATAAAGGTGTTTACAATAAATATTTATAAATAAATTATAAAATATTTATTTTTAAATATGTATAATAATATTTTACAATTTAATTAAAAATAATTATATAAATATATATAATTATATGAATAAATATATAAATAAAAAATAATTATGTGTGAATATATATATATATATCATAAAACATTAAAGAAATATGGATGGATCAGTGGTAAAAGTCTTGGGAAATGAAGGAAAAGGTATCAAGTTTGAATCCAAACATGAGCAGAGATGAAGATGGAATGAAAGCATTAACATATGGTAAGGAAAGTGCTGCTGGAGGGGGGATGTGTTGATCAAGTTCTAATAAAGAGGGGGTGGGTGCGTGCAGGAGGACACATGGTGTGAGAGCATTGATAGAAATGGATTTTGAGCCCCCTGGTAAATAAAGAATTTTAAAAAATATTTTTTAACTTATATCAGAGCTTAAAAAAAGTGATGATAAAGACTGTGATTTTTTTATAATGCTTTGATTGTTAGCATTTTTTAGCGCTTACAATTATCATTTTTATCCCTGACTATACCCGTGTCCTTGTACTCTTGGAGTACACGTCTGGTCACCAACACCAAGTCACATGGTGTGTAGGGGTCCCACTGGGTGTGTGATATTTATAAACTTTCTGAAACCCTAGAATCATCGATTCATGAAAAACACGAAATGTGTTTATCCGCACTACATGACATGTAGTCGTGTTTTTTATAGAATCTCAAATCCATGTTGGCGTTCTAGATCCAACTCCTTAACTATGAAATTTACCCAATGGATGCTTTTTTCAGAAGGTATTCATCTCTGGAAAATGATTTTGGCCCTCCGGTGGTTGAAAATCAGTGTTACAATCCTCCAATACGAAACCCATTCACCATCGGCCACGCATAGTGCCACTTGCACCATTTTCATCTTGATCCCAAATCCAAATTCCATGAGGAACATCACCGGAATCCCAAAAGTATCAAATATCCATCCTCGAATCATCGATCCATTCATCACATGTGAATCTGTCATGAATTTGGGGGTCCGATCGTACTCGATCCCACTTGGAAATAGTTGAATTGTGACCTCGTTGTCTAGTGATGATGAACGCGAAGAACTATGGGGGAAAACACAAGAAACAAGGGTGAACCAAGGTCGATCATTCTTGGCCAACGAATGTAAATTGGGGATGTCTGGGGTGAAAAAAATGTCATAATGAGAATTAATCAAATAAATAAATTAAATATGATTCATGGGCACATGTGAAGTCTATAATTTGATGCAAATCAAAGAAATAAGAATGATCATTCTCAATAATTTAATCGTAAGGGAATAAATCCAAATATTATGGGTCCTACCTCAATTTTGATCATTCATTGATGAAGAACATGATAGCTAACAAAGAAGGAAGATTTGTTGTATTCGTTGTGTCTTGATTCGCCCTGATCTGGAGGCGTGTCATCGTCTGATCTTGATTCGTCAACGATGGAGAGTGGTGGAACCTCCTCTCAATGATCTTAAGGTTATGTGGCTAATCTCAATGATCTTCCATAACAGTTTATTTATAGATGTTTTATAATTAAGTCATTTAAATTAAATAATTAAATTAATCAATTAATTTAATTTAAACACACCCGCCAATGGCCACTATATCTGAACACCCCACTCCAACCAACTTTAGGTCATTTCTAGGGTAAACCTCACGTTCTGAATTCAACTGTGGTATCATATTTTTTATTAGGGACTCCATTTAATAATTATCCCATTATTTCTGAAAAATCTTTCACGCATGATATAAAATATATTTAATATTTTTATAAAATTAATTCTGAACACATTGGGCCTCGGAATCATATGTCATCTCTACGCCTGGTTCCAAAAATAATTTTATATATATTCTGAAGTCTTACCGGGAAAAAATGGCCTCTATAGTAATAATATCCATTAAAGGTAGTCTAAGGAAAAAAATTCATCGGACAACAATTTGATTCACCTCCCCTCTTAGGGTGCACATATTTTTGCCTCATAACAACACACACATAAAATCATAGAAAAAAATTATTCAACTTAAAACAAGGTATGTGTGAATAATAACAACAAAACATTCATTCAATGACTAATTATCATGAAACATTCACATAATCAAACATATAATAAGAAAATAAAAAAAAATATTAAATTTTTTTATCTTTATGATCACGTTCATGGTAGATGTTTACCCACAAAGCACTAAAAAATAGTGTCAAAATACATTGAAAAAAATATAATGTTGATCCATTGAGAAGAAATAATAATTATCGTCACTTGGTGACACAAAGTTTAGATTTATTTAATAATTTAGTCTATCACCCCAAGAAAATGGTATGATTACAAAAATTACAAGAAAACTAAAAGAATCTTACTACTTTAACAAAATCTTATGCTAAGAGAAGAATCTTATTTTATGTGGGTCCTTCTTTACTTTTCATGAAGACCCCCAAAACCCTTTACTTAATCAACCTTTATTCATTTCTCCCTCTTGGTCACTCATTTTCTAACTTTCCCAGTGATGTGGAAAAGGGTAGGATCATCATGTTTTAGTACATCAAGTGTCCCAAATTAACAACATGGTTATGGATAAAAATAACATTCTCGGGATGATTAAATAATCATATTGACATAGGACACTACTACAAAATGAGTGATATTAAGTGGTTCCCTTTATTAGTGCTAAAAACAATGATAAAGAGGACATGTTTATCAGTTCTAGTTAAAAGCGCTGATAAAAGTAGTTTTTGTAAGGCTGGTAAATATAACTTTTATCGGTGCTTTTTTTAGCAGTGGTAATGTCACTTTTATCTGTGCTTTTTTAGTAATGATAATGGGTGGCCTTTATCAAAAAAATCATGCTGATAAAAGGTATATTTCATAAAAATGTTATATATTATTAAAAAAAATATTAATATATAAATATTATATATATAATATTATATAAATCATATTTAAATATGATTTATATAATATTATATATATATAATTAAAAGTAATATATGAGATATTTAGGGGGAAATGGATTATAAAATAATTAAAAATTAATATGAATTAACAATTTACTAATTAGCATTGAGTAACAGTAATTTAATAATAACTTGATGACATAAAAACTCAATAAATTAATGAACAATCTAAAATAAGTTGAAAACCGGACTTGAACTTCAAACCATCATAACTTCTAATCCAGATATCCATTTGGGCTCTACCACATATCAAATTGATGATTGTGGAAATATTTATGACATTCTTACCTAAGATAACATTGATTGGTGTTTTCTTAGGTTAAAAAGGAACTGAAGGCCTTGAAAACTGATTTTTTTGTGGGATACCCTATTTTTTAATATTTAATGGAATTTCAGTCTCATTTAAGGGGGAATTATTGTCTTTTTTTAGTTAAGACTTAAAAGAACCCATTTTTTCACTCAATTATGGATACTTTAAATTTAAGTCTAAATCTTTACTTTAGACTAAATATGGATTCCTTTTTAGTTAGTAAAGGTTTCACGGGTGTATGAGGGAAGTTCGGAGCCCGGAACCCATCTTTTTGGGAAAACTGGACAGGTCGCACAGTTAGAGCATGGTTGGCACACGGTTTTTCTAACCATGTAGATTGAAATTTTTGGACAGAACCACTTCTCACATTTTGTGAACTATTGTGCAGCCTAACCATTCAATGTGCTGCTTCTACCCAGAAAACCTCACACAGTTTGTGCACAATTTTTCAAACTGTGCACAGGAAAATTTTATGGGTAATTTTAAAAAATTGACCTTAATTGTATATTAAACCTCATTCTTCCTCCTAATATGAGATCTATTGGGATTAACAACTTTTCCTCTCAATTTGGAGATTTTTTGAAGTCCAAATCTTAGGATCAATAGATCTCCTTCATTCAAAATATGATCGAGCTTTCGTTCATCATGTTGTATGTGTAATGGTAAGTACTTGAGTCGTATTAATTTGTTGTCCTTATCTCTTTCTCTCAACTGAGTTATCAGGGTATGAAAATTTTTATCTTTTTCTTCGATCTACTCTAATTCGAGCCAAATCAAGGTCCAATACCAGAGTATAATACAACCCTAAGGTGGGTGGTCTATAACTCATCCCTCAAGTTTGTTGATTTTAGATTTTTTGTGTGGGGACCACTGATTTCATCGGATGTCATTAATTGAATTTATATTTCATTCTTATAATAATTGGAACCGTATGGAGATTCTATTTTCATATATGTGATTAATTGTTGGTGGTTATGATCACAACTCCATCCCTTCCATGTCGAAGGTTATTCCATAATTGTTGTTTATTATTTTGACAAGTTTGAACCACAGTTCTAGTGTGCCTTGGATTTACCATTATAAGGGTAAGATTTACTATATTAAATGTCATGGTTTATGATGTAAATTTTATAATGGAAAGTACCGTGTATGCGTACCACTTGAACCCCCTCAGGTAAGTTCATCGATTGATAATTAAATGTGAAATTTGGATTAGAAAGTTTAATAAGTATATGACTTGGACTTAATTGTAAATGAATAGCAGGTTGCATATCCCTAGTACCCCTTACCACATTAATGGAAGGTAGCATAATTAACCTAGAATATGGAATATTCTTTAAATGGATTAAATGAATGGTTGCATGTTACTTGGCCTTGTCACACTAATGAAAGGCAAGGTTTGAACCAAATGGACTTATTGATTAATTATGACTTCATTAAAAGGGTGCATGATACTTAACCTTATCACACTAATGAAAGGAAAGGCTTGAACCAACGATTGCATGCTACTTGACCTTATCACACTAACAAAATGCAAGGCTTGAATCAAAATAAATATTACATTACTTCATAATAAAATAGGAATGGTCTGACTTGAACCCTCCTTGGATTCCGATCGGGGAATGCCATGAGCACTCATGAACCACATTTCGATTCAAGGATATTACTTTATTAGGTTGATACCCACCTAGATCTCGATCCTTGTATATTCTTAGATTCCTGGTATGACACCACAGGATCCCTTTACATTATCATAGGATGCCTTGGATACACTCCTTGGATCCAGTATTGAAAATTAGGTTCCATGGTTACAACCCATCAAGCCCTATCTCTGCTTAGCCTCATTTTACCTTGGACGGTCACCTTGGACTCGGTAGGCACCTCATTGTAGATTTCCATGGACTATGCTCCTTGAATTACACTCTTACCCATTCCAGGATACAGTTATTACTGAGTTGGAGACCCTTGAGGTCTACGTCGCCTTGGTTATTACCTTGGGACTTCACTATTAATATCATTATAGGTTTCCTTGTTACATCTTGGAACATTTTCAATTTCTAAAATGTGACTTATTTATAAATTGGTAATAATAAAATAATGAATTGTTTACATGTTCAGACACCAACCAAGGGTTGAAGCAGGTACTTGGGTATTTAGTTACATTGTATTGCTTTACTTTATATATTCATGCTTGCACACTGTTACATTTCCATTACATGGGCCAGATGTTATAGACATCGTTGGTGGTGGCCCACTGAGATTTATCTCACACCCTGTTCAGGTGCTATTTGGTACCAGGGGCAGATTACTTGGTAGGAGGTGTTGAAAAAGGGAAACATATGACTTCAAACACTTGATTGTATGATATTTAGTATGGATCTTGATAGCAGAGGACTGAGTTGGATATTGATATTCTCAGGATAGTATTTTGATTTACTTTATACTTTTTTGGAACATGTTATTCCTGGTTTCTTGTATCCATGTTTTCCAGTTTTCTAGTACATGACATGTCATCATCTGTTGTTGAATGTTATTCTAGTTGTTTCAGTTATTGTTATTGTTGTCTCTATTTTTCTATTGTGCCTTCTGTTTACTTATATTGCTTCCACTTTTTATCTATGTTTACATTTATCTTCTATGCTACACTTTGGTAATGTGGGAATAGTCTCCCCACAAACACAACCTAGTCCCTCGCTACTAGTCAGAAGCCTTTGGTGTTCGAGGAGATACGCTTGAGGCCATGTGTCCCATCGGGATTGGGGCACCCATTTATTGGCATTCGGGTCCTGGACTTTACAAAGTGGTATTAGAGTATTTTATTTTCTTGCTTTACTATTTGTAGACAATATATTAGATATTAGGAATGATTGGTACTTGGTCATAAGTCATTCTTGGGCATTGAAAACCCATATTTGAGGTAAAAACAAAGTTTCCTAAATTATAATTATTGTTATTCATTTTCCTATAACAGTTTATATTATTTCATCATTGGGTGATGTGCATGTTGTGTGGTGTTGTTGATTATTACTCTATTTTAGGATTTTATTTCACCCTTTTACATGCATCATTATAGGCACCTAGAATTCACATTTCATGAATATTTCCATGCCATATAGGTGTATTTCACTGCTTTGCATTGCTTTATATGCCTATGATTGTTGAGTGATACTATGATATTTAGCCTATACATGTATTACTCTTGGTTGTGATTGAGTGATTGGTTGTCTCAATTCATGAGGTGTATGGGCCCTCATGGGTTGGGATGAGTAATTTACTGAGTCGAGCCATATGCTATAAATAAATGGGTGTTGTTTCTGGTGATATGTTTATGGTCACTGATTCATCGAAAATGGATATCCGTTATAAATCGAATCATGAAATATAATATGAAATAGTTGCACATCCTTATCCCTCCTTGTCATTTTTATGAAAGGTAAAGGAGTGAACCTAGTAATTAAATGTGAAATAAAATGAAACTTATACTTGAGCACTTATCAATTCCTGGTTGTCTAAGAGGGTAGTTAGGGTAGTATACTTGGGTAATGAGTTCTCTTATGTTCATCTTCCGCTAGTAATGATATATTTTTGCTGAAGCTTGTTCTGAGGAGTGTGCTTGGTAATTATAGACCAATTCCACCACGACGTCCTCATATAGTACACTAGAAGGGTGGTGACAACCATGCTCCAGACATGGTGGGCCCTGATCCACTATTCTTACCTCCAGGAGTGCCACTTGAGGCATTTCCTGCTATACCTAATTTGGGAATTAATGCCCAAGTTCATGATAGTTTCCTACATCTGATGCAGTCCATGCATGGTACTCTATGAGTTGCACCTAGGATGGTTGATATGACTCATGAGTTCCAACAGTAGGATCCTCTTACTTTATCAGGGTATGGCGGTCCGCAGGCTGCTAAGTCTTGGATAGAATCCACTTTATCTATCTTTGAGAATCTAGAGACACCTCTAGAGCATAGGGTCAAACTTTCTACTTACATGCTTCATGACTCATCCAAGAGTTAGTGGGATGTGATTACCTAGGTCGGTTGTCATTAGGGCATGTTATGGGTTGATTTCTAGACTTCCTTCTATGATCAGTTATTTCCTCAGATGCTGAGAGCTGATAGAGACATAAAGTTCATGCATCTTGAGAAGGGTTCTATGTTAGTTATGGAATATTCAGCATGTTTCATGGATTTTCAGCGCTTTTCACAATTTCTAGATAGTGATGAGATTTCACATGCTAGAAGTTTCAAGGATGGGATCTAGTATTCCATCCATACATAGGTGAATGTATTTTTCCTACCTACCTTTTCTGCAATAATCAATCAGGCTCTTATCACTAAGTATAACTTGAGGGATGACAATAGTACCAGGTTTAAAGGATCATTGTTGTTTTAGGCTAGTAGTTCTTTTGGTGGAAGGAAGTGTTCCCTCGAGGTTTCTCGTTAAGGCGGTGATAACCAGAGTGTTTATTTCGATATATCCTTAACATGTCATCATTATGGACGATGAGGTAAAAAAATCCTTAATGTGATAGAGACCTAATCAAATGTTGGTATTGTGGATCTATGGGGAATATCCAGCATTTTTGTAGGACCTTTCCACTAGCTTTAAGTGGAAAAGGATCTTCACCAGCTCCACCTTTAGGAATGAGTTCTTTTATACCATGTCAGGCGGGGAATTGGGACAGAACCAATAGGTATGGATGAGGATGATGTTGTGTTCGTGGAAGCCAGACCCCTGATCACCAACATCACCAACATAGTAGTTATGATCGTGGTAGTCCATCTATTGAATAGGGTCATGGATCAAGCCAGTTTAATGCACTACAGTCGATACCTGAGGATTAGGCTGTGATACCATCTACAGTATGAGGTACTATTCTAGTAGCCTCTACTATAATATCGTATTTATTTGATAATGGTGCTTCAAACTATTTTATCTCTATATCTATCATGGAATGTCTTGGACTGAAGATATAGTATTAATATGGTGTAATGACCCTAGATATGCCATTAGGGGTATGAAAAGAGGGAATATGCTAGTGTAGGGACTATCCCCTTAAGGTAGGCATTTACCCTTTCTTATAGAACCTCTTTGTTCTCAAGATGACGTGTTTCCATGTCATACTCGGGATAGACTGGTTGGTTCACTATAATGCTTTTGTATACTACTATCACCATAAGGTGTCTTTTATATCACCAAATAGTAGCAGTTATCTACATAAGGGTGAGTGGGATGTCCAGGCTAGTAGAGTTAGACCAGAGCATCATGGGTGTAAGAACTAGGACCTTCTTTTCAGGTATGTTTTTCCTTTTCTGGTAATTTTTGAAAAAAAGAGGAAATTCTAGAAATTTTCTAAGTACACGTCGTGTACTTTATGAGTACACGTTGTGTACTTCCTTGCCGTAGCAGGTCGTGTGCTAGCCGTGTAGTAGACACACACACAGTTGTGTAGGAGTGACTTGGAGGCCACTTAATGTGGAGTACGGAAACATCAAGTACACACCATGTACTCCAAAAGTACATGCTGTGTATTTTTTTTCATTAAACGTAACGGGGTCGCGTCTGACAGACAGAACCATCTCCTTCTCAACCTAGTTCATCCGAGATCAACGAGCAGCTACGGATCTTTGAAGATCCACCAAGCCTCCATCCATCCTTCGAATCAAACACTTTTGATTGTGTTGGAATCGCATCGGTTATTTATCTCTTCTTCTGGAACCTCATATCATGATTCCTCTTATTTTCCAAGTTATCGTGGGTTGAAAGTTTTATACATTTTCTTAGATCTATGACATTCCAAGAAGATTCAAGGTTCAATTATATTGATCTCCTAACCCCAAGGTAGGTGTTTTGTTCCTTTCTGTTGAAATTATTTGAGTTTTATGTGCAAATTTTCCCAATACCCATGAACGGGGTATTGCGTGTTTATCATTTTAGCCATATTGTTTCTCTGCTATGCTGGTATTCCTAAGTAGATGATTATTGATTGTGAATAGGGTGAATTTTTGTGCTTTGGATATATTTCCCATGCATGTTTTTCCTGTTTTATCCTTTAGTTCTTTCTTGCCTATTAGGTTACTATTTACCTTCCCATGCCTAGTATTATAGGATGGTGTGACTATTCTTCTGTTATGTCATTGTGCTGTAGAATTCTATCCAAGTAGTTCTTGAGGTTGACCTTGGTCGTTACACGCTGCTACACTTTCTTTACTTACATAGGGTCATGAGAACCTTGTGTATAGACCATAGGGAGAATAGATGATGAGGGCTTCTCCAGAGTGTCTTTATAATTTACGATGCGAGACCACAGGGGGAATTGACATTGATTGCTTCCCTAGAGTGTATGTAGTTCCTTGACATGGGCCACAGGGGGAATGAGACGTTGAGTGCTTCCCCAGAGCACCTTTAGTACCGACACAAGACTATAGGGGAAATTGACGGTGAGTGATTCCTTAGAGAGACTATGCTTAAGCTGAACCAGAGGGGTTAGACTGATTGTATTACCCAGAGGGTTACTTTTAATTGTTAGGTAGGACCATAGGGGATAGGCTGTGAGTACTTCCTAGATGGTTACCTTGTGTTTAGTTGCTTGCTTGTGTTTCTAGATAGGACCAGAGGGTATGGGTTATGGGTACTTCCCATAGGGTTACCTGTTGTGTTATCTACTTTGTTTAGCTGTTGCATGTTGTGTGGTGATTTGAATGCTTTAAATTGTGGATTGTTTACTACTTAGTGCTTTCCTATTTACTGTTTTCTGTACTTTTACCTGCCATATACTCATTGACTGTTAGGCACAGATCTTCGGGTGGTTTCCTACTGAGATTTAGTCTCACACCCTATTTGGGTCATGCTTTTGGGCCCAAACAAATTATATTGTTGCAGGTATAGATAACGGTAAGCTCCCTTCTACTTCAGGTACTTGATTTGTTGTGGAGCTGGAGAGCATGGGACCAAGCTATGGCTTACGATGTTGAGGAGTTTATTTTCTTTTCTTTTTCACTTTGGTTTAGCACTATTGTATTCCAGTATTGTGACTTGTTTGGATGTTTTCCTATACATGTGTATCATCAATCATTTTATATATATGTTCTCTAATTTATAATTTTATTCTTATGCTGTTACTATTGTATTTCATTATTACTGCTTCCGCTCTTGTATGTTTTTGTTTAATTCCATTGTGTACTCTGCCAATGAGGGCATATTTTCCCCACTATCACACCCAAGGCCCTCGCTGCTAGTCGGTAGCCTCTGGCGTTCAGGGAAATGCGCTTGAGGCCATGTGACCAACCAGGTACGGGGCGCCTCTGGGTGGCTTCCGGAACCAGGATGTTACAAAGTGGTATCATAGGATTTCTTTTCTCTTGACTTACTGTTTGGAGCCTTAGCCAGGGATAGGATGGAATAGGTATTTGGTAATAAGTTGTGATTGGGAGTAGCTAACCCGTGTACAGGTAAAATCCAATCTACCTCGTTTAATTTCAATTTTTTGGTTTTGCAATTATTACAGTTGATTTGATTTCACCTTGAGTGATTCACATGGTTTGTGATGTTGTTGTTGATATTATTAAGGTTTTATTTCTATTGCAACCTGATGAGATGAGGGTATGCCATCTCATGCATCATATAGACACTTGCTAGAAATCACCTATCATGCATTTTTTCCATGACATCTAGGATAAATTATAGATTTCATGTTGTTATGATAGATGATGTGTAAAATATTCATGTTGTTGTGATAGTTTCCTTGATAGAAATACCTACTGTTTGATAGGGTATTGTTTGTGTAGATGTTTGCTTAAATGAACGATAAACTTTGGTTCTTGAGGTTATTGGGCCCTCATGGACCAGAATTTGGTGGATCATTGCCTTGTTTTCCATGTTATAATGTGTATAAGATGTCAAAATTTGATTTTTGGGGATTATGGGCCCTCACGTATTGAAATTTGGCACTTTTAATGCTTGTTTCAGTGTTTTCTGGGTTCTGAAGTAGTTTCTGAGGCTTTCTGTCCAGAAAAACTCAGAATACACACTGTGTAATGTCAAGTACACACCATGTGTTCTTCTGTTTGGGAAGAAGATGTTTTTATTAAGTACATGTCATTTACTTTATGTACATGACTTGTAGTCTATGACCGTGTCGTAGGTTGTGTGGGTAGAGACACGGGATGGGGAAAATTTGAAGTGAACACGCTGTGTATCGTCCATACACGCCATGTAGTGTCGACCCCGTGCCCACCCGTGTCACTAACAACACAGGTTGGCTGAGTCATGTCTAATAAATGTCGTGTGCCATTCAAACACGCTGTGTAGTCTGATCTAGGTACCCGGCCGTGTCACGAACAACACGGGTTGGTGTTACCCTTTCATGTACACGCCGTGTCTGACTTAAACACGCCTTGTAGTCTGACCCAGGTACCCGACTATGTCACGAACAACACAGGCTGGTGTTATCATTTCTCATACACACTGTGTCCATATGGAACACGTTGTGTAGTATGATCCATGTGTCAGGCTGTGTCACTAACAACACGGGCCAGGTGAAGCTTGTCTGGTACATGTCATGTAGGTATTTTACACACCGTGTAGTCTTACCTTAGGAGAGCTGTGTTTCTTAGCCATGTAGAATAATTAGGGCAGGTAAAGTGGATTCAAGTACATGTTGTGTGTTAAGACAACACACCGTGTGTCTAGGGTGTTACACGACCAAGTTAGGAAGGAGTACAAGACCATGTGAATGACTTCAGGGAACACGCCTTGTAGGAAATGTACATGTCATGTAGTCATGTTTTGTAAAACTTGAGTGATTTCCTTCTCATGTTCCCCTCTTACACTCCTTGTTTTCAGTCCTTGATAATATTGATCTAAGGTGTGTGTTTGACCTTGGAGAGTCATTCCACCGAGACGTCCTCCCGTTGTGCCAGTCTTGGCACTAGCTGTCATTCCGGACATAGGTGTTGATGCACGGTTCTGAGAGGGTTTATAAGGTTCATGCAGACCTTCAGAGTAGGAGGGATGCATCTTCCAGTATCTAGGTGGTGTGATACCATTATGGGAGAAGCGGTCATATGAGGCCACGTTGCCTGAGAGACCTAGTGGAGTTCTGATCTTACGGCAAGATGGGTCATCTTCAGCGCTTCTGTTAGAACTTCTCACAAGCAGCTGGTGACAGGGGTTATTCTATGACTCCTCGTTCAGGAGCAGCACCACCAGTTCCTCACCAGTATAGAAACTGGAGTTCTTCTGTATGTTCGGGCCGAGGTGGAGGTCATGGCCATGGAAGCCAGTTTCCCGGTTTTCAGCAACATCAAGGCAGATCATCTCAGAGTGGTCAGGCAAGGTCATAGGGTCGTGGTACAGGCTAGACTTTTGCAGTGGAGTAAACTTAGCAGGATCAGGATCTCGAACCTTCTATCGTTCAAGGTACGATCTTAGTAGTCTCAGTTTTAGCTTCTGCTCTTTTGATACAGGGGATTCCCATAGCTTTATATTTGTTGTTGTCGTGGAGAGCCTTGGGCTCTGCATCTTTTCTTCTGCTGATATCTTGATGCTAGAAACTCTGTTGTGGACTAGAAAAGCTGGTGTACGTCAGTGCAGAGAGTTCCCTCTACAGGTTGGTGGATTTCACTTTCTGTGGGACCTTTATGTCCTAGAGATGACAGGCTATGATATCATTCTCGGGATGGACTGGTTAGTTCCATTCCAGGCAGTCATCAACTTTTATCACTGCAATTTGAGTTTCATATCACCAGAAGGTGGATCTTTTCTTCATAGGGGGGAATGGGATGTCCAGGAAAGCAGAGCGGGTCCAGAGAATCATGGGTTGGGAGGAGTTATATCCCAATTTTTTAGTCTTTATCTAGATGACCAGGGGACTTCATAGTTAGACTTTCCTCCAGTGGTGGATCGTTTTAGAGATGTCTTTCTAGAGGACTTTTCAGGTTTTCCTCCAGAGAACGAGGTAGACTTCTTGATTGATCTTGTTCCAGGAGTAGCATCGGTGTTCATTCCTCCTTATAGGATGGAAACACCTAAGTTGCAGGAGCTCAAGAGGTAGTTGGAGGAGTTATAGGAAAAGGGTTTCATCCAACCCAATACTTCTCCTTGGGGTTCGCCTGTCCTGTTTGTGAAGAAGGCAGACGGTACCCTCAGGCTTTTTTTGGACTATCAGAAGTTGAACCAGTTGATGGTTAAGAACCGATATCCCTTGTCGAGGATCGATGATCTCTTTGATCAGCTTCGAGGAGCCCGAGTGTTCTCGAATATTGACCTAAGATCCAATTATCATCAGTTTCACATTAGACCATCAAATATAACTCTTACAGCCTTTAGGAGCAGGTATGATCTATACGAGTATTTGGTTATGTCATTCGGTCTCACGAACGCACTTGTAGTTTTCAGGGAACTGATGAACTGAGTGTTCCATCCATACTTAGATTCCTTCTTGGTGGTCTTCGTGGATGATATCTCGGTGTACTCTCACACTCGATGCGACCATTCTAACCATCTTGAGATCATTTTGAGTACACTGAGGGATCATCAGTTATATTTTAATCTCTCAAAGTGCCACTTTTGGATGGATCATATTCACTTCTTGGGTCATGTTATCTCAGAGGCAGGAGTATCAGTAGACCTAGAGAAAGTGAGAGCTATAGTTTCCTGGGAGCATCCAAAGAACATCTTTGAGGTGTGGAGTTTTATAGGGCTAGCTGGATACTATATACATTTCATACAGGACTTTTCACACTTAGTATCACCACTGACAGGTCTGACTAAGAATGGGGAAAAGTTCTTATGGTCAGATTCTTGTGATTCAGCCTTTCAGGAGATGAAAGGGAGGTTGACTTTAGCACCGATACTAGTCTTTCCAGAGCCGAGAAAGATATATATTGTTTTCTGTGATGTGTCAGGTATCGGGTTAGGAGCTGTGCTTATGCAGGGTGATGGAGTCATTGTTCACAGGTCTCGGTAGTTGAGGAAACATGAGAGGAATTACCCAACGCGTGATCTAGATTTGGAAGTCGTTGTACACTCCCTACGTTGTTGGAGACATTATCTTCTCAGAGAGAATTTTGTGTTTTTCACCAACCACAAAAGTCTCAAGCATATCTTCACTCAGCGTGATCTGAATTTGAGACAGTGCAGGTGGGTTGAGTACCTACAGTCCTTTGACTTTGAGCTTGCCTATATGCCTGGTAAAGGCAACAGAGTGGCTGATGTGTTGAGCAGGAGGACTCAGATATAGGTAGTTCGGGAGGCCAGCAGTGAGTGGAAGCTTATGGCTCTGTTCTCTGAGATGCATTTGGAGGTGCACGACAGACAGGGGCATAATTTTCTATCTTCTGTAGTTGTTACCTCTACTCTTCTTGATCGAGTTCTAATGAGGCAGCTCTCAGATTCTAAAGGCCTGGTCCTAAGGGAAAGCGTGTCAGGAGAGGACCCTATTCTTGGATGGACCATAGGTGAGGATGAGATCTTTCATTTCTAGGGACGCATATGGGTGCCAGCAAACATACACGAGGAGCTGATGTAGGTATTTTATTCCTTAGTTTGGGCAGTTCATCCTGGTGTCACCAAGATGTATCGTGATCTACACTGTTAGTATTTGTGGCCAGGTATGAAGAGGGATGTTGCTGGTTTCGTCATGAGGTGTTCCACTTGTCAGTAGGTGAAGGCGAAGCATCAACGACCAGCAGGGCTTTTACAGTAGTTACCCATTCCCGATTGGAAGTGGAATGACGTCACAATGGACTTCATGACTGGTTTTTGGAGGTTGCCTCGAGGGAATGATGCAGTTTGGGTTGTCATTGACAGACTCACGAAGGTTGCTCACTTCTTTCCGATCAAGGAGTCCTTAAGTGTTGATGAGCTAGGATGGTTGTACATCCGTGAGATTGTATTTCTACATGGATTTCTACACTCCATTTTTTTAGACAGGGATGCACATTTTACTTCTCGGGTCTGGCAGGGGCTTCAGAAGCCTTTGGGTTTACAGGTACTATTGAGTACAGCTTACCACCCCGAGACAGAGGGCCAGTCCAAGCGTACGATTCAGGTGCTTGAGTACATTCTCTGAGTATGTATTCTGGATTTTGTAGGTTCTTGGGAGAATTATATACCTCTTGTGGAGTTTTCCTACAACAATAGTTTTCAAGCTACTATTCAGATGGAACCTTATGAGGCTTTGTACAGTAGGCCATTCAGAGCACCCTTATGTTGGTTAGAGGCAGGAGAGGCAGTTTTGCTAGGACCTCATCTTTTTTAGGAGACCAAAGAGTAGATAGAGTTGATTCGGAAGAGGATGGATACTGCACAGTCTTGATATAAGTCTTATGCTGATCATCGAAGATGACCTCAGGAGTTTGAGGTCGGGGATCAGGTTTTCCTGCGTGTCACACCGAGGTTGGGATACAAGAGGATTAGGAGATGGGGTAAGCTTTTGTCGAGGTATGTTGGGCCATTTGAGGTGTTGGAGAGAGTTGGGTTGGTTGTCTATCGGTTGTAGTTACCTCAAAGGTACCGGGATATGCATGACGTCTTCCACATTTCTCAGCTTCGATGTTACTTTTCAAACCCATCTCATGTCTTTCAACTTGATGAGGTTGAGTTCGAAGTGGATGTGTCATTTGAAGAGAATCATATCCAGATTGTGGATCATAGTACAAATGTTCTTTGTGGTTGGTCTGTTCCTCTGGTACGAGTGTTATGGTAGCACGGGCAGGTGCAGGACGAGACTTGGGAGAGGGAGGCCGATGTATGAGCACAGTGGCCAGAACTGTTCGGGGTTTCTTCTTCTATGTCGTGCTAGGGAAATTCAAGGACAAATTTCTTTAAGGGGGAAGTTTTTAAGAAACCAGACCTTCTTTTCAGGTATGTTTTTCCTTTTCTGGTCATTTTTTAAGAAAAGAGAAAATTCTGGAAATTTTCTAAGTACACGTCGTGTAGTTTATCAGTACACGTCGTGTACTTCCTTACCGCAGCAGGCCATGTTATGGCCATGTAGTAGCCACACACACTTCTGTGTAGGAGTGACTTAGAGGCTACCTAATGTAGATTACGGAAATAGCAAGTATGCACCATGTGATCCAAAAATACATGTCGTGTATTTTGTTTTTTTTTCATTGAACGCACCGGGGTCACGTCTAACAGACAGAACCGTCTCCTTCTCAACCTAGTTCGTTTGAGAGCACTGAGCAGCTGCGGATCTTGGATGATCCCCTGATCCTCCATCCATCCTCCGAATAAAACACTATTTATTGCGTTGGAATTTCATCAGTGAGTTCTCTCTTCTGCTTGAACCACGTTTCATGATTATTCTTCTTTTCCAAGTTATCGTGGGTTGAACGTTTTATACATTTTCTTAGATCTATGGCATTCCAAGGAGATTAAATCTTTGAGGTTCAATTATATTGATCTACTAACCCCAAGGTAGGTGTTTTGTGCCTTTCTGTTGAAAGACTTTTAGTTTTATGTGCAAATTTTCCCAATACCCATGAACGGGGTATTGTGCGTTTACCGTTTTAGCCATATTGTTTATTTGATATGATGGTATGCCTAAGTAGATGATTATTTATTGTGAATAGGGTGAATTTTTGTGATTTGGATGTATTTCCCATGAATGTTTTGCCTGTTTTGACCTTTGGGTCTTGTTTTCCTGTTAGGTTGTTGTTTACCTTCCCATGCCTAGTATTATAGGATGGTGTGACTGTTCTTCTGTTATGTTGTTGTGTTGTGGAATGTTATCCAAGTATTTCTTGAGGTTGACCTAGGCTGTTATGTGCTACTACACTTTTTTTACTTACACAGGTCCGTGAGAACTTGGTGTATAGACCATAGAGAGAATGGATGATGAGGGTTTCTCCAGACTGTCTTTATAATTTATGATGTGAGACCATGGGGGGAATTGATGTTGAGTGCTTCCCCAGAGTATCTGTAGTTCCTTGATGTGGGACATAGGAGGAATGAGACATTGAGTGATTACCCATAGCACCTTTAGTACCGACACGAGACTATAGGGGGAATTGACGATGAGTGCTTCCTCAAAGAGTCTATGCTTAAGTTGAACCAGAGGGGTTAGACTGAGTTCACTGCCCAGAGGGTTGCTTTTACTTGTTAGGTAGGACCAGAGCGGATAGACTGTGAGTAATTCCATGAGGGTTACCTTGTGTTTATTTTCTTTCTTGTGTTACTAGGTAGGACCAGAGGGGATAGGCTGTGGGTACTTCCCATAGGGTTACCTATTGTGTTATCTGCTTTGTTTAGTTGTTGTATGTTGTGTGTTGATTTGAATGCTTTAAACTATGGATTGTTTACTGCTTAGTGCTTTCTTATTTACCTTTTTCTGTACTTTTACCTACCATATACTCACTGACTATTAGGTACAGATCTTTGGGTGGTTTCCTACTAGGATTTAGTCTCACACCCTGTTTGGGTCATGCTTTTGGGCCCAAACAGATTATATTGTTGCAGGTATAGATAAGTTCAAGCACCCTTCTACTTCAGGTACATGATTTGCTGTGGATCTGGAGAGAATGGGACTAAGATATGGCTTGTGATGCTGAGGATTTTATATGATTTTCTTTTTCACTTTGGTTTAGCACTATTGTATTCCAGCATTGTGACTTTTTTGGTTGTTTTCCTAGACATATGTATCATGAATCATTTTATATATATGTTCTCTAGTTTATAATTTCAGTATTTTGTTGTTACTGTTGTATGTCATTATTACTGCTTCCACTCTTGTATGTTTTTGTTTACTTCCACTGTATACTCTTCCAATGAGGGCATAGTTTCCCCACTATCACACCCAAGGCCCTCGCTGCTAGTCGGCAGCCTCTGGAGTTTGGGGAAATGCGCTTGAAGCCATGTGACCAACTGGGTACGGGGCACCTCTGGGTGGCTTCTGGAACCGGTACGTTACAATGGGATAGGTGGAGTGACCGCCCATATTGAAAATCTCTTCATGGAGGATCATAGTTTATGACAAGCTGATTTCCCTACAGTAGTGAACCATTTCAGGGATGTCTTTCTTGACGATTTTTCTGGATTACCTCCTGAAAGAGAGATAGATTTTACTATCGATCTTGTTCCAGGAGAAACTCTGGTGTCCATTCCTCTATATAGGATTGTACCAATAGAGATTCAAGAGCTCAAACAATAGTTATTGGATCTAGAGGCGAAAGGTTTTATACAGCTCAGTACATCCTCTTGGGGTTTACCCATGCTTTTTGCCAAGAAGGTGGATGGAACCTTACATCTACACGTGGATTACTGATGGCTAAACCAGCTTATGGTCAAGATCCTATATCTACTTCCTTGAATAGATGATATCTTCAACCATCTCTCAGGAGAAAAGGTCTTCTCTAAGATCGACCTGAGATCAGGTTATCATTAGGTACGAGTTAGGCCATTAGACATACCTCATACAGCTTTCCATAGTAGGTATGGTCTATATGAGTACCTTGTTATTCCATTCATTCTTACGAACATGCCCATCATTTTTATGGATTTAATGAATAGGGTTTTCCACCCCAATTTGGATTCTATTTTCATAGTCTTTGTGGACGACATCTTGGTGTATTCTCACACTCGTAGAGACCATGTCAAACATCTTGAGATCATTCTGAGTATAGAGAGAGAGCATCATCTTTAT
Organism: Viscum album; assembly: GCA_963277665.1. Taxonomy (NCBI): domain Eukaryota; kingdom Viridiplantae; phylum Streptophyta; class Magnoliopsida; order Santalales; family Viscaceae; genus Viscum; species Viscum album. The sequence continues at coordinate 1,784,889,088 of OY728151.1, read as the reverse complement.
GCCAAGATTGTTAAGTGCCACTTATGGATCGAAAAAATTCACTTCTTAGGTCATATAATATCATAATGAGGAGTATATATTGACCCTGAAATGGTTAGTGATTGAGTTTCCTGGGAGAATCCCAAGAACATGTTTGATATACGAAGTTTCTTGGGGATGGATGGATATTATAGGCATTTCATACAAGACTTTTCTCACCTTTATTCACCTATTAATTTTCTTACAAAGAAGTTTGTTAAGTTCATATAGTCAAAATCATATGAGAAAGCTTTTCAGGAGCTGAAAGGGAGGCTTGTATCAATACCTATTCTAACTATTCCATAGCAAGGCATAGGTTATACTATCTTTTATGATGCATCAGGCATTGAACTAGGAGTAGTGCTGATATAGGAGGAAAAAGTCATTGTGTATGGATCTCAGAAATTGAGGCCTCATGAGAGAAATTACCTGATGCACGACCTTAAGCTAGCAGTAGTTGTCCATTCCTTACGTAGCTAGAGACATTATCTATTTGGTGAGCGATTTGTGGTGTACATGAACCATAAGAGCCAAAAATATATCTTTTAATAGTGTGACTTGAAACTTAAACAGTGGAGATGGGTCAAATATCTACAATCCTTTTATTTTGAGCTTTCCTATACACCTGGGAAGGTCAATGTGGTTATAGATGAATTGAATCAGAAAACTCAGGCACAAGTAGTATAGAAAGCCAGTGATGAATAGAAGTTAATGGCCTTATTTTCTGAGTTACATATAGAGTTTCATGACAGTCATGAGTAGTATTACCTCCCATCCTTAACAATCACCTCTTCCCTCCTTGAGATGGTGAATAGTAGCCGATTTTCAGATCCTAAAGGCTTGGTTCTCCATGAGAGTATATCAGGGGATAACCTGCCTCTATATTGGTCTGTGGATAAAGATGATGTCTTATGTCTATGTGGATGTATCTGGGTTCTTTTAGATATCAAAGAGGAGTTTATGCATGAGTCTCATGCTTCCCAGTGGTCAGTTCATCCAAGCATCTCAAATATGTATCGAGACATGCGCCTCCAATATTAGTGGATTGGGATGAAATGTCAAATATTAGGTTTTATCATTAGGTGTTCCACCTGTCAGGTGGTGAAGGCAGAGCACCAGAGACCTATAGGCATGTAACAGCCTCTTCCAATCCCAGAATGGAAATTAGAATACATTGTTATGGATTTCATATTTGTCTTACCAAGGTCGCCAAGGCGTAGCGATGCTATATGGGTAGTTATTGAATGACTAACAAAATCAACCCACTTCATTCTTATTCAGGAGAATTTCTCAGTTGATGATCTGGGAAGACTGTATATTTTTGAGATCATATGATTATACAGGGTTCCTCATACTATCGTTTCAGATCAGGACTCTCATTTCATTTCATGGTTCTCGAAGTTATTTCAAAATGCTATGGGAACATAGGTGCTTCTAAGAACAACTTTGCACCCTCATACCGATGGAAAATCAGAATGGACAATACAGGTTCTAGAGGATATGCTCTAAGCATGTGTCCTTGATTTTTGTGGTTTATGGGAGAATCATATCCCTCTCATCAAGTTCGCCTATAATAGCAACTTTCATGTGACAATTTAGATGGATTCTTTTGAGGCCTTATATGGTAGTCCATGTCATTCACCCATGTACTGGCTAGAGGCAGGTGAGGTAGCCCTACTAGGTCCTCATCTCATTCAAGAGACTTTAGATTAGGTTCAACTGATAAGAAAGCATATGACTACTACTCAATCTAGAAATAAATCTTATGTTGATCACCTTTAATGACCTCTTGATTTCAAGGTCAGGGATTGTGTTTTTCTTCAGGTATCACCCAGGCTATAGAATAAATGGTTAAGAAAGTAGGGAAAGTTGTTGCCTTGTTATGTAGGGCCATTCGAAATTATGGAGAGAGTCAGACAAGTAGCATATCGGTTGCTACTACCTCAAAGGTACCATGCCATGCACAATGTCTTTCATGTTTCACAGCTTTGCTAGTATCATGTTGATTTGTCTCATACCTTTGATCTTGAGGAAGTCGAGTTAGATGTCGATGCTACCTTTGAGGAGTATCCATTACACATCGTTGACCGAATCAAGAAGTCTCTCTAAGGTCGGTATGTCCCTCTAGTACGGGTGCAATGGCAGAATGAATGATTATAGGATAAGACTTGGGAGAGGGAAGCTAACATACATTCCCAATGTCCATAATTGTTCTCAAACAGTGTTTCTCCACCCTTGGAAGGTGAACTTGGGGACGAGTTCTTTTAGGGGGGGATTGTAAGAACCCAATTTTTCACTCAGGTATAGATCCTTTAAATTTCATTCTAAACCTTTACTTTGGACATAATATGGATACCTTTTAGTTATTAAAGGTCTCATGGGTGTTTGGGGAAAGTTTGGAGTTTGGAACCCATCTTTTTGGGAAAATTGGATAGATCGCACGGTTAGCGCACGGTTTGGCTAACCGTGCAGATTGAAATTTCTGGACAGAACCACTTTTCACATTTTGTACATGGTCGTGCAGCCTGACCATTCCATGTGCCCCTTATACCCATAAAACCTTTCACAGTTTTTCAAACCATGCGGACAAACCGTGCATAGGCTAGTTTTCTGGGTAATTTTAAAAAAATTCCCTTAATGATCTATTAACCCTCCTTCTTCCTCCTAATACGAGAACCAGTGGGATTAACCCCTTTTCCTCTCAATTTGGAGCTTTTTGAAGGCCAAAGATATGGATCAAGAGATCTCCTTCATCCAGGATCTGATCGAGGTTATTTTCATCATGTTGGATGCGCAACGGTAAGTACTCAAGTCCTCCTAATTCGTTCTCCTTCTCTCTTGCTCTCGACTAAGTTATCGGGGTATGAGTGTTTTTCTATTTTTCTTATATCTACTTTGATCCGAGACAAATAAAGGGACAATACTATAGTAAAATGATCTTAAAACCCTAAGGTGGGTGGTCTATAACTCATCCCTCAAGTTTTTTGATTTTGGATTTGTTGTGTGGGGCCCACCGATTTCATCGGGTGCCATTAATTGAATTTATATGTCATGCTTATAATAATTAGAACCATATGGATATGATATTTTTATAAATGTAATTAATTTTTGGTGGTTATGACCACAACTCAATCCCTTCTATGTTGAACGTTATGTCATAATTGTTGTTTAGTGTTTTGACATGTTTGTGCCACTGTTCGGGTGTTCCTTGGATTGACCATCCTAAGGGTAAGATTTCCTATATTAAATGGCTTGGTTTATGATGTAATTTGCATAATGGAAAGTACCATGTATGTGTACCACTTGAGTCACTTAAGGTAAGTGCATCAATTGATAATTAAATGTGAAATGTGAATTGGAAAGTATACTAAGTATATGACTTGACCTTAAATTTAAATTAATAGCAGGTTGAATATTTGTAATAACCCTTACCACATTAATGGAAGGTAGTGGAATAAACCTTGGATATGGAATATGCTTTAAATGGATTAAATGAATGGTTTTATGCTACTTGGCCTTGTCACACTAACAAAAGTCAAGGCTTGAACCAAACGGAATTATTGATTAATTATGACTTGATTAAAAGGTTTCATGTTACTTGACCTTATCACACTAATGAAAGGAAAGGCTTGAACCAAAAGAAATATTACATGACTTCATAATCAAATTGTAATGGTCTGACTCGAGCTCACCGTGTATTCTGATCGGAGAATGCCATGAGCACTCAAGAACCCCATTCTGATTCAAGGATATGACTTGATCAGGTTGAGACCTACCTAGATCTTGATCCTTGTTTGTTCTTATAAAGACCCAAAAATTCCATGGAATTTTTTTTTAAATACATGGGATTTTTATGAGTTCGTGAAAATTTACAGCGGTTGATTTCGAGGCCCAGTGTTCCCGAAATCAATTTCTGAAGTTTTGTTCGGGAACGTTCAGTAAACGTACGAGCAGGATTTTATAACTTTTGAACCAGTGCTCGGAACTAAAATATGAGGGCACTGGTGAACTCACAGCCCCAGTATTCGCTTAAGAAAAGTTTCACCCCGATGGCAGTTAGTCGAGGATGAAAGTTAGTTTTTGGGGTTTTAAAGAATAATTTAAATAAAAATAATGTGTGTAGATTTTTTTTATTTTGTGGTTAAAACCTCCAAGTGGAAGTTGGGGGTGGGGGCCACCACACCTTAACCTCCCATGAGAGGTTATGGTGGTGGGACCCACCTGAACATAACCTCCCTTGGGAGGATAAATTTTGGTGGGGACCACCCGAGATTTTAACCCCATTAACTCCTCATTTAAGTGGAGAAGACTCTTGACCTTCCTCACTAATTAATTGAGCCAACTCCATCCCATTAATTAAGTGAGTTAAATCATTTAATTATACTTCACATTTTGAATTCATGCCAACAAATAAAATATTAGACAAACTATTATTTCATTTGGTTGGCATCATTCTTTTGTTGGAAGGGAGAATTGAGGAGCTCTTGGAGATAGAACGCCAAGGAAGAAAGAACTCTCCAATGAGGAACGATCACCGAAGAATGACGGACACCTTCTTCCTTTTTCAACCGGAACAAAGGAGGGAGCGTCATCCTTGAAGAATGTCGACGACGCCATCCTCGGCCTCTTCATTTTTCGACGTCAAAGAATCGACGTCCGCCTTTCCATGACATCGTCAATGATAAACGATACGAGGTAGGGGATTTGAGTTTGAAATTATTCCATTTTATGTCGTTCAATCTTGGGTAATGTTTTTCCAATTGATATCACCATAATGTGGAGGTCTCGGGCCACCCGAACACAGACCGAACCTCCCCCTTCGTTATTCATCACTTGTTGGCAATGGTGGTGGAGAAACGGCGGCCGAGAAGGACACCAGCCGCAAAGGAAACTGGAGGCGCAAGGCCGCCGGGTTGCCGGAAGAGCATGGCACCGTCATGTAGTATGGAAGAAAGGGTCGCGGCAAAATCGAGCTGCGTCCAGGGCGGACCGCGGCGGAGGGGCGCGGCGCCGTCGTGCCGCACGGAGGAGGAGAAACGCGGCTAGGGCAGGCCACAGTGGAGGATCACAGGCAGCCGGCGTTGGGTCGACCGCCGACGGTGCAGAATTAGCTAGCCGCTCGGCCAGTTGGGAGGAGTGGGACCCCGCTGGGTCCCGCGTGACCTGGACTGGCGCCACCTGGCACCAGTTTGGTCCCCACCTGGATGGCTCTACCGTTTGGGAGTTCCAGGGGGCGCGCGGACTCCCCCCTGGATGTGGTTAAGGCGGACCCCCCCCCCCCCCCCCGTGGGCTGCCGGGCCGCCAGGCCGGACCCAGCACGGGTCGGGCCACCCCTGCGGACTGGGCCACCCCCGTGGACCGGTTCGGACTCCAGTCCGGACCCATTGACCCGAATACACCTTTTTGCCCACATCTTGGGCTACGGGTGTCCGATTGAAGAACCGTCTGCGGCGACAAAAATCTTGGAGTGAGAAGGTTCTTTTGGAATACCCCACTTGAGGTTTGGATGTATTTGGGGTATGGTCAGGTTGGTTTTAACCTAAAACCAACCGGGCCCCCAGGACGGATATGCCAATAACTAACAGACTGAGCGTCCGATTGATGCGCCGTCTGTTGCGTTGAGACCCCTATGATGTAGCGGACCTTTGAGATAATTCTTCGTGGAACTTTGCGATAGGTGGATTATTTCCCAGTAGCTCATGGAGCAGATCCCTCCATTGACGAGCAGACAGAGTGCGGAGACCTAGTAGCTGGAAGACCTGACGACTGCTTGACCAATTCGACTCAGAGTGATTCGACTAGCCCAGTGGGGAGAGCCTGGTAGTTGGCGGAAGACCCACAGTGGAGGAGCACCTGGTAGTTGGCGGAAAACTTGTGGTACTCGACAGGAGGAGTACCTCTGCAGGCTATTAGGGTGAGCGCCTGGTAGTTGGCAGCAGACCCAAAGTGGAGGAGTTCCTGGTAGTTGGCAGCAGACCCGCGGTACTCTACAGGAGGAGTACCTCAGCAGTCCAAGGTTAGTGAGAAGCGCCTTGGTGTCGCGGAAGGCCCACTGTACTCGGCAGAGGAGGAGTTTCTTCATCAGTCTTGGTTTCGATAATGAAAATCCTGGTTTGAGCTGAGTCAATGACTTTTGTGTTTTCCTCATGATTGAGATGGGTTACTAGATAACTTAGGTATATGTATGGGCATATACCTAAGTAATGGTTATCCGTTGATTTCATACTTTGTGGTTTACCCTTGTTGGATTTTGTGAGACCTTGTGGGTCTCAGGGTCCCTACTGAGTATCATTATACTCACCCTTGCACGGGCTATGCCTACACCTCGTTGTGTTGGTTTCAGACAACGGACAGCACTGACTGAGGTGGAGAGTAGTAGAACTGGATGGTACCCGAAGGTGGACCACTCGGTGTGACGGTACACAGAGGAGATAGACGGACGGGAGTGCTGAGGAGGTCATCTGTAGCTACCTTTTATGTAGGAACCCTGGAGGAAGACCTAGTAGCTACTTTACTTTTCTTTAGTTGTACTTGCTTATAGTTGTACTTGTACTTTCCTGTTGGGCTCGTATTTCCGGCCCCTTTTACTTTCCAGCACTTCTTTTGTATACAATTTTACTTAGTTTTTTGCTTCTAGTTGTGTACTCTATTGTGTTTGTTTATAGTTATAAATGAAATGTCTTCCCAATTAGGGATTTACGCCTTTAGTGCTAGTCTCCAGCCCCCGGCCTATGGAAGGCGGGCTTGGGGTAGTCATGATATGGGCCCTAGGGGATGGGTCATGACAAATTGGTATCAGAGTAGTCAATTCTACTGTAGAACTTAGAACTCTGATCTTTATTTTCTGTGAAGAAATATTTTTAAGGGTACTAAGTGTTTTTCAGTTCAGGGAGTCCAGTGTTGGTGCGGGTGGCCGACGTATACATACAACAGGACCCTGACTCCTGATTTCCAACTTAGTTCACAAAAACACTGATTGTGTGTGTGTTTTCAAAAGTTTTCTTTAAGTCATCTCACTAGGTACAATATTTTTATCATGTCGAATCTATTTCTTTTAGGATGCCTCCCCGTGGATGACCAGTTAGAGCACCGAGAGTTGTACGTACTGACAGCCCACTGAGCAATGAGGCCTCAGTGCAGGGCCCTTTACCAGCAGAGGCACCATCGATACTACTTCTCGTTGGGCCACAGATGCCACCATCCCCAACAGCAGACGATGCACGCCGCTTGAGTGCGTTGCATGAGTTCTTGCACCAGAGGCCACCCAGGTTCAGGGGAGAAATGTACCCACAAGTAGCTGAGGATTGACTGGAGGTTGTGGTGAGAGTCTTCAGGCTAGTAGGGACACCAGCAGACTTCATGGTGATCCTTGTTGCCAGCCTCCTTCAGGCAGTAGTAGGCAGATGGTGGAGCCTGATGCTCCAGGTGCATGATGAGGCGACGCTAATATGGATAGACTTCAAGAGCCTATTTTAGGCATATTTTGTCCCATCCACCCTTCAAGCGGTGCGGATACAGGAGCTACTTCATCTACAGCAGGGTAGCATGATAGTAGCATAGTACTCAGCGAGGTTCACCAACCTCTCGCGCTACTCCACTGATATGGTAGGGGACCCATTCTTCAGGGCTCAGACCTTTGAGCAGGGGCTCAGGTGAGAGATAAGAGCTTCTATGATCTCACTCAGCATCCCTACGTAGGAGGGGGTGCTAGAGAGAGCCCTCCTAGTGGAGAGTTTCCTTGCTGAGCAGTCTCCAGCAGTAAGACTCACCACTAGACGACACTTAGTGGAGTCTTCTGTAGATGGCAGTAGATAGATATCGTAGAGGTCCAAGAGGACCAGACCTATAGGTGGTCGACCGCATGACTCAGGATCAGTTGTTTGGGGCACCCGGAGTGGAGATAGAGTTAGTCATGCTAGGAGTGGACAGTGTTACTCATACGGCGGGCTTGGTTACATGGCTCATGATTGTCTGACCCTCTGTTCTGATGATCAGCAGACGGTCTAAGGACCACCCATCTAGAGACAGAGATTTGAATGAGGTAGTCCGTAGGGAGCAGGTGGATGTGGCAGAGGAGCTGGTTGAGCAGCTGGCGGTGGGCGATGTTTCGAGGTGTTGCCACCACCACTACCAGGAGGTCCACCCCGACCATAGGGAGTGGGTGTAAAGGGGAGAGCTCAGCTTCAGGAAACTGAGGCTTATGATCATGGCGCTCTGGAGATGATTTGAGGTATGATCTGTGTCTAATCTACCTTAGCTGCAGTTTTTATAGACACAGGTGCCAGTCACTCTTTCATTGACATTTCCCTCGTTTGGAGCTCGGAGATTCTGAAGGAGCTATTGCCTTGATCCTTACAGCTAGAGACTCCTATGGAAGTAGAATTGATGTTTACACACTAGTATCGGTAGTGTGAGCTTACTCTAGAAGGTAGGAGCTTTGGATGGGACTCCTCATAGCAGCGTCGAGGTCTTACGACATCATCTTGGGTATGGACTGGCTATCTACAGTCTATGCTCAGATTGACTGTATTAGGATAAAAGTGTGGTGTGTCCACATGGATGGGACCAGGTTCACCTTAACCAGTAAGAAGGGAGTCTTTTCATCGCAGGATGGACTTACTCGGAGGAGGGTGCAGCCGATCACTCATCAGTTATCCTGCCTTACCCTCAGAGCAGTAGATGTGGAGAGTCTGAGCTATCATGTAGTGGTGGACCAGTACGCAGATGTTTTCCCTGACGATGTTATAGGACTACCTCCTTGAAGAGAGGTGGACTTCTACATTGACTTGTACCCTAGGACGTCACTGATATCTACTCCAGCATACCAGATGGCTCCCGTTGAGCTTCGTGAGCTACAGGTACAGCTGAAGGACTTGCAGGGTAAGGGATTCATCTGGCCCAGTGTTTCTCCCTTGGTAGCCCCAATTCTATTTGCTAAGAAGGAGGACGGGAGCTTGAGGCTCTATGTTGACTATCGTCTCCTGAACCAGGTGACCGTGAAGAGCAATTACTCACTTCCTAGGATTGACGACCTCTTTGATCAGCTGAAGAGAGCACGATGGTTCTTGAAGATAGACCTCAGATCAGGCTATCACCAGCTCAGAGTTTGAGCTGAGGATGTACAGAAAATGGTCTTCAGGTGTCAGTACGGCCACTATGAGTTCTTGTTTATGCCTTTCAGTGTAACCAATTCTCCAGTAGTGTTCATGGGACTCATGAACAGGATCTTCCGGATATACCTTGATCACTTTGTTGTAGTTTTCATCGATGAAATTCCGATCTACTCGAATACTGAGGAGGATCATGCCTTCCATTTGTAGGTAGTACTGGACACACTCTGAGAGAACTATCTTTATGGTAAGCTCTCTAAGTGTCAGTTCTAGATTTTATAGGTTCACTTCTTGGGACACGTCATCTCGAAGGCTGGAGTTGTAGTGGATCCAGCGAAGATTGAGGCGGTACTCACTTGGGAGCCACCCAGGAGTGTGACGGAGGTATAGAGTTTCCTGAGTTTGGCTGGATATTACCAGAGGTTTTTTACAGACTTTTCCAGAGTTTTAGCACCACTATCAGCCTTGATGAAGAAGGGTCAACCCTTTTGTGGTCAGAGATATGCCAACAGAGCTTTCAGGAGCTGAGGCAGAGGCTGAATAGTGCCCCCGTCTTGAGGCTTCCAGAGGAAGGCATAGGGTACGTATTTTACTGTGACGCATCAAGGACCAGACTTGGGTGTGTCCTAATGTAGAAGAGAGTAGTGATTTTTTATGGTTCTCAGTAGCTGAGACAGCACGAGCAGAAATATGCTACCCATGACCTGGAGTTAGCAGTAGTGGTCTTCTCTTTGAATATGTGGTGGCACTATCTGATGGGAAATCATTTTACCGTGTACTATGATCACAAGAGTATCAGGTATATCTTCTCTCAGAAGGACCTGAATCTGAGATAGAAATGTTGGCTTGAGTTCCTCCAGGACTATGACTTCGAGATAGTCTATACTCCTGGGAAGGGGGATGTTGTTGCAGATGCGCTCAGCAGGAGGACTGGTATATAGCTGCTAGGAGAGGCAACGGAGGAGCTAGCCGCATTGCATATATCCTTTGTGGATAGAGATGGAGCATCCTTTCTACAGTCTCTTACGGTCACTCCCCAACTCCTTCAGTGATTCAGGGAAGCACAGCATGGGGACGTTGGCTGCGAGACATTACGTGCTCAGATATCCACAGGTCAGGCACCTGATGGATTTTCTAAAGGTGGGGAGCACGTCATCCTCTTCAGAGGACGTACTATGGTACCAGTGTCACTTTAGGAGGAAGTGTTGAGGGAGTTCCACACATCCCCTATATCGGTACATCTAGGAGTGGTGAAGATGTATCAGGACCTTCAAAGACAGCACTAGTGGCCAGGTATAAAGAAGGTAGTAGCGGAGTTTGTCTCACGGTTCCTCACTTGTCAGTAAGTGAAGGTAGAGCACCAAGTACCAGTAGGCTTGGTTCAGCCTTTAGAGGTCCCGGAGTGGAAGTGGTATGGGATATCCATGGACTTCGTGATGGGTCTTCCACGTACATCCAGGAGTCATGACTCAATTTGGGTGATCGTCGACCGACTCACCAAGTCATCCTACTTCCTACCGATCAGAGAGCAGGGTTCAGTAGAGATCTTAGGATGCCTCTACGTGTAGGAGATTGTGTGGATGCATGGAGTACATTCTTATATTATCTTCGATTGTGATGTACGGTTTACTTCTCGGCTATGGAAGGGGTTGTAGGAGGCTTTCGGGATGCAGCTACGTTTGAGCATCGCCTTCCATCCTCAGACAGATGGTCAGACCGAGAGGACCATCCAGACCCTCGAGGACATGTTACGTGCATGATTCCTCGACTTCGGTCGCAGCTAGAAGGATCACTTTCCTTTGTTAAAGTTTGCTTACAATAATAGCTATCACTCCACCATAGGGATGGCACCTTTCGAGGCATTGTACGGACAACCTTGCAGATCACCCTTGTGCTAGATAGACCCTGGGGAGTTAGAACTGGTGGGACCAGAGATGGTATAGGATTCCACGGAGAAGGTACGGATCATCCAAGAGTGGATGAGGACTACACAGAGCAGACAGAAGTTGTATGCTGACAGGAGATGGAGACCTCTGGAGTTTGAGGATGGCGACCACGTCTTTCTATGGGTCTCACCTCGACGGGGTCTATATAGATTTGGACGAGGTGGAAAATTATCTATGCGGTTCATCAGACCTTCCCAGGTCCTTAGTAGAGTAGGTGAGATGGATTACCACCTGTCACGTCCACCTCAGTTGCACCGGGTGCACGACGTCTTCCACGTATCCCGGTTGAGGAGATACATGAACGACCCTTCACACATCATCGACTATGGGGAGATGGACATCGATGATGGGGTGACTTTTACGGAGGTTCTAGTGGAGATTGAGGATCAATATAATCGGGTCCTATGTGGACGGTCAATACCTCTGGTGTGCATTCGCTGGCATCACGGGAACCTCCAGGAGAGCACATGTGAGCGGGAGGCTCAGATGCGTGCTCAGTACCCCCATTTGTTCCCTTAGTTTGAGTTGTAGCTTATGGGTACATAAAGTCCTGAGGTGGGGAGAATGTAAAGACCTAGAAATTCCATGGAATTTTCTTTTTAAATACATGGGATTTTTACGAGTCCGTGAAAATTTATGGCGCTTGATTCCGAGGCCCGGTGTGCCCGGAATCAATTTCTGAAGTTTTGTTCAGGTACGTTCAGTAAACGTATGAGCGGGATTTTATAACTTTTGAACCGGTGCTCGGAACTGAAATCTGAGGGCACCGTTGAACTCGTAGCGCCGGTATTCACTTAATAAGACTTTCACCTCGACAGTAGTTAGTCGAGGATGAAAGTTAGTTTTTGGGGTTTTAAAGAATAATTTAAATAAAAATAATGTGTGTAGCTTTTTTTTATTTGGTGGTTAAAACCTCCAAGTGGAGGTTGGGGGTGGGGGCCACCACACCTTAACCTCCCATGAGAGGTTATGGTGGTGGGGCCCACCCAAACATAACCTCCCTTGGGAGGATAAATTTTTGTGGGGACCACCTGATCTTTTAACCCCTTTAACTCCACATTTAAGAGTAGAAGACTCTTGACCTTCCTCACTAATTAATTGAGCCAACTCCACCCCATTAATTAAGTGAGTTAACTCATTTAATTATACTTCACATTTTGAATTCATGCCAAAAAATAAAATAATAGACAAACTATTATTTCATTTGGTCGGCATCATTCTTTTGTTGGAAGGGAGAATTGAGGAGCTCTTGGAGATAGAATTCTAAGGAAGAAAGAACTATCCAACGAGGAACGACCACCGAAGAATGACGGACACCTTCTTCCTTCTTCAACCAGAACAAATGAGGGAGTGTCATCCTTGAAGAATGCCGACAACACCATCCTCGTCCTCTTCATTTTTTGACGTCAATGAATTGATATCTTCCTTTCTGTGACATCATCAACGATCAACGATATGAGGTAGGGGATCTGAGTTTGAAATTCTTCCATTCTATGTCGTTCAATCTTGGGTAATGTTTTGCCAATTGATATCACCATAACGTGGAGGGCTCGGGCCGCATGAACACGGCCCGACCCTCTCCCTTCATTTTTCCTCACTTGTTGACGACGGTGGTGGAGCAACGACGGCCGAGAAGGACACCGGCCGTGAAGGAAACTGGAAGCGCAAGGCCACCGAGTCATCGGAAGGGCGTGGCACCATTGTGTCGTGCAGAAGAAAGGGTTGTGACCAGGCCAAGACACGGCAGAAGGGTGCAGCACCATTGCGCCACACAGAGGATAAGGGGGTCGCAGCCAGGGTGGGCCACGACAGAGGGGCGTGGTTCCGTCGCGCCACGCGGAGGAGGAGAACCACAGCCAAGGCGGGCTATGGCGGAAGAGCAGAGCCGGCCGGTGTCGGGCCGGCTACCGGTGGTGTGGAATCGGCTGGCCACTCAGCCAGGCGGGAGGATCGGGACCCTGCTGGGTCCCGTGTGACCTGGAGTGGTTCCACTTGGCACTGGTTTGGTCCCCACCCAAACGTCTCTGCCATTCGGGAGTTCCAGGGGGCGCGCAACTCCCCCTAGATGCGGTTGAGGCGAACCCCCCTGCAGGTCGTCGGGCCGCTGGGCCGGACCCAGCGCAGGTCGGGCCACCCAGCACTGGCCAAGATGCCCCGCACGGGCCGGGACGCCCAGTGCGGGTTGGGCCACCCAGTACAGTCTAGGCCGCCCCCGCGGACCGGGTCGAACTCTAGTCCGGACCCGTTGACCCGAATACACATTTTCGTCTATATCTTGGGATACGGGTGTCCGATTGACGAACCGTCTATGGAGACAGAAAGTTTGGAGAGAGATGGTTCTTTTGGAATACTCCACTTGAGGTTTGGATGCAGTTGGGGTATGGTCAGGTTGGTTTGAACCTAAAACCAACCAGTCCCCTAGGATGGAAATGTCAATAACTAAGAGACCGGGCGTCTGATTGATGCGCCATCTGTTGCGTTGAGACCCCTATGATGTGACGGACCTTTGAGATACTTCTTCGTGGCACTTCGCGACAGATGGAGTATTTACCAGTAGCTCGTAGAGAAGATCCCTCTAGTGATGAGCAGACCGAGTGCGAAGACCTAGTAGCTGACAGACCTGAAGACTGCTTGACCGATTCAACTCGGAGTGATTTGACTAGCCTAGTGGGGAGTGCCTGGTAGTTGGCGGCAGACCCATGGCGGAGGAGCGCCTGTTAGTTGGTGACAGACTCGCGGTACTCGACTGGAGGAGTACCTATACAGGCTATTATGGGGAGCACCTGGTAGTTGGCGGCATACCCACAATGGAGGAGTGCCCGGTAGTTTGTAGCAGACCCACGGTACTCGATAGGAGGAGTACCTCAGCAGTCCAAGGTTAGTGAGAAGTGCCTTGGTGTCACGGCAGGCCCACTGTACTCGACAAAGGAGGGGTTTCTCCAGCATCCATGGTTTCGAAAATGAAAATCCTAGTTTGAGCTGAGTCAATGACTTTTGTGTTTTCCTCATGATTGAGATGGGTTACTAGATAATTTAGGTTTATGTATGGTCATATACCTAAGTAATGGTTATCTGTTGATTTCATACTTTGTGGTTTACCCTTTTTTGGATTTTGTGAGACCTTGTGGGTCTCGTGGTCCCTACTGAGTATCATTATACTCACCCCCACACGGGCTATGTCTGCACCTCATTGTGTTGGTTGCAGACGACAAACAGCGATGACTGAGGCAAAGAGTAGCAGGACTGGACGATACCTGGAGGTGGACCACTCGGTGTGACGGTACACAGAGGAGATGGACAGACGGGAGTGCTAGGGAGGCCATCTGTACCTACCCTTCAAGTGGGAACCCCAGAGGATGACCCAATAGCTGCATTACTTTTCTTCAGTTGTACTTGCTTACAGTTGTACTTGTACTTTCCTGTTGGGATTGTATTTCCAGCCCCTTTTACTTTCCATCACTTCTTTTGTATACAGTTTTACTTAGTGTTTTTCTTACAGTTGTGTACTATGTTGTGTTTGTTTATAGTTATAAAGGCAATGCCTTCCCAGTTAGGGATTTACGCCTTTGGTGCTAGTCGTAAGCCCCTAGCCTATGGAAGGCGGGCTTGGGGTAGTCACGATACGGGCCCTGGGGGATGGGTCGTGACAGTTCTTGGATGTCTAGTATGAAACTATAGGATCCCTTCATATTATCATAGGATTCCTTGGATACACTCCTTGGATCCATCATTGACAAGTAGGTGTCATGGTTACATCCCATAGGGCCATGTCTATGCTTAGCCTCATTTTACCTTGGACGATCACCTTGGACTCGGTAGACGCCTCATTGTGGAATGATTTGGACTATGCTCCTTGTATTACACTCTTACCCATGGTTACATCACTTCTTGATTTGCTAAAAGTAGATTTATCAGTCAATAATCCTGGTGGGATTATCCAAGCATCGTCAGTGTTTAGAAACTCTAGTATCTAATTTAGTGAGAACAATCTTATTGCAAATCTAGTAGTCATTCTCATGATGGAATTAAACATTATACTAGGGATGGAATATCTCTTAAAGTATAATGCTAAGATAAAATGCAGAAGTAAGGAAATCTCAGTAGTCTTGAATGGAAAATCTACAGTTATCTTCTAAGGAGAGATATCTCAACCTGATCTTTGTCTAGAAGAACCTCTTATATCCTTCTTTATGGAGTTTATCGATGAATAAGAAGAAGGAAATGAGAGTTTGAGGATAGAAAATGTCCCCATCATCTAGGAATACATTAACGTATTTCCTGAGGAGTTACCCGAACCTCCCCTAGAAATAGAGGTAGAGTTCCCCATTGAACTCGTACCTGGATCCCATCTGATATCAAATACCCTATATAGGATGGAAAATGTGGAGATGGTGGAGTTAAAGAAACAACTCCAAGATCTTTTGGATAAGGTTTTTATCCAACCGAGTGTGTCTCCTTGGGGAGCACATGTTCTCTTTGTGAAGAAGAAGGATGGATCAATGTGGATATACATCAATTATAGAGAACTGAACGGGATCAAAGTAGAGAACAAATACCCTCTTCCAATAATTGGTGACTTATTTGACCAACTTCGTGGGGCTCAATTCTTCTCTAAGATTGATCATTGATCTATTTATCATAAATTGAGGGTGAAGAAAGAAGATATTTTGAAAACTGCCTTCTGATCAAGATATGGGCATTATTAGTTTGTTGTTATACCCTTCATACTGACTAATTCACCTGCTATTTTTATGGATTTGATGAATAGAGTCTTTAAGGACTACCTTGATAACTTTGTGGTAGTTTTTATTGATGATATTCTGATATATTCCAAAATTCGTGAGGAACATGAGTATCATCTAAGGATTATTTTGAAAAATCTATAGAAGGAGAGGATTTTTGGGAAGTTCAGCAAATGTGAATTCTTTTTACAGCAAGTTTCTTTCTTGGGGCACATTGTTACCAATGAAGGAATCACAGTTGACCCTAGAAAGACAAAATTTTTAGAGGAGTGGCCTCATCCTACAATAATAACGGAGATTCGTAGTTTCCTTGGATTAGTGGGATATTATAGGAGGTTTGTGAAAAACTTTTCATGGATTTCTAATCCATTAACCAAGTTAACTTAGAAAGGGGTCAAGTTCATATGGATAAAGGAGTGTGAGGAAAGTTTCCAAGAGTTGAAGAAGAGATTAGTTACTACACTCGTGTTAAATTTTCCCTCAAGTGGAGAAGGATTCATTATTTTTAGTGATGCATCTTTGAAAGGGGTTGGGTGAATCCTCATGAAAAATGAAAAATTCATTGCTTATGCATCTCGACAGTTTAAGACTCGTGAGCAGAACTATACTACGCGTGATCTAGAGCTGTCTGTGGTTGTTTTTTCTCTGATGATATGGAGGCACTATCTTTATAGGGAGAAATGTGATATATACATAGACCATCAAAGTTTTAAGTATATTTTCACACAAAATTAATTGAACATGAGAAAAAGGAGATGGTTGAAACTTCTCAAAGACTATGATTGTTCAATTCATTATCATCCTGGAAGAGCAAACAAATTCGATGATGCATTAATCAGGAAAGACCCAGTTGTTCTTTCCATGATGAGGATTCAAAGAGATCCTTTGATCAATGACCTAGTAAAACTGTACATGGGAATTATAAGGGAAGGGACATCATCAACCCTAACCCAAATGATTTATCAACCGTTATTACTAGATAAGATCAAGAAATCTCAAAAAGAAGATCCTTTGTTACAGAATAAGTTTGAGACTGTGAAGGATGGGAAGTTTCTTGAGTTCAATGTTGATCAAGAAGGTGTACTGAAATTTCGTACAAGACTATGTGTTCCATCTATTATGGAAATAAAGAAGGAGTTGATGGACGAATCTCATAGCTCTACTTTCTCTATACATCTAGGAAGTAAAAAAATGTATAGGGGCCTTTGTGATCATTATTGGTGGGATAATATGAAAAGGGAGATTGTTGACTACACTTCAAGGTGCCTGGTTTGTCATCAAGTGAAGGAAGAACGACAACTTCCTAAAGGGGTATTGCAACCACTACCCATACTAGTATGGAAGTAGAACAATATCACTATGGACTTTGTCATTGGTCTCCCGAGAACTTCCAAAGGAAACAATGCGATATGGGTTATCATGGACTGTTTCACCATGACTGTCCATTTTATCTCCATTTGGGATGATTTATCTCTTGATCAACTTGCCAATATTTACACACACAAAAAAGTAGTAAGGCTGCATGGAGTTCTATTTTCTATCATATCTAATCGTGATACAAGGTTCACATCAAAATTCTGGAGAAGTCTTCAACATGATCTGAGCACTGAATTGAATTTTAGTATGTCCTATCACCCCCAAACTAATGTACAATCTGAAAGAACTATTAAAACACTCGAGGATATGCTAAGAACATGCTCAATGTAATTTAAAGGTGGATGGGATCAACATCTCCCTTTAGTTGAGTTCTCTTACAACAATAGCTTCCACTAGAGCATTCAAATGGAACCCTATGAAGATCTATATGGTAATCAATGTAGAAATCCTACTTGTTGGCATGAAGTTGGTGAGAGGAAGCTTCTGGGGCTTGATCTTTTGCAAGAGATTATATAAAAAGTTCATGTCATCCAACAACACATTAAGGCTGCTTAGAGTTGGAAAAAGAGATATGTTGACAACCATCAAAGGGACTTGGATTTTGATGTTGATGACAAGGTATTTCTTTGAATTTCACCTTGGAAGAGATTCATGAGGTTTGGGAAGAAATGGAAGCCCATCCCTAGGTACATTGGCCCCTATGAAATCCTTGATCGCATAGAAGCAGTGGTCTATCGGCTTGCACTTCCTCCAAATCTATCACAAGTTCATGATGTCTTCCATGTATCCCTCTTGAGGAAGTACATACCTAACCCTTCACATGTACTAAATCCAGAGGTGGTACAACTAGAACATGACCTCTCTTATGAGGAGTAGCTGGTGGACATCTTGGATCATAGAGACAAGGCTCTACGCAACAAGACGACCCACCTTGTTAAGGTGTTGTGGACAAACCACAAATGTGAAGAATCCATGTGGGAACCAGAGGAGTCTATGAGGCAGAAGTAACCAACCTTTTCTCTTCTTAGGGTACGAGTTAAAATTTCGGGGACGAAATTTATTGGGGGGGCAGAATGTAACGACCCGAACTTTTGAATAATATTTTTTTCCTAAATTTGTGTGTTATTTCATTTTATACTCCACAAACTATATCATTTAATTAATGAAGTGATACCGTTGGGTTTCATCTGTTATATGACCATTGGTTAATATGACCATTAGAAACTAAACTCTTAACATTACAATTATTGTTTATAAATACAAGTGATCTTGGTTAATTAATATAGAAAGAAGAGTTGATGGCATCATCCAGTAGACTCGGGCAATATGAATCCCATCTATCAGAGCTTGGTAAGGAGTTAGAATCACTGGGCATTACTCTGGACCAAACCCAAGACGAACTTCAACATGTGAATCTTGAACGGAATCACCTAAGGGAGAAGTTCAAGCTGATAGAAATCACCACTTGGGCAATGTTTTCCGAGCCACCCCAAGATTCTATCACCATAGCACGCCTTATACTTAGGTATTATGTAGGTGTTATAAGGGGCTATGTAAAAAATCCTTAGTTACTTTCTGTAATCCTTTTGTATAAATAAAATTTTTACTTCTTATTATGGTAAAATTTGTGATTTTCAAATGTCCGAATAAATATGGGATGAATATTATTGATGATTTTGGAAAAGGGTATTTTAAAATATATTTGTAAACATTAAATAATTAATAATGTGAAATGATTTTCAAAAAATGGTCTTCTACAATTATGACAATAAAGAAATTTAGAATCTAATGAGATCAAATTAATTTTTGGTGAATAGTAAAGTATGAATAGTAATATACCCTTATGAATAGTAATTAATAGTAAATCGGCCAAAAAATAGAAACTTCAGCCATGAATGTATAAATATAATTTAGACATCTTAAAAGTGAAAACATGGTCATAATATAAGTATTGGTATTTTTGTATGTCATAAATATTTTAATTAAAATTTTGTAATTAATTTAATAATTTAAAATTGAAATTTATTTTCATAAAATGTAATCATAAATTGTTACTTTATTTTCTTATGGCTATATGATAATTTTATGGGACCTTGATTACTTTTTCAAGGTGTTACAAAACAAGTTATAGATTTAAAGTTGTTTATTTGGAATAAATAATGATTTTATTTAAAAATTAAATTAAAAATATTTAGAAAATTATTTTCATAAAATGAAGTTAATTTTTTAATTCAGAGCATCGATATTAGATTATAGAGAATTTTTGGTATTTTTCTGAAACAGTTGATTTTTCGGTGAATGGTAAAAATACAGTTTTGAGTTTTGGGTGTTTAATGACATCATTGATGATGTAATCATCATGTAATCATTATGGTCGACTTTTTAATAGTAAGATATTCTATAATGTGTCCCAAGTGTCCAATACCATGGGAAAATACCATGGGAAAGCCCATGGTTTTTCAAATACCACCGATGAGGTGTCCCTTGGAAATTAATATAATATTCCATCACTTTTTCTATAAATACCAAGACATTCCCTCATTCCTTTCATTCAAAAATCCTCCTAAATGAATTTATAGTCTTTTTAACTCCCAAGGATTCCTCCCATGGTTCCCTCAGTCTCCCCAAGGTCCCAACCTTCGATCTTTCGAAGTCACTCTTCAAGGTAAGGGAACCTTTCACCCTCCTCTTTTAAGTCATGACTTCCTTTATGTTATGTCTTATAGTTTCCATTTTATTATGTGGAGGTTTATTATTCTATATCTCTACTACTTTCCATTTCATTTTCAATTTATGATAGACCCTTTTCACTCTCATCAACTTGTTTTCTGGATTTTTAAGTGACGTCGTTAGGCTGCCAAATTTTTCGTAAAAGAAATCACATTTTATCTTTTCTTTCAAGTTTCCTTTTCATGTGGTATGTCATTAAAATATCTACACCATGATCTTATTTCTATCTTATTCTATCCCTATACTGTAAAATGATTCATTTATGGATGGGATACCCTTGTCCCCTTTTTTTATTGTTTTCTAAAACCATGTTATATAGCTGTTATGCTGCAGAAATTTCGCCTCAAAATTTATCTCTCTTTATCTCAATAAATTATCCTATCTTATTTATGTGAATATCCAGACCTATTTAATTTCTATTGGTGTTCATAAAGACATAAAAATTGTATTCTTGATTCTGTAATTGACATACATATAACCCTCATTCCCTTTCTATGGGTTATAAATGACATAATGATCTTATTTTTAAGCACTTTTAAAACGTCACGATTTTGAAATGAAACCCATTTATTTTATTCTCTTTGGGTTATTTATGAAATGTTTTATTATGATATATGTAGCTCACATTAAGTTAAATAAATATTAAGGGTGCGGCCTGATAGCGCTCCAATGAATTGGGTAAAGAATTTAATCTCTAGAGATGACAAGTTTCACAATACCTTGGTGAATAACCTTGGTAATTTTTTTATGACACCTTGGGGATGAACCTTGGTGATATTTTCATGAATGTCTAAATTAAATGTTAAAGTCGCATATTCAAGTAATTTTTCAAGTTATTTTCATTATGATTTTCCTATACTTCCATTGCTCATGTCTTTATGTTTTTTACCAAGTTCTTATTGATATCACAAGTAAATTGATTCCCTTGTTTACCCTTACTGGGCCTTATGCTCACCGTTTCCTTTGATGTATGTCTCCAAGATATGAGATGCAGTAATTTTATATAGTATTAACCTATGATGAAGCCTTACAAGTGGTTTAGAATAATTTTTTTATGTTGTTTCATGTATTATGTTCCTGATTTACAAGACACTAGACTTTAAAGATCCTCTGTTTGTAAAATGTAATGAAAAGGTATATAATATAAAGGCGGGATGCCATAAGGATACAGTTATTATTGAGTTGGAAACCCCTGAGGTCTATGTCGTCTTGTTTATTACCTTGGGACTTCACTATTAATATCATTACAGGTTGTCTTGTTACATCTTGGAACATTTTCAATTTCTAAAATGTGACTTATTTATAAACTGGTAATAATCAAATAAGGAATTGTTTACATGTTTAGACACCAACCAAGGGATAAATCAGGTACTTGGGTATTTATTTACATTGTACTTATTTACTTTATATATGCATGCTTGCACACTATTACATTTCCATTACACGGGCTAGATGTTATAGACACCGTTGGTGGTGGCCCACTGAGGTTTATCGCACACCATGTTCAGGCGCTATTTGGTACCAGGGGAAGATTACATAGTTGTAGGTGTTGAAAAAGGGAAGCATATGACTTCAAACACTTTATTGTATGCTATTTAGTATGGATCTTGATAGCAAAGGACCAAGTTGGATCTTGGGATGCTCGAGATTATCTTTTGATTTACTTTATACTTTTTTGGAACATGTTATGCCTGCTTTCTTGTATCCATGTTTTCCAGTTTTCTAGTACATTACATGTCATCATCTGTTGTTGAATGTTATTCCAGTTGTTTCATTTATTGTTATTTTTGTCTCTATTTTTCTATTGTGCCTTCTATTTACTTACACTGCTTCCACTGTTTATCTATGTTTACATTCATCTGCTATGATACACTTTGGTAATGAGGGAATAGTCTCCCCACGGACACACCCTAGTCCCTCGCTACTAGTCGGAAGCCTCTGGTGTTCGAGGAGATGCGCTTGAGGCCATGTGGCCCACCGGGCTTGGGGCACCAATTGAGTGTAATACGGGTCCTGGACGTCACAAATTGGTATGAGAGGGTTTTCTTTTCTTGCTTTTCTATTTGGAGACAATATATTAGAGATTAGGAATGCTTGGGACTTGGTCATAAGTCGTTCTTGGGCATCAAAAACCCATATTTGAGGTAAAACCCAAGTTTCCTAAATTATAATTGTTTTTATTCGTTTTCCTATAATGGTTGATATTATTTTATCATTGGGTGATGTGCATGTTGTGTGGTTTTGTTAATTATTACTCTATTTTAGGATTTTCTTTCATCCCTGGCCCGATGATATGAGGGCAAGGAACATTGTTACATTCATCATTATAGGAACCTAGAATTCACATGTCATGCATATTTCCATGCCATATAGGTGCATTTAACTACTTTTCATTTCTTTATATGCTTGTGATTTCTGAGTGATACCGTGATAGTTAGCCTGTGCATGTATTACTCTTGGTTATGATTGAGTGATTGTTTGTCTCAATTCATGATGTGTATGGGCCCTCATGGGTTGGGATGAGTAATTTACCGAGTCGAGCCATATGCTATAAATAAATGGGTGTTGTTTCTGGTGATAGGTGTATGGGAACTAATTCATCGAAAATGGATATCCATTATAAATTGAATCATGAAATATAATATGAAATAGTTTCACATCCTTATCCTGCCTTATCATGTTTATGAAAGGTAAAGGAGTGAACCTAATAATTAAATGTGAAATAAAATGAAACTTATACTTGAGAACTTATCAATACTTGGTTGTCTAAGAGGGTAGTTAGGGTATTATGCCTTGGGTAATGAGTTCTCTTATGTTCAGCTTCCGCTAGTGATGTTATCTTTTTGTTGAAGCTTGTTCTGAGGAGTGTGCTTGGTAATTGTAGACCAATGTTGCCATGATGTCCTCATATCATACGCTAGGAGGGTGGTGATGACCGTGCTCCAAACATGGTGGGCCCTGAACCACTAGTCTTACCTTCTGCTAGTGATGTTATCTTTTTGTTGAAGCTTGTTCTGAGGAGTGTGCTTGGTAATTGTAGACCAATGTCACCACAACATCCTCATATCATATTCTAGTAGGGTGGCGATGACCGTGCTCCAAACATAGTGGGCCCTAAACCACTAGTCTTACCTCTAATTTTTCCACTTGAGGCACTGCCTACTATACCTAATTTGGGCATTAATGCCCAAGTTCATGATAGTTTCCTACATCTGATGCAGTTTATGCATGGTGCTCCATGAGTTGCACCTATGATGGCTAATCTGACTCATGATTTCCAGTAGTAGGATCCTCTTACTTTATCAGGGGATGTCAGTCTGCAGGCTATTGAGTCTTGTATAGAAGCTGCTTTATCTATCTTTGATAATTTAGAGACACCTCCATAGTATAGGGTCAAACTTTCTACTTACATGCTTCAAGCCTTAGCCAAGAGTTGGTGGGATGTGATTACCCAGGTTGGTAATCATCAAGGCATGTTATGGGTTGATTTCTGGACTACCTTCTATGATCATTTATTTCCTCAGACACTAAGAGCTTATAGATACATAGAGTCCATGCATCTTAAGCGGGTTTCCATGTTAGTTATGGAATATTCATCACGTTTCACAAAGTTTCAGTGCTTTTCACTACTTCTAGATGGTGATGAGATTTCACGTGTTAAACGTTTCAAGGATGGGATCTAGTATTCCTTCCATACATAGGTGAATGTATTTTTCCTACTTAACTTTTATGAAATAATCAATCAGGATCTTATCACTGAGTATAACCTGAGGGATGACAATAGTACCAGGTTTAAAGGATCAGTGTTGTGTTAGGACAGTAGTTCTTTTGGTGGCAGGAAGTGTTCCCTCAAGGTTTCTCGTCAAGGTGGTGATAACCAAAGTGTTCATTTTGATAGCTCCTTAATGTGTCATCATTGTGGATGATGAGGTAAAAAATCCTTAATGTGATAGAGACCCAATCAAATGTTGGGCTTGTGGCTATATGGGGAATATCCAATGTTTTTGTAGGACCTTTCCACTAGCTTCAAGTGGAAAAGGATTTGCACCAGCTCCACCTTCAGGAGTGAGTTATTTTATACCACGTTAGGTGGGAAATTGGGATAGAACCAGTAGGTCTGGATGAGGAGGATGTTGTGTCCGTGGAAGCCAAACCCCTGATCACCAGCATCACCAACATAGTAGTTATGATCGTGGTAGTCCATTTGTTGCATAGGGTCGTGGATCAAGCCAGTTGAATGAACTACAGCCGATACTTGAGGATCAGGCTATAATACCATCTACAGTATGAGGTACTATTCTAGTATCCTCTACTATAGTATCTTATTTATTTGATATTATTTCTTCAAACTCTTTTATCTCTATATATATTGTGGAAAGTCTTGGACTGAAGATATAGTATTACTATAGTGTAATGACCCTAGATACGCCATTAGAGGTATGAACAGAGGGCATATGCCAGTGTAGGGAATATCCCCTTGAGGTAGGAATTTACCCTTTCTTATAAAACCTATTTGTTCTCAAGATGATGTTCTTCGATGTCATACTCAGGATGGACTAGTTGGTTCACTATAATGCTTTTGTAGACTACTATCACCGTAGGGTATCTTTTACATCACCAGATAGTAGCAGTTATCTACATAAGGGTGAGTGGGATGTCCAGGATGGTAGAGTTAGACCAGAGCATCATGGGATAGGTGGAGTGACCACCTAGATTGAAAATCTCTTCATGGAGGATTAGAGTTTATGACAAGCTGATTTCCCTCCAGTAGTGAATCATTTAAGGGATGTCTTTCCTGACGATTTTTCTAGCTTACCTCCTGAGAGAGAGATAGAGTTTACTATCAATATTATTCCAGGAGAAAATCTAGTGTCCATTCCTCCATATAGTATGGTACCAATAGAGATTCAATATCTCAAACGATAGTTATAGGATATAGAGGCGAAAGGTTTTATACGGCCCAATACATCCTCTTGGGGTTCGCCCATACTTTTTTCCAAGAAGGTGGATGGAACCTTACATCTACGCGTGGATTACTGATGGCTAAACCATCTTATGGTCAAGAACCGATATCCACTCCCTTGAATAGATTATCTCTTCAACCAGCTACGAGGATCAAAGGCCTTCTCTAAGATTGACCTGAGATCAGGTTATCATTAGGTACAAGTTAGGCCATTAGACATACCTCATACAGCTTTCCATAGTAGGTATGGTCTGTATGAGTACCTTTTTATGCCATTATTTCTTATGAACATGCCCATAATTTTCATGGATTTGATGAATAGGGTTTTCCACCCCTATTTGGATTCTTTTTTCATAGTCTTTGTGGATGAAATCTTGGTGTATTCTCACACTCATAGAGACCATGCCAAACATCTTGAGATCATTATGAGTACAGAGAGAGATCATCATCTTTATTACAAGATTACTAAGTGCCACTTATGGATCGAAAAAATTCACTTCTTGGGTCATATAATATCAAAATGAGGAGTATATATTGGCCCTGAAATGGTTAGTGCTTTAGTTTCCTAGGAGCATCCCAATAACATGTTTGATATGAGAAGTTTCTTGGGGATGGCTAGATATTACAGGAATTTTATACAAGGATTTTCTCACCTTTATTCACCTATTACTGGTATTATAAAGAAGTTTATTAAGTTCATATGGTCATAAGCATGTGATAAAGCCTTTAAGGAGATGAAATGGAGGCTTGTATCAGCACCTATTCTAAATATTCCACAGCAAGGCATAGGTTATACCATCTTCTATGATGCATCAGGCATCGACCTATGAGTAGTGCTGATATAGGAGGACAAAGTCGTTGTGTATGGATCTCGGTAATTGAGGCCTCATGAGATAAATTACCTAATGCACGACCTTGAGCTAGCAGTAGTTGTCCACGCCTTACATTGCTAGAGACATTATCTATTTGGTGAGCACTTTGTGGTGTACATGGACCACAAGAGCCACAAATATATCTTTTAATAGTGTGACTTGAACCTTAAACAATGGATATGGGTCAAATATCTACAATAATTTTATTTTGATCTTTCTTATACACCTGGGAAGGGAAATGTGGTTACAGATGTACTGAGTCAGAAAACTCAGGCACAAGCAGTATGGGAAGCCAGTGATGAATAGAAATTAATGGCCCTATTTTCTGAGTTACATCTAGAGTTTAATGACATTCATGGGTAGTCTTACCTCTCATCCTTGAAAATTTCCTCTTCCCTCCTTGAGAAGGTGAAGAGTATCCAGTTTTTAGATCTTGAAGGCTTGGTTCTCCATGAGATTATATCAGGAGATAACCTGCCTCTAGATTGGTCTATGGATAAAGATGACATCCTGTGTCTATGTGGATATATTTGGGTTCCTGTAGATATTAGAGAGGAGTTTATGCATGAGTCCCATGCTTCCTAGTGGTCAGTTCATCCAAGAATCTTGAAGATGTATCAAGACATGCGTCACCAGTATTGGTGGCTTAGGATGAAACATCAGATAAAAGATTTTATCACTAGGTGTTCCACCTGTCAGCTGGTGAAGGTAGAGAACCAAAGACATATAGGCTTGTAACAACCTCTTCCAATCCTAGAATGGAAATGAGAATACATTGTTATGGATTTCATAGTCATCTTACCAAGGTCGCCAAGGCATAGCGATGCTATATGGGTAGTTATTGAATGACTAACAAAATCAAACCACTTTATTCTTATTCAGGAGACTTTCTCAGTTGATGATCTGGGAAAACTGTATATTTGTGAGATCATACGATTACACGAGGTTCCTCATACTATTGTTTCAGATCGGGACTCTCATTTCACATCACTATTCTGTTAGGTATTTCAAAAGGCTATGAGAACACAGGTGCTTCTAAGCACAACTTTTCACCCACATACCGATGGAAAATCAGAATAGACAATATAGGTTCTAGAGGATATGCTCCAAGCATGTGTCCTTGATTTCGGTGGTTCATGGGAGAAGCATATCCCTCTCATCGAGTTCACCTATAATAACAGCTTTCAGGCAACAATTTAGATGGTTTCTTTTGAGGCCTTATATGGTAGTCCATGTCATTCACCCATGTACTAGCTAGAGGCAGGTGAGGTTTCCCTACTTGGTCCTCATCTCGTTTAGGAGACTTCAGAGTAGGTTCAGCTGATAAGAAAGCATATGACTACTGCTCAGTCTAGATATAAATCTTATGTCAGTCACCATCGATGACCTCTTGAGTTCGAGGTCGGGGATTGTTTTTTTCTTCGGGTATCACCCAGGCTAGGGAATAAACAGTTACAAAAGTAGGGAAAGTTGTTGCCTTGTTATGTAGGGCCGTTTGAAATTATGGAGAGAGTCATACATGTAGTTTATCGGTTGCTACTACCTCAAAGGTATTGTGCCATGCACAACGTCTTTCATGTTTCATAGATTCTCCAGTATCATGTTGATTTGTCTCATACCTTTGATCCTGAGGAAGTTGAGTTAGATGTCAATGCTACCTTTGAGGAGTATCCATTACACATCGTTGACCGAAGCACGAAGGCTCTCTAAGGTCGGTATGTCCCTCTAGTACAAGTGCAATGGCAGTACGACCGAGTACAGGATGAGACTTGGGAGAGGGAAGCTGACATACATTCCCAATGGCCATAATTGTTCTCAAACAGTGTTTCTCCACCCTTGGAAGGTGAACTTGGGGACGAGTTCTTTTAGGGGGGAGATTGTAAGAACCCGATTTTTCACTCAGGTATAGATCCTTTAAAATGTTGTCTAAATTTTTACTTTAGACCCAATATGGATGCCTTTTTAGTTAGTAAAGGTCTCAGGAGTGTTTGGGGAAAGTTTGGAGCCCGGAACCCATATTTTTGGGAAAATTGGATAGATCGCATGGTTAGCGCACGGTTTGGCTAACCATGCAGATTGAAATTTCTGGACAGAACCACTTCGCACGTTTTGTGTATGGTCATACAGCCTAACTATGCCATGTGCCCCTTCTACCCATAAAAACTCACATGGTTTGTGCACATTTTGTCAAACCATGCGAACAAACCGTGCATAGGCTAATTTTCTGGGTAATTTTACAAAATTTCCCTTAACGATTTATTAACCCTCTTTCTTCCTCCTAATACGAGAACCAGCGGGATTAACCCATTTTCCTCTCAATTTGGAGCTTTTTTAAGGCCAAAGATATGGATCAAGAGATCTCCTTTATCTAGGATTTGATCGAGCTTATGTTCGTCATGTTGGATGCACAATGGTAAGTACTCGAGTCCTCCTGAGCCGTTCTCCTTCTCTCTTGCTCTCGACTGAGTTATCGGGGTATGAGTGTTTTTCTTTTTTTCTTATATCTACTTCGATCTGAGCCAAATCAAGGGCCAATAATGGAGGATAATAATCTTAAAACCCTAAGGTGGGTGGTATATAACTCATCCCTCAAGTTCGTTGATTTTGGATTTGTTGTGTGGACCCCACCAATTTCATCGAGTGCCATTAATTGAATTTATATGTCATGCTTATAATCATTAGAACCATATGGATATGATCTTTCCATATATGTGATTACTTTTTTGTGGTTATGACCACAAATCCATCCCTTTCATGTCGAAGGTTATGTCATAATTGTTGTTTAGTGTTTTGACATGTTTGTGCCACTGTTCGGGTGTGCCTTGGATTGACCATCCTAAGGGTAAGCTTTCCTATATTAAATGGCTTGGTTTATGATGTAAATTTCATAATGGAAAGTACCATGTATGTGTATCACTTGATCCACTTAAGGTAAGTGCATCAATTGATAATTAAATGTGAAATGTGAATTGGAAAGTATACTAAGTATATGACTTGACCTTAAATGTAAATGAATAGCAGGTTTCATATTTGTAGTACCCCTTACCACATTAATGGAAGGAAGTAGATTGAACCTTGGATATGGAATATGCTTTACATGGATTAAATGAATGGTTGTATGCTACTTGGTCTTGTCACACTAATGAAAGGCAAAGCTTGAACCAAACGGACTTATTGATTAATTATGACTTGATTAAAAGGTTTCATGTTACTTGACATTATCACACTAATGAAAGGCAAGGCTTGAACCAAAAGAAATATTACACGACTTCATAATCAAATAGGAATGGTCTGACTCGAGCTCACCTTGGATTCTGATCGGGGAATGCCATGAGCACTCAGGAACCTCATTCCGATTCAAGGATATGGCTTACTCGGGTTGAGACCTGCCTAGATCTCGATCCATGTTTGTTCTTGGATGTCTGGTATAACACTGTAGGATCCCTTCACATTATCATAGGATGCCTTGGATACACTCTTTGGATCCAGCATTGACAAGTAGGTGTCATGGTTACAACCCATAGGGTCATGTCTCTGCTTAGCCTCGTTTTACCTTGGACGATCACCTTGGACTTGGTAGACGCCTCATTGTGGAATGCCTTGGACTATGCTCCTTGGATTACACTCTTACCCATGCTAGGCTACAGTTATTACTGAGTTGGCGACCCTTGAGGTCTACATCGCCTTGGTTATTACCTTGGGACTTCACTGTTGATATTATTACAAGTTGTCTTGTTACATCTTGGAACCTTTGCAATTGCTAACATGTGACTCATTTATAAACTGATAATAATCAAATAATGAATTGTTTACATGTTCAGACACCAGCCAAGGGATGAAGCAGGTACTTGGGTATTTAGTTACATTGTACTGTTTTACTTTATATATGTATGTTTGCACACTGTTACATTTCCATTACATGGGTCAGATGTTATAGACACTGTTGGTGGTGGCCCACTGAGATTTATCTCACACCCTCTCTGGGCGTCGTTTGGTACCTGGGGTAGATTACATGGTTGTAGGTGTTTGACAAAGGGAAGCATACAACTTCAAACACCTAATTGTCTATTGTTTAGTATGGAGCTTGATAGCAACAGACCGAGTTGGATCTCAGTATGCTTGGGATAGTCTTTTGATTTCCTTTATAATTTAGTGGAACATGTTATGTCTGTTGTCTTGTATCCATGTTTTCCAGTTTTCTAGTACATGACATATCATCATCTGTTGTTGAATGTTATTCAAGTTGTTTCAGTTATTGTTACTATTGTCTCTATTTTTTCGTTGTGCCTTCTGTTTACTTATATTGTTTCTGTTGTTTATCTATGTTAGCATTCATCTGTTGTGTTGCACTTTGGTAATGAGGGCATCGTCTCCCCACAGACACACCCTAGACCCTCACTGCTAGTCAGTATCCTCTGGCGTTTGGGGAGATGTGTTTGAGGCCATGTGGTCCACCGGGCTTGGGGCACCCGTTGAGTGGCATTCAAGTTTGAAACGTCACAAGACTGAATTTATTACCAACGCTTTCATGTGCATATTATAATGTTAGAATTTTACCATTTTTCATATTGTAGTGTTATTTTTAATTAAATATACACATTTTTACACATATGTGCATATAATAAATTAATTATATAAACAATTATTTAATCATATTTACATAAAAATATATTTTTAAATATATAAACCATATGCAAATAAATATTTTTTAATCATTTTATTTAAAATAAAAAATTACTCATTTTATTTACCTTATAAAAATGCATTTGTACACGCGCGCACACACACCTATACAAGTGTATATATAATATTGTGTTTATATATAAATATGCGCGTCAACAAACAGATGTATATTTATGTATATATTCTAATATATGTAAATAAATACACACGCATAAAGGGCACCTTGAATATATATTATATATATACGTATTTATATATTCTTAAATGTGTTTTATATAAAAATAAATATATATTTATATAAATACAATATTTGTTTATTTTTAATATACTTTTACAATTATAATTACAATTATAATTACATCTATATATTATAAAATATAGTGATATGAACTCTATAGATAAATATATAAATATACATGTATGTGTATGTAGTATATAAATATATGTGTGTTTGGGTGTGTGTGAAATATAAATGTAAATATAAATATGTGTGCGTCAGTGTAAGAAATATAAATGTGTATGTTTGTGTGTAAATATGTATGTGTATACGTGCGTATGTCTAAGTCAATGTTGTGTAAATACATCATATAAATGTATCTTTATAGATATATCATTATCATTAAATATATAATATAAATGTATATAAATGTACTTGAGATAAATGTATTTAAATGTATTATAGAAATATATTACATAAAGGTGTTTATAATAAATATTTATAAATATATTATATGTAACTGACAAAAGTGAATAAGTGGGCATGCCCCGGAACATGGGTGGGTATGGCCGGCTGCCGAACCTACGATTAAAGGTAAAGGGAATCTGTAGGTGTCATGTAATTTAAGAAAAACTACAACAACACATGGATTCTGGCGTATGAATACAAATATTATATAAAGAAAGAGGCGATTCCTGATGACATCACCCATGAACTTTCGGCGTGTGATGGAATTCAAACGTGACTCATATATTCCACCTTTTCTTCATTAAATATAAAAATGAACAAACTTGATTCAGCATCGTGTTGGCATCGAATTTCATAATTAATATACCAACTATGTATCTACGATTTTCATTGATTAAAATCACTTTTAATCCGGGAAACACCTTTTCTTTATTTATTTGTGAATTTGTCTACATGTTACATATTAATTTATTCCTACACCACTCCATAATATAAATTTTTTGTCTGTTGTTTTTCACATTCAACGTCAACTTTTTTCAAGTGATAAATGAAGAAGTTCGAACAAAATATAATATTTTAAGTCATTTTTAATTAGATAAATATCTTTTTAATGCATCATTTAATTACATCAAGGCTATGATGCTTGGGTTACCACGTAGAAAAAAGGGTTTTAGCATATAAATATACTAAAAAGCAATTATCTCTCCACAAATCACTTGCCAATAAATCTACTTTAATATACTTATATATATATATATACAAATCCATGTAAATACATATAAATGTGTACATATATTTATTCATAATTTATAAATAATAATAGATATAAAAATATAACTACAAATAAATTTCCGTGTATATATATACATATACGTCAACATGATATATATAAATATACATAAATATATAAAAATATCTATAAATATATATAAATATATCATGAAGGGATACCCCAGGACTTCTCAACTTTAAACCCCATTGACCTCCACTTTGGCGCTTTCTCCATTCAATAAAAATTTATGTTATCATGATGATGATATATAAATCACTATCACAAAAATTGGTTTTTGCAACGCTACCTTTAACAGCGCTGAAAAAAATGATGATAAAAGGGGTAGCATTCTCAGCGCTAAAAAAAGCGACGATAAAAGGTATTTTTGACATTGCTAAAAAACGATGTTAAAAGTGTCTCTTTATCAGCGTTTTTTTAGCGGTGATAAAGGTACCATTTTATCAGCGTTTTTTAGCGTTGTTAAAGGATCACTCTTTATCAGTGTTTTTTTAGTAGCGCTGATAAAGATGGGTCTCTATCATCATTTTTTTCTTCTAGCACTGATAAATGGTATATTTCAAAAAAAAATTCCATTAAAAATAATATATTGATATATAAATATATAAATATATTGATATTGATATATAAATATATAAATATATTTATATTGATATTAATATAATATATATTTTTTAAATATGTTTTAGATAAGTATAAATAGGCATTTGCACATAATATATAAGATATATAGTGAAAATGGATTATAAAATATTTTTTAAAATATTATAATTAATAATCTGCTAATTATCATTGACCCACCGCAGGTGGTAAGGGTTTGGGGGGGTGAGGGGCAGATCCGGAGTCAAGTCCCCGGGCTTGCAATTTAATGTAATTTTTTTCTTTGCATCGTGTGCCACTTTCGCGGTTGTACCCAATTTTAATTTACTAATTGTCATTGATTAATAATATTTAATAACAATTTGAAGGTGCAAAAAATCAAAAAATCAATAAAAGATCTAAAATAAGTTGAAAACGTAACTCAAACTTCAAACGGTCTTTAACTTTTGATCCGAGTGTCTGTTTGAACTATACCACTTATCAAATCGAAGCTTGCAACGAGATCTACACGTTGACGACATAAGAGAACCTTCTGTCACATTTTTCAAGGTAAAAAAAGGTCCAAAATACCTCTGAAATTGAGTTTTAGTCGGGATGCCCAATTTTTTTAACATTCGATGGAATTTCAACCTCGTTTCAGGGGTTCTTTTTGCCCTTTTGAGAATGAGTTTATTTCGAGAGATTATTCATATTGATATTATGGTTTTGAAATTTTATCATTTTTCACAATGTACTGTTATTTATAATCAAATATATAACAATATATACATATTTTTTTTATATATTCACACATTAAAAATTTAATTTTATAAATAAATAATTAAATATATATACATATAAAACATATTTCTCAATATATAAGCATTATCTAAATAAAAAACCAATATCCATTTTATTTAAAATACAAATATATGAATGTTTTTATACCTATATAGTGTGTGTGTGTGTGTCTTAGTGTGTGTCTGTCACTACCACAAAACGAGGCAAGAGAAGCGCCTCATTTTATCACGCAAAGTAGAAAGTGCTGATAAAAGGGGGGCTCTCAGTGCTAGCTAAAAACGTTGATAAATCTATCGTTTATCAGCTCCAAGAAAAACACTGATAAAGGGTACACCTTTATCAGTGCTTTTCTTGGCGCTGATAAAGGGTACATTTATCAGCGCTATTTTTAGTACTGATAAAAGTTTTTAATAATAATTTATATAAAATTGTGATATTTATATCCAAAAATAATGTTTATTTGTATACATTAAATAAAAAACACATGTTTATAATTAATATTTTTTTTAATAATTCAAATATATATATATATATATATATAATGTTTAAAAAAAAGTATTTCTAAGATTATTATTAAATATATATATATATATATATTTAAATAATTATAAGATTATAATAATTTTCATTAAATAATAAATATATTTATTAGATTTATTAGATTTATTAGATTTATTATAAATTTATTAGATTTATATTTATTACATTTTTTATATTAATTAATTAGATTAATTGGATTAATTAGATTTATTAGATTCATTATATTTATTATATTTTTTATATTTAATATATTTAATATATTTATTTTATTTATAATTAATATATATAAATATTTTTTAAATATATATATTTATATTATAATTATTAAATATATATGTGTTTCCAATGAATTTGGTCAATAAATATATTGATCATGCGTGCATATATGTTATGTATCGTCATGAATGTTCATTTATACATCACACCCTTTTTATTATTCATATTGTCCATTGATGACTCGTTTCTCATTATGTATATTTTACGAGACATATGATTAATTCATGTTACCCATATATACTATTATGTTCTAAAAAATACTTATAAAATTACATTAAATATATTTAAATAATAAATATATTTATTATATTTATAATTATTAAATTTTAATTATATATAAATACGTTTTAAATATATTTACTTGTAATTATAATTATAACTATATATACATATATATATATATTTTTAAATAATTATAAAATTACAACAAATACATATATTACAATTATATATATATATTTATAATTATATACAAATATTTATTAATATATTTATTTATAATTATAATTATTAAATTTTAATTATATATAAATACGTTTTAAATATATTTACTTGTAATTATAATTATAACTATATATACATATATATATTTTTAAATAATTATAAAATTACAACAAATACATATATTATAATTATATATATATATATATTTATAATTATATAAAAATATTTATTAATATATTTATTTATAATTATAATTATAACTATATATATATATGTAAATAATTATAAAATTATAATAAATATATTTATTATACTACTTATAAAGTTATAAATATATAATTAAATAAATATATTTATAATATATTTATATACAAATATTTATAAATAAATACAAATAGTTATAAATATAATTTTAAATAAATGTAGATATATTTAAATAATTAAAAAATTATAATAATTATAATAATTATATATATTTATAAAATTATAAATATATTTGTTATATATATAAATTTATAATTACAACTATAAATAAATATTTATTTAATATAATTTTTAATTACAAATATATATACATATAAATTTGTTATAAATATAAATAAATATATATTTATTTAAATAATTATTAATTTATAAAAAATATATTTATTATTTTCATATATAATGTTATATATAATTAATTAAATATATTTATAAATATATTTATAAATATATAGAAATATTGATAAATAAATACAGGTATTTATATTTATAGTTATAAATAAATAAAAATATATTTAAATAATTATAAAATTATAATAAATATATTAATTATATATATTAATAAAATTATAAATATCAGAAATATAAATTTGTTGTAATTTTATAATTATTTAAATAAATAAATAAATATTCATTTATAATTATAATTATAAATAAATATATATTCATATAAATAATTATACAATTAGAAGAAATATAGTTATATATATCTATAAGCTTCGAAATATATATAATTAATATATTTATTATATATATTTGTAAGATTATAGATATATATAACTATATTTCTTCTAATTTTACAATTATTTAAATTATAATTTTATATATATATATATATATTTATAGTTCTAATTATAAATAAATAAATATATATTTATCATATATATAATTTTATAAATATATATAATAATATAAATAAATTATTAACATTATATCTTTATCCGTGTTTTTTAGCGCTGATAAAACAGACATTTATCAGTACTTTTTATCTAGCGCTGATAAAAGTTTCACCGGGTTTTATAAAGAAACTCCAACTTTCTCCCCCTTCCACACGTCAAGCTCTCACGGAAGCGGATCCCTGCCATAATATGAATTATTAACATTATATCTGTGAATTTGTCTACATGTTACATATTAATTTATTCCCACACCACTCCATAATATGAATCTTTTGTCTGTTGTTTTTCACATTCAATGTCGACATTTTTTAAGTGATAATTGAAGAAGTTTAAACAAAATATAACATTTTAAGTCATTTTAAATTAGATAAATATCCTTTTAATGCATCATTTAATTACATCAAAGCAATGATGTTTCAGTTACCACATATTCTACGATAATGCATCCACTACAAGAAAAAAGGGTCTTAGCGGAAAAATATATATTCATATGGTGATTTTAACAATTTATTTCTTAGTTATTCTATAAATCAATTACCATTCCACAAATCACTTGTTACTAAATCTACTTTAACACACACACACACACACACAAACACACACACACACACACAAATTCATGTAAATACATATATATGTGTACATATATTTATTCATAATTTATAAATGAAACACACACACCCGCTAGGCTAGTAAGGCTCAAACCTCATCCTCCCTCAAGGATAGACCCACAACCAAGCAAGTCCATTATAATTTTTTAATGACCCAAAGGTCTAGTAGGCATGAATCCCATAAATAAATACATATAAATATATTAAATACATATATGCACACACACACACACACATATATATAACTATAAATAAATTTACATAAATATATATAAAGACACACACACATATAATTAAATAGAGTTATATATATAAAGATGTATAATTGCACATAAATATATTCACATACATACTGATAGTCCTGCAGGCGTCGTTCATTTTCATAGGGTTACCGAATTTATAAATTTATAACATGAATCAAACAAACAACTAAACTACAAAGTAATATATGATATGCAAGTTCAAAATCAAACCTGAGAGATGGGATTGTAGAAAATATTAATTCTACAACAAAGACCAAAACTAATTGTGATTTTCAGAAATTGAATCTAAACCATTGAGCATGTGATTGGTGGAAAACGTGGGAGAATAAAATAGAAAAAAGGTGTCATACAACAATGAATTCAATTCATAGGTAAATAGGGTATGAAATAATTAATTAATAATCTGTACTCACCGAAATCAAGTCCCAGCGAGTCTAATGGTTACGGTATGTTGGGAGCCTTCCCTAATCGGCACACCGCGTAACACCTCCTCAATTGGAGCACCACGTGGTCTCATAAAAGAAGGAGAAATGCGGGTCAAGACCGTGTGAATTAATTCACGCGGTGACACACTTTTGACGTAGAGACATTATTTGATGTGGATTCTTTTTCCTATATAAGGAGGCAGCGACAAGACATTTCAACACCGATACCAACAATACCAAGAGCAAATCCCATTTGGTGATCGCCTTTCTCCGGCGATCATTTTTCTTGCTCTCCGTCTTTGATTCACTGCTTTTATTCTTGAGTATTACTTTTGAGATCCCTTCCATTTTTGGGGAGTCTCTACCGTGCACCTCTTGATTTTAGTGGATCCCTCTTTCTGGACTAGGTCTCTTTATTTTTCCCTTTTGGGTTTTCCACATAAAAATTTTTAGTGCTAACTTTATATTATGCACTTTTTTTTGTCGCTGCGCATTCGCTTTTGGAGGGAAAAATTTTATTTCCGCTGCGCGTTCGCTTTTCAGTTGTTTGTGCATTCGTCACTTTGTCGTCTTTCCCAACATCTGGTATCAGAGGGTTTGGTTTTTTTATTTCTTATTTATTATGGAGACCAATTACAGTCAGATGATTTTGTTGAATGGTACCAACTACCATATGTGGCGACTTAAAATGAAGGATCTACTTTTTTTCAAGTGAATGCATCTTCCAGTGTTTAGTACCTAGATACCAGAAAGGATGTTAAATGAAGAATATGCATTCAAGCATGAGATGGTTTGTGGCTTTATTTTTCAATGGGTTGAAGACAACATGATGAACCACATTGTCAACATATCTCATGCCAGAACTTTGTGGGAGAAACTTGAGACGACCTAAGCTTCCAAGACGGGAAACAATAAATTGTTTCTTCTCAAACAAATGATGAATTTGAGGTACAAAGAAGGTACACCTATTTCTGACTTCTTAAGTTAATATCAGGGATATTTTGATCAGTTGTCTGGCATGAGTATTAGTTTCGAAGATGAGGTTTTAGCTCTTTTGTTGCTTAACACTTTACCCGATTCATGGGAGAAGTTACATGTTACTCTAACCGATCCTGCTCATAATGGTGTTGTGACATTTAGTTTTGTTAAGTCTGCTATTTTAAATGAATATTTCAGGAGATGTACTCAGGAGAAATTTTCTTCAAAGCTTTTAGTCACAGAGAATAGGGGGAGAAGCCAGGACGAGGGACATAATAGTCAAGGTAAGAGCAGAGGTAGAATAAAATCTTGATCGAAGCAGAGATATTTTGAATGTCATCATTGTGGTAAGAAGGGGAATGTTAAGAAGTTTTGTTATTAGATGAAAATAGATAACATAATGAAGAAAAATCCACAGAAGAAAAATGTAGGTGGAGATGACCATGTTGCCACTACTATAAGGGGTGATCTTGTTATTGTTTATGACTCCATTAACATTACTTCTGATGATTCTTACTGGGTTGTTGACAGTGGTTCCTGTTTTCACATGCCATCGAAGGAGTTATTTACATCTTACAACCCAGGTAATTTTGGGATTTTAAAGATGGGCAATGATGGTCATGATGACATTGTAGGTATCAGGACTATTTTTTTAGAGATTGGTACAAGAAGTAAGCTGATTTTGAATAATGTTTGACATGCACCAGAGGTTCGCTTGAATATTATTTCTACTAGATTTCTTGATGATGAAGTGTTTATCAGTACTTTTGGTGATTTCCAATGGAATATTTCTAAGGTCTCTTTGATTGTGGCTTGAGGGAAGAATTAGTTAGGTTTTTACTAGATTAGAGCTTCTATTTCTTGTGATACTACTTGTGTTGTTGAGTGCAGTGTTTCGTCCAAGTTGTGGCATAAGAGGCTCAGTCACATCAGTGAGAGAGGTCTTGGTTTTTTGGCTAAGAGAAATCTTCTTCCGGATTTAAAGAGTGTCAAATTGGACATGTGTGATCATTGTATGGATGGGAAATAGAGCAGAGTGAGTTTCAGTAGTCATCCTCCACACAGGAAGTCACATGTACTTGAATTGGTACATTCTGAGGTTTTTGGTCCTTTGAAATCTAATACCTTTAGTGGAAATCTTTATTTTGTGGCATTTATTGATGACTACTCACGTAATCTCTGGGTTTATGTTTTGAACGCCAAAATTTAGGTGCTCAGTGTTTTTAAGAAATTTCATGTTTCTGCTGAGAGGGAATCAGGAAAGAAATTGAAATGTATTTGCACTAACAATGGGGGAGAGTATCGTGGTCTGTTTGATCAGTATTGCAGGAAAGAAGGTATTCGATATCAGAAGATGCTTCCCAAGACACCTCAGCTGAATGGTGTAGCTGAGCGGATGAACAAGACTTTTTTGGAAAGAGTTCGTTATTTTCTTTTAGAATAAAAGTTACCTGGACATTTTTGGGGCGAGGCTTTACTTACTACCACTTATATTATCAATTTATCACCTATAGTTGCTTTACAGATAGACACCCCTCACAGGTTTTGGTATGGAAAAAAGATCAGGTATGATCACTTGCGTGTTTTTGGTTTCAAGGATTTTGTTGATGTGCCTAGAGATGAGAGATCCAAGCTGGATGGTAAGACATGCCAATTTATTTTTAATGGATATAGACATGATGGGTTTGGGTACAGGTTCTATGATCCTATTTGGAATAAACTTGTCAGAAGCTGTGATGCAGTGTTTAAGGAGGATCATACTATTACATACATTGATAAGTGAGAAAAATATTCTTCTCCAACTTCTGATGGTTTTGTTAGTCTTGATCCATTCCACTCCGGAGGTCATCTTGGTATCTCACTGTTTCTACTCGGTATTCACCTGATGAGTATGTGCTCCTCATTGAAGGGGGAAAACTAGAATCTTTTGATAATGCAATGGAAAGTGAACAAAAAGATGGATGGGTTGTAGAAATGGATGATGAGATGACATCATTGCATGAAAACCACAATTTTGAGCTGGTGAATTTACCGACAGGTAAGAGAGATTTTCAAAATCAGTGGATTTATCAGATTAAAAATGAAGAATCTAGTTCTATTCCACGATACAAGTCAAGGTTAGTTGTTAAAGGATTCTGTTAGAAGAAAGGTATTGATTTTGATGAGATTTTCTCACATGTTGTCAAAATATCTTCTTTTAGGGTTGTTCTTGGTTTGGATGCTAGTTTGGATCTGTAGATTGAGCATATGGATGTGAAGACAACTTTCCTCCATGGAGATATAGAGGAGGATATTTTTATGGATCATACAGAAGGTTTTGTTGAAACAGGTAAATAAAATCATGTCTGCAGGTTGAAGAAGAGTTTATATGGTTTAAATAAAGCTCTGAGGGAGTGGTATAAGAAGTTTGAATCTATCATTTCTCATTAGGGTTTTAGAAAGACATATTCTGATCATTGTGTTTTTTTAGAGATTTATTGATGATGATTTTATTATACTATTGATTTATGTTGATGATATTCTCATTATTGGCCATGATACTTCTAGAATTGATAGATTTAAGAAGGATATTTTTCAATATTTTGCAATCAAAGACTTGGGGCCAACATAACAGGTTCTTGGCATGATGATCTCCCATGACAGGAAGGCCAATAAATTGTGGTTCTCTCAAGATAGATACATTGAGAAGGTTTTTCAAAGATTTTATAAGGATAGAGAGAAAGTGGTTATTACTCCTCTTGCTTTACATTTTAAGCACAGTACCAGTCAGTCACCTTCTACTGATGAAGAGAGAAGGGAGATGCAAGACATACCTTATTCATCTAACATTGGCTGTTTGGTGTATGCGATGGTATGTACTAGACCTAATATAGCTCATGCAGTTGGTGTGGTCAGTCATTTTATATCAAATCAAAGTAGAGAGCATTAGAAAGAAATAAAGTACATATTTCATTATCTTAATGGCACTTCTGATCTGAGATTGAGTTT
Source organism: Viscum album (assembly GCA_963277665.1). Lineage (NCBI taxonomy): Eukaryota > Viridiplantae > Streptophyta > Magnoliopsida > Santalales > Viscaceae > Viscum > Viscum album. The sequence continues at coordinate 1,784,848,106 of OY728151.1, read as the reverse complement.
TGGAAAATGTGAACCTATGATTTGTGGCTTTACATATTCAGATATGACAGGATATATCAATTTGAGGAAGTCTACTTTAGGCTATTTGATCACTTTTGTAGGGGGATATGTATCTTGGAAGTCTAGATTACAGAGATGTGTTGCTTTATCTACCATAAAGTCAAAGTTTATTATAGCTAAAAAGGCATGAAAAAAATTGTTGTGGATGAAAACTTTTATTTGAGAGATCAATTTAAATCAGGACAAGTTTGTTTTATTTTGTGATAGTCAGAGTGCTATTTTTTTGGGAAAGAATTCCGCTTTTCATGGCAGGTCAAAACATATTGATGTTCAATATCATTGGATCCACAACGTCCTTGATTCGAGACAGTTAGATCTTGAGAATATCCACACTGATGATAATGAGTTAGACATGTTGACCAAGAGTTTACCTAGAGGAAAATTTGAGACTTGATGACTGATTTCAGGGTTGGAGATGATCCCCACTTGAATCAGAGTGGGAGTTTGTTGGGTGCCTTCCTTAATTGGCACACCGCATAACACCTCCTCAATTAGAGCACCACTCAGTCTCATAAAAGAAGGAGAAATGCGGGTCAAGACCACATGAATTAATTCACGTGGCAACGTGTATCTTGACCCCATTAATTAATTCATGTGGCGACACACTTTTGACGTAGAGACATTATTTGATGCATATTCTTTTTCCTATATAAAAAGGCAATGAAAATTCATTTCAACACTGACACAAAAAAACCAAGAGAAAATCCCATTTGGTGATCACCTTTCTCTAATGATCATTTTTCTTACTCTCTATCTTTGATTCATTGATTTTATTCTTGAGTATTAATTTTGAGATCCCTTCCATTTTTGGAGAGTCTCTACCATGTAACTCTTGATTTTAGTGGATCTCTCTTTCTGGACTAGGTCCCGTGGTTTTTTTCTTTTGGGTTTTCCACGTAAAAATTTTCAGTGTCAACTTTATATTCAGTACTTATTTTTGTTGTTACACATATTCTTTTGAAGGGAAAGATTTTATTTCTGCTGCGCGTTCGCTTTTAGGTTTTTTGTGCATTCGTCGCTTTTCCGTTTTTTCCAAAATGGTAAACACTCTCCATTCTAAACTTTCCTTTTCCCATGGTCAGGTACTTCGAATTTAAAAAGAATGGGTAAACAGAAAATAAATTTAAACATAGGGTATGAACAAGTACAAGGGTTATAGAGGAAGTGTAAACTCTAGATCTCACATTAAACAAATACATTCAATCAATTCAGGCAATGATTATGATAAAAAAAGAAAGAAATTAAATCATCTTCCTAACCCTTCTTACAACGATCATATAAAAAGAATCAGAGAAAATATAACAATGAAAAACAAATATGAAATCCCAACATGAATTGAAATCAAAGATAAAATATCTTATGCAATCAATCCCCATTCATCACACATGCCACGACACAAATAAATCATCTACTCATTCTAGCCATGAGTGAGTGAGAAAAATAATAATCAAAACCTATAGAGCAGTAACAAAAGATCTCTGAACTCGTGCCTTGGTTCGGATTCGTCGGTCCTCTCCACCTGCCGATCACCTCAAAGTGGTGGATGAATGGGTGTATAAATAGGTTTTTCGTCAAACCCTCAACTGCAACACATTAAAATTTCAGTCTGTCTGGCAGGTTCATGACGTGTAAGGTTTACGTGGCATGTAAATTGTGGAATCAACAGATTCTTCATATCTACTTCTATCCTGAAACTTAAAATATGTGAATGGTGTACACATCATGTAACAGATTCTAACAACATGAATTTACTTCATGACTTGAAATGAGTGGTTTTGAATTCTCTATTGATGAACTCACGCCGTGTACTAATTACATGATGTGAAAAACATCCCTATCCAGATTCTTCAACCTACTCTGCTTTCATGTGATCTCGACATCTGACTTCAATATTCTGGTGTCACGTTGTGCCGCTTCACAATGCGTCGCAGAGTTTTTTTAGCTCCTATATTCATCTTTTTTTGTTCCTCTTTAAAATATCTATTATATCCTGCTAAAAACACCAAACAAGTAAAATAGTCTAAAAAATGGCAATATTATCATTTAAATTATAGAAATTACTATCTTAAAACACCCTAAAATGTATGCATGAAATATAGATATCACACACACACACACACTCACACATCAACACAATATATATATAAAGTCACCCTATACTATGTGGTTGTACCACACAACTCTTCAAGGGAATTGATCGAGGCACAAATCTCACTACACTTGATTTTCCTAGCTAGAGAAGGAGGGGCACAAACAAAACTTGTGGCACATACCAATTGACTCATAACCTCACCCTATAATTATGCATCATACTAGAGTTCAAATCCTATAATCTCCCTTTGAGATTCAATTTATTAAAAAAATATGACCCACCCTATGGGTATGCACAATAGCTTGCAGCAAGCTATATGGTGGGACTGGATGAATAGTTTGGTGTAAAAAACTCTTGTTGCAACATGGTGAAACACATGCACTACTTAGTGGGAAACCTTGAAAGAGGTATGGGTGCACTGGAATCTATCAACCAATATTATGTCCTCATGGATTTTCTATGTGGGAGGGGTGTCCTACCACACGACTATTACTATTGCAGATCAAGTTTTAATCAGTGCTAGAAATAAATTTTTTCCAGCGCTTAAAATCATAGATGTTGTAAGCACCTTTAAAAGACGACCATTTTTATCAGCACCAACAAAATCATTGATAAAGGGATCCTTTATTAGAGCAATTTATAGTGCTGATAAAGAGTGTCTTTATTAACACTAGTTTTAGCACTCATAAACATAGCTTTTATCCACACAAAAAAGTGAAAACATAGGGCGTGTTTATCAGTGCTAAAAACACTGATAAAACTATAAAAATATTATTTAAAATTAGTTGAGGTGCATTGATCCTTACCATCACACCTTTAAAAAAACTTACCCACCACCATCCCCTGCTCACTCATGAAACCCACCAAGTCTTTATCACCCCCACCAATGCCTTTATCAGTTATTTCACACCCCCTACTCAGCCACCCACACATGCCTATTATTATGACCCCTCCCTCTAAGGCACCCCTCTTGGGTCGATAATGAAGTAATGAAGATAATGATATCTGATGCCCGCCTCCAATATGCAATAAGATGGAGACTAACATAAAGGGTGTAAAATTCATACAATGAGTGGAATTACCCTCAAATTAAATTAAGAACAAGATATGAGAGGATAAAAATTGATCAACACCATATCATATAAAATAAAACAAGATCCATGGAAATAAATAAAACAATTTCTGTCATGTTATACAGAATGAATCTTCAAAATAAAATGCTCGGAAAACTCCTAAGAACCAACTCCAAAAATAAACTCCAGCTGCAAGATAGCTCGTTCTAGCTCGGTCACCAAGACACCTCCCGAATGCCTAAAATATTTATAAGGGTGATATAATGAACTATAATTTTATCTCCCTTATGATTATATAAATGTGTCATATTTAGTAATGTAGTACTATATAAAGAAAATTCACTACATGATATAACTGAAAACATTTTATTATATTGACTTGAACATTAAATTTTGAGAATAAATATATCCATAATAATTGAGAGTGTTACAACGAGACAAAAATAGAAAAAAATATAACCATTATATAAAAATTTGTATCTACTCAATCCACTGGAATGATCACACTTACAAACAACACTGCAGAAATGAAACAGAATATTAGTAATACAATATTAATTTTAAAAATGAGAATATTAATAATCTTGAAAGAAAATAGAAGTAAATGAATAATGAATGGAATATGAGGTATTTATAGAAGGTAGGGAACCCATATGACCATTACAAATATAATGGTTGAAATAGTAATCTGATCATTGTAATAGTAATTTGGCCATTAAGAATAATGACATGGCCATTAGAATAGTAACCCCTCCCATGTAATTGTAAAATAATATTTTGTTATTTTATAAAATGAAAATATAGAAAATTTATATCATGACACAAATAAATAAATGTTTTAAAAATGATAAAATAAGTGTTTGGTTTTTTGTAAAACACATATGTTTTATTTTTATTTTTTTGATTAATATAAAAATTTAAAAGATTATTTAAAAAAAAATGAATTTATAAAATAACATTATGTTTCATTATAATTATAATATAATTTTATGAGACCATAAGTAATTATTCAAAGAGTCAAAAAATTGATCATAATATTATAATTGGTATTTTGAAAATTAATAAGGATTTTATTTAAAAATTGATTTTCTCATATTTAGAAAATTATTTTTACAAAATAGATTTCATTTTCAAAATATATACATCAAAAAATGGTTTTGGTTCTTTTTTGATATTTTCCTACAATCATTGAATTTTTGGTAAATAGTTAAATACGACAAGATACTGTGTTCAACATTATAAGTTAAATACATAATTTAGCAATTCATGACTGATGTAAGAAACTATTAGTTTGAAATCACATGCACTAATTACTGTATATAGTCACAAGAATCAACACTATTGATAGTATTGAGATAAAATAATAAACTAATCAATATTATATTACAAATACCCCTCTCACCCCCTTATAAATATCACCCTCACCACCCCTTATCTTCACACCTTCTAAGCCTTATAGATATACAAAACTCTTCCCATTTTCTCCCCAAACCTCCTCCCCACATTCAAGGAGTAATGGTCTTACAAAAATGCAATTTCAAGGAGCCTTAAGGGGTGTCCTAAGAGGAGATATCCAGAGGATAAGGTAATACTCTGAACTAAGTTTTTTAATTGTCACAAACCAGCCCAAATACCGTACCCTAATAACCAGGCCTATCCTGACATATCTCGAAGTGCATTCTTGACCACATGGTTTGAAGACTAGCACCTGATATCATAAAAAATGAAAGTGGGAATGAATTTTCCATAAACACAACATAATAAAGATAAAAAAAATTAGTATGTATACAAGAAAACTCCATAGGGATATGATTCTCGCTCAAATTTACCCAAGAGATGAAGGTAGAACGATCCTTATAGTCTTGCTTGGGTTGTCGAATCCACAGAGACCTAAGAAGTAACCTATAGACACGCACATTCTAAGGACTGTTTTTGTCTATGAAGTGGAAAAATTGGGTTGATTTTAGATAGGTTTAAAGTAACTCTAAGAGACTTAAGTGAATTCAATTTAAAAGAATGAGTTGATCCTAGGTTATCACTTGGGGTGGATTGGATGTATTTCCTTTTCAAAGATTTCAATTTCTTATATTTGAGATGAGTTCATTTAAGAAGATAAAAAAACATCATCACTTACTGGTTTAATACCTACACCCTTTAATACAAATCACCTATACACTTGAAGGATCAAAGTTTTGAGCACTTCAAGGTAAAGGTTCGTATTAGCACATGAAGTGCATGACTTTAAATTCAACAAGGACGATGAAGTTTAAAAATCATCAAATAAAAATCTCAATTAAAGAAGTGATTATACATTAATGGGGTGATAAATAACATCCAATACATCCCATTTCTACTCCCTTGGATCAACCCATGAGTGGTTTATCCCTCTATTGATCCCATGGTTTCAATGGAAGCGGAAAGTAGACTCATGAGGGAGGAAATGGAGAAGTAAAGAAAACAATAAAAATAAAATGATCACTCCACCATTGTGTGAAATATTTCACAAGGTTTAGTGTGAATAAATTCACACCTTGAACCAACGGTATCAAATTGATATTAATAACAATAGAATTAGAGGAAAAGAAGAGATTTTATTAAGAAACTAAAGTTAATTGAACAACTTACATGTGAAAGAAAAACTTGAGACAATAAAATTGCAGCATAACATTACAATTGAACAAAGCATCAAAGATTCTAAAATCCTCCAACACCACTGCCTTAAATAGGCATTTTTTGAGTCTTGGGTAGAGCCTACAATAGTACAAAGCTTCCCACTTGAGTATGGTAGGTCTAGGGTGGTGGAAAGTTTGTGGAAAGAAGACTTTCCACCCTTGACCCGAAAAGGCATCCAGCTTGCATCCACCAAACAGAGGTGCATGAAACACCTTCTAGATGACTGAATTTGGGTGGTACATGAAGAATTAAATTAATCTCCGGATGTACCCTAATATCCTGTAAAATCTCAGCCCAAAAGGAGTTATGGTTTTCGAGATATGGTTTAATTGGTGGGCTATTTTTCTGGGCCGCAGATTCTGGGCCAGATTTTGATATACTATTTGGGATACCTAAATGACCACAATGGAGGCCGAATTAGCACTATATCCTGAATAATGATTTTTTCCTATATATGTATTCTATCATCCCAAGAAATTTGGGATTAATTGGGACTATATGGTGGGCCCCACAGTCTCATCAGTGGCCTGGTGTCTAATCTGACTTCTCTAGAATTGTTTCCTTTCATCACAAAATATCCCCATCTTCTTCCATAAATTCTCCATTGATCCCTGAATGGAAAATGTTCATATTTAAGTTTAGATCAATTTACCAAAATATAAAATTAAAATATGGATAATTATATTCCTTAAAATCAGATGAATCATTGGGTACTTTAAATGATGATAAAAAATGTACCACATAATAGTGCATTTTAAGAAGTAATTACAATCATAATGTGAAATGATGTTAAAAGTGTAAAATGCACTAAAATGGTGTTTATGAATAATAAAGCACATGAATATTATATATATTAATAATTAATATTAGCCTCATTTAGTGGCAAATCAGGAGAACTGTCATGGAGGTCAAACAGGTATGAAAACCCAAAGTGTTGGGAAAAATCCCCCAAGGTATCATTGAAGCATTTTTGAGGTGATTGTGTTTGTTGACAAAGCAGACATCTATGTTGTGTTTGTTGACAAAGCAAACCATGGTGAATGAGTGTGTTGACAAAGGGGGTTTAAATGGTGATTTGTTGGGTTCAAGGGATGCTTTCAACAATCCATGATTGATTGAAGAACCTTGACAAAGGAATGGATGATCTGGAGGCGGTACAAAAAGAGCAGATACAAGGTGGCGCCGTTTTCTAGTGTTTGCCAAATTTATGGGCCTGAAAATCGCCAATGGAAAATGGAGTGATATGTTTTTGGTAAAGGTTGAGGAGAGAGAAATGAAAGAGGTGCGCGGAAAAATTAAGCGTGGCGCGCAAAATTAGCGGGTTGCGCAAAATCTTGAAGTGTGGCGCGCAAAACAGCGGGTTGCGCGAAATTGTATTTTGCGCAAAAGATGTTTCAAGGCCGAAAGCTTGAAAATCGGTAAAGGCATGAGGCGCGTGAAATTTTGGAGGCGTGCGCGAAAAATTGAAGTGGCGCACGAAATAGTGGATGAAGTATTTCACGCAAAAGGTGTTTCAAGGCCGGAAGCTTGAAAATCGGCAAAGGCATTAGGCGCGCGTAATTTTGGAGACCTGCGCGAAATAATTACGCGGTGCGCGAAATTCGTGTGGATTGCGCGAAATAAAGGGATGAAGTTTTTCGCGCAAGAGGTGTTTCGAGGTCCGAAGCTCGGAAAATGGCAAAGGCATGAGGTGCGCGAAATTATGGAGCAGTGCGCGGAAAATGGTTGTGCGCGGAAGATTTGTATTTCGCGATCAAATCGGATTACGCGCTCAAGGAGGGTTTTTCGCGCGGGGTCGATTTTGCCAATAAATATGAAGTGACCCTCCTCCATTCAAGAGATTTTAAGACATAGAAAATACCTGAGCTCTGGTGCGTGAAATTGAAGTTAGAAAGGGTGTTGCGCGTAAACTTAAAGTTTGCGCGTAAAGTCAGCTATTGCGCGAAAAGCTAAGGCTGCGCAGAAAGTTGGTGTTGGCGCGTAAAAGGAAGGTTGCGTGAAAAGTGGATATCGCGCAAAAGCAGTGAATTGCGCGCAAGACAGTTTCCAGGCTGCACGTAATATTTGGAGGTTGCGTGAAAAAGGAATTTCGCGCAAATCTTAGAAATTGCGCGCAACACATCGTAAGGGTTGCGCGTAAAAATTGAGGTTGCCCGGTACATCCGGTGCAAAGTGAGATTCATCTGTAGGTGAAAGTTTGACATCAACAGAGCATCTACACACAGAGGAAGATGCATTCATTCATGCAAATGAAGAGACCTACAGGTCTATAAACTGTGAGTGGATCCCTTCAAAGAGCAGTGAGCTTAGGAAGAGGAAGAAGGTGATCCTCTCCACCGGCAGTGAGCCAGAGAGAGAGAAACAGGGAGTGAACCTTGGGAAAGCAGTGAGCTGACCCTAAACATTGTATAGGCAGTGAGCCTGGGCATAGAAGTGATCTAGCCCGAACATTGTAATCCACAACTAGTGAAGTTTAGTGGAATTTGGTACGAACCGACAACTTGTCGGCGTATGCTCCTTGGACGTAGCCCTTAGCGGTGAACCAAGTAAAAATCTATGTGTCTGCCTGCTTACTTCCCTGCATTGCATTCAAAGCATCATTATCAGGTAAAGGAGACAAGTGATCACAGTAATCACACAAGTGCAAACAAAGTGACCCTTGTAACAAAGAGGTCAAGATCCAGTGGGGCAGAAAGAACTTTGAAAAAGAATATCCATACCCTGATTCACCCCCCCTCTCAGGGTATATAGGCCCCTATTGGCCCTAACAATTGGTATCAGAGGGACTGGTTGCTTTTATCAGATTTGTTTGCTTCAACTTGGTGTAGTCGATCTGTGTAGTTGAAGATATTGTTTGCGCTTATCTCGGTCTACCATGGGAAAAAGAAAATCTTCAAAGAAGAATCAGAAGTCAGGTGGTATCCCTCAGTGTGGAAGTGTTTTTGGAAAAAGTGTGATTCAACTAAAAGAATCAAACAGCTTACTGAAGGAATCATGCAGTGAACAGAAAAATGATTTGGATAAATCATACCACAAAAATACTTACTCAGTCAATGATACTGATGGAATGAGTGAAGAACCTGACTTTCCAAGTGACGTTGGAACCACTGACGGTGAAGAAGAAGAAATTGAAGGAAGAATTGATATGAGAGCTGAGTTGGAGGCTGCTCTTGAAGAGATAGATGTTTGGAGGGACAAAACCAAGAAAGCTAACAAAATTGTTCGCGATGCCAAACTCTATATGCAGCAGCAAGAAGAAGAGAAGTCTGAGTTGATGGAAGAAATTGAGAAACTCAAGTTATCCACACGAGAGAACTCAGAATCAGTTAGTGATTATAAGATTAAGATTGAAGAACAGAAAAGGGAGATCGATGGCTTGAATAGAAAAGTGAAAGATCAATTCAAAAGCATCGAAGAACCGAATATTCCAAGTGACGTTGGAAACACTGAAGAAGCCAAATCTAAAGATATCCGGATCAAGGGATTGGAGATTGAGGTCAACAAGCTAAAATGATTAAATCAAAGGCTTATTGATATAGTTACTGACCTAACAGAGAAGAATGATTCACGTGCTGAAGAGCTGCAGAAGATGGCCAGAATGAAAGGAAAACAAAAGGCTGGTGATTATGAAGAGAGTCAAATGTCAGATGAAGCACAGAATCTTAAAGCCAGAAATAATGATCTAGCAGCACAGTTGTCTGCAGAAGTTCAGAAAAATCAAAGGCTACAACAAGAGAATGCATGTTGCTCTGACTCTGTTGCTCAAGAAAAATTGAAGGTAAAGGAGAAAAATGACATGGTTGATAAGCTGAAGCATGAACTGGAAGATGAGGTAAGTAGAGGGAATCTTCTCAATGAAAAACATGATGTCCAACTTGAATCAAGGGATATGAAGATTCAAAAGTTGGTAGAAGAGCTCGAATCAGTCAAGCAGGAAATAGAGAAGTCTAAATCCAAAGATAAGCCCAAGTTGAAGGATGCACTGCACTTGCTATTTGATCATCCTTCGACAAGTGATGATAAAATGAAGAACAGATATGCTCTTTCTAAAGAGAAACAACATAATATTTTCTCAGCTCAAAGACCAGCAAGTTTTGGAAATGCTGGTATTGGATATGATAATCCCACTCCTATGGATGATAAGAAAAATGCAGTGAAAATTTACAAAGGTAAGAAAAATCCTGTAGGTGCTGGAGATATGCCTATGAGGATAGTTTCAAGGAGTGATGATGTGTGCTATTTCTGCGGAGTTCATGGCCACACATCAAGCTTCTGTACAGAGTCTCTGGAGTATATTTCAGGCTGTGAAAAGAGAAACATTAATAAATCTGAGAATAGGAAGAAGCATCATGAGAAATTAGAAAGAAGAGCTTCTCAGAGGAAATCATATATTAGATGCTATTACTGCGGAAGAATGGGACACACCATGAGCATGTTTCAGGAAGCTCAGGAGAACAATATCAGAGGAATAACTCAAGGTGCATCAACATCTCAGCAGAGAGATGATAAAATGAGGTATGCCTTTGAGGGAAAATGTTTTATATGTTCTCACTATGGGCACATGGCGAGACATTGCAGTAAGAAGAAAGCAGGAAAGGGAAAGGAACAAGAAAAGAGATCTCCACCACAGGAAGTGTACAAGAAAGAAGCCTGTACTGGGAGATAAAGTGGTAAGGAGAAGAATAGGCTTCGAGCCTCGGGGAAATCACATGGAGCTGAATGAAAGGTGTATCAGTCACCTCCTACGTCATACTCACAACAGCTCTCAAGGAGAGAATGTGAGAAAACCTGGAAGATTAAGGGGAGATCTACTCCAGTAGTGATAAAGAAGAATGGACGTTCAATGGAGGACCCACCACCAATGAAAAATAGGGTGGTGACCCATAAATCTGATAAAAGACAGATAAGAAAAGAATGCATCAAAAAATCCACATGTCGTGTTTCTCAGCGAGAAGTGAAGGAAAGAGGAAGACCCCTAAGATGGGAGAAGAAGAAATGGAAGATGCCAAATAGAGAGGTTTCTACTCAGATAAATAATCAAGGAAAGTGGAATTTTGGTAGAACCTCAAAGAAGGAAATGTGTACCAGCGGGCTTATACCCCAAGCGGTGAGAAAGGCTGAGCCTACCAAATCTACATATCAGAAAAAGGATCAGACTGTAGGCAATGAATGCCTAGTCATATGGCCAGAACAATTGAAGTTGGCTAGGCAGTTGGAGGAAGCAAGAAAGGAGTGTGATGCTCTCCAAGAAAGAATCAAAGGGTTGACCCATCAGGATCAACCACAATCCTCATCTTGAGGAGTCTAGAAGAATCCCCTCTCCCTATGTATATAAATGCTATTAACTGATGATTGATGTGTTTCAGGTTTTAGGGAGATACGATCCAAGGGGAAGTGGTATCTAAGGATGCGAAGTGGAGATCTGATATGCTCTACAGGTTCAATTGATTCAAATCAGGAACCAGGGATGAAGAATAAAAGATGCAACTGAGCACAATTAAAAGTGATTGTGTTATTAGCTTTATCTCTTGTTTCCTACACTGAGTTCCAACTCAGTAGGCTTAGAGATTTGGTTAATGGCTCGATGCTGAGTACCAGATTTGTATAAATGGTGCATATGGAGAAGAATGGTTATGTGTCTCTACCGTTGGTCCTAACAGACAGAAGTGTTGTGTAACACAGGGGGGGCATTCTATATCCAAATCAGATATAATATCCATCAATGCCATAATTGGATGACTCTGCTCAGGTGTTTCCTATTGAGGGAAGAAAGAAACACAGGGAGAAGCAGCAATAACAATGCATAAGTGACTAATGCTGATTTAGAAAAGAAAAATCCTCATCTGCACAATAGTAAAAGAGATGAGCTGAAATTGACATGCAGAATATCATTGGTGATTTATCAGCTCTAGCTCAGACAAGGAGAATGGAATCACTGTAGAAAATATCTTTTATATCCCAAGTTGAGCTGAAATGCTTTTTCTGATGCAGCTGGAAATGAAAACTGGGTTCAGGCTATGAATGAAGAGCTTGATCATATTGAGAAGAACCAGATGTGGGAGATTGTTTCGAGGCCATCAAGCAATAATGTCATCAGGACTAAGTGGGTCTATTAAGACAAGATGAATGAATATGGCACAGTGATTCGGAACAAAGCACGAATGATGTGCAAATGAGACTCCCAGATAGAGGGAATAGATGGTGATGAGACATTTTCACTGATTGCAAGGCCGGAGACAATCATATTATTCCTAGCCATTGCAGGGCAAAGAAACTTCAAAGAGTTCCAGATGGATGTAAAGACTGCATTTCTAAATGGGTTTCTAGAAGAAGAGGTGTATATTGGGCAGCCAGATGGTTTTCTCATTCATGAGGATGAGAACAAAGTTTGCAGGCTGAAGAAGGCATTATATGGGCTGAAACAAGCACCAAGAGCATTGTACTGAAGGCTATATCAGTATTTGAAGAAGCTTGGTTTTCAACGTTACAAAAGGAAGGAATGACACATTCATTTCTCAATCCAAATATGCCAAGGAGGTTTCGAAATGAGATCTAGAATTGAAGATTCCAAGGAGAAGAATTCTCTGGTTTCTACCCAGATGAAATCATCAAAAGATGACAGTGGCAGGGAAGTTAATATCACAGAATACAGGCAAATCATTGGAAGCTTATTGTACTTAACTGCAAAATGGCCTGAAATTGTTTTCGCCACATGCCAAGCAGCAAGATATCAGAGAAATCCCAAGGAAAGCCACATGCTTGTAGTGAAAAGAATACATTGGTATATATAGGGCACAATGGATTTCGGCCTGACATATACTGACAAATCTGATACAGAGTTATTGGGATATACTGATGCAGACTGGGCCGGTTCAGCAGATGATAGAAAATCAACGTCAAGTGGTGCAAGCTATCATGGTGGACTGTGTATTTCTTGGCTTAGAAATAAGCAAGATTTCATTTCATTGAGCACCGTAGAAGCTGAGTATATTTCGGCCATTCAAGCATGCACACAATTATTGTGGATGAAGCAGCAGCTTGAAGATATGGGAGTTGAAGTGAAGTCTCCGATCGGAATCCAGTGTGACAACTCAAGTGCTATAAATCTAAGCAAAAATCCTGTCCATCATTCCAGGACAAAGCACATTGAGATCAAGTATCATTTCATCAAGGAGAAGGTTGAGCAGGGCATCGTAAAGTTGGAGTATGTGACTACAGAGCTACAGGTTGAAGACATTCTGACAAAGGCCTTACCCAAGGAAGCTTTTGAGAGGCATCGAGTAGCTCTGGGAGTTCAGTCGATTCCCCGCACTTGAAATAGTGTGGATGTGGGACCCCCCCCTCTCCCCGAGGTATGATGTGTTTTTCCCTAATATACGGATATGTGTTCTCTACTATGTTACAGCCTACAAAGGAGTGTCCTTTGGGTTCGTTGACAAAGGAGGAGAAAAGTGTTTGTTAATTTGTTAAAGGAGGATCAAATAGTGTGGAGATTTGATATATCCTAATTGATACGGGGAGAAGCTGACAGGTGGAGTATCCAGAAAGGGGGAGCAATGAGAAAGGGGGAGTGTATTAAATCTGACGATGCTAGAAGTGATCGATCAAAGAATAGATATCACGATAGCTGAGGATCGTGATAAAAGCAGAAGAGAGGTGTTGGAAAGTGGTAAGAATACTTCCAAACCAAACATTGGTCTTCCAACAAGTCCATCGATAATTGGTATCAGTTTAGTACAAATTGGTATCAGTGTGGTGTCAACAGTGGATGTCAGAGATGAAGTGATTCATTGATGAACTTCTCATTTACTCTTGTTTCTCACGACGAGCATTGCTCATGTGAGCTTAGAGTATGTGTTGAGTAAATCCTTGATCGCAATCAGAATTGCAATGAGGTGAATGGTGGATGAATAATTAATGATGTATCTTTCCATAGAAGAGTTGTCAACAAACCCAAAGGAGGAGATTGTTGGGAAAAATCCCCCAAGGTATCATTGAAGCATTTTTGAGGTGATTGTGTTTGTTGACAAAGCAGACATCTATGTTGTGTTTATTGACAAAGCAAACCATGGTGAATGAGTGTGTTGACAAAGGGGGTTTAAATGGTGATTTTTCGGGTTCAAGGGATGCTTTCAACAATCCATGATTGATTGAAGAACCTTGACAAAGGAATGGATGATCTGAAGGCGGTACAAAAAGAGCAGATACAAGGTGGCGCCGTTTTCCAGTGTTTGCCAAATTTATGGGCCTGAAAATCACCAATGGAAAATGGAGTGATATGTTTTTGGCAAAGTTTGAGGAGAGAGAAATGAAAGAGGTGCGCGGAAAAATTAAGCGTGGCGCGCAAAATTAGCGGGTTGCGCGAAATCTTGAAGTGTGGCGCGCAAAACAGCGGGTTGCGCGAAATTGTATTTCGCGCAAAAGATGTTTCAAGGCCGAAAGCTTGAAAATTGGTAAAGGCATGAGGCGCGCGGAATTTTGGAGGCGTGCGCGAAAAATTGAAGTGGCGCACGAAATAGTGGATGAAGTATTTCACGCAAAAGATGTTTCAAGGCCGGAAGCTTGAAAATCGGCAAAGGCATTAGGCGCGCGTAATTTTGGAGACCTGCGCGAAATAATTACGCGGTGCGCGAAATTTGTGTGGATTGCACGAAATAAAGGGATGAAGTTTTTCGCGCAAGAGGTGTTTCGAGGTCCGAAGCTCGGAAAATGGAAAAGGCATGAGGTGCGCGAAATTATGGAGCAGTGTGCGGAAAATGGTTGTGCGCGGAAGATTTGTATTTCGCGATCAAATCGGATTACGCGCTCAAGGAGGGTTTTTCGCGCGGGGTCGATTTTGCCTATAAATATGAAGTGACCCTCCTCCATTCAAGAGATTTTAAGACATAGAAAATACCTGAGCTCTGGTGCGTGAAATTGAAGTTAGAAAGGGTGTTGCGCGTAAACTTAAAGTTTGCGTGTAAAGTCAGCTGTTGCGCGAAAAGCTAAGGCTGCGCAGAAAGTTGGTGTTGGCGCGTAAAAGGAAGGTTGCGTGAAAAGTGGATATCGCGCAAAATCAGTGAATTGCGCGCAAGGCAGTTTCCAGGCTGCACGTAATATTTGGAGGTTGCACGAAAAAGGAATTTCGCGCAAATCTTAGAAATTGCGCGCAACACATCGTAAGGGTTGCGCGTAAAAATTGAGGTTGCCCGGTACATCCGGTGCAAAGTGAGATTCATCTGTGGGTGAAAGTTTGACATCAACAGAGCATCTACACACAGAGGAAGATGCATTCATTCATGCAAATGAAGAGACCTACAGGTCTATAAACTGTGAGTGGATCCCTTCCAAGAGCAGTGAGCTTAGGAAGAGGAAGAAGGTGATCCTCTCCACCGGTAGTGAGCCAGAGAGAGAGAAATAGGGAGTGACCCTTGGGAAAGCAGTGAGCTGACCCTAAACATTGTATAGGCAGTGAGCTTGGGCATAGAAGTGATCTAGCCCGAACATTGTAATCCACAGCTAGTGAAGTTTAGTGGAATTTGGTACGAACCGACAACTTGTCGGCGTATGCTCCTTGGACGTAGCCCTTAGCGGTGAACCAAGTAAAAATCTATGTGTCTGCCTGCTTACTTCCCTGCATTGCATTCAAAGCATCATTATCAGGTAAAGGAGACAAGTGATCACAGTAATCACACAAGTTCAAACAAAGTGACCCTTGTAACAAAGAGGTCAAGATCTAGTGGGGCAGAAAGAACTTTGAAAAAGAATATCCATACCCTGATTCACCCCCCTCTCAGGGTATATAGGCCCCTATTGGCCCTAAAAATTGGTATCAGAGGGACTGATTGCTTTTATCAGATTTGTTTGCTTCAACTTGGTGTAGTCGATCTGTGTAGTTGAAGATATTGTTTTCGCTTATCTCGGTCTACCATGGGAAAAAGAAAATCTTCAAAGAAGAATCAGAAGTCAGGTGGTATCCCTCAGTGTGGAAGTGTTTTTGGAAAAAGTGTGATTCAACTAAAAGAATCAAACAGATTACTGAAGGAATCATGCAGTGAACAGAAAAATGATTTGGATAAATCATACCACAAAAATACTTACTCAGTCAATGATACTGATGGAATGAGTGAAGAACCTGACTTTCCAAGTGACGTTGGAACCACTGACGGTGAAGAAGAAGAAATTGAAGGAAGAATTGATTTGAGAGCTGAGTTGGAGGCTGCTCTTGAAGAGATAGATGTTTGGAGGGCCAAAACCAAGAAAGATAACAAAATTGTTCGCGATGCCAAACTCTATATACAGCAGCAAGAAGAAGAGAAGTCTGAGTTGATGGAAGAAATTGAGAAACTCAAGTTATCCACACGAGAGAACTCAGAATCAGTTAGTGAGTATAAGATTAATATTGAAGAACAGAAAAGGGAGATCGATGGCTTGAATAGAAAATTGAAAGATCAATTCAAAAGCATCGAAGAACCGAATATTCCAAGTGACGTTGGAAACACTGAAGAAGCCAAATCTAAAGATATCCGGATCAAGGGATTGGAGATTGAGGTCAACAAGCTAAAATGCTTAAATCAAAGGCTTATTGATATAGTTACTGACCTAACAGAGAAGAATGATTCACGGGCTGAAGAGCTGCAGAAGATGGCCAGAATGAAAGGAAAACAAAAGGCTGATGATTATGAAGAGAGTCAAATGTCAGATGAAGCACAGAATCTTAAAGCCAGAAATAATGATCTAGCAGCACAGTTGTCTGCAGAAGTTCAGAAAAATCAAAGGCTACAACAAGAGAATGCATGTTGCTCTGACTCTGTTGCTCAAGAAAAATTGAAGGTAAAGGAGAAAAATGACATGGTTGATAAGCTGAAGCATGAACTGGAAGATGAGGTAAGTAGAGGGAATCTTCTCAAGGAAAAACATGATGTACAACTTGAATCAAGGGATATGAAGATTCAAAAGTTGGTAGAAGAGCTCTAATCAGTCAAGCAGGAAATAGAGAAGTCTAAATCCAAAGATAAGCCCAAGTTGAAGGATGCACTGCACTTGCTATTTGATCATCCTTCAACAAGTGATGATAAAATGAAGAACAGATATGCTGTTTCTGAAGAGAAACAACATAATATTTTCTCAGCTCAAAGACCAGTAAGTTTTGGAAATGCTGGTATTGGATATGATAATCCCACTCCTATGGATGATAAGAAAAATGCAGTGAAAATTTACAAAGGTAAGAAAAATCCTGTAGGTGCTGGAGATAGGCCTATGAGGATAGTTTCAAGGAGTGATGATGTGTGCTATTTCTGCGGAGTTCATGGCCACACATCAAGCTTCTGTACAGAGGCTCTGGAGTACATTTCAGGCTGTGAAAAGAGAAACATTAATAAATCTGAGAATAGGAAGAAGCATCATGAGAAATTAGAAAGAAGAGCTTCTCAGAGGAAAGCATATATTAGATGCTATTACTGCGGAAGAATGGGACACACTATGAGCATGTGTCAGGAAGCTCAGGAGAACAATATCAGAGGAAGAACTCAAGGTGCATTAACATCTCAACAGAGAGATGATAAAATGAGGTATGCCTTTGAGGGAAAATGTTTTATATGTTCTCACTATGGGCACATGGTGAGACATTGCAGTAAGAAGAAAGCAGGAAAGGGAAAGGAACAAGAAAAGAGATCTCCACCACAGGAAGTGTACAAGAAAGAAGCCTGTACTGGGAGACAAAGTGGTAAGGAGAAGAATAGGCTTCGAGCCTCGGGGAAATCACATGGAGCTGAACGAAAGGTGTATCAGTCACCTCCTACGTCATACTCACAACAGCTCTCAAGGAGAGAATGTGAGAAAACCTGGAAGATTAAGGGGAGATCTACTCCAGTGGTGATAAAGAAGAATGGACTTTCAATGGAGGACCCACCACCAATGAAAAATAGGGTGGTGACCCATAAATCTGATAAAAGGAAGATAAGAAAAGAATGCATCGAAAAATCCACATGTCGTGTTTCTCAGCGAGAAGTGAAGGAAAGAGGAATACCCCTAAGATGGGAGAAGACGAAATGGAAGATGCCAAATAGAGAGGTTTCTACTCAGAGAAATAATCAAGGAAAGTGGAATTTTGGTAGAACCTCAAAGAAGGAAATGTGTACCAGCGGGCTTATACCCCAAGCGGTGAGAAAGGATGAGCCTACCAAATCTACATATCAGAAAAAGGATTAGACTATAGGCAATGAATGCCTAGTCATATGGCCAGAACAATTGAAGTTGGCTAGGCAGTTGGAGGAAGCAAGAAAGGAGTGTGATGCTCTCCAAGAATGAATCAAAGGGTTGACCCATCAGGATCAACCACAATCCTCATCTTGAGGAGTCTAGAAGAATCCCCTCTCCCTATGTATATAAATGCTATTAACTGATGATTGATGTGTTTCAGGTTTTAGGGAGATACGATCCAAGGGGAAGTGGTATCTAAGGATGCAAAGTGGAGATCTGATATGCTCTACAGGTTCAATTGATTCAAATCAGAAACCAGTGATGAAGAAGAAAAGATGCAACTGAGCACAATTAAAAGTGATTGTGTTATTAGCTTTATCTCTTGTTTCCTACACTGAGTTCCAACTCAGTAGGCTTAGAGATTTGGTTAATGGCTCGATGCTGAGTACCAGATTTGTATAAATGGTGCATATGGAGAAGAATGGTTATGTGTCTCTACCGTTGGGCCTAATAGACAGAAGTGTTGTGTAACACAGGGGGAGCATTCTATATCCAAATCAGATATAATAGCCATCAATGCCATAATTGGATGACTCTGCTCAGGTGTTTCCTATTGAGGGAAGAAAGAAACACAGGGAGAAGCAGCAATAACAATGCATAAGTGACTAATGCTGATTTAGAAAAGAAAAATCCTCATCTGCACAATAGTCAAAGAGATGAGCTGAAATTGACATGCAGAATATCATTGGTGATTTATCAGCTCTAGCTTAGACAAGGAGAACGGAATCACTGTAGAAAATATCTTTTATATCCCAAGTTGAGCTGAAATGCTTTTTCTGATGCAGCTGGAAATGAAAACTGGGTTCAGGCTATGAATGAAGAGCTTGATCATATTGAGAAGAACCAGATGTGGGAGATTGTTTCGAGGCCATCAAGCAATAATGTCATCAGGACTAAGTGGGTCTATTAAGACAAGATGAATGAATATGGCACAGTGATTCGGAACAAAGAACGAATGATGTGCAAATGAGACTCCCAGATAGAGGGAATAGATGGTGATGAGACATTTTCACCGATTGCAAGGCCAGAGACAATCATATTATTCCTAGCCATTGCAGGGCAAAGAAACTTCAAAGAGTTCCAGATGGATGTAAAGACTGCATTTCTAAATGGGTTTCTATAAGAAGAGGTGTATATTGGGCAGCCAGATGTTTTTCTCATTCATGAGGATGAGAACAAAGTTTGTAGGCTGAAGAAGGCATTATATGGGCTGAAACAAGCACCAAGAGCATTGTACTGAAGGCTATATCAGTATTTGAAGAAGCTTGGTTTTCAACGTTACAAAAGGAAGGAATGACACATTCATTTCTCAATCCAAATATGCCAAGGAGGTTTCGAAATGAGATCTGGAATTGAAGATTCCAAGGAGAAGAATTATCTGGTTTCTACCCAGATGAAATCATCAAAAGATGACAGTGGCAGGGAAGTTAATATCACAGAATACAGGCAAATCATTGGAAGCTTATTGTACTTAACTGCAAAATGGCCTGAAATTGTTTTCGCCACATGCCAAGTAGCAAGATATCAGAGAAATCCCAAGGAAAGCCACATGCTTGTAGTGAAAAGAATACATTGGTATATATAGGGCACAGTGGATTTCGGCCTGACATATACTGACAAATCTGATACAGAGTTATTGGGATATACTGATGTAGATTGGGCCGGTTCAGCAGATGATATAAAATCAACGTCAAGTGGTGAAAGCTATAATGGTGGACTGTGTATTTCTTGGCTTAGCAAGAAGCAAGATTGCATTTCAATGAGCACCGTAGAAGCTGAGTATATTGCGGCCATTCAAGCATGCACACAATTATTGTGGATGAAGCAGCAGCTTGAAGATATGGGAGTTGAAGTGAAGTCTCCGATCGGAATCCAGTGTGACAACTCAAGTGCTATAAATCTAAGAAAAAATCCTATCCATCATTCCAGGAAAAAGCACATTGAGATCAAGTATCATTTCATCAAGGAGAAGGTTGAGCAGGGCATCGTAAAGTTGGAGTATGTGCCTATAGAGCTACAGGTTGCAGACATTCTGACAAAGGCCTTACCCAAGGAAGATTTTGAGAGGCATCGACTAGCTCTGGGAGTTCAGTCGATTCCCCGCACTTGAAATAGTGTGGATTTGGGACCCCCCCTCTCCCCGAGGTATGATGTGTTTTTCCCTAATATACGGATATGTGTTCTCTACTATGTTACAGCCTAAAAAGGAGTTTCCTTTGGGTTCGTTGAAAAAGGGGGAGAAAAGTGTTTGTTAATTTGTTAAAGGAGGATCAAATAGTGTGGAGATTTGATATATCATAATTGATACGGGGAGAAGCTGACAGGTGGAGTATCCAGAAAGGGGGAGCAATGAGAAAGGGGGAGTGTATTAAATCTGACGATGCTAGAAGTGATCGATCAAAGAATAGATATCACGATAGCTGAGGATCGTGATAAAAGAAGAAGAGAGGTGTTGGAAAGTGGTAAGAATACTTCCAAACCAAACATTGGTCTTCCAACAATTCCATCGACAATTGGTATCAGTTTAGTACAAATTGGTATCAGTGTGGTGTCAACAGTGGATGTCAGAGATGAAGTGATTCATTGATGAACTTCTCATTTACTCTTGTTTCTCACGACGAGCATTGCTCATGTGGGCTTAGAGTATGTGTTGAGTAAATCCTTGATCGCTATCAGAATCGCAATGAGGTGAATGGTGGATGAAGAATTAATGATGTGTCTTTCCATAGAAGAGTTGTCAACAAACCCAAAGGGGGAGATTGTTGGGAAAAATCCCCCAAGGTATCATTGAAGCATTTTTGAGGTGATTGTGTTTGTTGACAAAGCAGACATCTATGTTGTGTTTGTTGACAAAGAAAACCATGGTGAATGAGTGTGTTGACAAAGGGGGTTTAAATGGTGATTTGTCGGGTTCAAGGGATGCTTTCAACAATCCATGATTGATTGAAGAACCTTGACAAAGGAATGGATGATCCGGAGGCGGTACAAAAAGAGAAGATACAAGGTGGCGCCGTTTTCCAGTGTTTTCCAAATTTATGGGCCTGAAAATCACCAATGGAAAATGGAGTGATATGTTTTTGGAAAAGGTTGAGGAGAGAGAAATGAAAGAGGTGCGCGGAAAAATTAAGCGTGGCGCACAAAATTAGCGGGTTGCGCGAAATATTGAAGTGTCGCGCGCAAAACAGCGGGTTGCGCGAAATTGTATTTCGCGCAAAAGATGTTTCAAGGCCGAAAGCTTGAAAATCGGTAAAGGCATGAGGCGCGCGAAATTTTGGAGGCGTGCGCGAAAAATTGAAGTGGCGCGCGAAATAGTGGATGAAGTATTTCGCGCAAAAGATGTTTCAAGGCCAGAAGCTTAAAAATCGGCAAAGGTATTAGGCGCGCGTAATTTTGGAGACCTGTGCGAAATAATTATGCGGTGCGTGAAATTCGTGCGGATTGCGCGAAATAAAGGGATGAAGTTTTTCGCGCAAGAGGTGTTTCGAGGTCCGAAGCTCGGAAAATGGCAAAGGCATGAGGTGCGCGAAATTATGGAGCAGTGCGCGGAAAATGGTTGTGCGCGGAAGATTTGTATTTCGCGATCAAATCGGATTACGCGCTCTAGGAGGGTTTTTCGCGCGGGGTCGATTTTGCCTATAAATATGAAGTGAACCTCCTCCATTCAAGAGAGTTTAAGACATAGAAAATACCCGAGCTCTGGTGCGCGAAATTGAAGTTAGAAAGGGTGTTGCGCGTAAACTTAAAGTTTGCGCGTAAAGTCAGCTGTTGCACGAAAAGCTAAGGCTGCGCAGAAAGTTGGTGTTGGCGCGTAAAAGGAAGGTTGCGCGAAAAGTGGATATCGCGCAAAAGCAGTGAATTGCGCGCAAGGTAGTTTCCAGGCTACACGTAATATTTGGAGGTTGCGCGAAAAAGGAATTTCGCGCAAATCTTAGAAATTGCGCGCAACACATCGTAAGGGTTGCACGTAAAAATTGAGGTTGCCCGGTACATCCGGTGCAAAGTGAGATTCATCTGTGGGTGAAAGTTTGACATCAACAGAGCATCTACACACAGAGGAAGATGCATTCATTCATGCAAATGAAGAGACCTACAGGTCTATAAACTGTGAGTGGATCCCTTCCAAGAGCAGTGAGCTTAGGAAGAGGAAGAAGGTGATCCTCTCCACCGGCAGTGAGCCAGAGAGAGAGAAACAGGGAGTGACCCTTGGGAAAGAAGTGAGCTGACCCTAAACATTGTATAGGCAGTGAGCCTGGGCATAGAAGTGATCTAGCCCGAACATTGTAATCCACAGCTAGTGAAGTTTAGTGGAATTTGGTACGAACCGGCAACTTGTCGGCGTATGCTCCTTGGACGTAGCCCTTAGCGGTGAACCAAGTAAAAATTCTGTGTCTGCCTGCTTACTTCCCTGCATTTCATTCAAAGCATCATTATCAGGTAAAGGAGACAAGTGATCATAGTAATCCCACAAGTGCAAACAAAGTGACCCTTGTAACAAAGAGGTCAAGATCCAGTGGGGCAGAAAGAACTTTGAAAAAGAATATCCATACCCTGATTCACCCCCCCTCTCAGGGTATATATGCCCCTATTGGCCCTAACACAAAGTACAACAACAAAGTTCCAAAAAATAGGATAAAAACCCAAGCACCTAATGAACACAACATCTGAAGCCCAAGGATCAACAACCAGAACCACCTCCAAGTGGATATTTAACCTTGCTCGAACTTAGAAGGAGAAAATCTACAAACACCCGAAGAAACAAGTTGGGTGTGAGCTAAAATCCTATTAGGGTATCACCAAGGATTCTATAAAAAGATGACAACATAATCTACCAGATAAAGATTTAAATTGTAAATAAACATGCATGTCAGTTCAAAAGTATATTCAAAACAAATCATGCATTACATTTGAAATGATGGAAAAACTTTAAACAAATGGCTTAATAAAATATTTATATAAAACAGTTTATATAAATTCATAAGGCATATGTAAAATATCTTAAAACAATGACATATATTTAAAAATAATAACAAGGGAGAAACATGGTCATCTTCCAATAGGTACGATAGTTCTAGGTTATGGGATCTTTACACACTTATATAATGAAAATGATAATGTGCACACATGTCCCTCTGACACTGGTTAAAGTGGACCAACCAACATCCTATTGAGGATAAGATCCGCCAATACGTTTATGTTATAGTTGTAAAGAATCAATATGGTGATAGGGCATTCCCATCCTAGCATTTTTGTCTCTAATAAGTCACTAAATACCCATGATTTATTGTGTTAAAAAAACAATCAATACTGGAAAATTTATTTCAAAACTATTTAAAATACAATTCAACCCATTTCCCATTTCAATATGCCAATTTTCCATTTAAAAACCAATACACGGGTTTTTAATCAAATCATGCTTTTTCCTGGATAAAACCAATGAGTTTCTATCAAAAAAATTTAATTCATTTTCATTAAATATAAATTTGAAATCAATTTCCACAAATCAATTTCACAATTTAAATTCCATAATTAAATCTTAATAATTTTCCATCCAATTTCACAACACACCCCAATTCAATGGAATTGGGGGGAGGGGGGGTCCCAATTCTCATTCCAAATCCAATTCAAATACCCAATTCAATGGAATTGGGGTTTTAATAAATAAATTGAAATAAATTACACTTAAATGAAACAATTTAATTTAAATCAATCAATTTTGGGTTAATCAAACTGGTCATCATAAACAGAACCACCCACCTTAGGATCACAAGATCACAAATCATAAATCCCTAAATGGGAACCTCCAAAAAAGAATGCTAACAATGAAGATCTGAGAATAAAACCTGGATTCAAGATACAAAACAATGAGGATTAGATCCTCCAACAATAGATATATCTATTAAACCTTAGGTAAGATAGAAGAAGATAATGAGATAAAGAGAACAGGAAAAGGAAACTTAGTGGGAAAGGGCCAACAAAAGATCACCTAACTTTGATCTGCCATGAAAATGGGTTTGGAGGAGCCAAAATTTATCCTTGAGAGCCCCCACAACCCTGGAAATTGATCTAGGTCAAGTTAGGCCTGAGCGGGAGTCTAAATGGGGGGTTTAGGTATTTTTTAAAATTTTCAGATTAATTAAAAGCTACACGCCCAGTTTCCGGGGAAGGGACGCAAGGTTAGACAAACCATGCACCCTAATCGTGCACCCCCTACTGCAGGGTTTCATGATTTCTCCTTGGTGGGTGCATGGTTTTTCAAACTGTGCACTAAACATGTAAGTCCTCACTATATGGGTTTTCATGATTAGAACTAGCATGGTGCATGGTTTGGGAAATCCATCTTCCTACTATGCACATCCCAAAATTCCTTCAAAATTTTCAAAATTTCACCTGAAACACCCCTAAATGAAACCCAACCAAAGAATGACCAAAAGAGGAGTTTAAGAATACCTAAAAATAGTAACAAGATGTTACAAACTTCCCACTATAGAAACTTTCTGTCCCTATAAATCCTATTAAGAAGATTCCAAGTCAAAAATATGAGGCCACTACTCTCTTATCAGTGCCTCCCTCTCCCACATCTCATGAGTATCAGAACTAGGATTCCATAGAACTCAAACCAAAGGTATCATCATCCCATGAAGTACCTTGGTTTCAGAATCAACCATCCTGACTGGATGCTCAGTCACAGATAAATCAGGTTCAACATCAAGATCACTTCAACTCATAACAAAATATGGATTAGATAGATAATTTCATAGATGAGATACATGGAACATCTTATGTGTTGATATCAGATGTGGTGGAAGTTATAAATAGTAATCCACTTTCCCCACATTATCAAAAACCTAAAAAGGTCCCAAAAAATGAGGAGAAAGATTCACTTTACTCCCAAGCCATCGACGATCCAAACAGGGTGAAAATTTCAAGAACACCTGGTCACCAACTGAAAATTCCAACAGTCTATGATGACAATCAACACAAGACTTATACCAGCTTTGTGCCATAAAAATTATCTAAATAATCAACTGAATATTTTCTGTCATCTCTTGAACCAACCTCGGTCCAACCAAGGAACTTTCACCAATCTACGACCAACACAACAGATATTTAAAAGGTTAGCCATGCAAGGCCTCAAAAGTATCCATTCTGATCGCAAATTGATAAATATTGTTATAAGAAATCTCAACCAGCCCCAGAAGGTCATCCCAAGATCCACCAAAGTCAAGAACATAGGTTCAGATAATATCCTCAAGAATTTTTATATCTCTTTATATCTATCCATCTGGCGGCGGATGGTATTCCATGATCAATCGGACCTGAGATCCCAGTTCCTCTTGAAGGCCTCTCCAAAAATGAGAAGTAAACCAAGGATCCCTATTAGAGACTATAACATATGGAACTATGTGAAAATTAATAATATCTTTCATGTAGATATTTCCCAACTCCTATAATTTAGTTATATCATGAATGGATAAGAAGTGAGTTGATTTAGTCAACCCATCAATCACAACCCATATCAGATTCTTATTTACATAGAAACCCAACCACAAAGTCCATTGATATCTCATCACACTTACAAGTTGGGATTGGAAGTGGATATAGAAAACCCGTAGGTTTCTAGTGCTCGACCTTGACCTTTTGGCACTTATAACAATGAGAGATAGATTCAGCAATGACCTGTCTCATACCTGTCCACCAGAAATGATTCCACATGTCATAAACATTTTTTGGTTCCTGGGTTCACTACCCATAGGGAATTATGGAAATCCCCCATCAAAGCTTTCCTGACTGAAAACAACACCAAAAAACAATTCTGATAACATAGAATTACCTCTGTAGATAAATACTAGTAAAAAATAGTATCCCCACCATAAAACGAGTCTCTAATACTATGGAAATCATCATCAAAATTATTTTCTTGAAGAATCAACTCGAGAAGAGCATTGGTCAACTGAACACTAGCCAAGGAAACCTCAGACCCTGATTTCAGGACTCCAATATGAAGCTGTGTAAAAAGATCCATCAAGTTCCACTCTTCTGACGATTCTTTCATGGCTTGGGTCAGAAGTTTCCTAATCAAGGCATCTGTGACAACATTCCCTTTTCCCAGGGTATAAGTGATTTCAAAGTAAAAAGATTTCACATATTCCACCCAATGCCTCTGGTAGAGATTCAAATATTTTTTAGAGAAGACATGACTCAAGATCTTGTGGTTGGGATACATGGTAAAAATTTCTCCAAAAAGGTAGTTCCACAAATTATTAAGTGAATGCATCATAGATAAAAGTTCAAGGTCATGGTTTGGATAATTCTTCTCTTGTGGCCTAATCTAAAGAGATCCATAAGCAAAAACATTGGTCACCCTTCATAATAACACAACCCAAACCTAAACCCAATGCATTATAGAAGACCAAATATCCTTGCTCGTCCTCTGGTGGAGTCAACACTGGTGCAGTAGTCAAAAGACGTTTCACCTTGAAAAAATAATTCTTAAATTTTTAATCCTAAGAAAACATTACTCCCCTTAGAGTTAGAGAAGTCATCAGAAAATCCAACTTTGAGAAGTCCTTTACAAACTGATGATAATACCCAGATAAATCCAAGAAGCTTCAAATCTGAAAAACATTTAATGGTTTTCCCATTTCATAACAACCTTTAACTTTTTAGGATCAACTAAAATACCATGTTACTTGACCAAATGTCCTAATAAATTCATTTCTCGAATCCAGGAATCACATTTTTAAGGATTGGCATAAAGTTGGTGATTTGTTAACAATTCCAGAACTACTCTCAAATGATGCACACGATCCTACTTAGAATTAGAGTAAACAAGGATTTCATCCACAAAGAAAACCACAAAGGTATCAAGATACTCATGGAAAATACTATTCATTAAATCCATATAAAAAGTAGGAGCATTGGTTAAACCAAATGGCATGAAAAGGTACTCATAATGGCCATACCTATTGCAAAAGTTGGTTTTATGAACATAAAATTACTTTATTCTAAACTGATGTTAACCAGATAAAAGACAATTCTTTTAGAACAACTTCTCCCCTTTCAAATAATCAAATAGATCATAAATCCATGTAAACGGATATTTTTTCTTTACTGTGACTTTATTGAGTTTTCAGTAATCAACGCAAAGGTGAAGTGACCCATTATATTTCTTAGCAAAGAGAACTAGCACCACCTAAGGTGACACACTTGGATGTATAAAACATTTCTCTAACAAATTATCTAATTGAGTCTTCAAATATTTCATATCATCTGGTTCCATGCAGTAAGAAGGAATAGATACCGTATAGGTACCCAAAACTAAGTCAATAAAGAACTCTACCTCCCACACCATTGGAAAACCAAATAAGTTAGAAGGAAAAATGTCAGGAAACTCGATGACAACTATAAGGAAATCAATGATAAATGATTCCCACTATAAATCAAAAAAAAAAAATGATATTACTTTCCCAAACTATGTATAGGAAGGTCCCGTTCTACTCGACCTTGGGTCCCATTCTCCTTGAAAGACACAACACACCCCATTGGGTGTAGTTAAGGAGAACCTTAGAAGATAACAATAAATCTGATATTTATTGAAAATAATACAATCCATCCCAAAAATGATTTCAAGAGGTTTCATGTCGAGAACCAAAAAACTCCAAGAAATCTCAATATCTAATAACAATAAAACACAAGCAAGACTACATAGACCCTATTCTCTCTTCATTCTAAGGGGTGTAGTAATATCCATTACATAAGATAAAATATACATAGTAAGATTTATCAAATTGATAATATATATTGAAATAAACAAATGAGATACAACTATATCAAATAAATTAGTCACTAATGATGAATATATAGTAATGTACCTCTCACAGTTGTTGAACCCATATCTGTTTTCTCTAGAGACTCTTCCACTGCGTGAATCAGCTTCGTTATGGATGTCAATGGCTAGAACCCCTTTGATCAAGAAGCATATGATTGTACTATATTTTTATTAGGAGTTTATGATCCTGTGCCACTATACAGAGTGGAAAAGATATGGAAGAACTTCTGTAAGTGACCTGAGCATCCGTAAGAACCACATCCCTTGGGTGCCTAAGTACAAACCCTATTTGAGTGCACTAACTTTCCAAACTAGTAGAAAATAAAAGGGCTTATCCCAAACACTTATAAGAACCCTAATGTCGAGAGATACCAAAAGAATCATCATGATTACTCTTCCCTTCAGAGGAATTCACACCTCCACTAGGAGGAAAAAAACTCCCATCAACCTAGACTATCCAGCCAAGTCCATTTCAACCATTAGTGATCTATCCATAACATCAGCATAATAAGCCAAATTTAGAAATAAAACACTAGAATGTACATTAGACCAAATTCTCATCTTGAACCTTTGAGTTTCTATATTCTCATTCGATACTATCTCATGTGAAAAATGTACAATATTAATAAAATAGTTTTCATATTCTATCACGGTCCTGTCAGCCTGCTTGAGTTTGAAAAACTAAATATCCTTGGCCAACACCATCAACTACGAATAGAAATGGTTGGTGAAAAGATCCTTGAATTCTTTCCACTCCAAGACCTCATGCTTATTCACCATCACCATTATGTCCCACCATCTCATACTTGGTCCCTCCAACATGAAGGTGGAACACTTCACCTTGATTTCATCAGGTGTATACAATAATTCAAAAAACGCTCAATCCTACTCAAGAATTCCTCAAACTCTTGAGGATAATTGGATCCTTTTAATGCTGGTGGCTTTTGGTGAAGGAACTCCTGAGCACAATTTTAGAAAACATCCCTTTGAGGTTCCATAGTTGGAGACTGAATGGGAACTGGTGTCGATGCTTATCCCAAATCTTGGATAGTATGCACAATCACCTCAACCAAACTCATGTCCATGAGAGGATTTTATCATTGTGGTTCGTCAACATCTTCCTCCTAGATCTGATTCACACATCTTATCAGAATCATGATGCTACAAAACATCAATAGTAAACATTGAAGAAATCAAATTAAAACTCAAACAAAGTAACAAGGGGGAATTAATCCCAAAATATAGATAAAAAATACTTGGATATCAATCTATCCAAATAAAAAGCAGGGAAAAGACTACTACTAATCCTCAATACATCTTTCCCAAACCACCCCTAGTGACTTAAGGTTAATTGTTGTGCAAGATGGTCAGGCACTCAATCGCAACTACCTCCTATGTCTCGACAATATTACACAACTGAACACTAACATCAAGGAAAGATACTTAACCTACACATCTGATACAACATTTTCATGAACTCTTCCTAGATAACCTGGTACCCTAATAATAAGGCCAGTCCTGAAATATCCCAAAGGGTGTTCCCAATCCCCAAGAGTTAGCGACTAGCACCTAGAATCATACTAAATGAAAGTGGGAACAAATTTTCCACAAACACAATGGAAGCATGATAAAAAAATCAGTATACACATAAGAAAACTCCATAAGGAGTACTGTACTAGAAGTCAAAGAGGTATGAAAAACCAAAGTATAATAAAAAATTATCAGAAAATAGGATAACAACCCAAGAAGGCAATGGACACAGTAACTCAAGCCCAAGGATCAACAACTAGAATCACCTCCAAGAGGCATTTTACCCTTGCTCAAACCTAGAAGGAGAAAATCTAAAAACACCTGAAGGAATATGTAGGGTTTGAACTAAAATCCTAGTAGGGTCTTAGTAAGGATTCCATAAAAAAATGCCAACATAATCAACCAGATAAAGATTTCAATTTTAAATAAACATGCATATAATTTTAAAAGAATATTTAAAAAAAATCATGATTTACATTTGAAATGATGGAAATAATTTAAACAAATGGATTAATAAACATTTTATATAAATAATTTTATATAAATTCATAATTAATGTGTAAAAAAGTTTACAAAAATGGAATATATTTCAGAATAATCACAAGGGAACAACATGGTCATCTTCTAAGAGGTATGATAGTTCTAGGTTATGGGTTCCCCACACACTTATATAATAAATAGGGAAATGTGCACACACATCCCTTTGATAATGGTCAAAGTGGATTAACCAACATCTTAACGAGGATAATATCTTCCAATACGTTTATGTTAGAGTTGTAAAGCGTCAATACGATACTAGATCATTCCTATCCTAGTTTGTTTGTCTCTAATAACACACCAGATACCTAGTATTGCATGTGATCAAATAAAAATAAATAATGAGAAATTTATTTCAAATTTTTTTAAAATAAAATTCAACCCATTTCCCATTTCAATATTCAAATTTTCCATTTAAAAACCAATACATAGGTTTTTAATCAAATCATGAATTTTCCAGGATAAAACCAATGGGTTTCTATCAAAACAATTTAATCCATTTTCATAAAATAAAAATTTGAAATCAATTTAAACAAATCAATTTTAAAATTTAAATTTCACAATTGAATTTTTACAATTTTCCATCCAATTTCACATCACACTCCAATTCAATGGAATTGGGGTTTTTTCCCAATTTTCATGCCAAATCCAATTTAAATCCCCAATTCAATGGAATTGGGGTTTTAATAAACCAATTGAAAGTAATTACATTTTAATCAAATAATTTAATTTAAATCAAGAAATTTAGGGTTAATTAAATCGGACATCATAAAAGGAACCACCTACATCAGGATCATGGGATCACGAATCATAAATCCCTAAACATAAAACTCCAATGAAGAACATCGACAACGAAGATCTGAGAATAAAACCTAGATTCAAGATCTGAAACAATGGGGATTAGATCCTCAAAAAATATAGAGATCTATTAAACCCTTGGGAAGAGATAAGAAGATAGTGAGAGAAAGAGAATAGGAATAAGAAACTTACCATGGAATGACCAAAAAAAGATCGCCTAGATTTGATCCACCTTAGAGGGGGGTTTGGAGGATCCAAAATTGACCCTTGTGAGCCCTCAAAACCATGGAAATAAATCTTGGTCAAGTTAGTCATGAGTGGTGGTCTGTAACATCCCACCCCATCTCATTGGCTTGAGAGGGTGGAGGAATGCTACTTGGCCTTAAGCAAAGTTCACAAGGTGTCAAAGGCTGGAAATAAATGTAGAGGGATTTGAGAATAAATTGGAGAAATATTTTCCCTTAATATTCAACCAAACAACCAAAAAATCCACTACCCACAAACTACATGATGCATGTCGACAAAATAACTAAACCCATGAATTACCAAAAGACAACCAACTGATCCATAATAATCCCACATGCCAAAAACAACCAAGCCAAAATCAAAGTACCAGTAAGAAGAGCACAACAAGACTCCAAAAGAACTAGGACATCATCCATATCTCCAAACCAAGTTCCATACTCTAAGCACCACAACATCACCAAGGAATCATGTCGAACCACCAGCAAAATGAGATGATTTACTCTTATCTGTGTCCCAGAATACAACATCTGCAAAATCACCCAAGTGACAAAGAAGGGGGTGAATACAAATACTCAGTAGGTTTTCCACAAATGACTTCCCTACACACGCCACTAAGATGAAACTATTAGCCCATTTATATGAAATAGTTTATATAAAACATTCAATAGTGCAATAAATTTCAATAAGCCAAACACACCCTTATCAACTCATGTAACACAAGGGAAAGCCACCAATATGCCATGCACCATATCACCGTCATAAAAATTAACACAAACAATTACCACTTTTCATATCCACAACAAAATCATAGCACAACACAATGTTCCACAAACCCAAACCAGTATAACAATCACGACAACACTTCTGTCTGAACCATTCCTTCCTTCCCAATTTAGCAGCACTTCTCATCCACTTATCCTTTATGATGTCCCTTCCATTCACTATCCATCCTCTTTTATAGTGGTACTTCTCACCCACTTTACACACAATTTACACAATCCATACCCAATCACATCTCACCAAGGCCACAACAATATGCACACCATCATTTCCAACACAAGCCAATTCACTTAAATAAACCATCCATTTATTGAAAACACCCTTTCACAAATTTCACATGACGAGACACATTTCAATAAACACCATCTTTATTGAAAACCATCTTTCACAAAAAACTTTCATAATAGACCACTAATGATTTTGAAACCAACATTTTAAAATCACACAACAAGCCTTTTTTTTGCAATAATAACCCATTTTCCCCAAAATCCCCCAAATCACCACCAAATGGGTTTCCAAAAAAATTCACACATCATTGTCATAATTAATTTCAATAAAAAAAAATTAATTATACCAAAAACACTAGTTCTAACCAAGTGGAGTCGAGAGATAATCCACCTACCTTTAGGGTTCTAGCGAAATCGACCCACAAGCAACCGCAACCCAAATCTGGCGAACACACCACCAAAACTACTCTAGATCCCCTTCCCTAACATCCACAAGACCTAAAATCAAAACCCAAGGCAAAAAAAAACCCCTATATCTACACACAATGAGTGTAGATCTAGAAAACTGAGAGAGAGGGAGATGTAGATCTAGAGGAAACCACAAAGAACCATGAGAGGAGACTTACCCAAGAAGAACCACCTTCAATCCACTAAGAAACCCCTTCAATTTGCTTCCAAAACTTGTGGGAGAGAACCTAAAACCTTTGAGAACCCAAAATCCCATGTGAGGCTCAAGTGAGAGAGATTTTTGAGTGAAATAGGTCAAGATTGAGGGAGCCCAGATTTAAAAACCCCATTTTTAAGTGGCCTCACAGTTAGCCCGCATGGTTTGGAAAACCATGTTCTAACCGTGGGCACACCACTGTCTTGAGAGAAGGGGTCTGAACGGTTGCCTCACATGGTTTGGAAAACTATGCATAGACCATGCGAAGCCTACCATCTCCCCCTAAACAGTTTCCTAGAGAACCCGCACAATTTTCCCTAACCGTTATCAAATTGCGAGCCCTTATAAAAACCTTCAACCTTTTTCAAAACCATTCCAAAATCTCCCAACCTCTTCCCAACTCATCCCAAGAACTTTGAACACATAAGAAGTCATAAAAAATGCTACATATCTCAAACTAGGGGGGTGATACATTCTCCCCACTATTGTACTTTATTTCCTCAGAAAGTAGAGAACCATTGCTTTACCAAAAGAGCTCAGGCCATTGCTCAACCATCTCTTTCTCCCTCTCCCAAGTTTCCTCATGAATATGACTATGCTGCCACAAAACCCGAACTAAAACAATAATTTTACCACAAAATACTTTATCTTGTCTATCCAAAATCCACACTGGCATGTGCACTAAGGAAGCATCCAGTTCTAGCTCAACATGATCCCAATGAATCACACAGTCACGATCCAACTGATACGTTTTCAACTGCAACACACGAAACATATTGTGCACCACACTAAATCATGGTGGAAAAGACAAATGATAATCCACCTCTCCAATCCTCTAAAGTATCTCAAAATTCCCAATATACCTCGGAGATAACTTACCCTACTTCCCAAACTGATGATGTCCCAACCCAGGAGAGATTCTCAAAAACACATGGTCACCCACCTTGAACGACAACAATTGTAGAAGATGGTCCACAAATGATTTTTGATTACTTTGAGCCATCTCCATCCTATTCCTAATCAACTTGATTTTCTCTATAGTCTCTTGGACAAGGCTCAGTCTGATCATTGAAGTCTCACCCTTTTCCACCCAACATATTGGGGAACGACACATACGCCCATATAATTCCTCAAACAGATCCCTATGTATTGAAGCTTGATAACTATTATTATAGAATAACTCCACCAATGATAAGTGATCCTACCATGAACCATAAAAATCCATCATACAATCCCTTAACATATCTTCTAAGGTTTGTATTTTCCTCTCAGATTGGCCTTCTGTTTGCGGATGATATGCCATGCTCATAGTCAACTGTGTTCCAAGGGATTGCTGTAAGGATTTCCAGAAACAAGATGTGAAACTCATATCTCTATATGATACAATCGAAACTGGAACACCATGCCTCTTTACCACCTCCTAGATACAAATTTTGGAAAGATCCTCCACCGTATGAGATTCATGATTTGGGATGAAATGGGCCAACTTTGTGAGACGATCCACAATCACCTATATGACATCGTGCTTCCAGAACATTCTTGGGAGACCCATCAAAAAATCCATTTCTATCACCTCCCATTTCCACACTGGGATAGGTAAAGATTGAAACATGCCTGATAGCCACTGATTCTCTACCATGACTTGCTGACAAGTCAAGCATCTTGAGACAAACCTGGCCACATCCCTTTTCATACCATCCCACCAAAACTACACTTTCAACACCTTATACATTTTCTGAATTCCAGGATGGAAATTACACCTAGAATGATAATAATCCCTAAGAAGTTCCTATCGACAAGCCACTATTACCACCATCTGATTCCAAAAACACAAGACTAAATTTCCATTCAGTTCCCAATTCTCAATGGTCTCCTCACCATTGAGTTTCGACCCCATCACCATATAATTGGAATCCAATGTATGTGCCTCTCTAACCAAACCAACCAAGTTAGGAACCAATGAAACTAGAAAGAAGACTACTCTATCACCTCGGTCCTCACATTCAACCACAAGTTGGCTATGAAGGACATAAACTGCCACTGATCTGATGCATGTTTCACCACTTGAGAATATGATTTTCTACTTAATGCATCTGCCGTCGAATTTCCCTTACCTGGTGTGTAAATTAAGTCAAAATTAAACATCTGGAGATATTCAATCCATCTCCTTTGCCTCAGGTTCAAATATCTTTGTGAAAATATATGCTTTAAGCTATTGTGATCAGTAAACATTGTAAATTTCTCACCAAAGAGATAATGATGCCACATTTTTAAATCATGGACCACTACTACCAACTCCAAATCACGTGCTGGGTAGTTATTCTCATGAAAACTCAACTGTTGTGAGCTATATGCAACCACATGACCCCCCTTCATGAGAAAACACCCCAACCCTGATTTCGATGTGTCACAATACACCACATACCCTTTCCCTAGTTCTGAAAAAACCAAGATTGGTGCTGATGTAAGGCGACCCTTTAGCTCTTCAAAACATTTCTAACACTGCTCATTCCATTTAAATGGAACATTATTCCTTGTAAAAGCTGTCATCAGTGAATCCAATCATGAGAAATCATGAACAAAACATCGATAATACCCAGCTAGACCAAGTAATATTCATATATAAAAAATGCTCTTTGGCGGTTTCCATGAAATAACTGCCTCTATATTTTCTGGATCAATATAAACACCCCTCTTAGAAATAACATGGACAAGGAAACGAACCTCATGTATCCAAAATTCACACTTTGACAATTTGGAATACAACCGATGATCCCTCAAGATCCCTAACACTATCGCTAAGTGATGATCATTCTCTAACCTTATCCTCAAATACACCAGTATATCATCCAAAAATATGGCCACAAAAGAATCTAGATATCTCCGAAATGTCTGATTCATCAATGCCATAAACACTGCTGGCGCATTCATTAGACCAAAGGACATAACCACATACTTGTAAGGGACATATCTACTTATGAAGGCTATTTTCAGAATATCCTCTTTCCTCACCTTCAATTGATGATATCCTGACCTCAAGTAAATCTTGGAGAACCACTGGGCTCTCCTCAACTGGTCAAACAAATCATCAATGCATGGAAGTGGATATTGGTTATTTATCACAATATGATTAAGTCTACGATAATCAACACATAACTACAAGGTTCCATCTACTTTTTTAACAAACAAAACCAGCACTGCCCACAAAGACATGCTAGGATGGATGAACCCTTTGTTTTATAACTCTTCCAACTTCACCTTTAATTCCCTCAATTATGCTGGTGCCATTCAGTAAGATGGAAGTGAGATAGGACTGGTCCCCACAAGGAGATCAATCGTAAACTCCACTTCTCTCACAGGTATAAACCCTGAGAATTATTTAGGAAATACATCCATAAACTGATCCAAAACTACTGAAAGAACACTCTACTTGACACCTTCCACCAATGCCAATGACAAGGCCTCTAACTGATACAAGATCACGCCAACAGTTTGTGCCAACAAATCTGTTGCACCCAGCTTTGCACTCTTCTCCCCTCTAAAGAGATGTCTAACGCCATCCTCCTTCAAAAAACTAACCATTCACACATAACAATCGATGTGGGCCTTAAAAATTTCCAACCAATCCATTACCAGGATTATATAATAACCATCCATCTCAATCACTGAGAAATACCACATCAATTCGATGCCATCCACAACTAAACAACATCCTCAACATAGGAAGTCTTGAAACTCTCTTTGACCCAGAGGAGTTTGTAGTTTCAAAACAGAAGGCATCGTTTCCACGTGTAAACCCAACAAATCAACAATTAAAGAATCAATAAAAGAATATGAAGCACCCATATCAAAAAAATCTTTCATCAACATTGAATTTAAAAGAACCATATCTCGCACCGTGGATGGTCCTGACTAATCATTCATCACTGCCTGCTCAGCTCCAAAAAACTACTTACTTACCACACTCTACTCCTTATTACCCTACTGAGGTGTCATGGTATTCCGAGAATCACCATGACTGACTTTACTCTACTACTCAGGGGTATGCTACTACCCCCGTCTTATCGAGGCATAAGACCCCTGTGACCCCTGAGGAGTGTCACAGACACATGACCTTAGAGAATTCCAACAATAACACTGTAGATGTCCCATATGATTAAAATTATAACATTATCGAGGTTGTGTCGTACAATCCCACTTAATGTGGATCATAAAACCACACTGAAAACATCCCGGATTGCTCTGAGGCTTTGGAGGAAGATTCACTAATCCTGCCGTTAGATTCTGAGCCGTACTTCTACCCTAGAAACAAGTGTCCCTCTTTCGCGTGAAACCAGTGTTTGAGTTCCCACTATTTTCCATGGGTACCAACATACTTCCCCTACCTGTATCCCCCCCAAGATCCTGCTCATCCACCGTAGATCGATTCACCATTCTGTGTAATCATCTATACAAAGCACCGCTATCTTGGAATGAATTTTTTGGTTCAACCTATCTTAAAAAATTCATGCCTTCAACGATGTACTACCTACCACCTCGAGTGAAAACCACACTAAGTTCATAAAATTAGCCGCCTATTCCGTCACCGCCATGTTCCCTTGCTTCAAACTGAGTAAATCTATTATATGATGAATTCTGAACGTATGAGGGTAGAATTATTTATTAAACAATTCCTCAAACCCCTCCCATGTCACACTTTGGTCCATCCTAGCTTGGACCACCATCTCCCACCAATATAGGGAAATATATTCCAAAATATACGTGGCTAGCTTCACTTTTAGCTCTGTGGGTGTTCCCAAGAAGTCAAATATCTTATTCATTATGTTCATCCACACTTCAGCCCCTTTTGGATCCAAATCACCCCTAAACATGGGTGGATTCTTCCCTTGAAACTAAACCGCATGATCCACATGACTTGGTTTATCCACTTTATTCCCACTTTCCATAGCTTGGAAAGCTTGCACTATACTCTACACTAGCTTCTGGTTCACCTGAGGCTCAGGTGCAACCACATTTTCAGCAGCTTCCTCTAGTTGGTCTCTACGACGCCCACCCAGTGCCATTTCCATCAACACAAAAGAAACCATAAGTCTCACTACCTAAACAAGAAAGGGTATACAATTTTCCAATTCAATCACATAACAACTATCAAAACCAGGCTTTCCACAAGTTCACATTTTGCATGTTTCACTATTCTGAAAAATCCACCATGTTTTAAAAATCGACCCATTTTCAAAATACCACAAGTTTCCATGTTTCAAATCCTTCCATTTTGAAACCCAATACATATTTTCAAAATCAATAAATTCATATCACACCATAGATCATTATACCCCAATGAAATATGAATCCTAGTGGGAATTCATTTATACTATGCATGCCATGCTCATCTCATTGGATACACCCACGAAAATGAGATATCCAATGCCTATAAGTGTTTCCAAACACTTATATACCCAACTCCCTAGTAACTTTAAGTTCAATATAAAAGGGTTACCTACATCCTTTTATGCTATACATTCCAAGTTCCAACAATCCTATGCCTTGCTACCATCTTGACTCAAGGAATAAGCCAAGAATGAATGTTAACACCAAGACCAATGATCAATGCCAAAGGACCGAACAACTGTTCTCACTTGAAATCCAAGGACTAAACAAACTGATACCAATTTTAACATCCCTCCCCATCTTATTGGATTAAGAGGGCATAGGAATTATACTTGGACTTAAGCGACGTTCCCAAGGTGACAAAGGCTGGCACTAAATGCCGAGGGATTAAAGAATAAATTAGGGAACGATTTTCCATTAAGATTAAACCAACCAACCAAAAAATCCACTACCCACAAACTACATGATGCATATCGACAAAACAACCAACCCATGCATTACCAAAAGACAACCAACTGATCCATAATAATCCCACATGCCAAATACAACCAATCCAAAATTAGAGTATCAAGTGGAAGACTAAAACAAGACCCCAACAGAACTAGGACATAATCCATAGATCCACACCAAACTCCATGCTCTAAGCACCACAACATCACCAAGGCATCATGCCGAACTTATAGAAAAATGAGATGATTTACTCTTACCTATGTTCCAGAATATAGCATCTACAAAAGCACCAAATTTACAAAGAAAGGGGTGAGTAAAAATACTCAGTAGGTTTTCCCAAAATGACTTCCCTACACACTCCACTAGGATGAAACTGTTAGCACATTTATATAAAATAGTTTATATAAAACATCCAATAGTGGAATAACTTTCAACAAGCCAAACACACCCTTATCAAACCATGTAACATAAGGGAAAGCCACCAAAATTCCATACGCCATATCACCATCACACACATTAACACAACCAATTACCACTTTTTATATCCACAACACAATCAAAGCACAACACAATTTTCCACAAACACAAACTAGTATAATAATTATGACTACATTTCCGTTCGACCCATTCCTTCCTTCCCAATTTAGTGGCACTTTTCGTATACTTATCCTTGATGGTGGACCTTCCATCCACTATCCATACACTTTTATAGTGGTAATTCTTACCCACTTTACACACAATTCATACAAGCCACACCCAAGAACGTCTCACCAAGGTCACAACAATATGCAAACCATCATTTCCAACATAAGCCAATTCACTTCAACAAATCATCCATTTATTGAAAACACCCTTTCACCAATTTCCCATGGCCAACCACATTTCAATAAAAAAAATCTTTATTGAAAACCATATTTAATAAACATTTTTCATAATAAAACACTAACGATTTTAAAATCAATATTTTAAAATCACACAACAAGCCCCTTTTTTGCAACAATAACCCATTTTCCCCAAAATCCCCAAAATCACCACCAAATGGGTTTACAAAAAAATTCACACATAATTATCACAATTAATTTCAAGAAAAACAAATTAATTTTACAAAAACCACTAGTTCTAACTAAGTGGAGTCAAGAGAGAAGCCACCTACCTTTAGGGTTCTGGTGAAATTGACCCACAAGCAACCACACCCCAAATCTGGCGAATGCACCACCGAAACTGCTCTAGATCTCCTTACCTAACATCAAAAAGCCCTAAAATCAACACCCAAGGAAACCACAACCCTATATCTACACACAAAGGATATAGATCTAGAAAACCGAGAGATAGGGATATGTAGATCTAGAGGAAACCACAAAGAACCATGAGAGGAGACTTACCCAAGAAGAAACACCTTCAATACACCAAGAAACCCCTTTGATTTTCTTCCAAAATGCATGGGAGATAACCTAAAACCTTTGAAAACCCAAAATCCTAAGTGAGGATCAAGTGGGAGAGAGTTTTTAGTGAAATCGGTCAAGCCCGAGGGATCCTAGATGTTAAAACTCCGTTTTTAAGTGGCCGCACGGTTAGCCCACACGGTTTGGAAAACCGTGCGCTAACCGTACACACTCCACTGTCTTGAGAGAAGGGTTCTGCATGGTTTCCTCACATGGTTTGACAAACCATGATTAGGCTATGCAAAGCCTACTGTCTCCCCCCTACACGGTTTCCTAGAGAACCCACACGATTTTCCCTAACCGTGATCAAACCGTGCGCCCTTAGAAAAACCTTCAACCTTATTCAAAACCATTCCAAACTCTCCCAACCTCTTCTCAACTCATCCCAACCACTTTAAACACATAAAAAATCATAAAAAGGATACATACCTCAAACCGAGGGTGCTATAGGGTCTAAATGGGGGGGGGGGGTCAGGTGTTTTTTTAATGGATTAATTAAAAGATGTGTGCATGGTTTCTTAGGTAGGGATGAATGGTTAGACAAAATATGTTCCCTAACCATGTTCCCCCTGCTATAGGGTTGTACAGTTTCTCCTTGGTGGGTGCACAGTTTGTCAAACTGTGCACCAACCGTGTAAACCCTCACTATATGGGTTTGTACGGTTTGCACTAGTAGGGTGAACGGTTTGGGAAAACCGTGTGCCAACCATAAACAACCCAAAATACATTCAAAATTTTCAAAATTTCACCTGAAACATCCCTAAACAAAACCTAACCAAAGAACAATCAAAATATGGGTTTAGGAATACCTGAAAACAATAACATGATGTTATATTAATCTTTTTTCGTCTTCATCCTCCAAACAAATCCCATACAACATGTCATAATTATTACATTATAATAAATATACCACAATGTTATTGTGTTAATGAAATACACATTATCCAACCTATTCTCAGTTCATTCTAAAATAATTTTTTTTTCACAATACGGTTGGTTCACCACCTCCATAAAAAACGCACATCATTTTTGACCACCACCTTTAAGGATGGTTTTCATACATTTATTATGGTGAAATATTATATACATTAGTGTTTTATATCTCATGTCACATTCTAGTATGGATATATATCCATAATATTAATGTAATCCTAATAAGTTCCTTATGGTTGAAAAACTCACCTAAATGAATCAAGCGTATAACAATACACCTATACTCTATGGATAATTATTATTTTTTGAATAATATTTGATAATAAGGACCTTTTTAACTTCTGGAAACAAATTAAACCATATCATCATACTTATAGAGTTATGTAATCATTTCTTAAATAACTTCTATAATCATCAACAAGTGATGAAACTTGGGAACCATGAAACAAACGACCATGGGACATTGAATACAGACTCAATATCTCAATTATATAACTCTAAAATAGCATAAAATTTTAATAAAAAACCAAATATAGTTCAATAAGGTCTTGAATTAAGTTTTTAATAAATCTATTTTGATTATTTAGGAAGTTAAGTTGATTTATAGAATGAATCCAGACCTAAGGTAAGGGAACTTTCTAATCAACCTCCTTTATTTTGGGTCATGCCTTTTCACTCTATAACTCACTTCATCACAAAATTATTCTCATGTATTTATATAATAATATATATATTCCTATAACATATATACTTATTTATTATTACCCTGATTTTATGGGGATATACATGTTTTTATGGTTTCCTTCTCAATTTCATTTGTTAAGAAAACCTGATTAAAGTGAACTTCTCTATTTCTTACCCCATTTCAAGTATCAATCTATAATTTTTTAAACCATACATGGTTTATAAAATTGATCATTTTATTATATAAATCATTTTTAGTTTATTTCTATTTTTATGGAAATTAATATGATCTTTCCCCTCTTAAAATACTTTTTAGCATTTTCCCTAAAACCCTACTTAAGAGGTACATTTCTAAACCGACTTCTCCACTCTCTTTTCACATCTTCACTTCACTTGGACATAATTTTTCATGGAATATAACTATTTTTCACCTATGAACGTCCAAGAATTATTTAATAACCAATTTCATGGAAACCATTATGATATTCTATCCAGTTATGCAATAAGACATGATTATATAACTCATTTATTTCCATGGGTAATTCTTATGTTAATGAATTATGTTTAATTTAATTTTATGGAACACATATGCATGTATATGTTATGATGTGTGTGTACAGATAGTGCTCTAACTCATTAGGTAATGATTATATCTCATGAGTTTATATTTATGAGATTAGGGAGTAAACCTAATCCATGACAAGACTCTGTTTACTATTTTATATTGTCTTGATAGTAAGCCTTGACTTATTCTTATGTAATGTTTTATATTGTTGATAAAATCATATGATGCCATGATATTATGATTAAAACTTCTTTATAACATTATACCTTATTATTATTCACGATCCTTACATTTTATGATATCATGTTATTCCATTTGAATC
Source organism: Viscum album (assembly GCA_963277665.1). NCBI lineage: Eukaryota > Viridiplantae > Streptophyta > Magnoliopsida > Santalales > Viscaceae > Viscum > Viscum album. Next base: position 1,784,805,573 of record OY728151.1, on the reverse strand, counting down.
ATATGGAATGCTTTATTACCATGAACATTCCATTAATTGGATTTATGGATCAACCCTTTTATTTATTTATTCCCTAGGTTATTCTATGTAGTTTTATAAGATCAAAGGTTCTAGGATAACATGATGGATATTAAAATAATGAATTTTTATTTTAGTTTCATTTCAATGTTTTATGTACCTCATCACTCAAAGAAACTAGGCCTCTCGATCCTTAGGTTGTGTTTATAGGATATTTATATTAAAAAATCATGTACTAACATGTGTGAGAATCTTGGATCACTATAGTTTTTATTATAGTCAAGGTATAGTTAGTTTTGGGGAATAATACTAAAATACAATAATAAAAAAACCCTAGTAATTAGTCTAAGTATATGAAAACATCCTAAACTTTTGTTAAAGTATAGGATTAGTAGTTTCCAAGAAATGAATTCTCCATTTGAATATTACAAGTGGATATATATCTATAACTGATGTACCTAGGGGTAATAACACTAAAAGGGATCATTGGGTATTAACTCAACCTATACCTGGTGCACAAAAGGGTCCTTATTACACACCTAGTTTGACACTTCTCAATGATATTATTTTTAATTATCACTAACTATTTATGAAATTTATGTAAGAATTGAATAGATTGTTAGGTTAGAAAAACCAAATAGAAAAATTACCATGGATATCCTAAAGTTAAACCAAGTGCCTCATAAGTTTGTATATATATTTCATTTATAAGTTATTACTTCTAAGTTCATAGTTTCATTATTTATATGATTATTATTTTAGGTATTTTCATTATAATTTTCCTTTTTTAGTTAATGTTGGGAAATAGGAGGAATAATTATAAAAACCAATGTGATAGGAAATGTGATGATTTCCCTAATGAGATTCCTAAACTAATGAGAGTAGGAGCTGCGAACTTCATGGAAGTACTAGCTCAACTGACTAAAGTCAAGAATAATAACTTGAGTCATGTAGAACAACCTCCTTATCCTAAGGAAGTGAATGTTGTGGTTGAGTCCTTTATGTGAAAAAGGCACCCTATTTTTAGTGGATATTATGATCCCCTCATCACAGTATAATATATTAACTCTATTGAGAAGACATTCTCTATCCTCTAATGCTTTAAAAAAGAGAAAGTTGTATTAGCCATATATTACCTAGAGGGAGAAGGCGAATAGTGGTGGACAATGATCAAGAACACAAATACCAAGGAGGAAATCAAATCCATAGAATGTAAAGGACTCAAAAAAATATTTTTCAATAAATATTTTCCTAGAACACTCTATTTGAAAATGGAGAGGGAGTTCCTTAGAATTAAGCAAAAGGAAGACGAGTCTATCGAGGCTTATGAGGAAAACTTCACAAGGCCTGATGGCACACCTCAATATTTTTCATTGACATTGAAAGTAAGGTTGACTACTTATTTAATGGATTAAAGTTGAGTATAAAAAATATTTAGTGATTAAAGACTTTGATAACTATGAAGAGATTTTATATTGTTCCCTTTAGGTTAAAATGAAGCTTGGGGATTCTAAGTGGTCTTTAGGGGTTTGAGATAAAAATAGAAAAAATATATTTTAATTCAAGAGGATCAATGGATAAATCCCATAGAGGAAAGAAAACCCAATTGACCATCTGTCAAAAGTGTGGGAAAAATAATCTGAGAAACTCTCTCAAGGGAATTTGGAGATACTTTAAGTGTGTAAAAGAGAGGAATCAAACTAATCAATTCCAAAGGGAGATAAATAAACCCAATAATATGATTATAAAAAATAAGGTTATGATCACCACTTATCCTATATTCAAGTTCTTTAACTACAAGGAACACATAAATTATTCAATCCAATTCCCTAATCTAAGGGTTGTCTGAGATAACCAATCAAAAAAAAACTCCAAGGCCTATAGAGAAAGGAAGGGATTATGCTATCACTACAACTAAGGTAAACCCTAATAATTAAGTGGTGATAGGTACACTAGTTATTAATTCAAGAATGGAAAACAAATTATTTAATTGTGGTTATATACATTCTTTTATATCATGAATTTTTAGTAGAACTATTAAAATACTAACTTAAAACATAGAGTTTGAGTTATATGTGATAAAAATGTGGAAATTATTTCATCCTATGTATATAAATCCTCCCCGATCAATGTTTTTGGACTAAACATCCCAATAAACCTTTCCATAATTCCTTTAGTGTAATTTTATGCTAAAATAAGTATGTATTGATGTACTTATATAATTCCAAAATCAACTTTTAGGAGATAGAAATCACTCTACATATCCTAAATCATCCACCTATTCTATATAAGTGTAAGGAGTATTATAAACCTCTTATGGAATATTATTCTAAAAAAAGATATTATTTCTTTATGAGAAATCATATCTAGATAAATTGATCAAGAAAAATGAGAGAATCATGTTGGAAGACATTCCCATTATGAGAGACTATAAAGATGTATTTCCTAAAGAGTTTCTTGGCCTTCCCTTTGACTGAGAGGTTGTGTTATCAATTGATCTTATACTTAGATCTCTTCCCATATCCAATACTTCCTATATAATTACCACCATTGAGATAGAAGAACTGAATACGTAGTTATAATATAATTAAGATAAGGGTTTTATACACATTATTGCTTCACCATGGGACACACCTGTCCTCTTCATCAATAATAAGGGTGAGTCAATGCACATATACATTGATTATTGTGAACTTAAAAAAAACATGATAAAGAATAAGTATCCCCCACCATGGATTGATGACTATTCAATCAGATATGTAGGGCCTACTACTTCTCTGAGGTGGACCTCTAACAAGGATATCGCCAATTAAAGGTGACAACATAATATATTTACAAGACTAACTTTCGAATAAGGTATGTACACTATGATTTTATAGTTATTCTCTTTAGAATCACTAACACTCATGAAATATTCATAGAATTAATGAATAGAGTCTTTAGAGATTACCTAAAAAAATTGTGTTAGTCTTTATACATTATATTATGATATACTCCAAAATAATAGAGGATCATTTTAATACTATATTAAAGACTTTATTAAATGAGAAGTTATATATAAATTACAATAAATGTGAGTTTTTTATGGAGGAATTATCATTATGTGGGTATTTTATCAATAAAAAAGTGATATCCATATACCGTTCTATGATAAAGATGATTGAAGAGTATCCTAGATCAAAATATGTGGTGAATACCCATAGTTTCCTTGGATTATATGGGTTCTATCGATACTTTCTGAGAAATATATCATGATTGAAAAACCTTTTGACCAAGCTAACTCAGAAGGGAGTAAAGGTTTTTGAACCAATGATTATAAAGAGAGATTTAATGAATTGAAAAATAGGCTTATCACTACAACAATACTCATACTACCCAAAAGTGGGGAACAATTTGTGGTATAAGATGATGATTCAAAGGAGTTAATTACCTATGTACTGATTCAAAATGAAAAATTGATAGCCTACACCTGAAGGTAGTTGAAAGTTCATGAGCATAACTATCCAATTACTAATCTAGATTTAGCAATAATGATTTTCAAATTGAATATTTTTCTGATTTATCTATATGGGGATAGGTGTGAAATATATATAGATCATAATAGCCTAAAATATATATTCACACGGAAGGATCTTAATATGCACCATCGAATAAGGGTAGATTTGACCATGGACTATGACTGCTCAATCAATTACCATCATGGGATGGAAAATAAAGGAGTAGATGTTATAAGTATAAATTATCCTTAAAAATTATCAATAATGAGACTTGAGAAGGATTGAGTCTTCATAGAATTTCAAAGGATAGACATGGAATTCATAAAGGAAGGAAACATATCCTACCCAGCTCAAATGAATACTCAAATATCCACTCTAGAGAAGATAAAGGATGCTCAAAGTAAAGATGTGGAAATACAGAATAGGGTGGAATCTATAAGAAAAGGTAAATCCTTGAAGATAAAAATTAATGAATAAGGTTTTGTATAATTTTTGTCAAAAATATGTGTACCATCAAATCTTGAGATAAAGCAATATCCATTGAATGATGCACATAACATGAAATTATCCATTAACCTAGGGAACATGAAGATGTATTGAGATATCTGAGAGCACTATTTACAAGACAAAATAAAGAATAAGACCACAAAATATATGTCAATGTTCCTAGTATGTAAACAAGTGAAGGAATAGAGGAAAAAGTCCAAAGGAATGGGGTAACCATTACCCATACTTAAATGTAAATGATAAAACATATCCATGAAATCTATCATAGTCCTTGTGAATAAATCCATTGAAAATAATCCCATATTGCTTATAGTGGACCATCTTATAAATAATACTCACTTCATTATAATACGAGAGGAATTATCACTCTATCAACTTGTAAGGATATACATAAGTGAAGTGGTGAGACCATATGGAACACCACTATCGATTGTATCTGACCAAGATTTAAGATTTACCTCCATGTTCCAAAAAAGTATCCAAAATTATTTAAACATTGAGTTGAACTTCTATACTATTTACCACCCACAAACTGATGTCCAATTAGATAAGACTATCCAAACACTTGAGGACATACTAAGATCATGATCTATGGAATTAAAAGGAGTATGAGATTAGAATTTTATCTTATTGAGTTCTTGTACAATAATAACTTCAACTCAAGCATCCAAATGGATCCATATAAAACCTTTTATAGGAATATATGTAGAGAAACTATGTGCTGGTATGAAGTTTTTGAATTTAAGTTGTTAGGAGTTGAAATGGTCAAATAAATGGTAAAAAGGTGAAAAGTATTCAGTAGCACATTGGGATAACTTAGAGTCAAAAAAATAGATAGGTTTATAACCATTAGAGTGACTTGGAGTTTGAGGTTGGAGATAAAGTGTTTCTCTAAATGTCTCTATGGAAGAGAGTTGTGAGACTTGGGAAGAATGGAAAGATGAGTCCAAGATACATCGATCACTTTGAGATTCTTGATCACATTGAAGTTATAGACTATCGACTAGAACTCCCACCAAAACTATATAAATTACATGATGTTTTCCATGTATAAATCTTGATGAAGTACATACCAGATCCCTCACATGTACTAAATCCATAAGTGGTATAGTTTGGTCATGATCTCTCTTTTTAGGAGCAACCAGTATAGATTTTAGATCATAGAGACAAAGTTATACACAACAAGACTACTCACCCAGTCAAACCACTATGGAGAAACCATAATTACAAGGAGGTGACATTGTAATGAGAGGAATAAATGAAACAAAATTACCCTTATATGATTTCATTAGTGGGTGAAATGAAATTCCAAGGGTAAAGTTTCTTAATGGGGGAAGAATATAACGACCCAAAATTTTATTGATAGAATTCCCCTTTCGATTATATAAATGTATCATATTTAGTAATGTAGTATTATATAAATCACGTTCACCACATGATATAACCAAACACATTTTATTATATGGAATTAAACATTACATTTAGAGAATAAATATATCCATAATAATTTAAAGTGTTATAATGGTATAAATAATAGAAAATAATATAACTATAAAATAAAAATTTTATATTTTCTTGATACCCTAGAATGATCACACTCATGAACAACACTATAGAAACGAAACTGAATATTTGAAATGAAATATTATTTTTTAAAATTAAAATATATATAATCTTGAGAGAAAATAGATAATAATAAAGAAAGAATGAAATATATGGTATTTATAGAAGGTAGAGAACCCATACGATCATTAAAAATATGACTGTTGGAATAATAATGTGACCATTGTAAAAGTAATATAACTGTTAAGAATAGTAACCTAACCGTTATAATAGTAAACTCACCTATCTAATTATAAAATAATATTTAGTTATAATATAAAATGAAAATATAAAAATTTTATTTCATGATTAAAATAATATTTTTTTAAAAATGATAAAATAAGTGTTTAGATTTTTATAAAACACATATATTTTATTTACATTTTTTTAATAAATAAAAAAATTTAAAATAAATTTTACTTTAATAAATGGGTTTATAAAACAATATTAAGTTTCCTTATAATTTTAATATAATTATATGAGACTATAAGTGATTTTTCAAAGGGTCATGAAATTAATCATAATATAAAAATTGTTATTTTGAAAATTAATGATGTTTTTTAAAAATTAGTTTTATCATATTTTGAAAATTATTTTCATAAAATAAACTTACTTTTTTGTAATGTAAACATCAAAAAACGGTTAAGTTTTTTATTTTATATTTTTCTAATATTGTTGGATTTTTGGTTAATAGTGAAATATGAAAAAATATGATGTTTAACATTATATGCTAAATACATGAATTAGTGAGTCATGGGTGACATATGAAAACATTACTTGGAATTAAAATGCACTAATTACTTTATATATTCACAAGAATAAACACTATGGGTAGTATTGATCCAAAATAATAAACTAATCAATATTATATTAAAAAACATACCTCTCATCCCCTTATAAATACCACCCCTCACCACCACTTATTCACATACATTCTAAGATTTGGAGATCACCCAAAATCTACCAATTTCTCTCACCAAACCTATTCCCCATGTCTAAGGAGTTATGATCTTACAAAAGGACCATTACAATGAATCTTAAGGGGTTTCCTAAGAGGATACATATGAATAATAAGGTAATACTCTTAACCTAGATTTTTAATCTTTTTTCCTTTTTATCCTCCAAAAAAATCCCACAAAACATGGCATAATGACTCTATTATAATAAATATACTATAATTTTATTATTTTAATGGAATATTCATTATCCATCCTCATAAAATTTCATTCTATAACCAAAATATTGTTCAGAATATGGTCGATTCACTACTTCCATAAACAATGTACCTCATTTTTCACCACCACCTTTAAGGATTGACTTGATACATTTATTATGGTGAAAAAATATCTAAATAATTATTTTATATTTTATTCCATATTCTAAAATAGACATATAGATGAAATATTAAAATAAACCTAATAAGTTCCTCATGATTGAAAAACCCACCAAAATGAACTAAGTGTATTTTAATAACACTTTTAATCTATGAATTAATCTTATTTTTGAGTGATTATTGATAATAAGGAAATTTTTAAATTACAGAAAAAATTAAATCCTTAACATTATACTTATAGAGTTATGAAACCACTTCATAAAGAACATCCATATTCATCCACAAGTGATGCGACCTTGAAACCATGAAACGAACGACCATAAGACAGTGTATACCGACTCAATATCTCAATTAAATGAATCTAAACTAACAAACAAGGTTAATATAAAACTAAATATAGTTGAATAAGGTTATATTTTTTTAATAAATCTAATTTGATTATTATGGAAGCTAAGTGGATGTTCAGAATGAATCTGGACTTGAGGTAAGGGAACTTCTGAACCACCCTCCTTTATTTTGGCTCATGATTTTCCCTCTATAACTCACTTAATTAGATTATTATTATATTTTATTACTTTAATATTATCTATATATATGTTACACTCACATATATACTTAGTAATTATTACCTTTATTTGTTGGGGATATACAAGTTTTTAAGGTTTCCTTCTTAATTTCATTCGTTAAACAAACCTGATTAAAGGGAACTTTACCCCATTTCAAGTACCTCCCCATAATATGTTTTAAACCATAAAAGGTTTATAAAATTTATCATTTTATTATTGAAAATATTTTTTATTTACTTTTGGTTTTATAGAAAATAATATTCTCTTTCCCCTCTTTAAAGACTATTTACCCTTTTCCCCAAACCCTGCTAAAGAGGTACATTTCCAAAGTTACTTCTCCACTATTTTTCATGTCTTCACTTCAACTGGACATCATTTATCATGACCTATGATTATTTTACACCTATGAACATCCAAGAATTATTTAATCTATCATTTCATGGAAACCATTATGATATTCCATCTGGTTATGCAATAAGTCATGATTATGCATCCTATTTCTTTCCAAGGGTAATTTTTATGTTTATGCCTTATGATTGATTTCCTTTTTTAGAACACATACGCATGTACATGTTATGATGAGTGTACTAAGATAGAACGCTAATGTATTGGATGATTTTTATATCTCGTGATATGATATGAATGGGATTAGGGAGTAAACCAAATCCATGATGGGACTCTTTCCACCATGTTATGTTGTCTTGTAGTGAGACTTGACTTATGATTTTGTCTGGTTTTATGTTGTTTCCTCAATACAATGATTCAATTATATTATGATTCCATATTATTTATAAAATTATCCTATATAATTATTAGTAATAATCATTTCCTATTTTAATATCATGTTATTCCATTTGAATCATATTCTATGCTTTATTATCATGCACATTCCCTTTTAGGATTTATGGATCACCCCTTTTCTTTATTTATTCCTTAGGTTATCTTATAAAATTTTTGAATCTCAAAGGGATCTAGGATCACATTATATAGATTAAAATAAAGAATATTTATGTAACTAGTTTCCAAAAAAACACTAGGCATCTCGATCTATAGATTATGTTTGTTGGATATTTGTTAAAAATCATGTAATAATATGTGTAAGATTATTGAGTTTCTATAGGTGAGAATAAAATGTATACTATGTGGGATCCTCTTCAGGACCTCTCATATACATGAAAGAAAAGTATACTAATTCTCTAACGAATGAAGAGTAAAACCAACATTCACCTATTAGTTCAACTACCCATTCCCATACTTATAAAATCTCACTCACCAAGTATCACATTAAAAGTATAACAAGATAATAATTTGAATAATACGATCATATGCACCCCACAACCACTTCCCCATTGATTTTACATTCTAACACCCCAAGGTATAACGTATTGTGCTCCCATCCCTTATTTCTTGATGTGGGCTGGGTCGCAATCTTACCTACCACATCTCTCACAAGGTACAACATATCATGTTAAAATTAGAGAAATACACATATCACATCATCACATAATATCCACATCACATGCACATTCATCACTTCAGAACCATAGGACTAGGGTATCATTGAATTGTTTCCCTCATCCTACCTTGCATGACCCCCACCACATATCAATCATCCCATTATCACCACACCATCAGGTACACCACATTCCACTCCCAAAAAATGCATGATCATACCAACCTTAGTCTATCCCAACCAATCTATTTCTGAAGAAAGAGTAGGGAAGAGGGTTTAGTCATCCACCCACCCTCATTAACTTGAATGTTGGGGAAATCACCTAGAACCAAAACATTTATAATAGATATAAAATACTCAACTCATGTGGGGTGCATTTAGAAATCATAATAAAATACATGAATATGTATTCTAAAATAGATACTTGTCTAGTGGTGTACATAACTAGCCTTAAAACAACTCATATATTCCACCATTTAATCACCAAAACCCATCCACTACAAATGCTACCTATGTAACCCAAACTATCCAATAACCATACAAAAAAACATACAAAAAATTTAATTTCTCATTTAATAATTCATTTATAAAATTATAGATTTACAATTTCCAACATGTATTTTAGTTCATTATACCCTTTTTCCCATATTTAATGAAAAACCACTCTCAATTATCACCCACATTTATTCATTCTATTATTCATTCATTTCAAGAATTTATTTTCCAATTATATCCTATATCCATTTATTTCAGCATTTACACTTTACATATTAGATTATCATCCCACCATTACCTTTATTCCAACCACATCCTAATGTTCAAATTTATTAATTTTATCCCATACCATACTAACATGAATCACTAACAAACCATAAATCATATACTAACCATGTTTCATTTCATAACCCTCACAACAAAAAGAAATAATCATACTTTTTGGAATACAAAATATATAGGCCAACATCAACATCACTCATGTTCTGATAATTTAAACAACCAATTTAATAACCAACTATAATTATTATTCATTTCTATAAGGTTTTTCCAAAAAAAAACACAACAAAAATTCATATTTTTAGTGAAAAAAATTCACATCTTTAAAGGGGATTACACTAATAAATACAATGTAAAGAAAAATATCTTAATATTAAGAAGGCATACATTTCATATAAAAGACGAGACTCATGCATCATATTATTTATTTAAAATTTTCAAACTCTTTACTATCATATTTTTCTTTGGTTATTATTCCTATTTTATTTATGATAGTAGTAGTAGAAAAAATACATGAAACAATGATAAAACATGGATAAAATATATATTTATAATTTCTCATTTTAATTCCCATCTTTATAATAACTATATTTATTAATTTAATTCATACTATTTATAAATGGAAGAAAATGCATGATAAAATCAAAATTTGAACAAATAAAAGAGAGAGAGAGAGGGTCTTGGATCCTCTACCTGTGTAAGGAGAATCACAGTTTTTGTAGAAAAAAATATAGAAGATAGAGATGTAATAATCAACTTGGGATATAAGTAAGGATCTTGGACTAATCGAAGAAGGCTAGCAGTCCTTGAATGAAGGAGTTTTGAGTTCCTACAGTCGAAGAGGAACTATATAAACTCAAATGAGAAAGTCTCTATAATTTCAAGTATGATAGATATGGTTGGTACATATTTATATAATAATCATCAAACCCACATATTTTATTTGATATTAGTTCTATTTATATTTAATTCAATTCAAATGATTCATTTTAAATCTCCCATGATCAATCAAGTTAAATTTTAGATCCATATTTCTCACAACATAGTTAAATCCATTATTTTCAACTATTATTTCCATTTATCCTCATTAAAATAATTATTTATTGATTTAGAATACTATCCAAATTTCCGGTTACCCTTACAAATATTCAACCTTACATGAAGACTCAAAGATACCTTTATGTGAGTATAAATACTCACCTTGATGTGGAACAAGTTCTACCCTCATGCAAGCTGATGGATCTTTCATGCACCATGAAATAGAATTTATTTTACTTGTATGCAAGAAAAAAAGAAATCTAGATACCCTAATAAAAAATTTATAATGTATCATACCTTCACATTGGTGGTAGGTTACCCTTATATGATCTTAGATACTACCCATATGTGAGAATCATCTTAAAGACCTTTATGTGAGAATCAATGTCATGGATTCACTGCCATTATGTGTCAGACTACCCAAACATGAACCATCACCATCCCTTACATAGGAACATGGACCACATTTATATAGATAACAAAAACTACCACTGAAACTTAAGAGACACCTCTTTACCCTCATATAACATATAAGTTACAACTGACCACCACCAGGCCTTCACCATGATATAGTGTAAGGTCTATAGACCTTTAGACCCAATATGTAGAAAACCAAAACATATTAACCCCTTTATTTACATTTCATACCTCACTCACATTCTCATCCTCACTATTCCCTCATGTTTCGACACACCCAATACTCTAGTAATTATCCCCCTACCATTTTATACAGGTGGGTTACCCAGAAAAAATGCCTTCCAAAATGGACTCCCTCTCTATTTTATTCCCCATGGTGCACCTAAAAAAAATAAAGAAACTACAAAATTCTCAACCCCCTTAAAAAATCCTAGAAAAAATGTAATTACCTATAATCATAACTTTAAGTAACTCAAAAAATCCTGCACTGCACCAACCACTATGGCGTGGTGACCCTCAAGATTAAAGGAACCCATTTACAACTTCCAGAACACCTATAAACTCTCATGAAACACCTATGAGCCTCAGGAAAACAAAAATAAATGATACAATAGGGTTTACACATTTACACTAGATACCTCTCAAACTATTCTCATCCTCAATAATTTAAAACAAAAATTTGGAAGTAAGAATAAGTGGAAGTCCCGAACAAACACCGCACGAGATACCACTTAGAAATATTTCTATAAAAAAACACGACCGCTACTTAAGAAGGAAAATTTGTGCAAATAATTTATAAAAAACCTATAATATCTCACTCCTAGGGAATATACATATCAAATAGGAATAATTATACCAATAAGATACAAGGGATAACATAGTATTAATAGATCCAGTTGAAAAAACCAAAACATTTTTTAGTCAAATCACAAAAATCTTAATAAAGTCCACACATATAGTAATATCAACCCAACTGATAAAAAATATCAATAATTTTTTTTATAATTGTCTTCACATAAATTATGTGTGGCCAGTAAGAATTTCATAACTCTAATTTAGATTTACAAACAATTTTTTTTCCATTACCAGTTTTAAATGTTTATCCTTTTATGTATGGTGTTTTTATAAATCCAATCATAGAATCAGCATGTAACCACCATAATAGAAATAAATCACTTAATAATTATTTTAAATAAAAAGGACCTAAAAATTTAGGCCAATGTTTTCATTAAAAAAAATAATTTATGTTATCTAGCCTTTTTCATGACTATTTAGGGTTAAGAAAATAAACAAACATAAAAATATATAAACATTCCAAGGAAATAATTATCTAGACAACACATCATGATCCATTTTTAATTTCCTTAAATTCATTTAAAATAAAACATTATATCTAAGACCACAAAAAATTTACATAGAAATTATCTTAAATGAAAATCTACTAATACTTTATCATTATTCAATACATAACATAACAAATCATGTAACAAATTTAATTCACACCATTCAAAACTTATAATACTTTGCATCCTAAGATTAAATTTTCATTAATAATGTTCATTAAATCATTTATCAATTTAAAACATGCATCCATAAATTCTTTTTAAATAAAATATATATTATAAATCTATTTTTACTCTAATTTAAGTCACCAAAACTAAGAAATAAGAATTTAAAACTCTTATCATACCATTTATTTACATGAATAATACTTATAACTTGAAGTTAATTCTAATCAGTTTAGATTAGCATATGGAATAACATTTAATATTAAGTAATGTTAAAATATAAATTATGATATTTAAACATCACTTCTAAAATAAAAAATTTACCACCGAGGAATATTTATTTAAGAAAATCCTTTAGAAATGTTTTTCATGGAAACTATGATTTTCGAGACTTGCCTCTCCATTAATGAAAAAACAATAACATAATTCATATATTAGTTTTTAAATAATATCTCCAATTTCTAACATCCTCTTAAATTTTCCTTAACAAGCATCGTTAATTTTTTTATTTTTTATCCAAAATTTAAAACTATTATGGAATAGTATTTAATAAAAACAATCATATTATAATTTCATAAAATGAAAAAAATTATGATATGAACTAATATGAATTGACTTAAAATGAATGAAGTTATAAAATTTTATTCACTTAAATAATTCTTGGAAGGACCTTAATTCAAAATCAGTTTTAAAAACATGAAAATTCTTCCTTGAAATCCATGAATTTAAAAAATTTATAAGAAACCAATTTTTTATATGGGAAACATTTAAATCATCCATAAAAACCATTTTAATAGATTCAATTTAATTTCCTTTTGAATCACCAGTTTAACAATTTTTTTATAAAACACTATTTATACTAGTTAAAAGATCATTCTGAAATAATTATAACAATTTTAAAATAAAACTTGTCACATATTAAGAAAAAAATTGTATCACGATCTAAATTATATAAATAAAAATAAACATCACTTCACATAATACCATACAATAAGAAGTAATTTATCAAAACCCATATGCTCAAACTCAAAACTAGTTTCTAGGAATATCTCATTACTAATTTAATAAACATAAAACTCTATATTTTTCATTTAATCCTATCACACAATGTTGGGTTTTAACAATTTTACCATCACTGCATCAAAACATTAAATTATACTTTTATTATAATTTTTTTGTTCAAATAACATAGTTCTATCAAGATATTTATAAAGTTAATATTAATGTTCATAACTATTGGACTTGAGAATCCAAAATAATCCAAAACATGCTTCATAATATATGAGCTTGAAAAAGTTTGTTTTGTTAAGTCTAAATATCCTCTAGTTTTGTTAACAAACTCTAATTGTCAATAACACACCAAAGTTACCACCACATGTATTTAACATTCCTTTTACTATCAACTATAGGTGAATGTTTTTACTTATCATAGTTTTTTAATCCAACATCTGGTTATATTACAAAAAAATAAAATAAAAGCAAACAGATTTTCTTGAACAGAGCTACTGCAAGAATAAAAATCAAGGGAACCCATCTACTACACCATAATATTATCCACTTTGGGTATCCCTGACTCACTTTCATGTATTTACAACAGTTCATGAAAATAATGTATCATTATGGGAGAAGTATTCCCCTTATCCATATGCTTGAATCCATAACATAAATTACTAGCACAATAAAAATCCCTAAGCTCGATAGCATGGAATTAATTAAAACCCATTTAATTAGGTTTATTAAATTCCCAAGAAAACCTCATTCAAAAAAATCATAAACAAATATGATGTATGAACCTTTTATAGGAATCTACCATGAAAGTAGTACCACTCCACTTGATCATTCTAAAAAATTAGAGTCCTTGTGTTATACCATGGGGTGCCCTAACATAAAAGGTCCTAGCTAGTGTCTCCAACATATGTCACACACCAAACTCAACTGATTCAATTGACCTACCAACCCATGTAGTCCTCAAACTTTCTAAATTCAATATCTATTCTATCTATCAAGAATTAGCTTTGATACCACTATATCATGACCCCATCCCTCCAAAGGTACCCATCCTAGGTCGATGGTGAATGAAGGAAGATAATGACCCCTGAAGCCTTCCTATAATAGGCCATGAGTTTTTGATTATCACTGAGGGTATAACATAAATACAATGAGAGGAATTTCCATAAAAATAAATTAAGGACAAGAGATAAGAGGATAAACATAGATAAACTCCATATCATATAAAATAAACCAAGATCCATAGAAATAAATACAATAATACATGTTATTTAATTCTAAACGATTCTTCAAAATAAAATTACAAAATAAATCCTAAGCAGTAGCTGTAAAAAAAAATTCCATCTCTAAGCTTACCCAGTCTAACTCAGTCACCAAGACCCCTCTCAGACACCTAAAATATATATAGGGGTGAACATAACATATATACTCAGTAGGATCCTCCTTAGGCACTCATGTTAAAATGTTTAAAAAGTATACTAATACTTTAGTGAATAAATAGTAAAACCAACATACACCTATTAGGTCAACTACCCATTCCCAACTTCCCTAAGTCTCACTCACCAAGTATCACATCCAAATTATAATAAAATAATAATCTAAATAATTTAATTATAGGTTCCCAATAATCACTTACTTTCATGACCCGTCCCATAGGGGCCTATGCTGTGACTACCCCAAACCTACCTCTAATAGGACAGGGGATGGAGACTAGCACAAAGTAGATATATCCCAAAAATGGGAGGCATTTTCTTAAGTACCTATACACACACACTCATCTCCAAGCCCAAAATGATGAAATGTACAAACACTATGTAAACAATGCATGCATATACTAAGATACCAACCATAAAGTTTGATAGTAGGAAACTAGAAAGTAAACAGGGCTAGAATACAAGACCATTAAAAGAAGGAGTCTATAAAAGTGAACACACAAGTTCCTAAAACTCATCCATATAAAACCCTACCTGAAGGGTAGGTGTAGGACAACTGCTTAAAGTCGTAGGAGCACCACACATTCGTCTGATCACTCTAAGAACCTCATGGTCTTGGTCCACCTAGAACTCCGTCAAAGCATCGATCGTCTGCATAATACACGACACATGAGAGCAATGCCCATGCATGGGTGAGTAAAACAATACTCAGTAGGACACCTCGAAACCACAAAGTAATACCACTAAGGAATACATGAATTACACAAAAAATAAATACACAAATCATACCACTAAGAAATACATTAAGTATAATGTAAATAAATACACAATATACCACAAATAAAACACACAAAGTACAATTATCTCACACTAGTATAAGTTTAAAGAAAAAAGTAGGATTATCAGTTGTAGTCAACAAAACACTAAGAGTTGATAAAACATGGAGTGTCGATAACACACGTAGTGTCGATAAAACACAAAGTTTCGATAACACACAGAGTGTCTATAAGTCATGCATACCCAAGTCATTTAGTCACCAAGATCACACAGTCACCAATATCATCTAATCACAAGGTCATGTAGTCACCAAGATCACATAGTCACAGCCAACCACAAGATTCCGCTCATAGTGCACTTGTACCGGGAGAACCTACACCTCAATCCATTAGGTCATATGGAAACTTCTAAAAAAACTCACTTAGAGTATCTTTAAAGGAACTTATCATCTCAAGGGTCCCAATACCATAAATAAATCATCAAACATGCACACAGTTTGAAAGATATGGATGTTTTTATAAAATGGTCTGACCCAGGTCCAGTTCGGGTCCAACCCGACCCACCGGACCTAACCCAACCTGGTCCGTCCCAAACCGACCTGGCTCACTAGGCCTACTGGACCCAGCCTATTAGCCCACTGGTTCCATCCCCTAGGCCACCAGAGTGGCCAGACCACCCCAGTTTGGTCCGACCTAGCCGTGCCCCCTGGTCCATACGGTCCACCCTGATCACGTGGCTCCCATCATGTCACCCAGTCAATGTGTTATCATGCCCCATTTCATGCAGCCATCCAACCTCCTTCGCATGCCCCACAACTTTCCACCGTGGGTTACTCTGACACCGCTTCAAACCGCATCCCAGCTCGCCACCGAGGCCCCCAGTCAATGCAGTCAGTCGTGTTACGTGGTTGGCACCTCTCGCTCCAACATGGATCCAATGATCCACATTCCAGCCGTACTGGCCACTGCCGATGGCCCATCACTGTCTACCCATCACCATCCGCCACATCTGCACATGGCCTCTGCCAGTGCCAGCGTTTCGGTGGCCCCTTCCAGGGCCACTGGTTCACCTTCGGTACTCCGTTTCTCAAACCGAAGGCATGACTATGATCCTTGAGTTGTGTACTTCATCGATCTTCCCTTCACTTCACCTTCCCACAAATATGGGGGTCTGATCACGTTTAGAACCTCTTGGAAACTCTAATCAAAACCACGAGGGTCCAGTGGCGAAGAACACCAAGAACGGGGGAGAGAGAGGGAATAAGAATACCTAAAGGAATGAACCTAGGCTTTTGTTTGTGTTGGACTAGATCCATTCTCATTAGAATGAAGAACAAATACAATGATAATCACAAAGATACATATCCCCATAATCCCCACAATAATTAACCATCCTATAAGAACAATCAAACCATGGATAAACCTATTTGTTGGTTGGTCTACGTTCGTCATTGAATCTAAGAATGGGGAAGAAAATCATGAAGATATTAAACACCCTACTTCATGGCTGGATCATTCATTGACGAAGAATAAAGGTACATGTCATCGTCGATCCTCAATCCTCCAATGTTCGTCACCAAGAGAATTTCCTTACATGGATCAGAGGAATTCCAGGGTTATGGTGATCACCCTGAGTTTCTTGAAAAAGGTTTCATTAAAAATAAAAATCTAATATTTCCAATAAAATATTTTTATTAAAATATTTTAATGAAGGTTAAGTCCAATTTCTAACTTTCACAACTGACTCGTGTCGGTCGATGTTAGGCCCCGCCTAAGGTAAAGTTGTTGATCTGAATGAAATGGTGCCCTGAGATTCATGATTCAGGAAAATGTTTTGAAGTTATTCCTATTTTAAAGAAAAACCACCCACAAAATTTATTAAAAACATAACATTTTTCATCGAACTGTTCCCGACACACCGGGCCTCAGAATCATACACCGTCTTAGCGCCTGGTCTTGGAATTTTCCCAATTAATTTATAAAAATAAAATTGGATAAAATCCATGTCATTAAATTCTCCCCAACTTAGGGTTTTATATCCACAAAATCCAAAACAATGGATACTTAATAAAAAGATGAGGGTACTGAGCATGAATCTGAGCCTCTTGCTCCCAAGTTCTCACATGGAGATTCCCATACTGCCACCTGACACACACCAGAAGAATCAACCGCTCACAAAGGATCCTCTCTTGTCGATCCTCGATCTCCATTGGGTAATCCACAAAATTTTCCCCATCATAAATGTCCATCTCTCCCCATTCGATGATGTGCGATGGATCATGGATGTACCTCCTCAGCTGTGACATATGGAAGACATTATTCATCTGGTGAAACTACAGGTGTAGAGCTAGGCGGTACGTGACACGAGCCTATCGTGGGGTGTGACAAAAAAAATAAAACCTAAGTTAAAATGTAGCAAAGTGGGTAACCTAAGTTGTCTCCCAAGAGGAGTGCACAACAATTACGTTTGTCACTTAAATTAAAGAAAGAAGAATAGGTTCTTTTTGAAATTGTTTGAGTTGAAAAATAAAGAAAGCAATTGAAAAGAAAGGTTGAACACTAATTGATGAAGAGAATGATGGGGTCAGGGTAGGATAACCTTTTCTAATGTCATCATAGTCACAAATATTATCTTGCCTCTCTTCCTTTTGAATTACAAATGAAATAATCCTCGATCGAGTTATCTATCACCCTTGGTTAAAGAAGAAAATAGAACTCACTCCTATGTGCATGGAAGTTCATAAACAATCCATAAACAACTAAGGCAAGTCTCGATCAGTAATTTTTGATCCTTATAACTCTAGAAAAAGTTTACTAGTTCCAAACACGTGCCAACGATCGTTAGACACTCACCACCTAACACAATCTGCTCGATTGAGACAAATTGCACTAGGTGGAGGGAGATTAAAAGTCTTTAACCAAAGCTATTAAAAATGAATACACCAAACTCAAAACACGATCGAATTAAGTTAATTGGGAAAAAATGAGAATATATGTAATTCAAAAGAAAAATAGGGTTTTACATTTAATCACAAAACTCCGACATTACAAAAGAGAAACTCCCCCTTCCCTGATCACTCAAAGGTTTTACCCCTCCATGTGAAGGGTATTAGAGTTGAAAGGGGAAGAAGAGAGCATGATGAAACTAAGTAAAAAGAAAAAAGAAAATAAAAATAACTTCAAGAACTAAATCCTCTATCACATCCCTTCTTGAACCTTCTTCAACTTCTTTGAATGGAAGTGAACACTCTTATTTATAGACTTTTGGAGTTGAGAATTTCCTTCCAAAATTACTCCACCGAAAGTTTGTGTCTGGTTGGCATAATAAATGGAAGAATATTAGGAATAAGTCTTCATAAATGTTGTTATACTATGTATTTTTCATTCTTTCTCAAAATATCATTGAATTCAGACAAGTGAAAAAAAGTTATCCTCGTATTACTAATGACATATTTTTCTTCCCGAGGTGACTCTTCAACTTTCTCTCATTGTCTGCATTCGATGGATGATTAAATGAACTAATTTCTTCATGAAATTTATTTTTAGCATGATTCTCGGAGTCCTCTTTCTATTCCAGCTGGAATAACCTCATTTTGACATGTGTATCTTGAGATAGACTTCATTAATTATGGTGGTGTCCATTATGTCGTCCAGAAAACTTTCTTCTCTTGATTGATTTATCTGGGCCAGTGTGTTTGGAATTAGATCAAGGTCCAGAAGAAAAAGTTGAAGCCCACGGGCATAGAAATCCTAAAAAAAAATTAATCACACAATTTGTATCAACAATGTAAAATATATTCTTGAAATACAGAAGCTACAAAAAACTGCTAAATTTATAGAATTAACTAATTTCCACAGTTAAACCCATAATTCACAAAAACACTAAAATGATACAAATCAGATCAAATTGATTAATTTTTAGGGGTTAAATCATTGAAATACATATGAAAAATAATGAAAATGTTATCTCTATCAGTACGCCACCTCACCAAATCTACTCAGAATCTAAAAAGTGATGATGTATCTTAGAGATAACTTGCCACCCTGAACAAATCTTCACAATCCCTATCGAGGTGAGACCTGAAGGACCACATGGTCTCCCTCCTTAAACTCCAAGGGAATCCATATCCTATCAGCATAAAACTTCTTCCACCTATGTGTAGACCTCATACACTCCTGGATGATCTGAACCTTTTTAGTGGTAGCCAACACCAACTCTAGACCCATGAGTGCCGACTCTCCTGGTTCAGTCCAACAAAGTGGTGACCTACATGGTTTACTTTACAAGGCATCATAAAGTTCCATACCAATGGTGGAGTGGTAGTTTTTGTTTTACAAAAACTCCACTAGAGGTAGGTGATCCTCCCAACTACAACCAAAGTCTAGGATACAAGCACATAGCATTTCCTCAAAAACCTGGATGGTCCTCTCCATCTAGCCATCTGTTTGGGGATGAAATGATGTGCTTAAGCACAACTGAATCCCAGAAACCTCTTGTAATCCCATCCACAGCTAGGATTTGAAACAAGCATCATAGTCTGAAACTATCATTAATGGAACTCCATGAATCCAAACTATATCCTTCATATAGAGTCATCCCAAGCTCTGTACTGAACTCTACTCATGGATCGGTAGGAAGTGGGCCAACTTGTCAAGTTGGTCAAAAATCACCTAGATGGTATTGTTCCCCCTGGACATGTGTGGTAATACCATCATGAAGTCCATAAATATCCCATCACACTTTCACTTTGGCACCTCAAGTGGTTGGGCCAAGCCTACTAGAACCTGGTTCTCATCCTCCAATTACTGGAAAGCGAGGCATCTAGAAATGAACTCTTACAGTTCCTTCTTCATCCCTGACCACTAGAACTGATGTCAGAGGTCCTGATACATCTTTTCAACTATTGGATGTACCATTAAATGGGATTTATGGAGGTCCCTCAATACCTCCTTCTGCAATGTCACTGGTACTACTGTGCATCATCTCAAGAGAATGACATGCTCCCCACATTTCGAATATATATTAGGGGCATTCCTTGTGGACATATGAGAATGTAAAGTCTCATATTCAGTGTCTTAGAGCTATGACTCCCTAACTAATTGTAAGAGTGGAGGGGTAAAAACCATCGACTGGAGTTAAGCTGCTCCATCTCCATCCACAAGGGATATCTGCAACACAACCAACTACTCAGATGCCTCATTCATCAACTGTAAGCTGGATCTCCTGTTGAGAGAATCTTACACTACGTCCCCCTTCCCAAGAGTTTATACAATCTCAAAGTCATATTCCTAGAGAAACTATAACCATCACATCTGTCTCAAGTTTAGATCCTTCTAAGAGAATATATACTTGAGTCTCTTATGGTCAAAGTAGATGGTAAACCGCTCGCCCATTAGGTAGTGTCACCATATCTTCAATGTGAAGGGTACCACTAATATCTCAAGATCACGGGTCACATAGTTTTGCTCATACTGCCTCAACTGGAATGAACCATAGAAAATCAACACTTTCCCCTGCATCAGGACACAACAAAGTCCATTCCTTGATACATTTTAGGATACTACATACCCGACACCCTCCTCTAGTAGTCTCAGGATGGGATCGCTCATCAAACTCTGCCTCATCTCATGAAAGCACTACTGGAACTTCTCTGTTCACATAGAGGGATACCCCTTCCATGTCAAAGCCGTCAAGAATACTTCTATTCTAGGAAAGTCAGGCACAAACCACTGATAGTACCCAACCAACCCAAAGAGACTTCCTACCTCGGTAACACTCTTGGGTGGATCCCAAGCAAGCACCGCCTCTATCTTCACTAGATCCACTAAAAATACAACCTTTGAAATGACGTGTCCCAAAAAGTGGACCTATCATATCAATAACTGACACTTCAAGAGCTTCCCATAAATCTGGTGCTCTCGAAGTATGTCCAAGACCATCCTCAAGTGTATCACATGCTCCTTCTCAGATGCCGAGTACACTAGGATGTCATCAATGAAGACCATGATCAATAGGTTTAAGTAAGGATGGAAGATCCTTTTCATGTGTCACATGAACACTTATAGGGAGTTTTTCATGGAAAACGACATCACAAAGTACTCATAGTGGCTGTACTGACATCTGAAGGCTATCTTTGAGATTTCCTCATTCCGTACTCAAAGATGGTGATATCCAGATATGAGGTATATCTTTGAGAACCACCTTGCTCACTTTAGATGATCAAAGAGGTTTTAAATCCTCGATAGTGGATACTTATTCTTCATGGTCACTTGGTTCAGGCACCGTAAGTCCACACATAATCTCAAGCTTTTGTCTGCCTTCTTGTGAAACAAAATTGGGGATGCCTAGGGTAAAACACTATGTCTCACGAATCCCTTCCTCTGTAAGTGCTCTAACTGTACCCTCAACTCATGAATATTGACAGAGCTCATATTTTCATACTTATACACATGTTTTTAAATGATTTAATCCCTTACCATTAATCAATTTGATATTATTTTCATCATTTTATGTTTTTTGGTGAGTTTTGAGCTTAAGTGTGAAAATTGGTTAATTCTGGACATTTAAAAAAATTTATGTTGCCTCTGTATTTTAAGCATAAATCCCAAAATATTCATCCAATTCACATTATTCCTTTTTTTAGGATTTCATGATTCGTTGGATACATATAAGTATTCAAAAACAAAATCCAATTCAAACTCCAACAAGCCAAAAGAATTCGGTCAATGTGAACATTTATTCTGGCCGACAGAATGGACCATGAATCATTCAATGATCAATATCTCGATATAAAGACTACCAAATAGGGTTATTCCAGCTATTTCAGAAAGAAAACTTGACTAGGTAGCTTAAAATTAAATTTCAAGTATAAATGAGTTGATTAAGGCCACCCTTAAACCGATCAAAGTATGGTTTGTGGAATAGTGATTGGCGGCCAGAATAAGTCAAGACTACTAAATCGGACATAACTCCTTCCACACAGATCAAAATGATATGATATTCCATGGGTAGATGGAAAACTCCATTACACACCTCATATAATAAGGTACCTGGGCATGATTAGACTAGAGGGTGGGATAACCGAAGATATATTTCTGGTGGACAGATTCTGGAGGAGAAAATTTTTGTTCTTTATTTTCTTTCTTTTTTTCTTATTAGTTTTATAATGCATAATTCTTCCCCATTCTCCTAAATTACCCTTAACATGGTGGGGTAAATATTATGAGTGATTGGGGAAGGTTAGTTTTTTAATTTTGTAATTTTTGACTTCATGCACTTAAAGTTATAAAATGTTTTCTCTATTATGAAGTTAGTTTCAATTGTAATAACAACTTATATTATCTTGTATGATTGTATTTGATTTTATATTATGTTGTTATTATTGATTTTTTTAATGAAAAATATATCCCCCACTAGGTTATGGTCTATATACGATGGAATAGATCAAAACATAGTGGTGAATTACTTGGAAATCGTTAGTACGTGTGAGATTTGTACTGAATATTCAAGATTGTTTGGGATAAAAAAGACCCGATTGGGAATTTCCTTAATCAATTGAGGGTATTCGCTACAACTATTTCACAAAAGGATAGATATTAGACCAAACTAATATATTATTAAGGTTTAATCTCCCCAACAGTATTAAACAAATAAGTGATAGGAAGTGATTGTGAAATATCATTTTAATCGATTTAATTAAAAAGGCATGAATAAATAAGAACTATGATAACATTGCAATTGGAAAACCAATACCGACCTGATCACCCAACACTTATCACTATTTTTAATCACATTACTTTTCAATTTGTTTTAAATCTTATAATTTATTGCTTTCTTTAGTTTTGTTTCATTGTTTTCAAAATCAAACAAATTCAAATACAAAGTGACAAACATGATTGTTGTGCGCTCCTCTCTGGAGACAACTTAGGTTAACTACTATACTATATTTTAACATAGTAAATAATTGTTTTTGTCACACCCCACGATAGGAACGTGTCAAATATCCATGGGAGACATACGATATGAAAGTGTAGATATCAACACCATACTGGGGTACATATCAATTCATAATTCAACATTTCTGCAGGGAGGTAATCCAGGGACATCCTTAAGAAACAAGTCCTCATACTCCACCAACACAGTAGGAAACTGAGGAATACTATCATCCACTACACTGAGGGTGAGACTATCCAACTAATGAGTAATAAGATATACCCTTCTATGCACACATGAGTCCTTCCCACACTGCATGTGTTTACTTTTCATTAGAAAAAGAAAACCTAATCCCATCAATTCAAACACACCACACTTTATGACTAAAACAGTAAATTTGGGCATGAATTGTGGATAAACAGTCCATTCCAAGAATGATGTTGTAAGGCCTTGACGCTACCACCAATAGATCCTAACCTAAACTCTTTTACCCTAGTCTATGGTAACACTTTCAGCACTAGTTTGTGATCATCTAATCTCCCCACATAGGAGTCTCTAAGTGTAGAGATCGAGTCAAAGATTCCACTAGAATATCTGAGTCCCGAACAAGGATCGTGGTGAGAAAAGAGTGACTGACACCTGTGTATATAAAAACTATAGATAAGGTGGAAAATACATAGATTATACCTCTAATCATCTAGGTAGCCTCAGGGTCATAAGTCTCCATCACTTGAAGACATCCTCATCCCTATCCACTAACTCCCTGAGCCCGTGGTGGAACACCTGGTGGTGGTGGTGGTAGTACCTAGAACCTCATCCCACCTCCTACTGCTCGACCTACTCCTCTACTACTCCCTCCACAAAAAATACCACCCTACTCTTGTCTCCACCTCTATCTTGGAGGTCCCTCGACCATCTCTTGATCGGTCATACGACAGGTTGGGCAATCTCTATCTAGATTCCCCCGACCGCCACATGAGTAA
The DNA here is from genome assembly GCA_963277665.1 of Viscum album. Taxonomy (NCBI): domain Eukaryota; kingdom Viridiplantae; phylum Streptophyta; class Magnoliopsida; order Santalales; family Viscaceae; genus Viscum; species Viscum album. The sequence goes on along the minus strand of OY728151.1, from coordinate 1,784,780,727 downwards.
CACAACCTATCCTTTAGCTAACTCACTCTGCCCTGGGATCCCAACACCACCAATCCTGTGTCCTAGGGTCTTTCCCAAGATTTTTTGACCCAATTGGGTCCTTGTGTCTACTTTTGGCTACCTATCACTGAAGACTCAGTTGGATGGTGCCTGCTGGTAGCTCCCAATGCTGACGTCTGCTCTGCTAGAAATCTCTCCACTAAAAGATATTTATCTAGTACCCCAACATATATAAGGATGATAAGGGATATAATCGATTCTTGATCTCATGGAATATCCCATGCTCGAAGGTATGGTACCTGAATAACAGGTCCCGCACCATATCCGTGGAGTAGCGAGAAAGATCTGTAAATCTCACAGAGTACTCCACTACCATCTGACTGCCCTAATGAGGATGGAAGAGATCATTTATGTGCAATGAGAATAACATCACCAGAAAGAAATCCTCCCTAAATAGGCACTCAAAGTCTTCCCAAGTTAGATTCATCTCATAATGCGTCTGGATTACTAAGCTCCACCACCTTCTCGCTGAACCCTGAAGAAGATTCGCGGCTTGGACTTTCATATGGTTGAATGTGTACTCAAAAGGTGAAAGAAACTTGTAACTAACTCCAAAAAATCCTTATCTACCTGTGGGTTATTCTCACCCTGAAACTTTGGAGGTCGCTGCCTTTGGAATTCATGAAACACACTCAACCTGTGTGCATCCTCTACTGGTAGTGCTGGTAGTAACTTCCACTCGATGGGTGGTGGTATCACTGGTACACCACCTAGAGGTGATATCTCTAGTACTGGTCCCTATACTAATGCCTCACTATTAGGTGGATCATCCTCATGATCATGCATCAGAATCCTAGTTGGCTGTCTGTGTGGAGGTATCCTGAAACAGATCAAGATGAACCACAATTAATAGAGTATACCTGGTGAGCTGACTCAAGAAGAACATGAGATCACACCCAAATCTTATATGATGCATGTACCATTAATTTATATACAACCAGTATTTTCATGTACCAATTAAAAAATCATAATTCAGAGTCCTAGTGTATGGATATGTCGGCCACGACACCAACACTGGATTCCTTGGCCTGAAATACGAACTCAAAAAACTTAACACTATTGACCCCAAACCAACCTCATAGACTCCTGGTCCTTAAGTAATACTGAAAAGATCTGATACCACTCTGTCACGACCCGTCCTAGAGGGGCCTCTACTGTGACTACCCCAATACCACCTCTAATAGGCTAGGGGTTGGCGACTAGCACCTAGTGGGAATATCCCAAAAATGGGAGGCATTTTCCTAAGTACCCATACACATGAACACATCTCAAGGACTAAAATGCTGAAATGTAAAAACACTAAGTAAAAAATGCATGCATATACTAAAATACCAACCAAAAAGTACAATCAAAGGAAACTAGAAAGTAAACAGGGCCAAAATACAAGCCCACTAAAATAAGGAGTCTCTAAAAGTGATCATACAAGTTCCTAAAAATCATCTATAGAAAACTATACCTGAAGGGTAGGTGTAGGACAACTTCCTACAGTTATAGGATCACCAAACATCCGTTTGATCACTCTAAGCACAACCTGGTCCTAGTCTACCTAGAACTCTGTCAAAGTGTTGATCGTCTGCACAAGACACGACATGTGTGGGAATTACCTATACAGGTGTCACATACATGACATATTTTAAAGGTATTGTTGTATTTAATTTACATTATTGCTTTTTTGGGGGTTTTCAATGCATTTTTGAAGGAAATGGTGGGTTTCCATAATTTGGGTCAACTCGAGAGCCCATTTCCAGTTTTGACAATAAATTTTGTTTGTTTAATAACTCCCTCGTTTTTCCACATTTTTAACTCATTCAACTTCCAAAATGACCTTAATTCAACTATTAAAACCACCAATGAATTTTGGACCCCTTAAAAATTCATTTGCATCTTGGATTTGGGTGATCAAGTTAGGTATTGGGCCAACCCAAAAGCCCATTTCCAGTTTTAAAATTGTTTTGTAATTATTTCATAAAATATTCAATTTTTATTCTTTTTCGGTGATTCCACCTCTCACCTTCTCCCACTGTACCTGGCCGCACCCCCAGCTTCGTTTCCCCCTCTTTGGAGATCGCATCTGTTGCGAATTAGGGCCTAACTTCTCTGGTTTCTAAAAACGTCCAGTTTTCTCAAGTAAGTGACTATCCTTCTAGTTCTCTCCTTTTCCTTGAGATTTATCTTTTTTTTTCTTGAATCCCCAAATTTCCAGAAGCTAGGGCTTCGTGCCTAGGGTTTCATTTTGGGTTTCATGGTTCAATCCTCTGGTTTTAGGTTTGATATCACTTCCTTGTGGCGCGGTGGTCGTGCGGTTGAAGTTCCGCACTAGGATTTGCGGTTCTTGAATCTTTTGGTAGGTGATTCCATTGTGTGTGCAATTCTTTGGGAATTTTCTTACTGTGTTGAGGGTGAATTAATGCTTATTGAATTTTAATGATTCTGTAAAAATTTGTTTTAGTTTCATTTACAATGAAAATGAATTTTATGTTACAATTTTTGTTGAAATTGAGGGTTTTTCATGCAAGTCTTTTATTGGTTCATTTTGGGATGAACTCTAATTACATAGTTGATTTTATTGAACTGTATTAGGAATTAAAATAATGTTTTAAATATTTATTCTTTTTGGTTGTGGCTGCAAAAGTTTGTTTAAATTGTGTTTGAGAAGCAAATGGGCATTAAGTGCCATGTTGGTGTGAAAATGGTGGTTTTTAAAATATATAATTTCTTGGTTCACATTGGGCTGCCCCATAACTGAATTTTTGGTTTTATTAAATTGTGTTGAACTGAAATTTTGTTTTGATGACTTACAAGTGTTCACATACTGTGAAAAGTGGATATTTTAAAGAGTTTTGGGTGCAAAACAATGTGATGTTTTGAGAGGTTGTTTTATTGAAGATCAAAATATTTTATTGACTGTTTCAAATGATATAAAATGTGTGTAGCTACTGTACTATTTGTTTGTGACCAGTAGAGATACTTTACATGAAAAAGTATGTGTGTTGTTTGCTGAAATTGTTTGAGCACAAAAGGGGGAATCCCGGGTACTTAGGTGGGCGGATATGTACTAGTACGGCTAGTGGACCGGATGGGTTGTGTCCGTGTTTCACTGAGCAAATGGATAACGACAACACTAACTGAACTATGTGGATGTTATTTGGGGACCACTAGGTTATGGGTTTGTTCCCTACTAGTGGCTCGTGCACGGGAAAGGATTGTGACTTGGATACTTTACACCGAGGTACGAGGTACATAGGGCCCGAGACTATCTAGTTGCCTAGGGGTGTTCCCAATTTTTGTGCTCATTAGAATTGTAGTATTTACCCTTGTTGTGGGATCTTTTGGCAGTACTTTACAGTAGCTCACATGTTTATTTAATTTGTTATCATTCTGAAATTCTTGGATTGAAAACTGTTCTCATTTGAAAGTTTCTTTTCTTGAAATTTTTAACATTGTTTCACCTTGTGTGTTAAAATTGCTAGTTTTGTTCCCATTGTATTGCATCCTCTTTGGAATCTTCTGGTGGTATCCTATTGGGCTTAGGCTCACACCCTACATACACCACTTGGGTGTAAGTATAACTTCTTATGCTTGACTCAGGTAAAGGGAAGGCTAAGGGTGATGGCGCTTCAGGGTGTTAGTCCCCATCGTTGGGGCAGAGTTGTGGAGAAGGCTTGCGGGTGATGACACCCTTGTTGCGTGAAGTGATTGGGGATGTCTTGATGTTGTCATTATTTGTATTTGGACCACTTGTAGTGTCTTTAAACATATGTATTCAGATCTGGTTTTGTTAAGAATGGTTTAGTATGGAAATTTCAGATTCTTATTATTGATTGTTTTATTTGTTTTATGCTTTCATACTCGGGTAAATCGTTCCCAAATCATATTGTTTTATACCCGGGCACTTGTGCCAGCCCGTGGGGATAGGGAATGCCCTTCGGGTCTTGCCACGGGCCGGGTTTGGTGCCATTAATGGTGGCGACCAGATCCGGTTCGTGACAAAATGGTATCAGAGGAGGTTAATGTTTTTGGGTTATATTGTTATTTTGACATGAGTCGGGATAGACAGGAGCTAGGACTGTCGGGGCTCGGGGTATTGGTTGTGAGTAGGGTGCCTGGCCCGCACCTCTCATGGCAGACCTTGAGTCACCAGAGGATGTTGGAATTTATTGATTTACTTCACTTCCAGGTGAGACGTGTGGGCTGCAGACCACATGTGGACATCAGGCAGATGTGGAGTAGTTGTTTATTTTATTACAAGAATGTGTTTAGTTTGCTTATATTTGATGTATTTGATTACAATTTTAAGAATTGTGGTATTGACCATTGTTTTGTGACTGTTGCATTTTGTAGCAACATGCCTCCCCGGAAAGCTCCAACGCACCCACAGGAGGAAGCTGGAGAGAGTTCTCCCACGCCGATTGATCAGAGGCTAGTCGAGGCCGTGGTCCGGGCTGTCCAGGCTCTAGGATATGGACCAGCTCCAGCTCCAGCTCCTGTTAGAGAGGATTATACTGGTCCTAGAAAGGACAAGGCCCAGGAGTTCCTGAAAAATAAGCCTCCAACCTTCCGAGGCAGCTCAGAACCCCAGGAAGCAGAAGAATGGCTCGAGAAGATCGAGCGTATGTTTGAGTTCCTGGAAACACCCGAGGAGCTCAGGGTGAAGTGTGCCTCCTTCCTATTGGAGGGTCCCAGTCGTAAATGGTGGGAGTCAGTGCTTCAGGCTGGGAAGAATGATTAGATGCACTGGGGAGATTTCAAGGCTGTCTTCAATGAACAGTATTGCCCTGAGGTGTTGGCTTATGCCAGGTCTAGAGAGTTCATGGAACTTGTTCAGGGGAATCTATCTGTGATGGAGTATGCCAACCGTTTCGCTGAATTGGTTCGGTATGCTCCAGAAATTGTCTCTAATGAACAAGCGAAGGCCCAGAGGTTTGAGAAAGGCTTGCGACCAGAGATATACTCCCCGGTGTTCTTGTTTAAGCTGAGGACCTATGCTGAGGTTGTTGATCGAGCGTGCATGGTGGAGATTGATAGGAAAGGCAGGGCTGGTTTCTATGGTTCAGTATCAACAGTGGGAAGTGGTAGCTCCTCAGAGAAGAAAAGGAAGCGGGAGGATCATGTGAAGAAAGGAGGGGGCAGTTCAGGCCACTCTTCCAGGCAGTTTTCTTCTGCTGCTTCTGATGCAAGATCGGTCGTGTGCCACCAATGTGGGAGGCCTGGGCATATCCGACCAGCATGTCCACTTCCTCCGAAGCCTTGTTTCCAGTGTGGAGGTATGGGGCATTTGCAGCGTTTTTGTGGTGTGGCACGTCCACTTCCGAGTGGGGTTGGTTAAGTGGCTTCAAAAGGAGTGCCAGCACAGTCCGAGCCGTCGAGGACTGGGGGATCTCGATTTGGTGGTCGTGGTGGTAGGGCTGGATCATCTTCTGGGCAGAGCTAGTTCAGGGCACAACCACATACTAGCGGTCATCCTCAGGCAGATACTGGACATCTCCATGCAGTGGATCAGTCACCAGCAGGATCAGAGGCGGGACCGTCGACAGTTCGAGGTACCGTTCTGATCGCATCTTCTATAGCTACTGCTCTTTTTGATACTGGTGCCTCTGTTTCATTCATTTCTGGACATTTCGTGGACATGCTGAATTTGCCAACTGAGTTGATGTCTTTTGCGATGGAGTTGGTGACACCATTGGGAAAGAAGAAGGAGCAGGGCCTGAGGTGCCCCTCATGTGCACTTTCTGTATCATGGGTCGAGATGGAGTGGGACCTTATGGTCTTAGATATGGACCTTTTTGATGTCATACTCAGGATGGATTGGCTAGTTCACTTCCAAGCACACATCGACTGCTACAGAAGGCGTGTGAGTTTCACGGCACCTGATGGGAGTCGTCAGGTTTTTCATGGAGAATGGGATCCACGATCAAGTCGCGCAGGGCCTCCACTCCCAGAGTTGGGAAGTGTTATCTTCCAGTTATCTTCGATTGTGCTAGAGGATGGTCTTTCCCCTGAAGGTGCACTACCTCATGTAGTGAATGAGTTTCCCGAGGTATTCCCTGATGATTTTTCTGGTTTGCCCCCAGAGCGGGATGTGGAGTTTTCGATTGATCTGGCGCCGGGAACACAGCCGATATCTCTTCCCTCCTATCGCATGGCCCCCACCGAGTTGAGGGAATTAAAGATACAGCTGGACGACTTAGAATCCAAAGGATTCATTCGCCCGAGCGTCTCTCCTTGGGCCGCTCCTGTGTTGTTTGCAAAAAAGGCTGATGGATCCCTCCGGTTGTGCGTTGACTACCGGAAGCTGAATAAGGTAACAATTAAAAACAAATACCCTTTGCCCAGAATAGATGATTTGTTTGATCAGGTGAAGGGGGCAAAGTGGTTCTCAAAGATAGACCTGCGTTCAGGGTATCATCAACTCAGGGTGAAGGAGTCAGATATCCCCAATACAGCCTTCCGAAGCAGGTATGGCCACTTTGAGTATTTGGTCATGCCCTTCGGATTGACCAATGCTCCAGCGGTATTTATGGCACTAATGAATAGGGTGTTCCATCAGTATCTCGATTCCTTTGTTGTGGTGTTCGTGGATGATATTCTGGTATACTCTAGCTCTGAGGAGGAACACGAACATCACTTGAGGATCGTTTTAGGTACATTACGGGATCACCGCCTCTATGCAAAGTTGTCAAAGTGCACCTTCTGGATCAGAGAGGTGAGATTTCTAGGGCATGTGATCTCAGAGCACAGAGTTTAGTGGACCCTGAGAAAATTAGTGCGGTTATGTCATGGGAGCAGCCAAAGAATGTGTTCGAGATCAGGAGTTTCCTTGGCCTGGCTGGTTACTACAGGCGATTCGTTCGGGATTTCTCTCGGCTTGCATCACCAATGACTGCGCTCACCCGGAAAGGGGTGAAGTTTGTATGGGGTCCAGAATGTCAAGCATCATTCGAGGAGCTGAAGAGACGGTTGACTACCGCCCCTGTGCTGATTTTGCCTGAGGCCGGGAAGGGTTATGTGGTTTATTGTGATGCTTCAGGTATGGGTCTTGGGTGCGTGCTTATGCAGGATGATCATGTGGTGGCTTATGGCTCTCGCCAACTCCGACCACATGAAAAGAACTACCCTACCCATGACTTGGAGTTGGCAGCGGTGATGCATGCTTTGAAGACATGGCGTCACTACCTCTTTGGCGAGAAGTTTGTGGTCTACTCTGATCACAAAAGCTTGGCTTATATCTTCTCGCAGAAGGACCTCAACTTGAGGCAACGCCGCTGGATCGAGTACTTGCAGGGGTTCGACTTTGACATTGTCTATACCCCAGGCAAGGGTAATGTGGTGGCCGACGCTTTGAGCAGAAGAGTTCCAGTGCAGGCTTTGAGGAAGTCTAGTGATGAGTGGACATTGATGGGGCTCTTTTCTCAAATGCATGTGGAGGCTAGGGAACACAGTGGAGGGGCATTCTTGGCGAGGGTCCAGTTGACTCCTTCTCTGTTGGAGTTGATTCAGCGGGAACAACCTAGTGATGAGCTTTGTCAGCGATCTAGGCAGTTTCTTCATGGTGGGGAGACATCCTCTGATTGGTCGTCGTCTCCCGAGGGCATCTTGTGCTTCAAGGGCCGTTCAGTAGTACCGTTATCTCTACGGAAGGCAGTGATGCATGATAGCCACCAGTCTTAGTGGGCTGTCCATCCAGGTGCCACTAAGATGTATTATGATGTCCGTTGGCATTTTTGGTGGCCTGGTATGAGACGAGACATAGCAGACTTTGTTTCGAGATGCTACACATGCCAGCAGGTGAAAGCAGAGCACCAAAGGCCCTCCGGTTTGCTCCAGCCATTACCCATTCCTACCTGGAAGTGGGACGAGGTTGCCATGGACTTCATTTTTGGCTTACCTCGTACACCTCGGGGTAAGAATTCCATTTGGGTGGTGATTGATCGTCTGACCAAATCAGCCCACTTCATTCCGATCAGAGACACATCTAAAGTGGATGAGTTGGGCCATTTGTATCTTCAGGAGGTGGTGAGACTCCATGGTGTACCATCAGCTATTGTCTCGGATAGAGACCCCCGCTTCACTTCTCGATTTTGGGAAGGCCTTCAAAAGGCCTTGGGCTCTCAGATTAAGATGAGCACGTCGTACCACCCTCAGACGGATGGTCAGACAGAGCGTGCGAATCAGATTTTGGAGGACATGCTTCGTGCATGTGTCTTGGACTTTGGAGGTTCTTGGGATAGCCATTTGGGATTGGTTGAGTTTGCTTATAATAATAGTTACCAATCCTCAATTCGAATGGCCCCTTTTGAGGCGCTCTATGGTCGGCCATGTCGGTCCCCCCTATGTTGGGCTGAGGTAGGAGAGACTTCACTATTGGGGCCGAGCCTTGTGCAGGAGACTTCTGAGAAGGTCAAATTGATCAGGAAGCGCTTATTGACAGCTCAGAGTCGTCATAAATCTTATGCTGATCGGAGGCGTCGAGACCTAGAGTTTACTGTGGGTGATAGGGTATTCTTAAAAGTGGCCCCTCGTCTGGGCCATCGTCGATTGGGGAAGCAAGGTAAGCTGATGCCACGGTATGTCGGACCCTTTGAGATCACCGAGCATATTGGTAAGGTGGAATACAGGTTGGCCTTACCTTCTCAGTTGACATCTATCCATGATGTCTTCCACGTCTCCCAGTTGAAGAAATACAATCCAGATCCATCCCATGTGTTGAGTTGGGAAGAACTAGAGATAGAGCCTGACTTGTCTATCGTTGAGAGGCCGGTGAAAATAGTGGACTCCCAGGAGAAGATACTTAGAGGAAAGTATATTCCTTTAGTCCGGGTTTTATGGCAGCATGGGAATGATACACATGAGACTTGGGAGCGAAAGTCATGGGTCGAGGAAGAGTACCCATTCTTGTTTACCAACCAAGAATCATGTTGACTTTCAGGGGCGGAAAGTCCTTCATGGTGGGGAGAATTGTCACATACATGACATATTTTAAAGGTATTGTTGTATTTAATTTACATTATTGCTTTTTTGGGGGTTTTCAATGCATTTTTGAAGGAAATGGTGGGTTTCCATAATTTGGGTCAACTCGAGAGCCCATTTCCAGTTTTGACAATAAATTTTGTTTGTTTAATAACTCCCTCGTTTTTCAACATTTTTAACTCATTCAACTTCCAAAATGACCTTAATTTAACTATTAAAACCAAAAATGAATTTTGGCCCCCTTAAAAATTCATTTGCATCTTGGATTTGGGTGATCAAGTTAGGTATTGGGCCAACCCGAAAGCCCATTTCCAGTTTTAAAATTGTTTTGTAATTATTTCATAAAATATTCAATTTTTATTCTTTTTCGGTGATTCCACATCTCACCTTCTCCCACTGTACCTGGACGCACCCCCAGCTTCGTTTCCCCCTCTTTGGAGATCGAATCTGTTGCGAATTAGGGCCTAACTTCTCTGGTTTCTAAAAACGTCCAGTTTTCTCAAGTAAGTGACTATCCTTCTAGTTCTCTCCTTTTCCTTGAGATTTATATTTTTTTTCTTGAATCCCCAAATTTCCAGAAGCTAGGGATTCGTGCCTAGGGTTTCATTTTGGGTTTCATGGTTCAATCCTCTGGTTTTAGGTTTGATATCACTTCCTTGTGGCGCGGTGGTCGTGCGGTTGAAGTTCCGCACTAGGATTTGCGGTTCTTGAATCTTTTGGTAGGTGATTCCATTGTGTGTGCAATTCTTTGGGAATTTTCTTACTGTGTTGAGGGTGAATTAATGCTTATTGAATTTTAATGATTCTGTAAAAATTTGTTTTAGTTTCATTTACAATGCAAATGAATTTTATGTTACAATTTTTGTTGAAATTGAGGGTTTTTCATGAAAGTCTTTTATTGGTTCATTTTGGGATGAACTCTAATTACATAGTTGATTTTATTGAACTGTATTAGGAATTAAAATAATGTTTTAAATATTTATTCTTTTTGGTTGTGGCTGCAAAAGTTTGTTTAAATTGTGTTTGAGAAGCAAATGGGCATTAAGTGCCATGTTGGTGTGAAAATGGTGGTTTTTAAAATATATAATTTCTTGGTTCACATTGGGCTGCCCCATAACTAAATTTTTGGTTTTATTAAATTGTGTTGAACTGAAATTTTGTTTTGATGACTTACAAGTGTTCACATACTGTGAAAAGTGGATATTTTAAAGAGTTTTGGGTGCAAAACAATGTGATGTTTTGAGAGGTTGTTTTATTGAAGATCAAAATATTTTATTGACTGTTTCAAATGATATAAAATGTGTGTAGCTACTGTACTATTTGTTTGTGACCAGTAGAGATACTTTACATGAAAAAGTATGTGTGTTGTTTGCTGAAATTGTTTGAGCACAAAAGGGGGAATCCCGGGTACTTAGGTGGGCGGATATGTACTAGTACGGCTAGTGGACCGGATGGGTTGTGTCCCTGTTTCACTGAGAAAATGGATAACGACAACACTAACTGAACTATGTGGATGTTATTTGGGGACCACTAGGTTATGGGTTTTTTCCCTACTAGTGGCTCGTGCACGGGAAAGGATTGTGACTTGGATACTTTACACCGAGGTACGAGGTACATAGGGCCTGAGACTATCTAGTTGCCTAGGGGTGTTCCCAATTTTTGTGCTCATTAGAATTGTAGTATTTACCCATGTTGTGGGATATTTTGGCAGTACTTTACAGTAGCTCACATGTTTATTTAATTTGTTATCATTCTGAAATTCTTGGATTGAAAACTGTTCTCATTTGAAAGTTTCTTTTCTTGAAATTTTTAACATTGTTTCACCTTGTGTGTTAAAATTGCTAGTTTTGTTCCCTTTGTATTGCATCCTCTTTGGAATCTTCTGGTGGTATCCTATTGGGCTTAGGCTCACACCCTACTTACACCCCTTGGGTGTAAGTAGAAATTCTTATGCTTGACTCAGGTAAAGGGAAGGCTAAGGGTGATGGCGCTTCAGGGTGTTAGTCCCCATCGTTGGGGCAGAGTTGTGGAGAAGGCTTGCGGGTGATGACACCCTTGTTGCGTGAAGTGATTGGGGATGTCTTGATGTTGTCATTATTTGTATTTGGACCACTTGTAGTGTCTTTAAACATATGTATTCAGATCTGGTTTTGTTAAGAATGGTTTAGTATTATTGATTGTTTTATTTGTTTTATGCTTTCATACTCGTAAATCGTTCCCAAATCATATTGTTTTATACCCGGGCACTTGTGCCAGCCCGTGGGGATAGGGAATGCCCTTCGGGTCTTGCCACAGGACGGGTTTGGTGCCATTAATGGTGGTGACCAGATCCGGTTCGTGACAACAGGGGTGAGTAAAACAATACTAAGTAGGACACCCTGAACCCACAAAGGAATACCACTAAGAAATACACAAATTACACCACAAATAAATACACAATGTGTACCACTAAGAAATACATGAAGTATACCTTGAAGAAATACATGGTATACCACAAAGGAAACACATGAAGTAGATTCATCTCACACGGTTATAAGTATAAATCAGAAAAGAATGATTATTAGCCATAGTGCACAGAATACGGATTTTTGATTACACATGGAGTGTCGATAACACATAGAGTGTCAATAACACATGGAGTGTCGATAACAAACAGAGTGTTGATAACACACGAAGTGTTTATAACACTTGGAGTGTTGATAACACATGGAGTATCGATAATTCATATAACCCCAAGTCATGTAGACACCAAGATCACATATTCACCAAGATCACCTAGTCACATGGTCATGTAATCACCAAGATCACATAGTCACAACCAACCATAAGATTCCATTAGTAGAGCACTTATACTGGGAGAACCTACTCCTCAATCCATTAGTTTGTATTCCAAATTCCACAAAAAATTACTTAGAGTATATATAAAGGACCTTATCATCACATGATTTTCAATTCCACAAACAGATCATTAAACGAACACATGGTTTGAAAGATATGGTCGTTTTTGTAAAATAGGCCGACCTGGGCCCGATCCGACCTGCCAGACCCGACCCGACCCGGTCTGGATGACTTGACCCGGTCTGGCCTGGTCTATCCAAAATTAGATTGGCCCATTGGGTCTAGCCTACCGGTCCATCAAAGCATCCCAACCGCCCTAGTCTGACATGCATGTAGCGGGCCGGTTTGCTCCACCAGATGTGGCCCGCCCTGGCCGTGCCCCCTGGTCCAGATAGTTCGTCTTGACTGCGTGGCTCCCCCCGTGTCACCCGGTCAACACATGGACATTTCGTGTTTCATGAAGCTGGCCCAGATCCACCCCATGCCCCACATATTACCGCCATGGGTTCCTCCAACGCGACTTCGAGATGCATCCTAGATTGCTGCCGTGACCCCCAGTCAATGCGGCCAACCGCTTTACATGACTAGAACCTCCCGCTCCAATGCAGCTCTACTGAGACATGTCCAACCCTGCCAGATGCTGCCGGAAACTCTTCACCTGCTACCGGTGGCCCATCAGTGTCTGCAGCCAGTGGACCATCTTCGTTCGCCGCACCCACATGCGGTCGTCGCCAGTGTCGGTGCACCCTTTCGCGGGCCACCGGTTCACCTCCGATACTCCATTTCTTGAACCAAAGGAACACCTACAATCCATGGGTCATTTATTTCATTGATATTCCCCTATCTTCTCCTTGCCACCAATCTGGGGGTCTGATCACCTTCAGAACCTCCCTGAAACTCTAACCGCAATCATGAGGGTCTAGTAGTGAAGAAAGCCAAGAACGGGGGAAGGGGAAAGCACATGAATTCCCAGAGGAATGAAACTTGGACTTTTTTCATGTCCACCTAGATCCATTCCCGTTAGAATGAAGAATGAATACATTTATAATCACAAATATATATCTCCCCATAATCTCGACAACAATTAACCATCCCGTAAGTATGATCGAACAACAGATCAACCTATTCGTTGGTTGGTCCATGTTCATCGTCGAATATAAGAACAGGGAAGAAAATCATGAAGAGAATAAATTCCATACCTCATGGTTGGATCAGTCATTGATGAAGAATAGAGGCCCGTTTCATTGTCAATCCTCGATCCACTGACATTCGTCATCGAGAGAGTTTCCTTCCACACCTTAGAGGAATTCTAGGGTTATGGTGATCACCCTGAGTTTCCTAAAAAAGGTTTCATTAAAAATAAAAACTCCACTACGTCCTATAAATTTTTTTAATCAAAATATTTAATTGAAAGCTACGTCTAATTTCTAACTTTCACAGTCGACCCACGCTGGTCAATGTTAGGACCTACCTAAGGTAAAGTCGGTACTATGAATGCAATTGTTCCCTCAGAATTCTGATCCGGGCACCAGTTTAGAATTTATTCCCATTTTAAAGATAAACTACTTGTGCACTTTATTAAAAACTTAAAATTTTTCATCGAAATATTCTGGGCACACCAGGCCTTGGAATCATACGCTATCTCAACACCTAGTCTCATAATTTTTCCAATTAATTTATAAAAATAAAACTAGAGAAAATATGAGTCATCACACTTACCCACTAGTTTTCCACTCCCACACCCTAACATCTAATGTATTATTCTCCCACACCTTCTTGCCTGATGCGGGTTGGATCAAAACCCTACCTACCCCAACTATCACAAGGTCTATCATCTCATGTTCATATTATGGGAATCCAAATCATCACATAATAACCACATCACATCCACATCCATTACCTCAAAACCATAATTATTGGGTATAGTGAACACAAAGAACATAAACCTTGGGCCGTCTTCCTTCCATGAATTACCCCCACCACATAACCATCATCCTATCATTACCACATCATCATGTACACCACATTACACTCCCACACCTTGCATTATTGTACCCACCTAAGGCCATCATATTCAGTCTACTGCTAAAGGGAGCGCGGGGAAGTGGGTGTATTTATCCATCCACCCTCACCAACTTGGATGTTAGAGAAAACACCTTAAACCAAAACAATTGGAATTAGTAAAAAATACTCAACTTAGGTAGGGTGTATTTAGTAATCACAAAAAAAAACATGAATAGATAGTCCCACATAGATCCCAACCAAGGGGTGAACATAACTAGTCTTAAAAAATCTAATCTATTCCACCATTTCATCACCACTATCCATCCACCACCTTCACTACATCTATAAAAAAACCAACCAACAACTATACAACACATACTTACAAATAACCATATCTTATCATTTAAGAATTTATTTAAAAAATTCTAGATTTACCATTTCCAACCAATATTTACTTAATTATACCCTTTATTTCCTATATTTAATATCAAAAAAATCTAAAACATCACCCAGATTTATTTCTTACATTATTCATCCATTTAAAACATTTATATTATAATTACCGCATGTGTTTTTTTTATTTTATCCTTTATATGTTCTAGATTAAGTTTATATCCCACCATTACCTTTATTCCAACAATATCCTAGTGTTCATATTTATTAATTCCATAATGTAAAATAATACTAGGAATCAATATCAAACTACATATAATATAACAACCACCTCACATTTCATAACCCTCACAAAAACACGAAACAATCATACTTCCAGCAATACACAAGACATGGGATAACATCAACACCACTCAAATTTTGATTATTAAAGTAACCAATTTAATTAATAAATTTAATGATTATTCATTTTGGTGAGGTATTTCTAGAAAAAAAAACACTACAATAATTCATATTTTTAGTGAAAAAAATACAAAGACTTAATGGGGATTACAATAACAAATAAATTATATAGAAAACACTCTTCACATTAAGAAGGATTACATTTCATTGAAAAATATAGACTCATGCATCACTTCATTTCAATAAATTTTACATAACCTTTACTATCACATTTTCCTTTGGTTATTCATGATAGTTGTAGAAACAACAACACATGAAATAATAATTAAATATGAATAAAAAACATGTAAAATACTTCTATTTTTAATTCCCATATTTCTAGTTGTTATATTTCTCCAATGGCCCGAAGGCCTTAATTTTTTTTATTGATTTGTGAAAATACACCTTTCAAGGGGTGAGGTGGAACCCTTACAAGGACCATAGACGTAAGTATTACATGGCCCATAGGCCTTAGAGGAATTAATTTCCCATAGGATTCAAACATTACATACAACACAGACCAAATATTTGGAACTGCTTCTCCCCAACATCTTCATCGTGAAATCAGCTCTCCACCTTCATATGGCTATTCGACTAGGCTTTCCCGTGCATGCACAGGATTGTCCTGATGGAAGGATCTATACCGTCCCATTATTATAATTTTTTTAGCTTCTACTATGGTAAAAAATCCTTGCTCGTCCTCCTTTTGGAGCTTGTTCCTTATAGGTTTTATGGTTTGCATCTACACTTAAGGTGTCCCGAAGGCCTTAAGGTGGCCCAAAGGCCTTACTGACCTGAAGGCCTAGGTGTCCCGAAGGTCTTAAAGGACTCGGGGACCAAATCGATGGTTTAAATGCCCAAATGGGGGAATAGTCCCAAATACTATAGTGCAAAACAGTACCTGCTATAGTTCCTGCTATAGTACCTACTACAATACCTGTTACAGTTCCCACTATAGTACTTGCTACAGTACCCCCTATAAATTATTCCTTCGCCTAGATTTGATCCCGGGTCTCCTGGATGCACTTAAAGAGTCCTCACCCATCGGGCTGAGGCGCATGTGCACTAGTTATTAAATTTATTAAATTAATTTGTACTAGTTACCAATGAAATAAAAGTCATGATAAACTCACAATTTTCACAAATAAAAGAGAGGGTCTTGAATCCCCTACATGTTCAAGGAGATTTAAAATTCATTATAGTATAACAAAGAAGGTTGAGGAGGAATAATCTACCTAAGATGTGATGAAGGATCTTGAACTGATCGTAAAATTATAAAAGATCTCAAATAAAAGAGTTTGGATCACTGGGACTCGAAGAAGATCTCGAGAAACTCAAACAAGGAGGTCTCTCTAATTTTGAGGATAACAAATATTATTTTCTATATTACTCATCAATCTCACATATTTTATTTCATATCAAAAATTTTACTTTTAATTCACTTCACTTGATTCTTTTTAAATCTCATAAGTTTAAGTAAGTAAAATTTTATATCCATATTTCTCACATTATATTTAAATCCACGTTTTTTATTTATTATTTCCATTTTTCATCATTAAAATCATTTTATATTGATTTAGAAAAATATCTAAGTTTTCAATTGTACATATGCATCTTCACCCTTATGTGAATACTCAAATATAGCTTTTTGAGATCCTAAATACTCACCTTGATGCAGACCAGGTTCCACCCTCACACAAGCTGAGGGATCTCACCTATATCCTGACATAGTAAAGGTTTTACATGTATGGGAGACAAAAAGAAATCTAACAGACCTTACAAAACATTTAAAACCTAACTTACCTTAACATAGGTTAAATACTACCCTTATGGAATCTTATAAACTAACCATACATGGGACTTATCCATAGTACCTTTATGCAATAATTAAAGTTATAAATTCACTACCATTACATGTCGGTCAACCCACACATGAACCCTCACCTGACCTTTATACTAGAACAAGGACCATTTTTTTGCAGATAATGGAAACAACTTCTGAACCTTACATGAATCCACTTTACCCTTACTCAATTTATAAGTTATAACCAACCACCACCAGGATGTAGTGCAATTTACCTAGTAGTTTCAAACTATTATATTGGCATCCATTATGTGAAGACCCCTTTCTCTCCATTTCATCCCACAATCCTGCACTCTTTAGAACCATGCCACTGTGCACCAATAGACCCAACACTCTGGGAGTTTTCCTCTACCCACCTTACAAAGGTGAGTTTCCTAGAAAAAACTACTTTTTAAATAACCTCATAATCCATTTTAGTCTCTATGTTGCACCTAACACCACAAAAGAAACTCCAAAATTCCCACTTCCCCATTCAAAATGACTAGACAAAACAACATGCCCAAAATTCATAATTCCATGGAACTCAAAATGGCTAACACCAAGCCTACCACTATGACACGATGACCCTTAATATGGAAAGAACCCCTTTACAACTTTTTTAATTCCTCTAAACTCCCTCGTGATACCTCTACACCATAGGAAAACATAAAGGAATGAATCAATATGGTCTGAGCTATTACACCTATGCTTGGATTTGAACATTGGACCTCTATGTTCAAATAGAACACCCTCACCACTACCCCACCCTGTTTTTATTTTATTTTATGATATATATATTTTAATATATTTTGATACATAATTATCCATATTTTAATCCATATATTTATATAATTTTTTTAGATACTTTTATAAAATATGTGTGTGTCATTATTTTTATATATATACACATATTTGTGTTTGTGTGTATATATATATATAAATATTTATATTTTTTAATATATAATATATTACTATTTATTTATTTATAGTAAAATACATACATAAATATATATGTATTTTTTAATATAGACACACACACGCAGACATATATTTATATATAAACATCATATATACATTTTTATAGGTATTTACATATTCATACATTTCTATTTTAAATAAATTTTATAATTTTTTTTAATTTTTATATGGTTATATATTTTAAAAGAAATTTTATATGTAAAAATATTTAAATACTTATTTATAAAATTAAAATTTTAAATCTAAATATATGAAAATATCTATATCTATATTTTAATTTATAAATAACAATACAATATAAAAAATATTAAAATTTTAACACTATAATATTCATATAGATGTATGTATAGGGAGTAAATTAAGTTTCTATTGAATAAATATAATAAAACCCTCATAAAAGAAGTTCAAATTCCATAAAATATTAAAAAATTAGAGTATCTCAACTAAAACTCAGTTTTGGAGGCATTTTGGGCCATTTTGACAAAGAAAAAAATAGGGACCAAGGTCCCTCAATGTATAGTTGGAATTGTTATCTTCAAAATATTCTATTTCACATACCATGGAACCCAAATAGACTCCCAAATCAAAATTTATGGTCATTTTAAGTTCAAGTCCCATTTTTAACTTATCTTAAGAGATTAATTAATTTATTATTTTTTTATAACACCAAAATGTTATTAAATGTATATTACTCAATGATAATTTGTAATTTTTTATTAATATTTATTTTTAATTATTTTATAAACCAATTTTCACTAAATCTATTGGATATTAAGTGTAAATTTATATTTAGTATTATATAAATCATATTTAAGATAATATATATATATATATATATATATCAATAGAAATATATTTTTATATTAAAATTTATTTTTAACAAGATATAGTTTTTTTTCATGAAGTTCACCTTTTATCAAAGCTAAAACAAAGTGCCTTAGTGCTGATAAAGGGAAAAATTTTATCACTACTAAGAAAAGTATTGATAAAAGGTGGAATTTATAAGATCTAAACAAAAGGAATTGATAAAGGGTGACCTTTATCCGTGCTTTTTTCTTATGATGATAAAGGTTCTCATTTATAATTATTTATTTAAGGTGATAAAGGTCCCCTTTATCAGTGTTTTTAACTAGCACTGATAAATGAAACACCTTTATCAATTCTTTTTTAGTACTGACAAATGGTAGATTTGAATAAGTGTGATTCTGTAGTATTGTATCTACATATTAGGACTAGTTTTATGGAATTTCAAGATATTTAGGATAGGTGGTGGGGTTACACATAATAATTATCCAGTGGGAGACTCAAAATAGAGATGTGTGTATTGGTGCTATCATATGGACCTATTCATATACAGATATCCAATGTGGGATGAGTGGGTTCCCTGCCCCTGCGCATTGGAGGGCAGCACAACATATCAATTCTTGGAGGGTGTAGTATCCCGGGTTTTCCTATGAGGTACAAATATTTTGTTTTTTAGTTTAAATTCCTTTTTATAGACTTATGTGGGTATCGTTTGAGGTCATAGTCGTATCAGGGGTGTTTGGGGCTTGTTTGGATCCCAAATCTACACTTTTTAAAAAAATTAGAACAACTGCACGATTAGGATAAACCATGAGGTACAAGACGCACGACTACCCATAACCATGTGGGTATTGAAAGTGGGGTTTATGGGGCCACACAATTTGATTAAACCAAATAGATTGGGCCGCATTCCCATGCAAGGAACCTGTAATTTATAGCAAAGCCTAAAAATATGGTTTGCATATGGTTAGACAAACCATGCACACTAACCATGCGAGGTTCCCTTGAAGTAGGGAAGGGAACATGGTTGGTTCACAATTTGGACAACTGTGTAATAAAACTGTTCAACCTAGTTAGAAATGTGGAAATTACATTTTTTCCATTAAATCTCTTATAACTTAAAACTATTTTCCTTTATTTCCTCCATTGGATAGATCCTTGGTTGTGGGAGCTCCTCTAAAGATCAAAGGTAATATTTTGATCATATTTCTTCATTTGGAATCAGATTCAAGCACCAATTGTATCATTGGATCTACATTTGTGAGTAATACATTCATCTCGTGTCTTTCTTCATTCATCTTGGCATCAATAGAGTTATTTAGGTGAAAGCTGATATTCCCTATTTTCAGGATTTTTATTATTTCTTTATTTTTCTCTCGATTTAGACTGAATCAGAGTTCGATATTGGATGAGTGATCTACAATGAACCTACAGTAGGTGGTTTATACCTTTCCCTCATGGTTTTTTGTTTTATATAGCTAGTTTCCCTTGTTCTGCACATCAGACTTTCCGATGGTGCCCCTAAAATGAATTAAATACCTTATTTAAAGGAATTGGAATATGTTAGCGATTAACCCTAGTTATTTGAGAATATTGGAGGTTGTTTCCCCAATCTAGGCCACCCATGAGGTGTGCCTTTATGTTTCCCCTTTTTAATACGACCCGTGGGGTGCATGTGAGCACTTTCCTAGTTAGAGGGAGCCCTTTACAAATTGATTGAATTGAATTGAATTGAATTGATTAGGATATGGTGATGCCTCATTTTCCATGTGATAAAATGATATGAATTACTTTTATTATTTAAATTGAATCATTATATGAGTTGAATGAACTCATAGAATGTGATTAATTGAATTGATTATTGAAATTCAATGATGATATGAAATGGTAGTGGATGCCTTGGTTGGTATACCATGGATCCTAATTCCAATAGATACCATAGAAGTTTCTCACATAATCCTTGATTATGATAGTGGATTACTTATACCTATTTCTTCCCTATGTCTTGATTCTATAGGATTCCTTGGTACTTGATACCCCTTGGATTCGATTTGCTTAGTCTTGCATTTGAAATGTGCTGTTGACATGACCCTTGGACTCCACCCAGGACTTTACCGAATTTCTATCAAGATACTCCTTGGACTCGATGTGTATGACTTGTTATTATATACCTTGGATCTGTCCCTTCATGGTTTGAAATTTTTTATCACGTGGTGAGGTCATTTTTGATGACTTGATTATATAGCAAGGCTGTGATGAATGTTATATAATGGATTATACAACATGGCCATGGTAGTGGTTTACACTTGGTTATAAGACATGACCATGGTGGATCTTTTGTAATGTTTTATAGATATCCCTGGTATGGGTATCAGTTTTCAGTTGTTAGACTAGATGACATTATTAGTTATTTACATTTTACCGCTTCCCTTGATAAGGGATCCTAACTGTTGTTTGTAAGGATCCTTGTTTTTCTAGACCGTTTCACTTTACTTGTATCACATATTCCTTGGGAACTTTTCTTTAATTTTTGATATACCTATTTTATATAAACTGTACACTACATTATCTTTCCATACAAAGACTTTATAGGTTATAGACACCGTTGGTGGTGGCCTACTGAGAGTTTTCTCATAGCCTATTTGGGCCGCCGTTGGGTTCCTGAATAGACTTCATGGATGCATGTAGGGATCAGGGAAAATATCCATAGTATAATTCTTTATTTATGATATGATTAAGAGTAGGGGAGAAAAAGAATAATCTATGATCGTGATGATAGATAGGATGGTTCATTTTGTGTATTTTTGGTGTTTTGATACATGTATTATACTGGTTGCATGTATACATGTTTTTATAGCTTTGTAGAGACATGTTATGAAACATATTTTTGTATATGAGATTACATTTGGTTTGTTTATATATTCCTATATTAGATTTTTATCTTATTTATGGTTGATTTACCACTTCCACTATTGACTGTTATTATTATTACACTTTGTTGCACTATGAAATGAGGGAATATTCTCCCCATAGACACCCTAGTCCCTCACTGCTAGTCGAAAACCTATGGAATATGATGAGGAATGCTTGAGGTTGTGTAACCCACTAGATCAGGGCACCATTTAGTGTCATCCGGGTTGGGATGTTACAAAGTGTCATTAGAGCGTTTTTATTTTTTGGCTGTCTTACTATTTTGAGACAATAGATTTGAATTAGGAAGGAATTGTAATTTGTTAATGAGATGTACCTGGGAGTAGCTAACCCATATATAGGGAAAAGACAAATTACCTAGAACAGAACATCTTTTTTTTTTGGATTTTCTTATTATAATTGATTTGATACCACCATTGGGTGATGAACTTATGGTTCTATGTAATTATGATTCTAGATTTACTATTTCCTGATGATATGAGGGTATTTATCTCATGCATAATTTTAGGAACATGTTAGGATTCACATTTCATGCATTATATCATGCCATATAGGATGCATTTCCTAACTACATGACACTATTATTGTGTGCCTTGAGTGATATATCTATGGTATTGATAGATGTTCTGTGTAGATAATTGAGAAGAATTGTTGGTACTTAGAGTGTTTTCCACAACCTAAACAGTTTTTTCCTTATTAGGATATAGTAGACACCCTAAGAATTCAACTATGGAACATTGATTCGTGGACCATTAGTCGCATGGACTGGAACATGTTATGGTATGGATTAAGTGGACACTATATTTTGGTTAATGAGGTTTATAGACCCTTATAGATTGGAAGTGGTGACCCATTTGGTTCAACTATTTAAATAGAATTGTGATAAATATTAAATTAAATGAAATGGAAATTGTGGAAATAGAGAAATTGACCTAGTCCCAGCTTTTTAGGGGGCAGCAAGTAGTGTCTCTAGTGATGTTTACAACTATTTATTTTTACCCAGTCCTGGATTTAAGATAAATTATAGGGGTAAAACTAGTTTATAGGAAGGCTTAAACCTATCCAATGATTATATATGTGATGTGGTTACTACTTGATTCTTTTCTGAGGCATGTGTTTGGAATTGTAGTGAAATTACGCCACCAAAAACTCTAGTCGTACGCCATGATGTTGGTGATGAACATGATACAAAGATGGTGGAATATGAGCTACCAATTGATACTACCATAGTTATAGTTGAGGAACCAATATTTTTATTGGCCACAGGTGATGAGGAACTATTCCATAAGGGTTTTATGCACTTTATGTAGATATTTAGGGATCACCACATCTTTCCTTTTCTATGGAAGAGCTGACACGTGCGTTCCAGCATCATTATACTACTATGTTTTCAGGGGATGGAAGTCCATAGGATTCTGAGCTATATATTAAGAACACTTTTTCAATTTTCAATAATCTGGAGACACCTCCTTAGAGGAGATTGAATCTTGTGACTTATATGTTATGGGGAGCAACTAAGCACTAGTGAGACATTTTAAACCATGCTGACACACTCTGAGATATGGTTTGGAGGGATTTCCAATCTAGGATTTATGATAAATTTATCCCTAAGACTCTAATATTAGAGAAGTCCAGTGAGTTTATGCATATAGAGTAGGGCACTTTGAAAATTATGGAGTATTCGACAACCTTTACATATCTTTAGAATTTTTTGTTGATATACCTTGCTGATGAGCCATTGAGGGTGAGGTTCTTAGAGGAAGGTCTCATCCATGCCATTTGATCATATGTCAATGTGTTCTGGATGTAAACTTTTACTGAGATAGAGAATCAAGCACTGATTATAGAGGAAAACTTGAGGGAAGTTGGGGTTGTAGAGCAGAGCAGTATTGTCTCTCAACCTGGTGGTTCAGCTTCCAGGGGCAGAAAGAAAATTTTTGAGGCTTCTTACAGGGGGAGTACCAACCAGGTTATTAGTGATGGAACATATTTTCCTATCATCAATGTGGAATATAGGGGTATATAAAGAATTATTGTGATAAAGACCCAGTCGAGTGATGATCTTATGGTAGGATGAGCCACATACAATATTTTTGTAGGACCTTCCCTCCAGTAGTAAGTGGAAGGGGGTAATCTTTGAATTCAAGTTCAGGAGTGAGTTTCAACGCAACATGTTAGTCTGGGATTTGGAGTAGTTATGGTTGTTTAGGTCAAGGTGGTGGTCATGGACAAGGTATACAGACACCAATTGTACCTAGAAAATAGAGTGGTCTTACTCCGGGTAGTGAGGTTTCTTCATAAGGATGTAGTTCAAGCCATATATATTATGTATAACCTACACCTGAGGAGTAGAGAACCAGTCTATCTTCATTTATAGGTATGATATTAGTATCCTTTATGATATTATATTATCTTTTTGATACATATTCTTCATATAGTTTCATATCTTCACTTATTGTGGAAAGCCTTAGGCTTGTTGTTTAGTTTTTTGATGGTGTTATGACCTTGGATACTCTTTTGAGGATCATAATGGAGGTTATATTCTAGTGTAGGGAGTTCCCCCTTGATATTGGTCAGTTTCAATTCACATGAAATCTTTTATTCATCAATATGAAAGGATTTGAGTTCATACTCACTATGGACTAACTAGTTGCTTATTGAGTCCATGTTGATTACTTTTACCAGAGGGTGACTTTCACATCAGCAAAGGGTGGAGTTTTTATTCACAAGGTTGAATGGGATGTATAAGAAATTTGAGCTAGAACAGAGCATCGTGGGATGGGTGGGATGACAAATCAGATTGCTATTTTATATCTAAATGATTAGGGATTGAATCAGGCATATTTCCCTTCAGTGGTTAATCATTTCAGGGACTTTTTACCAAAATAATTTTATAGTTTACCTCCTGAGATAGTGGTGGAGTTCTCCATCAATCTAGTTCTAGAGGCTGCACCGGTATCCATTAATCCTTATAGGATGGCTACTACATAGTCTATAGAGATAAAGAGGAAACTAGAGGACTTAGAGACAAAGGGGTTCATACGACCCAATACTAATCCATGGGGTTCACAATATTTTTTGTAAAAAAGGTGGATAATACCCTTAGTCTATGCATGGAGTATCAAAAAATGAACCAGTTTATGGTTAAGAACCGATATCCTTTTCCTTGAATTGATGACCTTTTTTATCAGCTCCGATGGGCTCGGGTGTTCATGAAAGTTAATTTTAGATCTGGATATCATCAGGTGCATATTATACCTATAGACATACCTCATAAATATTTTCACAATAGGTATAGTATATATGAGTATCTGGTTATTACATTTGGTATCACAAATGTGCCAAAAGTTTTCATGGTGCTGATGAACCAAGTTTTCCATCCTTATCTAGATTCATTTGTAGTGGTTTTTGTGGATGATATCTTGGTGTATTATCACAATCAACATGACCATGCCAAAAATTTTGAGATTTTTTTGGATACATTGAGAGAGCATCATTTATATGCTAAGCTCACAAAGTGCCACTTCTATATGGGTAAGATTCACTTCATGGGTTATATTATCTCATAGACAGGAGTATCAGTTGATCCAAATAAGGTGATATTTATAGTTTCCTAGGAGTATCCCAAGAAATTATTTGATATATAGAGTTTCTTGGGGCTAGATGCATATTTCAGGTGTTTCATACAGGAATTATCACACATAAAAACACCTCTTATGGTATTAACTAAGAAGGTTGTGAAATTTTTATGGATAGATACCTGAGATACAAAATTTCAGGAGCTGAAAAGTATATTGACTTCAGTGAAAATCATAATTATGCTAAATATGGGCATGAGTTACACTATGTACTATGATGCATCATGTATCAAGATAAGAGTAGTTTTGATGTAGTCATATAGATTCATGGCATACGAGTCTTGTCAGATGAGGCCACGTGATAGGAATTACCTAAAACATGATATCAAGTTAGCTGTAGTTGTTTATGATTTGTACTACTGAAGACATTATTTACTAGGAGAGAATCTCATGGTATACACATAACACAAAATCCTCAATTATATATTTATATAATGTGATCAGAATATAAGGTAGAAAAGGTGGGTTGAGTACCTATAATACTTTTACTTTGATCTTTCCTATATGCCTATAAATGGGAATGCAGTGTATAATGCACTGAGTAGGAGGAATAAAATATAGGATGTTCATGTTGCTAGTAGTGAGTGGAATATTATGGCCTTGTTTTCATAGATGCACTTGGAGGTGCATGATAGTCAAGGATAGACTTTTATTTCATCCTTAGTTGTGACCTATACCCTTTTGGATAGAGTGAGTATGGGGAAACTATTAGATTTAGATAGTCATATGGGAGAGTGTGGAAGGTGAGGACCCACCTCCTATTTGTACTATGGGAAAGGATGAGATCCTACATATACATGTCCATGTTTGGGTTTCATTGGACATACAAAAGGAGCTAATGTGGGAGTTTCATGCCTCAGTTTGGGTAGTACACCCTAGAATCACCAAGATTTATCATGATTTATGCCATCAGTATTGGTGTCTAGGTATGAAACATGAGGTAGTCAGTTTTGTCACAAGATGTTCCACCTATCAGTAGGTGAAGACAGAACATCAGTGACCAGATCATATTTTATAGTAGTTACCCATTATTGAGTGGAAGTGGGATGATGTCATGATAAATTTCACGACTGAGTTGCTGAGGTCACCTTGAGGTAGTGATATCATTTAGGTTGTTGTTGACAGGATCATGAAGGTTTCTCATTTCCTGTTGACCATGGAGAACTTATCTATAGATTATATTAGGTGGTTGTATATCCGTGAGATAGTATGACTTCATAGGGTTCCTCATAAAATTTTATCATATAGGGACACCTGGTTTACATCTTGTTTTTGGAAGAGTTTACAGAGGCCTTTGGGTACATAGGTGCTTCTGAGCATGACATACCACCCTCAAACTAATGTCCAATCAGAGTGCACAATTTAGGTTCTTGAGGACATGATGAGATCATGAGTATTAAATTTTGATGGATCTTGGGATAGGTATATACCTCTCGTTGAGTTCTCATACAATAATAGCTATCAGGTGACTATTCAGATGGCACCTTATGAGGCTTTGTACAGTAGACCATGCCAACCACCCCTATGCTGGATAGAGGTCGGTGAGACAACATTATTGGGACTCTTCTTATTCAAGAGACTTCATAGTAGGCCTAGTTAATTCAGAAATTGATGGCTACCACATAGTCAATATAGAAATATCACAATGATCTCTATCAATGACCTTTAGAGTTGAGGTCTAGGATCATGTCTTTTTATATATCTCACTGAGGTTGGGATATAGACAGATCGGTAGATAGGGTAAGCTTTCACCATGATATGTTTGGCCGTTTGAGATTCTAGAGAGATTCGAGAGGGTAGCCTATTAGTTTCAGTTAACACAGAGGTACCAGGCCATGCATGATGTCTTCCATGTATCTCAGATACATCATTATCACTTAGACCCATCTCACACTCTATATCTGGATGAGGCAGAGTTACAGGTTGATGCGTCCTTTGAGGATCATTCTATATATGTTGTTGATAAGAGTATAAAGGTTCTACAAGGCCGGTCAGTTCCTCTAGTATATGAGTTATGGAATCACAACTGTTTATAGGATGAGACTTGGGAGTGGGATGCTGATGTATGTGCTTAGTGGTTAGACTTATTCTCTGAAGATTATTAACCACCCTTGGAAGGGAAATTTAGGGATGAATTTATTTAAGGGGAGAAGATTCTAAGATCCAAGGTTTTCCTATGAGGTACAAATATTTTTTTGGTTTAAATGATTTTTATGGACTAATGTGTGTGCCCTTTGAGTTCATGGTTGTTTTGGGGGTGTACAAGGCCTGTTCAGAGCCTGAATCCCCACTTTTTGGAAAAATTAGACAGGTCTCACAGTTAAGAGAAACTATATGGTATAGGCCGTATGGTTACCCCTAACTGTGTTGGGATTAATAGTGGGGTGTAAGAGTCTGCATGGTTTGATTAAACCATGTAGATTGGGATGCATGCCTATGCGAGGCGCCTACAATTTTTAGCATATCCTAAACACATGGTTTGTGCTAGATTAGGAAAACTGTGTGCACTAACCATGCAAGGTGTCCCTTAAAGTAGTGAAGGGAACACGATTGACACATGATTTATCCAACCCTATGGATAAACCATGCGAATCAGTTAAAAATGTAGAAATTAACTTTTCCCCATTAAATCTCTTATAACATAAACTTATTTTTCCTTATTTTCTCCACTGGACAGAACCACGGCCATGTGATCTCCTTTGAGGATAAAAGGGCAGATTTTGATCCTATTTCTTCTTCTTATAGACTTTGATTCAAGTGCATCTTGTCTCATTGGATCCACACTGGTGATTATTCTATTCATCTTATTCTATTGCTTGTTTGTCTTTGTATCAATTGAGTTATTTAGGTGAAAGATGATATGCCCTATTTTTAGGTTTTTCATTAGTTATTCATTTTTCTCTCGATCTAGACTGAATCAGATCTCGATACTAAAAGAGTGCCCAACTATGGACCTACAGTAGGTGGTATATGCCTTTATATAATGTTTTTTTGTTTTATATAGCTAGTTTCCATTGTGATTCATGACAAAATTTCCAATGGTGGCCCTAAAATGAATTAAATTCCATAGTTAAATGAATTGAAACCTCTTAGGGATTCCCAATAGTTCCCTGTGATTTTTATAGGTTATTTCCCCAACTTAGGCCACCAATGGGGTGCACTTTTGTGTTTTCTATTTGTTATACCACCTATGGGGTGTGTGTGAGTGATTTCTTAGTTAAAAGGATCCCTTTATAAATTGATTGAAGTGAATTGAATTGATTAGGAGATAGTGATGCCTCCTTTTCCATGTGACAACATGATGCGGATTGTTTTGATTAGATAAATGGAATTGTTATATGAGTTGAATGAACTCATGGAATGTGATGAATTGAATTGATTATTTAAATGTATTGATAAGATGAAATGGTAGTGGATGACTTGGTTGGTATATCATGGATCCCAATTCCATTAGATTCCATGGATGTTTCTCCCATGGGTCTTGAGTATAGTAGTGGATGATTTGGACCTATTTTCCCCCTTGGGTCTTGATTCCATAGGATTTCTTGGGCCTTGATACCCGCTGTATCCATCTTTCTTAGACTCTCATTGGACATGTTCTATTAAAATGCTCCTTGGACACCACCCAGGCCTTTACCGAATCTCCATCAAGATGATTTTGGGACTCGACATAGATGACTTGGTATACTATACCTTGGATCCAGACCTTCATGGTATGACACTTTTTATTATATGGCAAGGCTATTATGGATTACTTGATTATACGAAAATTCCATGATGAAGGTTATATACTGGATTATACAACATATTCATGGTAGTGGTTTACATTTGGTTGTACAATGTGGATGTGGTGGATATTTTGGCATGTTTTATAGATAACCCTAGTATGGGTATTAGTTTTTAGTTTTTATATTCAAAAAAATTACTAGTTATTTATATTTTACAGCTACCCTTGATATGGGAGCCTGACCATTGTTTGTAGGGAGCCTTGTTTGTTTAGAAAATTTTTATTTACTTGTATCACATATTCCTTGGTAACTTTGCTTTCATTTTTTCTACAACTATTGTATATACAATTAAAACTACTTTATCTTGTTATACATAGAATGGATAGGTTATAGACATCGTTGGTGGTGTCCTACTAAGTGTTATCTCACACCCTGTTTAGTCCGCTGTTGGGTACCCAGAAAAAAATTCATGGATGCAAGTAGGGACCGATGAAAGCACCAATAATATGACGCTTCATTTGTGCTATGCATAGGAGTAGGAGAGCACAAGACCGAGCTATACTCATGATGCTAGATGGGATTGTTCCTTTTTGATATTTTTGGTGTTTCGATACATGTATTGTACTGGTTTCATGTATACATGTTTTCCAGCTTTGTAGATACATGAAATGACACATCTTTTTTGTATATGATATTGCCTTAAAATTTGTTTATATATTCCTATCTTGGATGTTTATCTTCTTTCTGGTTGATTTATTACTTCCACTATTGACTGTAATTATTATTTCGTTGTGTTATAATTTGACATGAGGGAATTGTATCCCCATAGACACACCCTATACCCTCACTGCTATTCATAAGCCTCTAGTATATGGGGATATGTGCTTGAAACTATGTGACCCACCGGCTCGAGGCACCATTTATCAGAATCTGGGTCGGGACGTTATGAGGGGGGGTGACGCTATATTTAGATTGGTAACATCATGTGATTAATATTGACAGAGTTGTTATGTGGTGTAAGATAAGTGACACGACATGATGTAGGCTTCTCATTCAGGTCTTTAAGTCGTCTCCTTCAGGGGTCTTTGGGCCACATTCAGAAGGCCCTTTAGGCCATTAAGAACTTAGGCCTTTGGTTACAAATATGTAATAAAATAGGTCTATTGGATGTTTATCTTTCATTATGGGGAGGGATGAGTCTTGTCCAACTTGAGTGTTTGAGTGAGTATGTTATTTATAGTTTGTAATCATCTCTACCTAATATAAATAAATTTAAATACATATAAATATACACAAATATACTTAAACACATATAAATATCTATAAATATATATATTTATAAATAAATACACATTAATACATATAAATACACACACATATATAATTAAATATTATTGTACATAAATATAAATATAAAAATATATAAAAATACATATAAAGATATGTAAATACACACACCCACCAAAAATATATATACAAGTATATTTGAATATACATAAATACACATAAATACATATAAATATCTATAAATATATATAACTATAAATACATTTACACATATATATATATATAAATATGTATAATTGAATATAATTATACACCAATATAATAATAATATATATATATATATAATATTGACATATAAATACACACGCGCACACACGCACACATAGATAATTAACTATATCAATATATATATATATATATATATACCAATATAATATATGGATATATATAAATATAGATATATATATATATATATATAAATATACATTAATATATATAAATACATATTAATATAAATAAAAAAAAGTAAAAAAAATATATAAATATATTTACATAAATAAATAAATAAATATTTATAATTTAATAGATTTATATAAAAATAAAAAATAATATATATAGGAATATGTGTGAATATTTATATATAAATATATACATATATAAATAATTACTAATTAGTAAATATTTAATAATTAAAAATCAATAATTAACCATTCATATTTTTTTAAAATTTTAAATAATAAAAAATAAATAATTACAAATAATTATTAAAAATTAATTTAATAATAAATTATTATTAATTATTAATTATTAATTATTTCCAAGTAATTAAAATTTTAGTTAATAATAATAATAATTAACTGTTATTAATTTTGAAGTGGTTTTTTGAAAAACCACCACTAAAATTAAATTCTTTTAAAAATTCAGATTTAGTAATAATTTTAATCACCACTTAAAACTCATTACTAAAGGGAATAATTTTTTAATAAAAAACCACAAATTAGTCGTGGTTTTCTAAAACCATTACTATGAAAATAAAACAAAACATTTTGCAATGGTTTTGAAAATCATCGCTAAAATCTATCGCTAAACACAATTTCTCTTATAGTGATTGATTTTTTGTATAATACACACCTATGGATATTAAATCTTAACATTGTTTTAAATTATACATGATATATATTATATATATATATATATATCTGATACATGATGGATTGGATTGATTATTATAGTCAATGAAAGGTCTATATTTTCATCTAGTATTGTCTATTCAAACCGTTATTCCATCTAATGGTTTTGTACATGAAAAAATTCTCAATTAATTACTATAAATATATTAGTTTGTCATAATTTTTTTTCCATTAGGATTTTATGGAAAATACTTTAGAGATATTTAAACTCATGGATTCGACATAAGTGACAGGTACATAAAATATTGATGTTATTCTGTGTACTATCATTCATTTAAAACATATCATAATCTTATATCCTAGATCCCTATTTGATTAGGGTTACTCCTTATTTTTATTTTATTTAAATTGGTATTATATCCATGGATAAAGATATAAGTTGATGATGGTTTATTTTTATTTTTTTACTTTACTAGATTCTTCTAATCAAATCAAACAAATTTCCTTTTTCGTTCAACAAACATGATTATCACATTACATAATTATTTTTTAATTATTTAAAAAATGATATCCTCTTTTAATATATGAAACTTTTATTTTCTTTTGATCACTTCAATTCAACCCGTGGAAGAAAAATATAATAATAACATCTCCTTATTCCTCCCATTGAATTTATAACAACTCATCAATCAAATTTAACCTTTTTTGTTATATTATTATTATTACTATTTTTAAATTTTTTCATTAACATCTATAAAACATGGATTTGTTTTCCATTTTTAGTTATATTTTTTGAATTTAATTTCAACTTATTCGTTCCCCAATTTTTTTTTAATATAGGCGTAAGATATTTCTTCTTTTTAATTTATAAATATTCTATATCGATGTCATAAATTTTGTGATATTTTCTATAGTTATGATTCTTCCTATCATGTAAATATATAAAAAATATATATATTTATATTTGTGTGTGTGTAAATATATTTTATTAATAATAAATGTATCTTATCAATACATTATTATTAACATATTTTTTTGATATGATGTTTTTTTAAATTTATGTCAATAATATATTTAATGACCTGTTGGTTTTAGTTTTTTTTGAAAAAATTATTTACAACATATATCTAAGTAAAATATATTTATTTATTTTAATATATAACCCTTAGATGGGGTAATGGATAAAAAATATATTTTTAAACATGTAAAACAACTATTTATTTTGAATAATTTTTATCACATGAATATTTATACATACTAAATGATTTATTTTTTAATTTAATCATAAATTCATTTCCATCATTAGTAAAAAATTTAAATGGGACTAATTATGATGATTTTAAATAGTATATATATATCTAGCTATTATAAATGTAGACTTGGATTTGAGGTAAGAGAAATATCCCGGTCTTAGCATTGATTCCACTATAGCTCAAATAACTTCTCATGAAAAATGGAAGCACTCTAATAGGGTGTGTTTAATGTTGAATTGGAAATTTTATTTGATAATAATTTATAAATATAATTAATGAATAATATTTTTTAAAATATATTGGTGAAATTTTAAAACTTTTGAGAAGGATCAAAAATTTCAAAACCTAAATTTGATTGAAAAGAAAAATTACGATGGAGTAAGTGGGGCATGACAACACATATAACAAGAATAAGAATTTTTTTAATAATATGAAATCTCTCAAAATTAATCATAGTGATAGTTATTTGACCTAGAATGTTTTAGATTATCTTTATCCTTAATTTTATGTTTTGAAAACTCTATACAATATAAAAAATATTAATGGAGTATTAGTGAAATTATTTTTGTAATGAAATGAGTATCCAGGTGAGGTAATTTGAGTCACATATTAGATTGACCATGTGTGCTGGGACCTAGTTGTGGTGTCGGTGATGTCAGTGTAGGCTAGGAGTTAAGTCTCGATATGTTATCTTAGTCTTGGTGGGAAATTCTACAGTAGGTAGTAAACCATGTAGTAGCATTCAGGATTGTAGTGTGGAAATGACCTATGTGAAATTAAAAGATTTAGGCTGGTTGAGGACTACACCATAACCAAAATCATTGTAGCATGGCAGGTGTCTCATAAGAATATATGTGTCTAGCATAAGAATTAAATTATCGGGATAAAAATGGATCACACTTCAACACATGAGGGTTATTCCATGAAACCCTGGTTGGTGAGGACTTTGGGTCATGAGACCAAGGGGTAATGCTGCAATGAGAACTTGGGTAGGGGTAGTTGGGTTATTGGTTCAGGACATGGTATATATATAGCACCATGATATGAAGGGCCATTCCATGAGGTGGGTATAGATGAGAAATCATGTTGTGAGCCATGGGGTCATTCTCTGATAGACCTTATGTTTCATTTTTTTAAAATTATTTATTAAAATAAAAATGGTGTTCTTTGTATCATTTAGACTAGAAAAAAGGGGGTCATTCAAAGTCTCTCATTTTCACATTATCTCTTTATATAGGGGGTTTCTCATCCATCAGTTATAGATTCTTTATTATATATATTTTAGAGGGCTTCTACATGTAAGGCTAATCCCCATCGGTGTTCTTCGTCATCGATGTAAATATTTTCAACTAAAATCTCTATTATAGGTTTTTTCTTTATTTTTGCGATTTCTTCTATTCAAGATCATATTAGGGAATGAGATTTGATGATTAGGGTCCTGTATCCAAGAGGTAGGGGTCCTTGAATATCTCTACTATTTAGATGTATATATGTATTATGTGACTACTAGTGTGGGTAGGGTTGTGAGAGAGACTAGGAATTAGGACCAAATTTGGTCTATGATGTCCAAGGGAGTTGACCTAGGGTGGTTTAAGGTATAATTTCCTTGAGATGGTTGGTTTTTGGTGTGAATTTGATATATTAGGGCCAATTATTTTGGGGTTCAAGTGAATATTTGGGATGAATCTTTAATTGGAAGTGTATTGTAATTGGGACATGGTGGAGAGGTGAGTTGTCAATGAAACATGTGTGGTGGTGGTGATCACTAATGAATATAGTGGAGATAGAGGTTTATTGGGTTATTGTATTTAGGTGTTTTTGATTCTACTTACCATGGGGATGAGGCCATTTGGGGTCATGTGCACATAGGACATGTCCCATGAGGTTGTTTTGGAAACTCATTTCTTAGTAGTGTCCTCCATAGTTGAGCAACATAGAAAGGTGATCTTGATCATCAAGATAGGGGAGGGATACACCATAAGTGACCCTAATAATTTGGCAGTGATCATAATAATAGATCAGGGGATTGGTATACTCTTCATTAAAGGGTAGTATTGGGGATGTTGTTTTGAAAATTGGAAAGGGCTCTTTCTAGGTTTTTGAATAGTGACTGATGAATTGGTGTGTGTTTCTTTAGTATACTCAAACATTAACCATTACACACACATGTAAATATCTCTCTCTCTATGTGTGTATATTAGTTAGAGAAACCGTGGGTGGTGGCCCACTAAGTTTTTGTACACACCAGCCTAGATGGTCCCTTTGGGACATGTGTAGATTTTATGTCTTGTGTATCAATTATGGGTAAAGGATCAATGTTTAGATCATAGTTGATGGAGGTGAAATGGAAAAACTAGTAGATGGTTATGTATTGTTATTATGGTGATGATACAAGTGGATTTTCTTGCATTTTGGTAGTTGATTTATCATTTTTTATCTATGTGTATATCCAATTAGTCCAAGGGTGATCTAGTTCTTCTATGTGAGTGGTATGACTATATATATATGAATTTTTTCTGAGTATGTTTCATTTTTGGTTGTATTATTTATTGTTATTCCAATTTATTTATCATTACTTATTATATTTTTTAGTATTATTTCAAAGGGTATAGTACCCCCACAAAAACTTCTTAGACCCTCATTTCTAGTCATATGCCTCTTGCATACATATAGGAATTTATGATGTTTGTGAAACCTCGATTTGATTATGGGTTAGGTTGGTTGATTTGAGTAACCCTACAAAGTGGTATCATAGAAATATCTCCACAATGTGGTATATATAAGGTTTTCATATCACAATTCAAGAATGGTAGTTATAGGTTCAGTGATTCAACCTGAGCATAACATACATAAATATTGCATCATTTTAAATGAATATTCATTAAAATTCAAAATAATACACACCTAGGGACTATAAAGTTTTAGTGTCTTTTGATAATGGATATATAATCAACTTATTTCATAAAATATATTCAACATCTCCCACAAAGTTCTTATATCATAGTAACCTTTTTAGAAATTTCTTACTCAATACCTTTCTTCATACCATAGGGAAAAAAGAAACATAATAAAGGGTGGGCTTAGATTCTCAGTAAGGGTAAACATAGAAGATATCAATCAATGATAATAATTAAAAGTAAGCATAACGGTAAGAGAATATGATCATAAATTATGAAATTCACACCCAATCAATTAAATATCTTTAATCATGAATCATGGAATAAGGTTTTTTCATAACAAAATACATATTTTATAAGAGTACAAAATCTTTTATAATCAATCAAAAGCTATGATAATGTATCATAAGCATAAGACATAAGTTTTTGGAATACACATATATATAAAAAATAAATTCCTTAGTCAAGTATCACTACCAATAATATCACAGTGTATTCAGTTTACTCTCTATTACATCATTTTCTCAGTCAAGGTTCACTCCCAAGGCTATTATAATGGACAAAGTCCCTTATTAAACTAAGTTTTCTCCCCATTACAGTCCATATTATCTCATGAGATATCATTATTTTCCTAATTAATTATAGGGATATATAATTTGGGCCTCTGTGACATGCTCCTTATAGTGGGTTTTGTGCCATTGGGCTCTTGGGCCACTGTATTTTAAGACCTATGTGACTTTGGGTCTTCAGGTTTGTGATGGGTTCCCCCTACCCAATTCAAAAGGGGTTTGTGTTTTTCTCTTTTTTTAATAAAGGGTATTTCCACAAACCTTCCTAGTATAAAAATATTCCTTTTAAACCCTTATAAATAATGGTAAAGGTAACAAACCTGAATTTTTTAAAACATTTTATGTATCAATAAAAACTTCCATGATTTTTTAAAGAACATGTGCATGGAAGAAAATGTCTGTTGATCAAAGAGGAAATGAGGTCAAATTTTCTTGATCATTTTAAGTATCAAGGAGTAGAAATGGTAATATTACTTTAAAATTATAGGAATATCCATATGAAAATTAAATATATGATTTTTGAGGATAATATTCATATAATTTCCCTAAAAAAAATTAGTATATAAAATCTTGAAAGGAAATGAGATTGTAATATAAATCCTTTACCCTAAGTCCTATCTTGCTTAATACATGTTAAAACCTCATATATAATAAATATAAATTTATTATAAATATATTATAGAAAAATATTAATAAATAAATTACTATTTATCATTCCTTTATAGTTTCTATTTATCCTTTATTAAATATTTCTTCATTAAAAAGAATATTAGGGTGAACACTGGTTTGTTTTCCATGCTTGTTTCTTTTCAATGGTTCTGATACTTGCACCTTAGCCATGGTTTAATCATATAAAAAATCTTAATAATGATTTAATTATCATATTTTTTCATTATATAAAATTTTATAACCATTCATATAAATTAGTGATGAAAAATGAATTACATCACTTTGTGGAGACGGTAGTCCATACATACGCACGTGTGATGTTTTCACTTTTTGATGGATGGAACAAAAGAAAGGCAGATAATAATTTAACATTATAGAATCATAATTATATCATAAATATCATATATATTCATTGAATCTATTATTATGAACAACCATGTAAATAGTAATTGAAAAATGAACCACATCGCTTCATCGAGGTGGAGTCCACACATATGCATGAGTGATGTTATCATTTACTAATATATGAGAATGTAAAAAGTTATATAAGATATTATAATTATATAATCCTACTTGTTTTTTAAATATAATACTTAGAAATTAAATCCATCATAATAACCAATCATTAAATATGATGATGGAAAATTAATCATATCACTATGTGGAGGTGGTAGTCCACACATACACGCGAGCGATACTTTCATTTCCCATTTGATGGAAAAAGGGTGAAAAATGGATATCCCATAATCATAATATCATATGATTATATTTTTTATATTAAATTCATTATGTTATTATTTATACAATATATTTAGAGGAATTATAATAGGAAATAATCATTGAAAGAATTGGGTAAGGCTATTACCACTACTTTGAGTAACCTCCTTTGGATTCCACATTATACCTTCCTAGGATGGTGCTAGGGTAAGAACAAAAGATCAAGAATTAATATAATTCCATAAGGAAGGGTTTTTGGAATGGATTTATTGATCTATAAGAATCAAATTTCATGAATAATATAGGATAATATGTTCCATTTTAAAAGCGAGGGAGACATACACATGGAATTATATAAAATATTTAAATAATATAAGATCACATTAATTTGAAAGTGGCAGAAAATGGAAAAGTATTAGATGTTAGGATAATTTAATATTCAAATATATTCAAAATAATAATAATATTTATACAAGTTTTAGTGTAATTTTTACCCTTATCTATTAGTTTAACCATTAATAAACCCGTTTTAACCCCAAT
Organism: Viscum album; assembly: GCA_963277665.1. NCBI lineage: Eukaryota > Viridiplantae > Streptophyta > Magnoliopsida > Santalales > Viscaceae > Viscum > Viscum album. Next base: position 1,784,743,040 of record OY728151.1, on the reverse strand, counting down.
TGTGGTAACAATTTTTTACTGTTTTTAATATTCATTATGATAAAAAATGAAAGTATCTATATTAATTTTTTTTATTTATATTTAAAAATATAAAATCCATTTTATAAAATTACATTCCTATAAGTGGGAAAAATAATTTTAAAATAAGTGTACAAAACATAATGAAAATCATTTTTAGAAAAATGTGTTTTAAGCATAAAAATGGATTTATTCTTATTCCTTAACTAGTAAAACCCATTAGAGGAATGTTAATTTTTTTTATTGAATATAGATTAAAAATATTTAATTAAATTTATTCATTAATATAAATTAATTTAATTTATTATGATAAAAAATACATTACGATCATAAAAGCTATTTTTCAGAAAAATTTCACTTTTCACCTTCAAATGGTTTTATTTTCTTTTCTAACCAATTGAAAACCAATGAATTAATTTTATACTTATTTAAATAATAATTTTTATTAATTTATTTACTCTTGTTTATACCCTCCAATATAACAGCTATATGATACTGTCACATTAAATAATAATATTTCAATAGTATATCATGGTTTGTTTAAACTTATTGTGTGTAAAACAAGTTATCAAAGAAAAACAATTTATTTAAAGATAAATATATAATAAAATCATGAGGTGTTACATTATAAACCCTTATAATAATTTTTCCCTGTAAATTTAATCACTCTAATAAAAACAACTAAGGATACTTCTACCCCATCACATCCTCAGGTTCCCAAGTAGCTTTTTCAAATATATAATTTTGCTAAAACATTTTGACTAGGAGAGTGGTCTTGTTTTGAAAAAAAATCTCTATTAATATATAATATCAACTAATTATTCCACATAAGAGAAATCAAGATCCATTGTAATGACCTATGAGTTTTTTACGTGTGAAGGATCAAGTATATACTTTCTTAGGAGAGATACATGGAACACATCCCAAACTTAAGAGAGATTCGATGGAAGAACCATGTAATAAGAAACCATCATGATATGATCAATAATTTTGAAGGGATTGATTTATTTAGGGACCAAATTTACCTTATTTCCAAATATCTTAACCTTATTCCAAGGATATATTTATATTAATACTTTTTCACCAATTTAAAACTCTAGATATCATCGATGATTATCAACAAAAATTTTCTATTGACTCTGAGCTTCCTTGACGTGTTGCTAAATGTTTCTAACTTTATCTACCATTTCCTTAGATAGATCAATTCCCAATACATTTCATTATCCAACTTCACCCCACCACATTATAGTTCTAAACTTCCCACCACATAGGGAATCAAAATAATCCATATGAATTATTGAGTGAAAGATATTATTGTAAAAAAACTAAAATAGATAAAGTTTTTGATACTAAATACCTTTGAGATAAATTTAAAATGCTCTCAAAATATCTTATAGGGTTTTAATTATCTTCTCAGACTGACCATATCACCTAAGATGATATATAGTTCTAAAGTTGGACTCCATATTCAAAGCTTATTGAATACTTCTTCAGATCATCAAGGTAAACCTCTGATCCTAATCAGATATAATAGAATGTGGTAATCCAAGCATCCTTAAAACTTCCTTAGTGTATATCCTAGAAAATTGACCAAGAGAGAAATATTTTTGATTTCAATGAAATGTGACAACTTTTTATGGATATCAAATAAAATCCAAATATCATTATGACCTTTATATGTTTTGGGGAGTCTGATGATGAAATCCAAGGTGAAATTTTCCCATTTAAATTCTAGTGTAGGTAATGGATATAATATACCTTATACTTATATATCTTAAACTTAAATTTATTATATACTATGAATATAGATACATACTCTAAAATATCTCTTTTCATGTTGTTCCACCAGAAATACTCTTTCAGATCTCTATACATCTTCATACTTCCATGATGATTAGAGAATGGTAAATTATGAGCTTTATCCAACAATAAATTTTTTAGAATTGGTATTTATAGGAAACATTACTGATTCCAAAACCTTATAATTACTTCACAATCATATTTGAACCCATAAAAATTAATCACATTTTTTCTATAGTTCTGCATCTTCATTTCATTCCTTCTTAATCCTCACATGTATAGATAGTTGAAAATAACTTTTTGAATGATAAAATATGTACCCTTTCATTATGATTTCATGATCTAGGTTTCAAAAATCTATAGTTATTTTATCTCTTTCAATAATCATAATGGAAAAACTAAGCATGGTCTTTCCAACTCAAAGTATTATCCACCTTGTTCAACTTCTTAGGATGATAATGTATAGACCAATCATACTATTTTCTCAACTCCAACCATATCCTTTAAAGCATATTTATATCTTTATGTGTAAATATATACTTAATTATTTTATGATCATTATATATATCACATATTTCACCATAAAGATAATGAATCTATATTTTCAATGAAAAAATTACTACTACTAACTCCAAATTATGAGTCTGGTATTTTTGATCAAGAATTTTCAATTGGTGTGAAGAATAAGCTATCACTGTATCATTATTCATGAGGACACATCCTAAGAATTTATTCTATGCATCATTATAGATAAAAAACCATTCTCTACCATAGGTTAGTGTGAGTACAGGTTCACTGAACAACCTTCTCTTAAGTTTCTTGAAATTTTACTCACATTCATCTATCTAAAGGAACTTGGATCCTTTCTGAGTCAACTTAGTTATTGGATTTGATAGCTGTGAGAAATATCTCAAAAAGCATAGGTATTATCTAGACAACCCAATAAAAATATGGATTTGGTTCACCATGTTTATACCATACCATTTTTTAATATCTTTCTTTTATTAAGGATCCATCAATATACCCTCTCCTAAGATTCAATAATCTAAGAATAAAACTCTTTGTAGCTAGAATTCATACATGATAAATTTTTCCTAAAACTTATCGTTTCTCAAGGTCTATAATATAATATTCAAATAATCTTAATTCTATTCTTTTCTCTCAAAATATATAACAATATCAACCATAAATAATTCCACAAATTTATTGAGGTAAACTTTAAAGACTATATTCATTAAATTCATGAATATAATAGGGGAATTGGTAAGTCCAAATGGAATCACTATAAATTCATAATGAACATATCATGTATTAAATATTTTCTTGGGTATATACTCCTTGTCAACCCTCAATTTATAATATCTAGAATAAAGCATAATCTTGGAAAAGTATTGATATCCATGAAGTTGATTAAATAATTCATCAATACGGGGTAGAAGATACATGTTCTTGAGAGTGATATTGTAAAGTTATTGATAATCAATGAAAAGAAACATGAATCCATATTTATTTTTAACAAAATGAATAGGTGAACTCCATGGTGATGAACTATATAATATTAATCCCTTATCAATATTCTCATGGAGTTTCTTATTTGATTAATGTTACTCAAAAGGGATATTATATATGGAGTCTTTGAAGTAGGTGTAGCATCAGGTATGAGTTCTATTAAAAAATAAACTTCACGATTTAGGGGAATAATAAGAAATTTATTAGTAAATACATCATTATATTCCCAAATAATAGGAATATCTTTAATTTTTGAGTTTCTCACCAACCATTTTAGATAAATATAACTCATGAATTAGCAGAAAGACCATAACATCAGAAGGAATCTCCATTAGAAGTTAATATTAATCCTAGAACCAGAAGAAGATCATATGATGATTTAGAATATAAAATGTGAATTAACTTACTTAGTAATTGATATGGGATATATATAAAGAAATTAAATTAATTCCCAAAATAACATGAAATTCAACTAGAGGTAGAATCACAATATTTTCATGAATCAAATTACCACAAAATTCTATTGAAGAGAATATATAGACTTGAGATGTGATCATTGTACCATTATAAGTTTTTACTATTAAATCAACATCTAATTGTTGAGTTGGTGATGTGATGACCTTAATAAATTATTTATATATAAAAGAGTGAGTAGATACGGAATCAAACAATACATTTTGAAATCTAGAGAATATGGAAATTGTACCTTTTACCACTTTATTATTGTGACCCACTTTATTAGTTGTGATCGCATGAGATTTATCTTTATTTCTCATCTTAATGGGTTTCTGATGCCAATTTTCATCATTAACTACTGTATTCATTCATTAATTGACATAATTTCTATAATTCTTGAAATTATAGCATTAGAGTGTGGGTGGAACATTCAGTTGAGCTTTCTCACCAATATTGACTGACCTCATCACATCACTTCAAAATTATTTTACTCGATGGATTTATTTTCCACACTTGAAATATTTACCAAACCCCATAAGAAAATTTCCTCAAAACTTAATTCCATTTGTCTGGTATAAAGGGAAACTCATCTTCTTACCACCATGGTTTTTATTATTATAGTTTACTTTGAATTATATCTTTCTATTCTTATCAAAACCATGAGATTGATGACTGATTTCGATCTATTTTTTTTACCTTAAGAGAGAATTAAATATTTTTTTCACAGATAATGAAGTATATTATGGATAAAAACTTTTAGAGGCTTGGTTTTAATCCACCAAAGAATTAATAAATCTTAATTTTAGGTTTAATTATAATACTAGAATCATAAATCACAAGTTTTTTTAAAATTTCCTCATAAGCTATAATGGATTCATTAACCTTATGATTTTTATCAAGGAATTACTTTTATATTTTTATATAAAGAATACGATGAAAGTAATTATTAAAAATAACCTCCAAAAATCATCCCAATTTATGGATTCAATTTTATCCTATTTCCTCATGTTCTTGATAAGAGTCCTCTATTTATCTATTTCTCCTTCCAAATGATAAAAAACCAAAACAACTTTTCATGCTTCAAGGACTATAGAATGAAAAACATATTTTTAGTGGTATTAATCCATTTCCCAATAATTATTGGATTAGAAAAACCACTAAAATAAAGTGTATGTTTCCTTATTAAGGACTCAACAGTACACTGTTCACTACTTTCCTCATTTAGAATCTCAGAAAGATTCATATCTTGAGAAATTTTCATAAGCCTAGTAAAAATATTTTTTATTCTAGATCCCATAACATTAAGGTTGTTAGGAGTAAAATCATTGCATTATCTTTCACATTCAATGCTTACACAATTCCTCCTAGTTCCATCCACTGAAAAATACAAAAAGCATAGTGTGAGAAACAATAATCATAATGGTTAATCATATAATCCATAAAAATCATTCATATAATGTCTAAATCAAGACACATTATTTTCAATATTTGACACATTAGGTTTATCCTTGGTTATGTATGGTCATTATCTATTCAAATACTTTATAATGGTTTATAAATAAAATTTGAATTAACCTAAAAATATCTCCCTAAAGTGTCTAGCTAGGTGTGCAGTCTTAGTCCCACTCACCGCGAGCTTGTGATGATTGAGTTAATACCCAACCTTCCCATTTTAGATTTTTCACCCAAAGTTTCATACATTCCATAACCACATCCCAATGATTGTATCTATAAATTTATTTATCATCTAGTAAAACCATAAAATATCTATTAAACCAATGCTTTAAGATTTCATCCTATTCTAAGAATCATCCCTAGAATTTTCAATAATTTTCTCAAATATTAATATTAAAAAATAAATAAACCCTTCTCTGATACCAACCAAGGAAACCCTATCATTAAATACATAAATATTGAATCATTTTATATGAATAATCAACACCTTACATAATAATATATTCCCAAGGACCTTAAAGGTTTGATATATTTAGAGACTAGATACATAATCAAATTATTTCATAAAATATATTCAATATCTCCAAAAAATTTATTATATCATAGTACCCTTATAAAAAATTTATTTCTTAATACCTTCATTCATAACCTAGGGAAAATGGAAAAAAAGTAAGGGTGAGATCAGATGCCCAATAAGGGTAATTAGAGGAGATATCAATCAATGATTAGAAGTGATCATATGAATAAGAGTTTTAGAACATGATCATAACTTAAGAAACTAATTAACAATAAGTAAAAGATCTTTAATCATTAATCATGGAATAATATTTTTTCATAATAAAATACATAAGTTAAAAGAGCATGGAATCATGAATAATCAATCATAAGACACTGTGACATATCATAATCATAATACATAAGTTTTTAGCACACTCATAAGCATATAAAATCATTTCCCTAGTTAAGGATCACTTACAAGACTATCATAGTGGGCTGGGTTAACTTCCCATTCCATCATTTCCTTATTCATGGTTTACTCCCAATACTATATTAGTGGACAAAGTCCCTTACTAAACTAGTTTCACTCCCAATTCTAGTCCATATTATCTCATGAGATATCATTATTTACTTAATGAATTAAAGGGATATATAATTCTAGGACCACCAATTATATAATAAAAACCAGGAATATGTGTGACATAATATCATAAAACATTCACCATATAATCATAACACAACCCATGGAAAAGAAACACATTTCACAAACATTTTATCATCACTTAATTAACCCACTGGAAAGAAATCGGTTTTAAAGGATCATCATTTAATCATAATCATCCTAAGACATCAAGATAAATAAATTTTATACTATCATAATTTTTTTCCCTATTTAATCATAAAAATACCTAGATGATGTTTTCATAGATAAAAAATACATCTAAAAAATAATTTGAATATTTCTTTGAAAATAAGGAAAATATCAATTTCTTTCGGTATCTTTAAAAACTAAAAATTACCATAATATTTAAAAAATATATTTTTTGAAAATTACCAAGAAAACTTGTAAAGTAATCATCAAAGAAAATAATAGTAATCATAGTGGGAAAATATGTTCATACTGTATATGTTAAAAGAGAACATTCTTTTCACACTTTTATAAAAATTCAAAAATGACTTTTTTGGAATTTTTTTAAAATAAATTCTTCTAAAAATTTATAAATAAATTAAAATGTAGTGAAAGTGAAATGTTTAAAACATTAAAAGTATAGGTAACATATTCCATAATATAATTTTGAGGATCCTGAACATGGATGAAAAATTTCATCGACCAAAGAGGAAATAATGGAAGATTTTATTTAAAAACATTTTGCTGATCATTTTAAGTCCCAATGAAAGGAAAAAAGTATTATTACTTGAAATTTTTAGGAATAAATGTAGGATAATAAAATATATGTGGGTTTTAAGAATATGATCCATATTATTTTTCTCAATTTAAATTAAACATAAACAATCCCAAAAAGAAATGATACTTTAACATAAATCTCATACCTCAAGTTATTTTCTTTCTTAATATATGTACATACATCCTATGAAATAAATATATATTTACTATAAATATATTATTTAATCATATTAATATATAAATTATAATGTATCATCCATTTATAATTTATAATTATCCTTTTATTGACGATTCTTCATTAAAAAGAATATTTGGGTGAAAACTTGTATATTTTCCATGCATGTTACAATTTGATGGATCCAGTACTTGAACCTTGGTCATGGTTTAATCATATAAAAAATTTTATTCATAAAATAATTATCATATATAATCATTATATTAACTTTTATAACCATTCATATAAACTAGTGATGAAAAAATGAATTACATCATTTCATGGAGACAGTAGTCTATATATACACATGAGTGATTTTTCCCCCTTTTTATAGATGGAAAAAAGAAAAGAAAATAATAATTATATATTATAGAATCGTAATTATATAAAAAATATCATATATATTCATTAAATATATCCTTATAAAAAAACAATATAAAGAGGAAATGAAAATTAATCACATCGCTTCCTGGAGGTAGTAGTTCACAAGTACGCACAAGCGATGTTATCATTTTTTAATAGATAGGAAGGTGAAAAGGTAGATAAGATTTTATAATTAAATAATTATAATAATTTCATAAATATTAAATACATCATAATAACCAAACATGAATTAAGGTGATGGAAAAATAATCACATCACAATGCAGATGCAGTAGTCCACACATACGCACAAGTGATACCGTCATTTATTATTTAATGGAATAGAGGTGGAAAATGGTTGTCCCATAATCAAAATAACATATTAGTATATTTATTTTATCAGATTAATTATTTCAGGATGTATTCAATAGATCTATATGAATTATAGGAAGAAATAAACTTTGAAATATTTGGCTAAGGTGTTTACCTCTTCTTTGAGAGACCTCCTTTGGATTACACCTCAAAGATTCCTAGGATGGTCTTAAAGTAATAAAAATAAATAAATAATGAATTTAAGAAACCTAGGAAGTTTTTTGGGTAGATATTTTATTATTTAAAAGGCTCAAACTTTGATAATAATGGAGGAGAAAAGGTTCTATTTTATAAGTGAGGGGAGGGACACACATGGAATTACTTAAAATATTTAAATAATATAAGGAGAATTTCATGTGGAAATGGAGTAAAATGGACATAAAATAAAATTATGGATAATATAAGGACTAAATATCTTCAAAAAATAAGATTTAGATATGTTTATGTGGCATTTTTATCTGTATCTCTTAGTTTTACCCCCCATAATAAACTTGTTTTAACCCTAACCATGGTAACAATTTTTTTTTATTTTTACTATTATTTATGAAAAAAAATAAAATTAGACTCATTATAAAATTTGGAAATGATGATTCCAAATATGGAATCCATTTTATCAAATTCTATTCCTATAATTATTATAAATTTATTTTAAAATAATCATGTAAAATGCACTGAAAACCATTTTTAGAAAAATTTATTTTCAAACATAAAACTAGATTTATTCTTATTCCTTTCCTTTTTAAAAGAATTAGATGAATTTTAAAACATATTATTAGATATATAATCTATAAATTTATTTAAAATCATTCATTCATAGTGATTAATTTAATTTATTAAAATAAAAACACATTGCACGAATACAAACGTTTTTTCAGAAAAATATCTATTTTTACCATGAAATTATTTTATTTTAACTTCTAAAAAATTGAAAACCAATGAATTAATTTTATAACTCTATAAAAAATAATTTTTAATAATTTATTTATTCCTATTCATACCTATCAATCCATCAACTATGAAATAACTATCATGTTAAATAATAATAATTCAATAGTATATCACTGTTCATTTAAACTTGGTGCCGCATGTAAGGAAAGATATCAAAGAAATCACATTTATTTAAAGAGAAATATATCATAAAATATAAAGGTGTTAGATTTATAGTTGATGATAATTGGAAATGGATATATAAAGTAATGTAGCTAACACCTATATATAGAACACCAATGTTTCCCAGGTTTGAGAAATTATTTTGGTTATCATTGTTACCATACCATGGCTTTATAATGTGATGTATATTTGATAGTTATGTTATTTTTAGTGTAACTCTTTTATTGGAGAGGCATGAAGTATCCTATATCATGCATCATTTTAGGCATGTAGGACTGACATGACATGTGTATTCTTGCGTGTGTTTGGTCACTAGGTTCTGGAAAGGAAGTGTTTAGTTATTTAAAGTGCAACAACACAATATACATCATTCTCATGCATAATATATTAGTAGAATTGTAATCATCTAAAATATTAAGGATAATGGTTTTGGTACCATTAGTTGTGTGGATCTTGTGTGTGTATATGATATACTTGACCTCGTGTTGGGTAGGTGGGGTCATGAAACCAAATAGTGTGAGACCATGGAAGTGAGTAGGGGGTGTGTATGCTAGTGGGTCACACTACCAATTATAGTTTTACCTACATTTGATATTTTATCCATGATAAATTTATTGATCATGTTATTTTTAATTTAGTGATATGCCACCTTAGTGATAATCATTGGAGTGCTAGGAGGGTGGCTATAGGCATGTGTCGAGGCATGATCTAGTTGGGTCCCCTGAGGGTAGAGATAAGAATGCATCAAATATTGAGGGTTTGAGGTAGCCAAATACTATATAATAGGATATAAATATAGGGTAGTGGTTCTAAGATCAACTTAGGGTGAGCATAGCATGGGTTATAAAAATCCTAGACTATAGGAATCAGAGAGATAATCCATCTATGAAATACCAAACTATGGAGTTTTAGACATAAAATCCTCCATAATTCCAAGGAGATGGTAGAACCCATGTAGCTGAATACTAGATTGAGTTAGTATAGACTATATTTCATCATATGGACATGAATCTTGAGTATAGGGTAAAACTAGAAATGTATATGCTCATAGGATGAATGAAACAATGGTGGGGAATAGAGTTTCAAGTTGGTAGGCATGATGGTGTTACATTGAAGGATTATGAGGTGATGTTATTTGAAATTATTCCCTATGAAATTGAGTGAGTATAGATCTATGGAATTCATTCACCTGATATTGGGGTAGGTATCAATTATGAACTATTCTGTTGGTCTCATAGATTTACATCACTTTTCACTGAATTTGGTAGAGGATGAGGTCTCCAAGGTATTACATTTCAAGGAAATACTTCAATTTTTGATTAAGATATCAGTAAATTTATTTATATTGATGTATTTTTATGAGGTAGTAAACCATAAATTGATAGAAAATAAAAAACTTGTGTGATAGGGGTGTGCCTAGATAGGTAGTCTCTGGTGGAGAAAATACTAGACCTCTGGGTAGTTGTAAGTAGGGATATGATGATACTTAGAAAGACAGTCAATGTAAGGGGTTAATGTTTCCACCATGGAGTGGACCATCTATATAATGATTCCAATACATAATGAAATCATATACTCAATCTATGTATAAGTGATTTCCAATTGAGTGTTGGGTGTGTGGATAAATTGGACATCTAGATAGATTCTTCATGGTGAAATAATAGAAATCTGTAGGAAGTGGGTCAAGTAAAACACAATAAATTGAGGTAGGACTAAGAAATTTATATCCATAAAGTAGTTGGAGGTTGTTTTTTCTTACTGGATATGGAAGTATGAAGTGTGATCAATTATGGGGGAAGTGGTATACACCAGGTATGCCACCATATACAGGTGCTCAAGAATTATGTTGTCGGGGTTTGGGCTGGTTTCATGTGATCAATTTAACCTTCTTGGTGCAGGATGATTATCTTTTGATAGCAATAGGTATACTATGGATTCATTTTATTGGTTTTGGATGATGGATATAAGGGAATAATGTTTATTCTATGAAGAATGGATAAAATTTGTTCTGGATGAGTTACAAGAATAATGTATGATGTGGGATGATAATGTTTTATGGTTATAATGTTTGGGTTTTTGGGTGATGGACTAATATTTTGGTCATATCATGGATGATTGGGTGATCTTTATGCTATGTAGTTCCATAACAGGAATAAGATTACGTGATTTATTTATTTGGGGAGATAAAGAAGATAAAAATTATTTTGGAATTGTTTATATATTTTGGGGTTAAGGTGAGTGGGATGTTTGGGTTTTGGTTGGGCAAAATTAGTGTTATATCTTGAGGGAGATTGGGGACATGATTTTATATGGCGTAGAGTTCATAATTGCCTTGGTATTCAGGTAAGATAGTTTTGAGAGAATTTAAAGTTGATTATGTGTGATTTGACCTAGTTAAGGTGTTAGTGATGTCAACATAGGGTAAGAGAAAATTCTAGAGATTTTAGATCAGGATTGAGGGGGGGGGATTCCATAGAAGGAAAAAACCACATTACAACATAGAGTATTAGGGAATGGAGAGGTGATACATCATCTTAAAAGTTTAGGATGATAGGGGACCATGTCATAACTATAGACTTTATGGAATGGTGAGTGACACAAAATAATATATGCGTCTGATGTATGATTTTATTTTTTTTGGATTGTAGTGGATTATGCTACAATACACAGGGTTATGTCATGAGAGCCTAATTAGTGATGGTGATGTGCCATGATCCCAAGGGGTCATGTTATAATGAGACCTTAGTTAGGGGTAGTTGGGTTTTTAGTTCTAGATAGGGGAGATGAAATGTTTCATGATCCTAAGGGTCACACTATGAGGTGGGTCTGGCTGAGCCATTATGCATTGATTCATGAGGCCACACGATGATGGACCCCGTGTCCAATTTTTTTCTAAAAAGTTTTAATTTTGTAATTAAATTAATAAATGATAGTATTGTAATTAATTTTTCCATAAGAAAAATGATACACTCCCCATTCTATCCTTTTTATCTCCTCTCCTTCCCATGGGGGTTTCTTGGCCATCGGGTGTCGATTCTTGATTTTATCAGTTATATGAGGTTTCTATAGGAAAGTATAACCCTCCACTAGTTCTCTTAATCATATATTTATGGTTTTATCATTCATATAATGAGTTTTTTTGTAACCCTAAAGGTTTATGTTTTATTTTTTTGACAAGATGTGTTTTTTTTGAGGTGACATGCATTTGAAAGATGGACTAATGGATGCCAAGAATGAAGGTAATATTTAGAGGATTATTATATTCCCATTAAGTCCATATAGTTTGAAGGAGGTTGAAGAGTGTTTATAAGATATTGGAGATAAATCCATCTTAAGGAAAAAATCTACGCCATAGTACCATAGCCTATACTGTGGAATTTGTGTGAAAAAAGTAACCATGACATATCTTAAATGATCGCATCGTAGAATAAAAGTGGCTGGAGTTGTCTCTTTGAAATATGAGAATTTTCCATGCCATAGTGATGTTGGATGCATCGTAACGAAGGTTAGAGAATGAAAAAATATGGCCAGTTAGGGGTGAGGGTAGAAATAGGTGTGTGTGAAGATTGGTAGGAGAATGGGTCATTTCTCTAAGAAAAGTGTGCTTATCCTCTCACACATGGGATGACATGGGAGGCTGTAGGTGAGAACTAAAAACATTCATACATGAATTATTGGTTGAGTGAAATACAAACTTATTCAGTGTTGTAATTATATAGGTAAATCTAATGTGGGATAAAGATCAACTAGGATACATTATAGAACAACGGTCACAACACAGAATGTAGGAGTATGCCTGATTTGTATGCATCATATCATCATAGTGAAAAGGATCATGCCATAGGCAGTGACCAAACAAAATACCATGTCATTGGAGTTTCATGGGTACTTATACCATGGAGGAAATAATACACCATAGTCCTATTATAGAAGAGAAGGCCATGATACATAAATTTATCATGTCACAGAGAGTGTGTTTTATATAGAAACAAATGATTTGGTTATCTCAGATCCTATAAGAAGATATTATAAAAAAATAATTTTTATGTGGAGAATGTAATATAGGAAGTGTGGATGAGTTAATATTTCCAATCCTAAAGTAGTTCACACCATAGTGGAAGTGACTACACCACACCTAGTTTGATGAGTTAAGGAGATAGAGGAGATCATTCAAGACATAATAGGAGATTAATGGAGGAGTTATTGTATGAGTTTTGTGGATCTGGTATGTAGGAAGCCTTTCTATTGAAAACTATACCACACCAATGAAATTTTATTATTCACCATTATACATTATATTAAAATAGGATACATCATGGTTAAGGAAAAATAATAAATGAGTATTCCATCAATTTATAGACCTTTATATAGTTAAGGAGTTTCCATCCATCTTAGAAAATCAACTGGAAAATGAAAGAGGAGTTATGAATCAGATTTATAAGTGATTAATTAGGATTTCATGGTATATTATGAGCCCATTTAATACATGGTACACTTAGAATAATCCCAAAGGAAGGAAATTCAATCATATACCTTTAATTTAAAGGAATAAAGAGAAATCTATGTAAAATTTCCTTCATTATTTTTTGAGAAAAAATCATTGAATAAATTGCATACAGGGAGATCCGATTCTCAGATAAAGAGAAAAAAGAATTTTTATTGTACATTAAAGAAAGAATAAAGGATTTTGTAACTCATTTATGATATTTATAAAGGTTAAAATTAGGATATATCTGATTTGAAATGAATATAATGTAACCATATATTGTTTCTAGAAAGAGGAAGGAAAGTGATTACATAATATCTCATTGAAATGATATGATTCTACTCAGTGTGACATTCACAGTAGGCCTATAAAGTAGTTAGAGGAGATTCAATGGTACTCATATGTATATAGTGACATCATAAAAAACATGGTGATATTGTTATCGGCCTTTGTGCCAACTTATAATCCCTTTCATGGAGAAGTAATCCAATAGAGGAAAGTGAGAGGAACTATTCCATGGGTGTTAGTGAAAAAACCAATACATTTTCAAGGGAAATGGTACTAGATATAAGAGACCTATACAAACTCTAATAAGTGAACATATAGTGTTTTTGGTGCATCAACACACTTTCGATCGCATGTTCTTTATATTATATAGTATTGGTGAACCAAGTAAAAATCAATGTGTGCCTTATACTTGATTGTATATATTTTTAATTGACACAATATAAAAAAGGGGAAAAGTAGCCATGGATAATATCAGCTGAAAGTCTAGTCAAGTGAAAAGGGAATTACAAAATTTGACCATGAATAGAAAAATATGTGACAATTCTATGTAAGATATCAAGATCATTAGGGAATTGAGAGTATAAAATGAAAAGTGTTTAAATTGGAAATGAGTTATAAACCCTAATTCACTCCCTTTATATTGGTATATCTCACCTAAGATACGCGAGGGACCTAAAAATTAGTATCAAATATAATGTTTTTTATATTGATTTTTTTGGTCTAACTTGATCTAAAGTTTTTGAAGATAAATAGAACTTTCCATTAATTCTCTTCTATTTGATGGAAAGTATTTCAAGAGGTGGAAAAGGGTGTACATTCTTTTTATGGAGTATTATCTTGGAGTTCCTTGATAAGTTGTATATAAAGGAATTATTATATTGAGATGAAATTAATTCATCTTTTAAATAGACCAAATAAAATTGAATATTGATTCACCCATCAATATGAAATTAAAGGATGATATTAGAGTTTATTTCTATAAGTAAATTAATGACTACAAGTTATTTAATGAGATTTGGATAACACTGGAAAACTCATTTGTCAGTAAACAAAGGTCAGATGAAAATTTACTTATATCAAAGGGAAATAAAAAAAGAAGAAACAAATCGAATGTGCCATTATATATTGTGACATTGTTTATAGAAAAAGTGAGATCCTACTAAAGGAATCATACATCATACAAAAAGAAGGTATTAATGATTCAGAGTGTGAATCTATTTATCTATTTAATGATATTTCTTGAATTAATGAAGAGAATGATAGGTTAAGTGAATCTTAGAATATTTATGATGAGGAAGTACCAAGTATATCAAAATTAAAAGTTTCCCACCTATCAAAATGAGATGAAAAAAATTAATATAAGAAAAAAAGTCACAAGATATCAGGATCAAAGTGATGGAAGTCAAAATTGATAAGTTGAAAATATTGAAAAAATGCTTCTTGAAGTAGCCATAGATTTGAGGGATAAGAAATTTTACAAAGATTAAGGTATAAAAGTTATGTTCACCAAGTTTGAAAAAATAAATACTGAATTATAAAGGATGAATCTAAATTGAAAATAGGTTCAAAATTTGAAAGAAAAGAAAGATGAACTTACTGCACACTAGTTAGAATTGGTGGAGGAAAAGAAAAGGTTGAAACAAGAGAAGGTATTTACTAAAGAATCTATTTATAAAATAAGAAATAATATGAAGGATAAAAGTGAAATTTTAGACAAAATTTCTTGTAATACCCTGATATTTTAAAAGGAAAGGCTATGTTTAATAGCATATAATTTATTTAAACAAGCAACAAAATATTATTATGTGAATGTTATAACCTAGATGTTAAATTGGTGAGTATGAATAGGAAAAATTTATTAATAAAATAAATATAAATTTAATACTAAATATAAATGTATCGAATAATTTTTTGGAAAAAAACAACTTAATTTTTATTAAAGTCATTTTATTCTTTAAAAATAAATTTTCTTCAAACATGAGTTTTTTTTATGAGCGAATGTTATAATTAATTTCTTGAAGTTACAGAAAATTTATTTGAAAAAATTAATATCATTTTATAATTAATCATGTAAAAATTATCTTAAAATTTATTTTTGATAATTTTATAAAAAGATTGATTTTTTTAATGAATAGTTAAAATACTGATTTTTATTAAGAACTATATTTTTCTTTTAAATTATTTACAAAGTAAAATTATATTTTGGGTTAGTATTAAAATTTTATCAGTTAATTTTTATTTAAAATAATTAAATTTTTATTTTTGAAACAATTTTTATTCTTTAATTTAGTACAAAAAATTTTACATCTAAAAAGGTAATTATCTGAAAAACCGATTTTCATTGAGTTTTTCCTGTTTAATTTTAAATTAAATTATTCCTCTTTTGTGTGTTTAATTATGAAAAATGGATTTTATATTTTGAATTACAGATTCCAAATTTAATAAATAGGTCCATTTTCTTTTTTTTGGTCAATATGAATAGTAAACTTAGAAATATTTATTACCATGCTAAAGAGTAAATCCAGTAATTAAAGGTTAAAAGTAAAATAATAAGGAATATAAAATTAACTTAAAACTTGAATAATTATTATTTTATGATTATATATCATTTATAATAATCCAAATTTAGAATTTATGACCTTTTGGATCTACATGGATGAGAATATGACTTTTATAATATTTTATTTATAGAAAAGTCAAACATATCACCCTCTTGTTTTAATAACTAAAATATTTTTAAAATACATTTATCTAGAGTCCATGCTCTAATATAAATATTATTTTTAAATATAAAGGATTTATATTCATCATGGTAATTTATTTTTAATTTTTAGAGAATAAATAATTACATTAAATGTTTTTACAACGTTGATGCATTAATTATTCAATTAATGAAAAAATAAAATAAATGATATTAAAAATATTATAATAAATATAATTTGAGATAAATAACATGATAAAAAAAATTTAATATATGAACATGAAATTTTAGGGATATAATAAAATATTTTTTTTCTTCTAATTTTAGATGTTTTATGGATATTATTATTGTTAAAGTAATGAATAGTTCAAAAAATCGACATTATAGATATTTTATAGTAAATAATATTTTATGATATAATATTCCCAAAAATATTAAATTTGTCCAAGTTATTTAGTTAAGATTTAAAATATAAACCATCAAAAATTTATTGCTCTTTTCTCATTTTATAGTAACTATATTGATCCTCAAAAATAAAAAAAATCATGTTGTCACGGTAAGAGTTAAAGGGGTCAAATAGGGGTTATAATGAAAAGATAAGGGTATAAATGTAGTAAAAACTACTGTATTTTTTATTGTATGAGATTATTTAGACCCATTATCATCTTATATTATAAATAAATCACTTTTGAGACATTTTTAATTTAATATTAGTTTGTATTAATTTAATATTTTGAGAAATTCCATGAGTGTCCCTCCCCTCTCTTATAAAAGGGAACATCTTCTTCTCATTACTTCACAATTAAAAACCCATTTGGTTCAGCCAATAACAACCAAAATAAATTACTTTAATACATAAAATTATTATATATAACTTATTTTAGGCATAACACCAACCTTATAATGTGTAATGTTTTAATAAAAGGAGGTTTTTCAAAGAAGATGTATAATTTTTATCCGTTTGTTTTAGTTTTGATTCTTCTTACACATCCTTAAAATATTATTAAACCATGATAAAATAATAACACCATTATAATTAATATATTTATATGATATTTTTTTGAAGTCATAACCTATATCCATCTCTAATATCCATCAAATAGGAAAATAATTCATCATTCGTGTGTATGGCGGACTACCGCCCAACAAACCGATATAATTAATTTTTCATCACCATTTATCAGGACTATTTATAATGATGTAATTAATATTTATATATGATATTAATGTAAAATTTAAAATTATAAAAAATATAATATGTCATTTACCTTCTTACCATTCCATGCACTGAAAAATGATAACGTCGTTCATGCGTACGTGTGGACCAACACCTCCACGAATCGATGTGATTCATTTTTTATACCCACATGACATGGATGATATATATAATTATATTTAAATAAATAATATTATATATATGATATTATTATAATTATGGAAAGATAAAATAATACCTATCTTATTTCCATAATGATCATTGGAAAATGGAAATGTTACTCATGCGTACGTATGACCTATCATCTCCATGATTGTAACATAGTTCATTTTCATAATCATATTTAATGTTTGGATTCAAAATTATAATTTATGTATAAAAAATTTATAATTATATAATTATAATTATTCTATAGATGATATAATGATACCCACTTTGACCATAGTTAACCTACCAAAGTCATTCTGGTCTTATGAACCAAATATCATCAAAATGACTCACGTGAACTTAAATGATTATTTAAAAGTTTATAACTTGTAAATAAGTAATATAAATGGTATAATAATTTTTGAAAAAGGTTCTTAAGTAAGTATAAATTAACATTACTTTATTATTTAGTATTATAAAGAACATACGTGATGAATTTGACTCAAGGTAATGGATTTTCATTTCACTTCTATTTCTGTGGGACACATGCATTATACACTAGTTGTTTCTTTTGTGTGATGTATATAGTTACCATGAATGAATTTTATTATTATTCTCATAAAAATTATGGGATATAAATGACCATATGAAGTTATTTATTTTAGGGGTATCATGATTCAAAAGTTACCAAAGTGGTAAGGGTTTATTTCAAAATCTAATCATTATTTGGGATTATTTATGTTTAAGTCTCCAATGGGGAATATTTATATTCCATATCCATGTATTATATTTTTTTTTCAAAATGGTTTTTACTAATTTCATACAATTATTTTAAATCAATTTTACCCCTATTTCAATTTTTACAAAATGGTTTTGAAAGTAATATTTTTGTTGAGGTGGTTTGTGATTTTTCTGACAGAAATATAGAATGAATGTTTTTTAACTTATATGAAATTGGAAGATTTTACTACCATAATTATGTATCAATTATTTTAATATTCCATAATAAATTAGTAATTTTATCTTAAAATAAAATGTTTTCAGTTAAAAGTGCACAGTTTTTAAAAAAAGATATGTGATTTTAAAATGGAGAAGTAATTTTCCTCAAGATTTTTTCCAAGTAATATTTGAAAATAATTTTCCATCTAAGATAAAATAATTTGATGTTAGTTATAATTTAATAGGGATATTACTCAAGTATACCATACTTATTATTTCTCTAGATAATTTATGTTTATGATGAAAAGATAAAATATTTATGAAAACCATTTCTTTTCCATGGGTTATGCTATGAGGAAATGTTTATTAAACCCATTTCTTTTCATGGGTTCTAATATGATGAATGTTCTATGATCCTATGGAGAAAAGTTTTATGGTTTTAATTCTATGTTTTGTGGGTCCTATATCTCCATCCAATTCATTGGGTAAATTAATATACCTTATGATGTAGTTATGGGAAACAAGTTGATGTGCTTGATCTATTATGGGAAACAAGTCAATGTGATTGATCCACTATAAGAAACAAGTGCTGATGCATGATTTTATAGTATTGGAAATTAAAATTGATATATAAAATTGTTTTTATGCTTATGATTATTCCACACATATTTATGACATGAACTTATGGTTTATGATTGAGTTATGATGATTTATTATTCTTATGAATCATGTATTTGGAAATGATAATGTTTTATTCCATAACTCATATTTATGATATTTTTTATATTGGGTATGAACTTTATAAGTTATTTTCATGATCATATACTCTAATTATTATCTTATGATTTCATATTATTATTAATTCACATCTCTTATTCTTACCCTTACTGAGCATCTGATCTCAAACTTTCTTATGTTTCCTTATCCCAGGTTATGAAGAATGATGCCAAATGATTTATGGTTAGAAAGGTTTTAAATGTGAGTAATTTTATGGGAGATATTTAAGAATTAACATAGAGTATGAAAAGATGGGTACAGTGGGAGATGATGCTGATCTTTATGAACCAGTTGTTCCTGAACCCAAGTTATTAAAAGTTTTCCCTAATTCTCTAAAATTCTAAACCTAAAAGGTCCTTGGGTATGAAAGTTACCCAATATTTCCTTTTTACATTATAAGTTTTTTATTATGAGAAAAATTGGTTCACATTTATTGGTATCAAATTTAGAAATGTAAAGTTTATGTTTTTAGCATTGGATCTAGAAGTGTAGGTTTCAGGCTATTACATTTGGTATCAGAGTAGGGTTTAGAAAACTTTGGAGATTAGGATTCTTTTACAAGAAGTTATTTTAAGATTTATGTATACCATAATGGGTATATAAGTTTGGGGTTGACCATAAGTTCAAAGTCTTAGACACCCCTTTTGAGGTTTTAAGTGATTGAAACTTAAGGAGGATAACGATATTTTGGGACAGGTATATATAAACCTTAGGTTTAACATAAAGTATTATTTTTTTAATAATTCATCTAAATTTTATAGACATATGTTATAAATTTATTTTAAAACTTTAGGGTTTATACGATCTTGGATTTTTGAGGTCAGTATGGGTTATTTCATTTTTGGGATGCAAAATGAAAGGTATGAGATAACCATTAAGAATAAAAATTTTATTTAATGTTTAATATATTAAGGTTATTTTTGAGTATGTTTATCAAATTTTGAGGAATGTTATAATTATTATATTAATATAGTTTTAGAAAAAAAGATAAATCATAGGTCGGGTGACAACCCATCGTATCCGTCAAGTCCATGAGGTTTTAACCCACAACCGAAGGTGATCAAGGGTTCATCACCTACCACTATTATACATGATGTACTGGTAAGTATAACATTGTTTTTATTTATTTAAAATATTTGATATATAAGATTTTATTTCATTTTGGGAACATATGTTTTATCATATAGATAACCATGGTATTGTAAACTGATTTGGTGTTAAGTGATTAATGTTATTTTAGAATATGTTCACTATTTTTGGAAACCTATACGATTAAGGTAAACAAAATATTATAGAATTTTATTTGAGGAAAAAAGGTTAAATATTATTATGTAGGAATTTATATTTTATTATTATTAAGGTTATTTATGCAAATGGTCAGCGTATCTTGGAAAATATATTTTTAGGGGGTATACATTTTGGGAGATAAATACTAAATTTATATTAGAAGACTATGTGATAAAATCCTTCTAATTTTTGGGTTTTAGTATTAGTCTAGAATATTTTTATGTAATTTTAAGTATAATTTTTTATTGATTGATCTATGTTGAACTTTGGGTATTACTATTGAATTTTAGAGATTAAAGTAGTTTTTCTTCATTTGAAGGGTTTAATAACTTTTGGAATTATATTATCTTTTCCTAACCATTTTTTTAATTCCTAAATATATGAGGAATATATTTTTATTGTTTGATGAATTATCAAATCCATTATAAGTTTATTTTAGTACTTCACGCATGAAAAATTCATCTTAAATACACATTGTTTGGAGAAAAAGATGAGATTGTGGTTGAAATTGATTAAAGAATAAAAATATACTTTTCATGTAATTATATTTCCTCTTGTTCTTAGACTAGGTATTAAAGTAACTCCTCAACTCTAAGGAAAGGGTCTTGAAATAAAAACCTTATCCATTTAATTTTCTTATTGAGAAATAAATGACCTTTTAACCAATCACAGATTTACGATATTATGATGGTTAAATTTCTCATGACCATATTTTCTATCACTATCTATTATTCCTTAGGAATTAGTTTTCTCTTACATATCCATGTTTTCACTTCCTGCTAATGTTTTCCAACAAGTAAACCTAGTTATGTGTTATTCCAGATGGCCTTCACACTTCCCATTCTCTTTTTAAGTGTAAATTTTAATGTCACTTTTTACGTTGTGGGATTTCAACAAAGGTATTTTGAAAAGTCAAACCCCTAGTTACCGAGAACAAGTTCAAATTATGATATTATTAGGGTGTTTAGGTGGATAATTTAATACCCTAATATTTTAAAAGTAAATACTATGTTCAACAATATACAAGATATGCAACACCGATCTTAAATGAGAGACAAAATATTATCATGTGACCATTATAACATATCTATTAAATTTGTGGGAATGAATAAAAATATCTAATTTATGTAATAAATATAATTTTACTACTCAATATATAAATTTATTAAATAATTTTTAATAAATAATTTATTAATTTATGTTAAAGTAATTTTATTAATCAAAATTTTGTTTTCTTCAAAAATGAGCTTTTATTTTTTATGAGTGAATATTACAATTAATTTGTATGAGTTCTAGAAAATTTATTTGAAAAAATGAATTTAATTTTTGAGGTCATCATGTCAAAATTATCTTAAAATGAATGTTTTAGAATTTTATGAAAATATTTTTTTTCAATTAATAGTGTAAAATACTAATTTTTATTAAAAACTATAATTTTATTTTAAAGTATTTACAAAGTAAAATTATATTTTAGATTAGTATTAGAATTCTACTTTTTGATTTTAATTTAAAATAAATATATCTTGGACTACCACCTCCACAAAGCGATGAGATTTGTTTTTCATCACCAAATCGCATGGGTGATATATATATAAGTAAATTTAAATAATTAAAATGATATATATGATATAATGATAATTATTTAAAGATAAAAAAATACTTATCTTCTCTCCATAATGATCATTGAAAAATGGAAACATTACCCATGCGTACGTACGACCTACCGTCTCCCTGATTATAACATAGTTCATTTTTCATAACCATATTTAATGGTTTGACTTAAAATTATAATTTATGTATAAAAAATGATAATTTTTTCATTATTATTATTTTAAAAATTATTTAATAATGACCTCTTTGACTATAGTCAACCTACTAAAGTCATTATGGACTTGTTAACTTAATATCATCAAAATTTCCAACGTGAAATTAAATGATTATGTAATGGTATATAACATGTAAATAAGTGATATAAAAGGAAAAATAAACTTGAAAAGGGTTATTAATAAATTATAAATTAACCCAAGTATATTATTCATGATGATAAACAATGTTTGTGATGAATGATACTCAAGGTAAGGGATTTTCATATCACTTCTTTTTCTTCGGGACACATGCCTTATGCGCTACCTGTTTCCTTTCTGTGGTATACATATTGACCATGAATGTATTTTATGACACTTCTCATGAAAATTATTGTATATAAATATCTATATGAATTTTTTTTCTTTCATGGGGATTATTATTCAAAAGTTACCAATGTGGTAAGGGTTTATTTCATAATGCCATCATTATTCGGGATTGTTTATGTTTAAGTCTCCAATGAGAAATATTTCTATTCCATGTACATGTTTTCTAAAAAAAATTATAAAAAGGTTTTTAAAATTATTCAAAAATTATTTAAAATCAATTTTACTCATGTTTTACTTATTATAAAATGGATATAAAGGAATATTTTTGTTGTGGTACTTTGTGATTTTTATGAAAAAAATATGAAAGAAATGTTTTTTAACTTATATAGAATGAGAGAATTTTCCCACTGTCACGAAACCTCAATGATTTTAAACTTCATTTTATTTTTTATAAGTTTATTTTCAAATATTTTTTTTATTTAAAAGTGTGTGATTTTTTTTTAAAAGTGAAGTAATTTTAAAATGGAAAAGTTATATTCCTCAAGAATTTTTCCAAGTGATCTTTTAAAATAATTTTCCATATAAGATGACATCCTTTGATGTTAATTATACTTTAATGGGGATATGACTCAAGGATACCATTCTTATTCTTTCTCTAGATGATTGTTTATTATGAAAAGAATAAATGTTTATGAAACCCATTTCTTTTTATGGGTTTTAACATCATGAATGTTTTATGATCCTATGGAAAAATATATATGGTTTTCATTATGTGATGGGTGGAACCTATATATCTCTCCAATGAATCAGTTAAAGTATTATACCTCATGATATAGATGTGGGAAACAAGTCTATATTATTGATTCATTATGGGAAACAAGTCGATGTTCTTAATACACTATGGGAAATAGGTTTTGACGCCTGATCTGATGGTCTTGGTAATTATCCTTGACACATGAAATGGTATCTATACTTATGATTATTCCACACACATTTATGACAAGAAATTATAGTTCATGATTGAGTTATGATGATTTCTCATTCTTACGAATCATGTCTTTTGAAATGATAATGTTTTGTGCCATAAATCATGTTTATAATATTTTTTAGGTTTGGTATGAACTTTGTTAGTTATGTTCATGATATTATATCCTTATAATTAACATATTATTTCATATGATTATCAATTGATATCTCCACTTCTTACCCTTACTGAGCATATGAGCTCTTCCTTTCTTATATTTCCATTTCCCATGTTATGAATAATTATGCTAAATTATTTTGGTTTAGAAATGATTTACATGTGAGAAATTTTATGGGATATTTTTTAAATTTTACATAGACTATGAAAATATGGTTATAATGGGAGATGATGTTAATCTCTATGAATGGGTTGTTTACGAACCCAAGTTGTTAAAAGTTTTCCCTAATTCCCTATAACTCTATACCTAAAAGGTCTTTTGGCATATAAGTGACACAAAATTTCATTTTGATGCTATATGTTTTTATGGAAATAATTGCATCACATTTATCAATATCAAAGATATAAATTTAAAGTTTATGTTTTTAGAACCATATCCAAAATTGTGAGTTTTGGGCTGTTACATTTAACAAGCACTAGAGGGTGAGATGTCTACTATGAAGGAAATAAAGGTAGAGTTAAATTCTCATCTCGAGACAAAAAGAAACAATATCTAGTAGTTAAACAAGAAGTTAATCATTGCCAAGAAGGAAGTGGAACAATCTAGTGACAAGGGTAAGCCTGAACTCAAAGAATCTTCACATTTATTATTCGACTATCCTTTAGTTAATGATAGTAAATTGAAAGGAAATTATGCCTCATATGAGGAAAATAATGTGAATATTTTGATGTACTTAAGGCTGTGAAATATAATAAAATGTGTTATTGTCTATAATGATACTTCTTTGAGGAATATAAATAAGGAAAACATAGAGAATCCCAATAAAATAAAAAATCAAGGAGTTATTGAAACACCCTTAAAGGATAGTTTTCAAAAATATATTATGGTGAAATATTATTGAAATCATTATTTTATATTTTATTTCTCATTATTTTATGGATATATATCCATAATATTAAATGAAACCTAAAAATTTCATTATGGTTGGAAGCATATAGTAATAACACCTATACTCTTTGAATCATTCCTATTTTTTGAATAATATTTGAAACCAAGGAAATTTTTTACTTTTAGAAACAAATTTAATTAATACCATTATACTTAAAAAGTTATGGAACTTTTTCATAAAAAACTTACATAATGATCCACAAGTGATCCGACTTGGGAACCATGAAATGAACAACCTTGGGAAAGTAAATAAAAACATAATATCTAAATTAAATGATTCTAAACTAAATTAAAATCTTAATACCAAACCAAATATAGTTGAATAAGGTTATAAATAAAGTGTTTAATAAATCTATTTTTATTATTCATGAAGTTAAGTGGATGTGAATAATGAATCCAAACTTGAGGTAAGGGAACTTTTGAACCACCCTCCATTATTTTAGTTAATGAATTTTCCCTCTATAACTCACTTCATCAGACTATTATTCTCATTTATATCTATAATATTTATTATATATGTTCCTATAACATATATAACAATTTATTATTACATATAATTAGTGGGTATATGATTTTTTTATGATTTCATTCTCAATTTCATTCATTAAGAAAACCCAATTAAAGGGAACTTCTATGTTTCTTACCCTAATTCAAGTACCACTCTATAATTTTTTTTCAAACCAGCCATGTAACAAACCTGAACCCAGTAGCTGAGAGTCAGTGATCATTTTATTACAATGGTATAGACACAATATATCATATCACCAAGGACTTATTAGTTTATCAGTCTTGAAGAAACTAGATATATACATGGTTTCCTTATTACATTGGTAACTAAACATACTACGTAACAAAATAAAATAAACTGCTTCTTGTCACTAATTCAAAAATTTCATCTTAATAAACTGGGAAAGGAAAAAAAATGAAAGTGAGTGATCAAATTCTCAGTAAGGGTTACATGAATCAATAATAAGTGAAGAAAATTTAATATGGAATAATCATAATGGTAAGTTAAATAACTGATAAACACACACCATCTATAAACTGAGAATGAAAATGCAGCCATATATTTTTTCATAGTAAAAATATTATGGAAATTTATAATCAAATAATGAATGAAGAAAATTATTAATCATTTTACATCATGTATTTGGAACATGAACCATTATAACATAAATACGGTTTAAGTCTATGGGTAAAAACCCATCTGATTTTTCTTGGAAACAAACACGAAGGGTTTATCACAATCTATTTTGTCTCATGAGACTTATTGATGCATCAAGGGGATATAAAGTCATGACCCTCCCATAAATAAAATTCCAAATAATTATTAATACATAGATTTAGTTCAATAACAATATTCCTTAACATAATATCCATATTGAGTAGGAAATACCGATTTATCAATATTTTAACATTCAATGTAAACACCGTATGTAAAAATGGTATACGACTTAGACAATAATCATATTCATGATACAAGAAAATATAGATATTTAAGAGTAATATAATTTAAAATAAAAAATTATCTCAAATGGGTAGTATATAACCACATAAAAATTATTAGGTGCATAATACCATGTAAGTCTCAATGAAATAAAAATTGAGAAGAAGTCCCTTACCTTATCTCTGAATGTGTTCTGCACTCAATCTTAATGTCCTAGATAATAAAATTAAATAAATAGATTAATTAATTAATAAAATTTTCTACATATATTTTATTTATTATAATTTTATTAAGTTCATTTATGTCCCTTTTGATGATTTATAAAATACAATTTTATCATTCTGGAGCGTTCGTTTCCTTGGTTTTCATGATCAGTTTACTTGTATATATGTATGGAAACTCACGTAAAATTAGAATAGTTGTCTAGAATTGAAACTATATGTTATTAATGAAATTAAATAATATTAAATGGTTATATATTTCATTTAGTTATATGGTATGAAGATTAATAATTAGGTAAAAGGTTAGTGATAATCGTTTAGATTGTTTTGGTTTTTTTTTTCAATTATCACAAACTGGTTTTATTTAATTAATTAATATTATGCATATATACTAGTTATAAAACTTTAAATAAGATTTAATACATATATTATAATAAAATTTAACAATATTAATGGTTTTATGACCAGAATTTATATTGTAATTGAAAAATGAAAATTCATCATCCATGAAGGCAGTAAATTGACACCATACGAATGATGTTTTCATTTTTAGAATAAAAAGGGGAAAGGAGAAGGGGTTTGATGATGTATTTTGCATTAAAATAATAAAATTATTGTATATATAAGATATTTTAGTTATCTTTCATGTTTTTATAGAGGAGGTTATGCAAGGATAAGGAAAAAAATGAAATTTAATGAAATTAAAAGAGGACTAAGGGTTTTACCTCTTGAATTATTCTCCTTGAGAAGCTCCTTAAGGAACCTGGGTTTTTGTTATTTTATTGAGTTTAGAGGATTATGGATGCGGGGGAGAGACTTTGGAAGAGTATTTGATATAAATTTTACAAGATTCAAGGCTTTTGATGTGGGAATAGAAGAGGGGGCGAGGGATAGTATTTATAGTGGGGGGAGAGGAGTGATTTTGATTATTTTATTCATTTGTTTAATATTTTGGCTTATAAATATGAGTAGTTATGGTTATTGTCACTAAATATAGTAACTAGTGCATTTTAGTTTGAACCAATGATGCCTACATTATCTATACATCATTTATGACTCAATAATTCATGTATTTAGCCTATATTGTAAATTACTACATTTAAATATTCACAAAAATGTAACTATTTTAGGAAAATTCAAAAAATTATACTTAACCATTTTTTAATTCGTATAATTCAAAAAAGAACTCTATTTTATGAAAATAAATTTATAAATTTTAGAAATTTTATTTTTAATTATAATCATCATTTACTTGGAAAATACCAATTTTAAAATTATAATTAATTTTATAAAACTTTGAAAAATTGATTTAGGTATGATAAAATTATCTTATAATAATAAGAAAAAAATATTAATTTTTAAATAAATTTTATGAAAATAAATTTTATTTTAAATCATTATATTAATTATAAAATTGTAAATAAACATTTAGGTTTTATAACAACACCAACACTTAATTTATCATTTTCAAAATATTTATTTATTTATACTATGATATAATTATATAATATTTTCATTTATAAGATGACTAAATTTTAGTTATAATTTCATAGGTGAGTTTACTATTCTAATGGTCACATTAATATTTCTAATGGTCACATTATAATTTCAACGGTCAAGTTACTATTTAATAGTATATTACTATTCGTTTAAGCTTGGTGTTGTGTGAAACATAAGTTATCAAATGAATTGGATTTATTTGGGAAGATACAGACCATAAATTCTTATGGTGTTATACTCTTCCTTCCTTTAAAAAATTTGTCCTCAATTTTTTTTTCATGAGTACTTCCTATTAAACAGACGAGGGTGGTTCTTCTTCATAATATCCTTAGGTTTCCACATTGATTCTTCCATTTTATCGTTTCTCCAAAGTACCATTACCATTCGAGTTGTATAATTTCTCCATAATTTTTCCCTTGTGTCAATAATATCAATAGGCTCTTCATAGTTAGAAAAATTAGGTTACATTTCTATTTCTTCATAGGTGGGTACATGTGTTGGGTCTGACATATACTTATTTAACAATGATATGTGGAACACATCATGAAATTAGAGAGACTTGGTGGAATTTCTAATTGGTACACTAAAACTCCAATTCATTCTAGAATTTCAAATGTTCTAATGTACCTGGGGATTAGTTTCCCTTTCTTATTGAACCTTAAGAATCCCTTCTATGCAGATACTTTCAGAAAGACATGGTCTCCCACTTGAAATTACAAATCCTTTCTCTGGTTTTTAGAACAAATATTTTTCATACTTTGAGATTATTTAATATGATCCAGAATAGTATTTACCTTTTCCATTGTCTCTTTAATAAGTTCTGGGACTATAAGTTTCCTCTCACCAACTTCATCCCAACAAGTTAGAGTATGACATCTCTTTCCATATAATGCTTTGTATGGCGTCATTTGAATACTATAATGGACAATATTATTATAGGAAAACTCTAAAAAGGTAAATAATGATTCCAAATACCTTGAAAGTTGAGTGAGAATGATATCATAATGTATTATAATATTTGAACAGTCCTTTTAGACTATCTGTCCGTTTGTGGGTGATAAGAAGTACTCAAATGATGCTCAGTATCCCAATAATTATAAAGACTCTTCCATAATTTTATGTAAATCAATGATATTGATTATACACAATAGATATAGGTTCCCCATGAAGTCTTAAAACTTCATTAATGTAGATTATTTCTAGGTGTTTAAGAGGTAAATCTTCTTTTATACTAAGAAAATATGTTGATTTTGTAAAATGATCAATAATAACCCATATTGGATCATTTATTCTAGGTTTCCTTGGTAGTACTATGAAAAATTCCATCATAATTTCATCCATATTCCACAAAGGAATAGGTTGAGGTTTCATTTCTCCTCTAGGATGCTGTCTCTCAAACTTCACTTGTTGAAAAACTTGGCATCTTGACCCCTAGTCAGTAATTTCCCGCTTCATATTATGCCACCAAAAATGTTCCTTGAGATCTCTATACATATTGGTACTACTAGGGTGTATAGATAAATTTTATCTATGATAATCATCTAATATTTACCTTTTTAGCTCATGTATTGATGGAACACCTAACCCATTTCCAAATTTCATAATTACATCCTCATACACGAAGTCAGCCAATCTTCCATCCTTAACGAATTTAATTTTATTTTGAAAATTATCATCATCAGATTGGAAATTTTTATCTTCACCAATAAATATGGTTTAGAAATCATTTGAAAAAGAGTAATATTTCCTTTTAATAATTACCATATTCATCTTTACTAAAACCATGAACATATGATCTTTCTCAATCCTCATTTGGGTTAGAAGTCCATGATCTTTCTTAATTAATTCATATGATATATTATTTACTTTTCCTAAGTGGTATTGTATTGTGAAATCATAATATTTGAGTAACTCAAGCCATCACCTTTTCCTCATGTTGAGTTATTTATGTGTAATGATGTATTTAAATCTCTTATGATCCGTATATATCTCACATATTTTACCATAAAGATAGTGTCTCCATATCTTCAGAGAAATGATTATGGCTGCTAACTCAAGATAATGAGGTGGATAATCTTTTTCATGAGTATTTAATTTCCTTAATTCATATGAAACAACTTTATCATTTTTCATAAGGACATTTTACAGTCAATTATTTGATGCATCACTATATATCACAAACCCATCATTTCCTGATGGAAGAGTCAAAATTGGAGAATTGACCAATATTCTCATCAATTATTCAAAAAAATTTTTACATTGTTT
Source organism: Viscum album (assembly GCA_963277665.1). Classification (NCBI taxonomy): domain Eukaryota; kingdom Viridiplantae; phylum Streptophyta; class Magnoliopsida; order Santalales; family Viscaceae; genus Viscum; species Viscum album. The sequence goes on along the minus strand of OY728151.1, from coordinate 1,784,712,345 downwards.
TTTCCATATGAAATGAACCCCTTTACATGTGATCTTGGTTAACGGGTTAACTAATCAGGAAATTTTTTGAACAAAATGCTGATTGTAACCTACTAAACCAATGAAACTATGTACCTTGGTTATGTTCATTTGCATAGTCTATTATTGTATTGCCTTTAACTTCATAGGATCAACAAAGATTCCATCCTTAGAGACAATATGGCCAAGAAAATAAACTATTTGAAGTTATAATTCAGACTTTCTAAACTTCCCATATAATTATTTTCTTCTAAGAACATTCAGAACAATCCAAAAGTGGTTCTCATGGTCCTCATAGCTTTTAGAGTACTATAGGATATCATTAATAAATACCACAACAAAATTATCAAGATATTTCTTAAATAAGTACCCCTTAATTCTACATGAAAAATTGGGGTTCAAAACCCATTGGGCGTAGGGTACTATAGTAGTACTGTAGTGTACTGTAGCAGCGGCGGAACTGTAGCAACGGTGGGCACTATAGCGGCAACAAGTCACTGTAGCAGTGGCAGAGTACTGTAGTAGCGACGGGTACTATGAAGTACTGTAGTAGTGTGGGTACTGTAGCAGTACTATTCACAGAATGGGCTTTGGGCCAAAAAAATGGGCCTACGGTCCATGTAATGGTCTAAATGCCCATTGGGCCTTTGGGCTACGTAATGGGTCTCCCTCTACCCAGTTAAAGAGGTATTTTCTTTTCTTTAATTATAAATGAGGATTCAGCCCCAACCTTAATAAAAAAATCCATTATAATAGAGGGTGAATTAGTTGGTACAAAGGGAATTAATGTAAACTTGTAATGTCCATACCTGATTTAAAATAATATCTTTAGATTATCTTCCTATTTAAATGCAATTGATGATATCCAGAACGAAGGTCAATCTTCAAAAAATATTGATCTCCATGAATTTGATCAAATAAATCATTAATGAGAGGCAAAGGGTACTTGTTATTTATTGTAATAACATTTATTTCTCTATATTTAATGCACAACCTCAAGGATATATCCTTCTTCTTCACAAAGAGAATAGGGTCTCCCTATGGAGAAACAGCAGGGAAAATAAATACCTTATTAATAAAATCCTATAGTTGTTTCTTCAGCTCTACCAATTCCACATTTTCTGTTATATATGGAGTCTTTGATATGGGTCTACTATTAGGGATTATATCAATGTTAAATTCAACTTCACGCTCTGGGGGTTCCTATGTAATTACTCATGAAGTACATCAATGTATTCCTACACAATTGGTTTATACTCAATTTGAATATTAATTTCCTCATCCCTAGATTTTTTTCTCTTCCTCCCCGAGAATTTAATTCAATAGAACTATTGGGTGTGGATCTAAATAAGATTAAGATAATTAGGTTTCTTCTCTAAAGATAAGGGATTCTACATCTTCATCAAATTTTTTAATTTCCTTATTCTTGAAATAAATTATCACATCATATTTTGAAAGATAGTAAATACTAAGGATTATATCAAATCCAACCATGGGTATGATGATAAGGTTAGAAACTAAATTACGTTTATGTGTCATAAAGGGGACTGATCAATATATTTTTGTCATAATGATATTTCACTTAAGAGTTTTGACTGATAACTTCCTTGTTAAATAAAAAGGGAAGTGTCTAATTTTCATAGAAAACTAGGTATATATAAAAGAGTGTGATGATATAGAATCAAATAAAGCATTAGATAAATTTGAAGATAGGGTTAATATATCTAACACCATATCATTGGGTACTTCTACTCTAGCTGTAGTGATTTCATAAGCATAACCATCTCCCCTTGGCCTCTTTTGTGGTATATTCCCCCTATTATTGGGGTATTGGTTTGAATAATTCCCCATTTCATTACAGTCAAATCATTTAAAACCATTGATTTATTTCTTTCCCTTGTATTCATTTTCTCAGTGAACATTTTCTCCCCACTTATAACAAATTCCCATGCCTTTCAATAATTTCCTAGGATGATTATTTCCACAATTTTGGCATAATGAAAATTGATTCATTCCCCTCTTCTAATTTGAAACTTCACCTTTTCCATGGTTATCAGAAGACCTCTTCTTCTCTTGATTCCCCATTAACATATAAGATCTAGTAAATTTCACTCTCTGTTTTGATTTCACTTAGTACTATTTCATCATATAATGAAAATGTTTGAGAATATAGTTCCCTTAGGAAACTTAGCTTAATAACATCAAAGAAATCATCAATATTATCTTTTAAATAACATATATAATCTATAACATACATGGATAGTCTTGTGAAGGTAGCCTCATACTCCAAAATACTCTCTTCTTCTTCTTAATTTAAGCTAAGTAATTTTATCTCCATTTTAGTTTATTGATCATAATGGAATTATTTGTTGAAGAATGTTTCTTTAAAAGTTATCCATTCCATATCTTATATTTCATCTTCTCCTTAGTATTCTGGATCAAAGACCACCATTGATCAACATCGCTCTTAAGGCAATATACTTCCAATACTACCTTTTTATTTCCACTGTATCCCAATGCTAGAAATATCTTTTCAAGGGACTTTATCCACTGATCAAATACCACTATATTTGTAATCCCACTAAAATATGAGGGCTTCTTCCACATAAAACAATCCAACATAGGTGTAGTATGATTATTCGTCATAACCAGAGTAAGATTTCCTAATATGATCATGATCTTATCAGCTCCAACACCAACTATGTTGAATTTCTCATAAGGAAGATCCCTACATTTTCCATGGGTATTGATTCATTTCCTTCCATTTAGCCCCATTTCTAAACAATGGCATACACTAAATTAGGTTATTCATAATTTCAAACTAGAAAAAAACACTTAACATAAATTGAAAATGTATACATCTCTAATCTCATAATAACAAACATGGTTCCTTTGAGGACATATTTACTTTTAAATCCTTCATAATGGTTTTTAAAGAGAATGTGAATTATCCTAAGAATATCCCCAAGAGTGTCAAACTAGGTGCATAGTAAGAACTGTTGTTGTATACCAGATTACACTAAGTCATACCCCACACACCTTGTCAGAGTTGTTACCCTTAGCTACATCTGTTATAGAACCAAATTCACTTCTAGTATCCAGAGATGGATGCATTAATAGGAATACCCACATAATATTTACCTTACCAAAATTCTAGGATGTTATTATATGATTTTCCTCAAATTCTATCTCAGGGTTATGTTCCCTAAACCATGTTTTCTAAATCTATTTCCCAAGGTTTCTACTAAACTTTTTCTGATACTAACTATAACAACCTCAAACCTATTAGACTAGAGTGAGTGGTCATTTTATTATAATGAAATAGATACAAGAGATCACATAACCAAGTATCTATTAGTTAAGTAGTCTTGAATAAACTAGATATATACACGATTTCCTTATTATATTGGTAATTAAACATAGTACATAACAAAAGAAAATAAACTACTTATTGTACCTTATTCAAAAAGTTCATCTTTATAACTCAAGTAAGGAAAAAAATGAAAGGGTGGGATCAAATTATCAATAAGGATTACATGAATCAATAATAAGTGACACAAATTCAATAAGGCATAATCATAATGGTAAGGTAAATAACTAAAAAACACATTCCATCAATAAACTGAGAATGAAAATGAAAACATAGATTTTTTCATAGTGAAAATATCACGGAAAGTAATAAATGAATACCAAATGAAGACAATTATTAATCATTGGATGTAATGTATCTTGAACATGAACCATTATACCGTTAATATGGTTTAAGTCTATGGGTTAAAACCCATCTGATTTTTATTAGAAACCAACATAAAGGGTTTTTCGCTAGCTGTTTTCACATGAGACCCGTCGATTCATCAAAGGGCTATAAAGTTAGAACCCACCAATAAATGCATTTAAAAATAATTCTTCATACATGGATTTAGTTAATGAACAATATACCTTAACATAATATATTTATTGATTAGGAAATACTAATTTATCAATATTTCAACATTCAAAGTGAACACTATATGTAAAAATGGTATACTAATGAGAAAATAATCATACCCATGATACAAGAAAATATGGTTATTTAAGAGGAATATTATTTCAAAATAGAAAATGATCTCAAAGGGGTAGTAGATGAAGCACATAAAAATTATTAGGTTCACAGTACCATGTAAGTCTCAATAAAATTGAAATTGATATGAAGTCTCCTACCTTATGTCCGAATGTGTTCTGCACTCAATCTTAATGTCATAGATAATTAAATAAAATCCATTAATTAATTAATTCAGAACCTTTTATACATTTTTTTATTTATTATAATTTTATTAAGTTCATTTATGTCCTTTTTAATTATTTATAAGATACAATTTTATCATTCGAGAGTGTTTGTTTCCTTGGTTTCCATAACCAGTTTACTTGTATACATGTATGGAAAATCATGTAAAATGAGAATAGTTATCTAGAATTAAAATTATATGTTATTAATTAACTTAAATAATATTATATGGTTATATATTTCATTAATTTATATGGTATGAGGATGAATCATTTTGTAAAATTTTAGTGATAATCATTTAGATTATTTTGGCATTTTTTCAATTATCACGAACTAGTTTTGTTTCATTAATTAATATTATGCACATATACTGGTTTTGGAACTTCAAATAAGATTTAATAAAGATATTATAATATAATTTAACTATATAAATTATTTTATGACCATAATTTAATGTGTAATTTAAAAATGAAAACTTGTGGTCCACGAAGGTGGTAAATTAAAACCTCACATATGATGTTTTCATTTTTAGAATAAAAAAGGGGAGATGAGAAGGGGTTTGATGATGAATTTTCTATTAACATAATAAAATTATAGTATATATAATATAATTGAGTTATCATACATGTTTTTATATAGGAGCGAGGGAATGATAAGAAAAGAAATGAAATTGAAATAAATTGAAAGAGAAGGATTAAGGGATTTACCTATTGATTATTCTCCTTGAAAACCTTCTTAAGGGACTTGGGTTTTAGTATTTCATTGAGAAAAAAGGCTCTTTAATTTGGGGGTGATAATTGGTAAGATTATTGGGTAGAAATTGTATAATCTTAAAGTTTTTGAGGTGTGAGGAGAAGAGGTGGTAAGGGGTGGTATTTATAGTCGGAGGAGAGGAGTGTTTTTGATTATTTTATTCATTTGTTTAATATTTTGGATCAAGACTATGAATAATGATGATTATTGTGATTAAATATAGTAACTAGTGCATGTGAGTTCTAATCAATACTTCTTACATCATCTATACATCATCTATGACTCAATAATTCATGTATTTATCTTATACCATAAATTACCGTATTTTACAATTCACTAAAAAATCAACTATTTTTGAAATTTCTAAAAAATACACCGTAATTTTTTTGATCTTTATAATTCAAAAATGAACTCATTTTTATGAAAACAATTTTATAAATATGATAAATTTAATTTTTAACTAAAATCACCATTTAATTAGAAAATACCAATTTTAAAATTATAACTGATTTTATAACACTTTGAAAAATTATTTAAGGTATCATAAAATTATCTTATAATAATAATACAACAAAATATTAATTTATTAATACATTTTATGAAAATAAATTTTCTTTTAAATCATTATATTAATTATAAAATTTTAAATAAACATTTATGTTTAAGAAAAATACCAACACTTAATTTATCATTTTCAAAATATTTATTTACTTATTCTCTAATATAATTATATCATATTTTCATTTATAAGATGCATATTTTTTTTTATAATTTCACAGGTGAGGTTACTATTATTAATGGTCACATTACTATTCCTAAGGTCAAGTTACTATTTAATAGTATAATATGGTTCATTTAAGCTCGGTTTTGTGTGCAACATAAGCTATAGAATGAATTGAATTTTTTAAGGAGATACATACCATAATGTATTGGGGTGTTGTAACCAATTTTTTCTAAAATTGATCTTTTTATTATGGATTTTTTTAGTTAATTTATGTTTTTTAGAAATTAATATTCACATTCCCCACTTTAATGACTTTTTATCCTTTTTGATAAAACCTCTCTTAAGAGGTACATTTTCAAAGTGAATTATCAAATATTGTTTCACGTATTCACTTTAATTGGACATAATTGTTCATGTACTGTACTTATTTTTCACCTATAGATGTATAATAATTATTTAATATCTTTTTTTCATGGAAACCATTATGATTTTTCATCTGGTTATGAATTAAGACATGATTACTTATCTCTTTTCTTTCCATGGGTAATTATTATGTTTATGCCTTATGTTTGATTTCCTTTTATAGGACACCTATTCATGTACATGTTATTATGTGTGTGCCCATATAGTTATGTAATACATCAGGTAATACTTATATCTCGTGATATGATATGTATTGGATTAGGGAGTAAACCCAATCCACGATGGGACTCTATCCACTATGTTATGTTGTCTTGGTAATGAGCCATGACTTATGTTTATGTCATTATTATGGTGTTTCTATATTCCTATGATTCCATGATATTATAATTCCAAATTCTTTATGACATTCTCCCATATTATTATTCATGTGCCTTTCCTTTTATGATACCATGTTATGCAATTTGAATCATATGCTATGCTTCGTTATTAAGCACATTCCCTTACTAGGATTTATAGTTTACTAATTTTGTTTATGTATTCCCTTGGTTATCCTATATAGTTTTAGAATCTCAAAGGTATCTAGGAGGAAATTATAGAGGTTAAAATAATTATTTTTTATTTTAGTTTCATGTTGAAGTTTTATATACCTATTTTCCCAAAAACTCTAGGCCTCTCGATCCTTGGGTTGTGGTTATTAGATATTTATGTTAAAAATCATGTAAAAATATGCGTGATGGGCTTGGGTCACTATATTTAATATTAGAGAAAAGTTATATATATTTTTAGGGATTAGGAAAAGAATAAAATAATACAAAAACCCTAGGAACATGTCTAAGTATATGAAAACATCCCAAACCTTTGTTAAAGTATAGGGCAGGTGGTTTGCAAGAAATGAAATCCCTGTATGGATACTTCAAGTTAATGTTTCTTTGGAACTGATATACCTAGTTGAAATTACCCTGAAAGGGATCATTGGGTATTAACTTGACCTATTCCTAGTTCATGATAAAGAGTCCTTACTGCACACCAGGTTTGAGTCTATCAGGGATATGCTTTGGTATATTCCCAAACTCTCTATGAACCATTATGAAAGACATGAATTGCTTATTATGTTAGAAAAACCTAATATGAAAATTACCATGGATATCCATGATTTAAACCCAGAGACTCATAAGTGAGGATATTTCTGTCATTTATAATTTATTACATCTAAGTTCACATTTTCCCCATTTATATGTTTATTATTTTATGTATTTTCATCTCTAATTTTCATTTATTTTAGTTAATGTCATGAAATAGGAGGAATAATGCCAAAAAAATGTGATCAGAAATTTGATGACTTCTCTAATGAGATGCCTAACAAGATGAGAGTAGGATCTGAGAACTTTATTGAAGTACTAGCTCAAACTAATCAAGTATTTAACAATAACTAGAGTTAAGTGGAACACCCTCTTTATCCAAAGAAAGAAAATATTATGGTTGAGTCCTTTATTTGAAAAAGGCCTCCTACTTTTAGTGGATATTATAATCCTTTAATTGTAGAAAAAATAGATTAACTCCATTGAGAATACATTTTCTATCCTCCAATGCTCTGAATAAGAGAAATTCATACTATTCATCTATCACCTAGAGGGAGAATCCAATCTGTGGTGTAAAATTATCAGGAATAAAAATCCCATGGAGGAAATCAAATCCATGGAATATGAAGGAATTAATAAAATATTTTTCAATAAATATTTTCCTTGAACTCTCCATTTGAAAATGGAGAGGGAGTTCATTGGATTGAAGAAAAAGGAATATGAATCTATTAGTGCTTATGAGGAAAACTTCATAAGGCTTCCATAGTTTGACTTCAACTTTTTCATTGACAACAAAAGTAAGGTTGAATAATTATTTAGTGGATTAAAGATGAGTATACAAAAATATTTAGTGATTTAAGGCCTTGATAGATATGAATATATTGTTTCCTATTCCCTTAAGGTTAAGATAAAGGTTGGTAATTCTTAGTTTTCTTAACGGGTTAAAGATAAAATGAAAAAATAGAGTTTAATTTGGAAGGATCAATGGATAAATCCCATTGTGTTAAGAAAAACCAACTTCCCATGTGTTAAAAATATAGGAAGAAGAATCCTATAAACTATATAAAGGGAACATGGAGTTTCTTTAAGTATGTAAAATAGAGTTACCAAACTAATCAATGTTGAAGGGAGATAAATAATCCCACTAACATGATTGAGGAAAATAAGTTATTGATCAACACTTAGCCTATAATACATTGATTTAACTAAAATGAACACATAAATTATACAAGATAATTCTCAAATAAAGGGTTGTTAGATATAATCAATTATAAATAACTATAAGTCCTATAAATAAAAGAATGGATTATTCTATCACTATTACTAATTTGGAACCATATAGTTAATTGGTGATAGGTCAAGTGGTTATTCATTTAATAATGGTGAACATATTATTTTATTATGATTTTATGCATTCCTTAATATCATATAATTTTAGTATAACTATTCAAATACTACCTTAAAAATATGAGGTTGATTTATATGTGAGAAAAATATGGGAAAATTATTTCATCCCAAGTATATAAATCTTCCTCTGTCAATGTTTATGGACTAAAATTCCTAATAAATCTTTCCATACTTCATTTAGTGAAATTTTATGCTAAACTAATCATGCATTTCAGACCTTATATAAAGTCAACACCAACTTTTAGGAGAGTAAATTCACTCTCCATATCATGAATCCTCTACCTATTCTATATATTTATAAGAAGGATGATGAATCTATTTTAGAATATTCTTCTCAAATAGGGATATTATTTCCTTATGAGAAAGCATATCTTGCTCAAATAATTGAGAAAAGAAGAGAATCATGCTTGAAGACATGCCTATTGCGAGACTATATAGTTATATTCCCTAAAGAGTTTCCCAGTCTTCCTTTTGACTGAGAGGTTGAGTTATCAATTAAATTTATTCCTATATCTATTCCTATATCCAATACTTCTTATATAATAACCACCGTTGATCTAGTAGAAGTGAAGAAGCAGTTACAATATAATTGGGAAAATTATTTTATACACCTGAGTGCTTCTTTATAGGGCATGGCAGTCCTCTTCATTAAATGTTCCTATGCATTGATTTTCATAAAATCATAAAAATAATGATAAAGAATTAGTATCCCATACAATGGATTGATGACTTGTTTGATTATCTTTGTGGGTCCCAATAATTCTTTAAGCTGAACCTCTGATCAGGATATCACCAATTAAAGTTGATGAAGTAAGATATTCCCAAGACTACCTTTTGAATAAGGTATGGAAACTATGAGTTTATAGTTATTCCCTTCAAACTCAGTAATTCTCTAGAAATATTCATAGACTTAATTAATATAGTACTTAGATATTACCTAGAAAAAATTACGATAGTCTATATAGGTGATATTTATATACTCTAAAATAATGTAGGATAATTTGAATACTATGCTAAAGACTTTATGAAATGGGAATTTATATGAAAAGTGTAGTTAATGTGATTTTTGTAAAGAGTAAGTATCATTATCTGTGTATGTTATCAATAACAATGTGATTTCTCTAGAGCCTTCTATGTCAAAGGTGATTGAAGAGTGTCTTAAACCAACATCTATGAAATATATCCATAGTTTCCTTGGACTAGCTAGGTTTTATCGATGATTTGTGAGAAACTTATTATAATTGTTAAAATTAGTGACCAATCTAACTTAGAAGGGGGTAAAGTTTGTTCAAACCAATTCCTATAAAGAGATCTTCATGTAATTGAAAAATATTCTCATCTCTATGCCAATACTCATAGTACACACAATTGGGAAACATTTCATGGTATAAATCTATGCTTCAAAGAAGGTCTTTAGTTCTGTACTGATAAAAAATGATAAAGTGATAGCCTAAACCTCAATGTACTTGAAATATCATGAGAAAAACTATCCAACACATGATCTGGAGTTAATGATAGTTATTTTTGAATTGAATATTTTTCTACATTATCTCTATGGGGAGTGGTGTAAAATAATATGGATCATAAGAGCATCAAATATATAATAACACAGATAAAGCTTAATATTATCTATCAAAGACAGTTAGTGATTATTAGGGAATATGATTTCTCAATCCATTATAATCTTGGGAAATAAAATAAATTGGAAAATAGTCTAAGTAAAAAGGATCTTGAAACCTTATAAATAATGATAATTGATAAGGATACAATTTTACTATACTTTCAATGGATGGACATGTAATTTATAGAGTAAGGAAAAATATCCTACCTAGCTCAAATTACTACTCAACTATTGATTCAGGAGAAGATTAAGGATACTCAAAAATTGATGTAGAAATACAGAAGATGGTAGAAGCCATTTGAAAAGGCAAATACACAGAGTTCAAAATTGATAAAGAAGGAGTTGTATAATTTTGGTCATGACTATGTTAACCATTAAAGCCTAACATAAATAAGTAGCTATTGAATGATGCACATATCTTGAAATTATCCATCCACCTAGGGATAATGAATATGTATCAATATATAATAGATCACTATTGGTGGGAAAATATAAAGAATAGGATCATGAAATATACATCAATGTTCCTGGTATGTCTACAAGTGAAGTCAAAGAGGAAAAAGTCCAAGGTAATGATGCAGCCGTTAGCTATATCTAAATAGAAATGGGGAAGGATAACCACAAACTTTGTTAGAGGACTTCTGAATACATCCAAAGAAAATAATTCGATATGGGTTATAATAAATCATCTTATAAAGACTGATCACTTCAATATAATTCAAGAGGACTTCTCACTTGATCAAATTGTAAGGATATACATTAGTGAAGTGGTGAGACTATATAGAAAACCACTATAGATTGTATCTTATTGAGGTCAATGATTTACCTCTAGGTTCTTTAAAATTATCTAAAATTATTTAAAAATTAGTTGAAACTTACTTACATTTTATCACCCCCAAACTGATGGCCAATCAAAGTAGACTATCCAAACACTTGAGGAAATGTTGAGAGCATTATCTATAGAATTCAAAGGAGGATGAGATCAATATATTCCTCTGGTTGGGTTCTTATATAATAATAATATCTACTCAAGAATCTAAATGGTTCTAGAGGAATCCATTTTTAGGAATATTTGAAGAACACCCATGTTTTGTAATGAAGTTAGTGAGTGTAAGTTGTTGGGATCTGAAATGTTCAAAGAAATGGTAAAAAAGGTAAAGACCATTCAGTAACACATTGGGAAAACCTATAATGACAAAATAGATATGTTTATAACTGTCAAAGAGACTTAGATTTTGTGGTTGTAGATAAAGTGTTCCTTTTAATATCTCTATGGAAGAGATCCATGAGATTTGGGAATAAGGGAAAGTTGAGTTGAAGATACATTTACCTCTTTGAGATTCCCGATCACATCAAATTTATGGCCTATTGACTATCACTCCTACGAAAAATATCTTAAGCACATGATATTTTCAATGTATCCCTCTTGAGGAAGTATATACCATATCCCTCACACATACTGGATCTAGAGGTTGTATAATTTGAGCATGATCTCTCTTTTGAGGGGAAATTGGCAGAGATAACAGACTGTAGAGTTAAAGTTCTACACAACAGGATTACTCACCTAGTTAAAGTACCATAGAGAAACCATAAGTAAAAGGAGGTGACCTGGGAACTATATGAAGAATTGAGATAATAATACCCTCATAAATTTTCTTCTTCATGGGTGAAATGAAATTCTAAGGGTAAAATTTATTAAGTGGGTAAGAATATAACAATGTAGAATTTTATCATTGGAATTTACCTTCTTATTATATAAATGTGTCATATTTAGTAATGTAGTATTATATAAATCACATTCACCACATGATAGAACCAATTTTTTTTTATATATAATCAAACATTAAATTTAGAGAATAAATATATACATAATAATTGAAAGTATTACAATGGTACAAAAAATAGAAAATAAGATAACTATAAAATAAAAACTTGGATATATACGATCCCCTTGACTGATCACAATCATGGACAACACTACATAAATGAAATAGAATATTTTAAATGAAATATTAATATATATATATATATATAATCTTTAGAGAAATTAGAAGTGAATGAATAATGAATGAAATATGATGTATTTATATAATGCATGGAACCCATATTACTGTTATAAATCTGATCGTTGGATTAGTAATATGATCATTGTAATAGTAATATGACAATTAAAAATAGTAACCTGGATATTAGAATAGTAAACTCACCTATGTAATTATAAAATAATATTTAGTGATCATATAAAATTAAAATATAACAAATTTGAATCAAGATAAAAATAATTAAATGTTTTAAAAATGATAAAATTGGAGTTTATTTTTTTAAACACGTATGTTTTATTTAGTTTTTTTGATAAATATAATTTTTTTTGAATAATGTTTAATTATTTAAAATTAGTTTATATAATAAAATTATGTTTAATTATAATGATAATATAATTCCATGTGAACATAAGTTATTTTTCAAAGGGTCATAATATTAATCATAATATTCAAATAGGTATTTTTAAAATTAATAATAATTTTTAAAAATTATTTTTCTAATATATAGAAAATTATTTTCATAAAATATATTTAATTTTTTTAGTACACACATCAAAATACAGTTACGAGTATTTTATTTATATTTTTCTAATGTAGCTAAATTTTTGTTGAATAGTGTAATACAACAAAATATGTTGTTTAACATTATAAGATAAATACATGAATTAGTGAATCATGGATGATGTAAGAAACTATTAGTTGGAATTAATAGGAACTAATTACTATATATAGTTACATGAATCAACACTAAGGTTAGTGTTGATAAAAAATAATAAACTAATCAATATTATATTAAAAAATATCCCTATCCCCCCTTATAAATACCACCCCTCACCACCCCTTATCCTCACACATTCTAATCACTAGAGATAGCCTAAGATCTACCTATTTATGTAACATATATCCTACCCACATACAAGGAGTTATTATCTTACAAAAATAACATTCCAAGTATCCTTAAGGGCTGTCATAAGAGGAGACATCTAAAGGAGAAGGTAATACTTTCAACTAAGCTTTTTAATCTTTATTCATCTTCACATTCCAAAAAAATCCCATAAACACGAAATAATGACTCTAGTATAATAAATATATTATAATTTTATTGTGTTAATTGAGTATCCATTATCCAACCTATTCTCATTTCATTATAAAACCAAAATTTTATTCAAAATATGGTCGATTTACTACCTCCATAAAAAATACTTCATTTTTTACCACCTCCTTCAAGGCTTGATTTAGTACATTTATTCTGGTGAAATATTATATAAATCATTATTTTATATTTTCTTTTACATTATAATATATATATATATATATATCCATAATATTAAATGAAACCCAATAAGTTAATCATGTTCTGAAAATCCACTCAAATAAACTAAGCGTATAAAAATAACACCTACAATCTATGAATCGATTTTATTTTTTGAATGATATTTTATACTAATAAAGTTTTTAACCTCTGGAAAAAATTATTTCCATACCATTATACTTATATAGTTATGTTTACACTTAATAAAGAACATCCATAATTATCAACAAGTGAGGCGACCATGGAACCATGAAACGAATGACCGTTGGACTATGAATACCAACTCTGTAACTCAATTTAATGAATCTAAAATAAAATAAAAATTAATGGAAAAAAATATAGTTAAATAAGGATCTAAATAATTTTTTTAATAAATATAATTGGATTATTATTGAATTTAATTGGAAGTGCAGAATGAACATGGATCTGAGGTAAGAGAACTTCCGAACTACCCTCCTTTATTTTAGGTCATGATTTTTCCTTTATAAATCACATAATAAGACTATTATTCTCATGTATTACATTTATATTATATATATACATGTGATTAACATATATAATTAGTTATTATTATATTTATTTTTTTGGTATATACAATATTTTATGGTTTTCTTCTCAATTTCATTTGTTAAGAAAACCCGATTAAATAGAACTTCTCATTTTCTTATACCATTTAAAATACCACTCTATAATATGTTTTAAACCATAAATGGTTTATAAAATTGATAATTTTATTATAGAAATAATTTTTTATCTCTGGTTTTATGGAAATTAATATTCTCTTTCCCATATTTAAAGACTCTTCACTATTTCCCCCAAAACCCCGCTAAAGACGGTGCATTTCCAAAGTGACTTCTCCACTATTTTTCATGAATTCACTTAAATTAGACACAATTTATCATTTAATATGATTATTTTTCACTTATTAATATAAAATAATTAATTAATACATTATTTCATAGAAACCATTATGATTTCCATCTGGTTGTATAATAATTATTGATTATGTAACCTATTTATTTCTAAGGGTAATTCTTATGTTTATGACTTATGTTTGATTTAATTTTGTGGAAAACATATGTATTTACATGTTATGATGGGTCTTATCATATAGAACTATAATTTATTGGGTGATGACTATATATATATCATGAGATGACATTAATGGGATTTGGAAGTAAAACTAATCCATGATTGGAATCTGTCCACTATGTTATGTTGTATTCATAGCTAGCCATGGCTTATGCTTATGTCATGTTTTATATTGTTTCCAAAATCCTATTATTATACTATCTTATGATTCCATATCATTTATAAAATGATCCTATATTATTATTTATGAACCTTTCCTATTATGATATAATGTTATTCCATTTGACTCATATGCTATGCTTAGTTATCATGAAAATTCAATTTATTGGATTTATGGATAACCTATTTCCTTATGTATTACCTAGGTTATCATATGAAGTTTTAGAAGCTCAAATGGAACTGGGATCACATTATGAACATTATAATAATAAAGTTTTATTTTAGTTTCTAGGTGATGTTTTATATACCTAGTATTCTAAAAACACCAAGCCTCTCGATCCATGGATTGCGTTTATTGAATATTTGTTAAAAATCATGTAATAACATTTGTAAGAGGATTTATTACCTATAATTGAACATAAAATTTATACTCAGTTTAATCCTCTTTAGGAAATCTCATGAAAATGTTAGAAAAGTATATTAATGACCTAGTGAATGAAGAGTAGAACCAACATGAGCCTATTAGGTTAACTGACCATTCCCATACCCATAAAAGATAAATAAACAAGTATCAAATAAAAATTATAATTGGATAATAATTATAAAAATATAATTATAGGAACCCTACAACCACTTCCCCATTGGTTTTCTATTCTCACACCCCAACATCTAACGTTTTGTGCTCCCATCCCTTCCTACCCCGATATGGGTTTGGTCATAATTCTAACTACCCCATCTCTCATAAGGCCCAAAATATCTTATTGGAATTAGATAAATAGACATATCACATAATCACATCATATACACATCACATTCACATATATCACCTCAGAACCAGAGGATTAAGGTGCTATGAACTTGAATGACGTTAAATTTTTACCATCCTCCTACCATTCATGACCCCTACTACATAACCATTATCCCATTATCCCCACATCATTGAAAACACTACATGACACTCCCACACATTGTATTATTGTTCCAACCTTATGCCATTATGACCAATCTATTTCTAAAGGGAGAGTAGAGAAGATGGGTTAGTCAACCAAAAACCCTCATCAACATAAATGTTGGGTAAAACACCTAGAACAATAATAGCTGGCATCAGTATAAAGTAATCAAATGACATGGGGATAATTAATAAAACACAATAAATTACATGAATATATATTCTCAAATAGATCCCAGACTTGTGGTGTACACAAATAGTCTAAAAAAACTCATATATTCCACCATTTCATTATAACTACCCATCTAATACCAAAATTTCCTCTATAACTCAAACTAGCCAATAAACATACAAAAAAAAACATACAAACAAACACAACTTCTCATTTAATAATTCATTTAGAAAATAATAAATTTATCATCCCTAACCTATATTCAGTTCATTATACCCTTTGTTTCCCATATTTAATGAAAAACCACTCTCAACTATCACCCACATTCATTCCTTCAATTATTCATTCTTTTCAAGAATTTATTTTCTAATTATAGACTACATCCATTTATTTTAAACTTTACACTTTCCATATTAAATTAACAACTCACCATTTCCTTAATTCCAAGCACATCCCAGTGTTATTATTTATTATTTACATACCATACCATACTACTAGACATCACTAAAAAAATAATAATAATATACTAACCAAATTGTATTTCATAACCCTCAAAGGAAAAAAGAAATAACCATACTTCCAGGAATACAAAATACATGGTCCAACATTAACACCACTCATGTTCTGTTTATTCAAACAACCCATTTAATTTCCACCTGTATGTATTATTTGTTTCTGCAAGGTGTTTTTAGTAAAAAAAAACACAACACAAATTCATATTTTTAGTGAAAAACAATTCATAGATTTAAAGGGGAATACACTAATACATAGAATTTATAGAAAAAACTCTTCATATTAAGAGTTCTTACATTTCACATAAAATCCAAACTCATGCATCACATTATTTCTTTAAATTTTACACTCTTTACTGTCATATTTTTATTTGGTTATTCATGTAATTTTATTTATGATAGTAGAAGCAACATCAATACATGAAATAATGAAGAAATATAAATAGTATATATATATATATATATATAGTATTTCTCATTTTAATTACCATATTTCTAGATACTATATTTATTATGTAAATTTATACTAGTTACCAAAGGAATAAAGACATGATAAACTCAAAACATGAATAAGTAAAATAGAGAGAGATAGGGCCTTGGATTCTCTATCTGTGTAAGGAGCTTTACAATTTACTGCAAAAAAATAGAGAAGAGAGAGAAGGAATAATTGTCATGGGATGCAAAGAAGGAGTTTGAACTAATTAAAGAAGGATATCAAACTCAGAATGATATCAAACTCAGAATGAAGTATTTTTTATTTTCTAAACTCAAATAATAACTTCATAAACTCAAATGAGGAAGAATATTTGATTTTAAGGATGATAGATATGGTTAGAAGATATTCCTAGAATTCTCATAAAACCCACATATTTTATTTCATATTATTTTTTTTATATTTAATTATCTTCAAATTGTTCATTTTAAATATCTTATGATCAATCAAGTCAAATTATAGATCCATATTTCTAACAAAAAATTTTAATCCATGATTTTCAATTATTATTTCCATTTATCCTCATTAAAGGTATTGTATATCGATTTAGAAAAATAATCAAATGTCCAATAACCCATACACATCTTCACCCTTACACTAAGACTCAATGATACCTTTATATGGGAACAAAGACTCACCATGATACATACCAATTTCTACCCTCAATCAAGAAGAGGGATCTCAACTACACCCTGAAATAGAATTTTTTTACTCATATATGATACAAAAAGAAATATAGGGATCCTTATAAAATATTTAGAACCTTTCATACCTTCACACATGTGTGAGGTTACCCTTACACGATCTTAGAAACTACCCATATGCGAGACTCACCTTGAATAAATTTATGTGAGAATTAATGCCATGGCTTAAATACACTTATATGTTAGTATCACCAAACATGATCCACCACCAATCCTTTACATAGGAATAAGGACCACCCTTATACAGACAATGAAAAACACTATTAACACTTACGTGATGCCACTTTACCCTCACAAAACATAAAATCTTTTACCGAATTCCACTAGGCCTTTACCATGATATAGTGTAAGGGCCATAGACCTTTATATATTCCATGATTAAGACCAAAATATATAAAACCTTTTCTCACCATTTCATCCCTCAATCACATTCTCATCCTTAACTAGGCCCTTGTGCACCAACACACCCAATACTATAGGAATATTTCCTTTCTTATTTTACATAGGTGGTTTACCCAAGAAAAACTCCTTAAAAAATTTCCTCCCTATCCATTTTGTTCCCCATGGTTCACCAAAAAACATAAATCAACTCCAAAATGCTCAGTACCCATTTTAGAACCCCTAGAAAAATGGAATTCACTATACTCACAATTTTAAGGAACTCAAAATATCCTACACCACAACTACCGATATGAATTGGTGACCATAAATATGGAAATAAATCTTATAAATCTTATAAAACACATATGAAATCCCTAAAAACACATTTAATACTTTATAAAACACAAAGGAATGATCAGGTAGGGTTTATACCTTTACACTAAATACCTATCATACTATTCTCATCCTCAATAATTTAAAACAAAACTTAGGAAGGAAGAAGCAGGGGAAGTCATGAACAACCACCCCATGATATACCTATTATAAATATTGCTATAAAAAACATGACCACTATTTAATAAGGACAAGGTGGTTAGAGAATGCAGAAAAAACCTCTAAGATATCACTCTCGGGGAAGATACCTCTCAAACAAGAATAATGATACCAATAATACACATGGGATAACATAAGATCAAGGGTTAAATGATTTTACAAAACTATAAGAATTCTCATTAAAGTCACATAAATCCAAAAAAGGACACACATATAGTAATATCAACAAAATGAAAAAATCAAATCAATCACCCTTTTTATAATTTTCTTTACACAAATTATGTGTGGCTAGCTATAATGTCATCACTCTAATTCAGATTCACAAAAAAATATCTTCCATTAACAACTTTAAAAATTTATCCTTTTATTTATAGTGGTTTGATCTATCCAATCATATAAGTATCATGTAACCAGCGTAATAAAAAATAACCACTTTATACTTATTTTAAACAAAATTACCTAAAACTTCAGGGAAAGGTTTTCATAAGAGAAAAATATTCTTTATGTTAGTCATCTTTTAGTATGGATATTCAAGGTTTAGAAAATAAAATTCCATAAAAATATATAGAAATTATAAGTAAATCATTAGTCAAATAGTACATCAAGTAAAATTATTAATTTATATAAATTCATTTAGAAGGAAACATGATATATGACCCCACAAAAATTTTACATAGGAATTCTCTAAAATGAAAATCTACTCATGATTTATCATGAATTAATACATAACATAACAGATCATGCATAATATTTAATTCACATCATTAAGAACTTATCATTATTAGCATATTGAGATTAAATTTTCAACAATAATTGTCATTACATCATTTTTCAATTCTAAACATGCACCCTTAATTTATTTTTAACTAAAATATGTATTATACATGAATTTTGAATCTTATTTAATTCACTAAAGCTAAATAATAAGAATTTAAAACTATTAGACTAACCTTTAATTAAATGAACTGTACTTATAGATTTAATTTAATTCTAATTAGTTTATCTTAGCATAAAAAACAACATTTCAAATTAATGAATATTAAAATAAAAAACATAATATTTAAACATTACTTTCAAAAATTTAAAATTTACTACAAAGGAATATTTATTTAAAAAAACATATATAAAGGGTTTTCAAGGAAAATATTATTTCTTATATATGCATATCCATTAATGAATATATAATAACATACTTTCTATATAAATTTTTATACAATATATCAAATTTCTAACATTCTCTTACATGTTACTTAACAAAAATGCTTAATTTTTTTCTTTTTTTACAAAATTTAAAACTATCAAGGTGTAGTAATTAAGAAAACTAATAATCTCATTATTTTATAACATGAAATTAATAATGTCATGACCCATCCCATGGGGACCATACCGTGACTAACCCAATCCTTCCTTCCATAGGCCAGGGGCTGGCGACTAGCACCGGAAAGGCACATCCCTAAAACTTGGAAGGTATTGCCTTTATATCCTGTAAACTCACACAACCAAGCACATAGCAAGATACGAGCACAAAGTAAACTGTATAGTAAAAAAGGTGTGTAAAGTAAGTAAAGGGGCCAGAATATAAGCCCAACTAGAAACTACAAGTAAAATCGAAAACAACTCCTGCGAACACCCGCCAAGGATCCTAACTGATGGGTATATATAGCTCTCATACGGTCGTCTATGCGGATCATCTCGTCTAATGTACAACTCTGAGAAGCCTCTAATTTTGGTACCCTCATCCTCGGTCAACGTTGTTTGTCATCTGCATAAGACACAACAAGGTGCAGGCGAAGCCCATGCAGGGGTGAGTATAACAATACTCAGTAGGGACCCCAAGACCCCCGAAGGTCTCTCAGAATCCACAAATGATAAACTGCAGAGAAATACCAAAATCACCAAGCACAAAAACAACAGTCAACCCTACTTAGGTATATGCCCATACATATACCTAAGTTATCAAGTATACCCATCTCATTCAAGAGGAAACACAAGGCCCGACTCTTTAGCCAAAATCACAATTATCCCACAAAGGAAAGAATACCATGAAGGTAACACCACAAAGGTATGTACCACAAAGGTAACACCTCATAAAAGAATACCACAAAGGTATCACCACAAAGGTAAGTACCACAAAGGTATGCCACATAGAAGAATACCACTAAGGTATCACCACGAAGGTAAGTACCACAAAGGTACGCCACACAGAAGAATACCACTAAGGTATCACCATGAAGGTAAGGACTTAGCTCACACTAGGTATAACTTAAGTATGAATGTATATATGATTATTCTTAAGCTAGATCGTCTTACTTTGTTGTGAAGATCTGCTGTTGACCCACACAGGATCGAAGATAACCCACATAGGATATGAAGATGACCCCCATAGGATTTGGAGATGACCCACACAGGATCGGTATGCATTGACCCACATAGGATCACTAAGTTATGACCCACACAGGATCGGTATGTGCTGACCTACAGAGGATTTCCGAGTGATAACCCACACAGGATCTGAAGATTCTTCAAGTAAAACCAACCATTGGGTTTCCGCACTAAGCGCCCTTGATTCTAGGAGGTACTTCTCCTCAATCCATCAGTCGATACTTCAAATTCCACGAAGTCCCATGAAGAAGTATCACGAAGGTCCATCACATCATAAGGGACCCAACGCAACAGACGACGCGTCAATCAGACACCCGGTCTGTAAGTTATTAGACTTTTAATCCTGAGGGCCCGGTTGGATTCATGTTCGATCCAACCCGACTGTACTCCAACTTTATCCAAAACTCAAGTGGAGTATTCCCAAAGGACCGTCTCAATCCAAGGTTTTCAGCACCATAGATGTTTCATCAAATGGACACCCGGTTATCAAGATATGGCCAAAACGGCGTATCTGGGTCTAGATGGGCCCGAGTTCAGTCCGACCCATCCTGGGCCGACCCGACCTGGTTGTCCTGGGCCGTGGTGGGCCTGGCCCGCTGGGCCATGGTCCGACTTGGCCCGCAAAGGGGGCAGCCCGGCCTAGCCCTTTGGGTGCGGCCCGAGGGCGCAGCCCACTGGGCATGGCCTGATGGCGTGACCCATTATGGGCACGACCCGATGGTGCTGCCCGTTGGGAATGGCCTACTGGGCATGGCCCGTTGGGCGTGGCCCACTGGGCGCAGCCTACTAGCAGGGCCCAATGGCGTGGACCGCTGTACAGCCCGTGACCGGGGTGGCCCCTTATGGTGGGGTCCACCCTAGCTGCCACCTAGGAGGGGAGGCGCTCCCCCCAGGTCACCCAAAGGGTCCAAGGGCCGTTCGGTCGCTCTGTTGGCATACAGGACCTGCCAGAGGGGTCCCAATCGGTGTGACGCAGCTAGAAAAATTTCTGGCCGGTCCTCCTCCTAGTGGTGCGACAGTGTTGTGGTCCTCTATGGCCAGTCTGATGCCAACCTCCCTCCGACCTCCTCCGTGGCCAAGTGGTCGTGACCTACTACTCTGACAGTGCATACGCGTGTCAACGCTTCACTATGCGGCCGACCGGCATGCTGACCACCCCCCTGCTCTATCGTAGCCGACAGGCCACAACCTCCTGTTCAACCGGTAGCGTGGACACACACTTCCCTACCTCCACGCGGCTAGACGACATGCCAGTCGCCATCCTTCTCTACCATAGTCGACGGTCGTGGCCACCTCCGGTGGCGTGGTTGCGCCGCTCCCGCCATCGCAGCCAGCTAGAGTTCCAGTTTCCACCTCATTCCCTACTGGCATTGGTTGAACTTTTCTTAACCCATCGATCAACCCTCTGGGTATAAGGTGTCAACAATAAAGTTGCAGAGGGATCTGGCCATGTTTGTTCAACCCACACCCTCCACATTAAGTTGTTAGCAGGTGGTTCAAAGATTGAAAAATGGTTCATCACTATGAATAAATTAAAATAACAATTTCCCTACATTGACGTTCGTAGGAGGTGTCGTGAGGAAGGAGATGAAGACATTGAAGACCCGACGTCCGTTGCTCCCACAACTCGCTCCAAGGTCGGTTCCACGTTCTTCATCCAGAGAATGTTCTTTGTTGGAGAGGTTCTTCATTTGGAGGATATTTCTCCAAAGCTCTCCTTTACCAAGGATTTCCCCCAACCTCAAGAAAGGTGAGGATACAAATTAATAAATTAAGTTTATCAATTAAACAATTAAAGTTGGCTCATTAAATTGGGGGAAAACTAAGCGTTTCGTCCCATTAAAAGAGGGGTTCAGGTGGTCCCCACCACCAAGATTCAAAAAGGATGTTTCAAATAAAAATAAAAGTTATTGTTTTATTTTTATTATTTTCCTTTTAACCCTCCCACGAAAATATGAAAAACTAACTTCTACCCTTGACCTAGTGCGGTCGAGGTGAAGGTCTCCTTAAGCGAATATCGACGCTTCGAGTTAAACAGTGTCCTCAGATTTCAATTCTATGTACCGGTTCAAAAGTTACAAAATGTTGCTCGAACGTTAACTGAACGTACCTAAAAAAAGTTCAGAAATTCATTTCGGGCACACCGGGCCTCAGAATCACGCGTCGTCAATTTTCACAAACTTGTAATATTTCCATATAATTAAAAAAGAATTTACATGGAAAATTCTGGTTCTTTACATTCTCCCCACCTCATGGATTTGCGTCCCCAAAAGACACAACACAAACTAGGGAAACAAATAGAGGTACTGAGAACGAATCTAATCCTCTCATTCCCATGAGCTCTCCAAGAGGTTCTCGTGCTGCCAATGAACGCGCACCAAAGGTATCAATCGCCCACGTAGGAATCTATCCTGTCGATCCTAAATCTCTACTAGAACCTACGAAAATGTCACCCCATATTCTAAGTCCAAATCACTGTGGTCGATGACGTGAGGTGGGTCGTGCATGTGTCTCCTCAACTGGGATGCATAGAAAACATCATGCACCTGATGCAACTGAGGTGGAAGAGATAAGCGGTAAGCCACCTCACCAACTCTGCTGAGGACCTGAAAGGGTCCAATGAACCTTGGAGATAACTTTCCGCCCCGACCAAATCTCTCCAAACCTCGTCGAGGTGAGACCCATAGAAAGACATAGTCACTATTCTCAAACTATAGAGGTCTCTGTCTCCTGTCAACATAAGATTTTTGCCTGCTCTATGCAGTATTCATCTACTCCTAGATGATCTTCACCTTCTATTTGGTAGCCCGTACCATCTCTGGTCCCATGAGTGCTAACTCCCTAGGGTCAGTCTAGTACAAAAGTGATCTGCAAGGTCGACCATACAACGCCTCAAATGGTTCCATACCGATAGTGGAGTGGTAAATGTTGTTTTACATGAACTTTAACAAGGGCAAGTGATCCTCCCAGCTCCAGCCGAAATCAAGGATTGAAGCATTTAGCATGTCTTCGAGGGTCTGAATGGTCACCTCTGTCTGGCCATCCGTCTGAGGATGGAAGGCGGTGCTCAACCAAAGCTGTGTCCCAAATGCCTCCTACAACCCCTTCCATAGCTGGGAAGTAAAACATGCATCATGATCAGATACAATCATAGATGGAACCCCATGAAGTTATATAATCTCTTGCATGTAGAGGCATCCTAAGACCTCTACTGGTCCCTACTCTATGATAGGTAGAAAGTGGGAAGACTTGGTGAGTCGGTCAACAATCACCTAGATAGAATCATGAACTATAGACGTGCATGGAAGTCCTATCATGAAGTCCATGGAAATTACATCCCACTTCCACTTTGGTACCTCTAGTGGCTGAACTAAGCTCACTGGAACCTGATGTTCTGCCTTCACTTGTTGACAAGTGAGGCACCGAGAGACAAACTCTACTAAAATTTTCTTCATTCCCGGCCACCGGTGCTGACGCCAGAGGTCCTGTTACATCTTCAACACTCCTTGATGTACCACTAAAGGGGATGTATGGAACTCCCTCAATAATTCCTCCTAAAGTACCACCAGTACCATAGTACATTATCTGAAGAGGATGATGTGCTCCCCACCATTAGAAAATCCATCAGGTGCCTATCCTATGAATATCTGAGCACGTCAAGCCTCGCAGTCAGTGTCCCCAAGATGCGCCTCCTTAAATCACTGAAGGATTGTGGGAGTGACTGTTAGATACTGAAGATAAGATGCTCCATCTTGATCCATGTAGGATATCCACAAAGCGGCCAGTTTCTCCATCACCTCACTCAGCAACTGTATACCAGATCTCCTGTTATGTGAATCTACTACTAAATTCCCCTTCTTAGGAGTATAGACTATATCTAAGTCATAGTCTTGGAGGAACTCAAGACAAAGTCACTATATCAGGTTCAGGTCCTTTAGGGAGAAGATATACCTGAGACTCTTGTGATCAGAGTAGACTATAAAACGTTCGGCCATCAAGTAATGTCACTACATCTTCAAGGCGAAGACCACTGCTACTAACTATAGGTCATGGGTAGAATAGTTCTTCTCATTCTTTCTTAGCTATTGAGAACCATACATGATCACTGCTCCCTCCTGCATCAGGACAAATCCAAGCCCGGTCCCGGATGCATCACAGTAGACTATGTACCCAATGCCCTCCTTCGGTAGCCTCAAGATGGGGGCACTCATCAGTCTCTACCTGAGCTCCTGGAAACTGCGTTGGAATCTCTCCGACCACTCGAAGGGTTTCCCCTTATTCGTCAACACTGAAAAGGGTGCCGAAACTCTGGAAAAGTCAGGTACAAACCTCTGGTATTAACCGTCCAAACCCAAGAAACTCCGCACTTCCGTCACACTCCTGGGTGGCTCCCAAGCAAGAGTAGCCTCAATCTTCGCTGGATCCACCACAAATCCAGCCTCTGAGATGACGTATCCCAGGAAGTGAACCTCTCAGATCCAGAACTAACACTTCGAGAGCTTACCATAAATCTAGTGCTCTCAGAGTGTGTCCATAACTATCTACAGACGATAGACATGCTCCTCCTTCAACGCTGAGTATATCTGGATGTCATCGATGAAGACTATTAAAAACCGATCGAGGTATGGCTGTAAGATCCTGTTCTTGAGTCCCATGAACACTACTGGTCATTGGTTTTACCAAATAGCATAACCAAGAACACATAATGGCCATACCGACATCTGAAGGCCGTATTCTGCACATCCTCATTTTGTACCCTGAGATGGTGATAGCCTGATCTGAGGTCTATCTTCGAAAACCATCGTGCTCCCTTCAGCTGATAAAAAAGATCATCAATACTCAAGAGTAGGTAATTGTTCTTCACAGTCACCTTATTTAGGTGCCGATAGTCCACACAGAGTCTCAAACTCCCATCTACCTTCTGGGTGAACAAAATGGGCTTCCCAAGGAGAAACACTGGGCCTAATTAACCCCTTGCTCTGCAAGTCCTCTATCTATACTCACAGCTATCGAAGCTCCACGAGAGCCATCTGATATACTTGTGTAGATATCGGTGTCGTCCTGAGGTACAAGTCAATATAAAAGTCCACCTCTCTACGAGGAGGTATACCTGGAACATCATCAGGGAAAACATCAGTGTTTTGGTCCACCACTATAGGATAACTCAGACTCTCAACATTAAACACTCTAAGGGTAAGGCTTGCCAACTGATGTGTGATCGGCTTCACCCTCCTCCAGGTAATTCTATCCTGCACTACAAAGGTTACCTTCTCACTGGTGAAGGAAAACATGGTCCCATCCTCATAGACACACCCCACTTTGCGCCTTAAATAGTTGATCTGAGCATGGACTGTAGATAACCAGTCCATACCCAAGATGACATCATAAGGCCTTGACGCCACTACTAGAAGATACCAGCTGAATCTATCACATCCTAGAGTAGGTTCAGACTATCAGAACCAGTGTGTAATCGTCGAATCCTCTCCCGTAGGAGTCTCTAGCTGTAAGGATCGATCCAACAGCTCCAATGGAATCTCCGAGATCTGAACAAGGGCCATGGAAATAAAAGAGTGGCTGAAACATGTGTCTATAAGCACTTCGACTAAGGTGAAGTAGACACAAATCATAACTCATATCATCTCTAGAGCACCATGGTAGTAGGCCTCAGCTACCTGAAGCTGAGCTCATCCCTGTCCACCTGCTCCCTGTGGTCGGGGTGGACCATTTGGAGGTGGTGGCGGTAGAACCTCATATCGCCTCCCACCAACTGTTGCATGGCAAGCTCCTCTGACACGTCTACCTTCTACCTACATACCTCCTTGATCGAATCTTTTCCTCTACCCAGGTGGTCCTTAGACTGTCTATTGGTCGTCCGTACAGCAGGTCGGGCAGTCGTGAGCCATGTGACCCTGCCCGCCGCACGAGTAACACTGCCTAATCCTAACCTATCCTGCTCTATCTCAAGAGCCCCTCACAACTGAACCTGTATCCTGTGACTGTCCACCTGTAGTTCTGGACCTCTTGGACCTCTGTTTCATCTATCTACTGCCAGCTGCAAATGATTCTGCTACATGACATCCGGTGGTGGGTCTCGCTACCAGTGACTGATCAGCAAGGAAACTCTCCATTAAGAGTGCTCGATCTAAAACCCCCGCCTACATCAGGATGATGAGAGAAATCATTGAGGCCCTGATATCCCATATGATCCCCTAATCAAAGGTTCGAGCCTTGAATAAAGGGTTCTGCACCATGTCAGTGGAGTAGCACGAGAGGTTGGTGAACCTCACTGAATACTAAGCCACGGTCATGCTACCCTATTGCATGTGGAGAATCTCCTATATACGCATTGAGTGTAAGGTCACTGGGACAAACTATGCCCTGAAAAGGCTCTCAAAATTCTCCTAAATGAGAGTGACCTAATAATGGACCTGGAACATCAAGCTTCACCATCTTCCCATTACTGCTTAAAGTAGGCTAGTGGCAAGGATCACAATGAGATCAGTTGGTGTCCTTACCAGTCAAAAAACTATAACCACAGCCTCTAGCCAATCCTCATCCGCTTGTGAATCCGTCTCTCCCCAGAACCTCAGTGGCCTTTGGCACTGAAACTCGTGCAACGTTCTCAAGCGGCGTGCACCCTCTGCTGCTGGGGCTGGTGGTATTGGCTGCCCAATGGGTAGTGGTGCTGCTGGTATACCACCCGATGGTAAAACTGCCTTAAGGGGGCCCTGCACTAAAGCCCCATCGCTCGGTGGGATGTCATCACGTACTCTACCTGGAACCCTGGATGAATATCTATGTGGAGGCATCCTGAAAGAACTGGTGTGCCACAGTCAAAAAGTTATACCCGGTGAGCTGACTCAAAGTGATCACAAAGAAAACTTTTCAAAAACACACACGCAATCAGTGTTTTCATGCACTGAGTTGGAAATCAGAAGTTAGGGTCCTGGTGTATGGATACGTCAGTCGCCACACCAACATTGGATTTCCCAAACTGATAACCACACTCATAACACTTAACACTATTGCCGATTAAAATATCAGAGTCCAAGTTGTTCGGTAGAACTGACTCCTCTAATAATAATTTGTCATGACCCATCCCCCGAGGCCCGTGTCGTGACTACCCCAAGCCCACCTTCCATAGGCTAGGGGCTGGCGACTAGCACCAGAAAGGCATATCCCTAAAACCGGGAAGGCATCGCCTTTATATCCTATAAACTCACACAACCAATCACACATCAAGATAGGAGAAAAAAGTAAACTGTATAGTAAAAAGGGTGTGTATAGTAAGTAAAGGGGCCAAAATAGAAGCCCAACTGGAAAGTACATGTAAAACTGAAAACAACTCTTGTGAACACCCACTAAGGATACAACCTGAAGGGTAGGTACAACTCTCGTACGGTCGTCTCTGCAGATCGTCTCATCTAATGTCCACCTCTGAGTAGCCTCTAGTCCTGGTACCCTCATCCTCGGTTAGCGTTGTCCATCTTCTGCACAAGACACAACAAGGTGCGGGTGAAGCCCATGCAGGGGTGAGTATAACGATACTCAGTAGGGAACTTGAGACCCCCGAAGGTCTCTCAGAATCCACAAAGGATAAACCATAGAGCAATACCAAAATAACTAAGAATGAAAACAAAAATCAACCCTAATTAGGTATATTACCATACATATAACTAAGTTATCAAGTATGCCCATCTCATTCAAGAGGAAACACAATGCCCAAATCTTTATCCAAAAGAAAAAATGTTCCACGAAGGAAAGAATACCACAAAGGTAACACCACAAAGGTAATGCCTCAAAAAATAATACCAAAAAGGTATCACCACGAAGGTATGTACCATAAAGGTATTCCACACAGAAGAATACCACTAAGGTATCACCACAAAGGTAAGTACCACAAAGGTACGACACACAGAAGAATACCACTAAGGTATCACCACGAAGTTAAGTACCACAAAGGTACGCCATAGAGAAGAATACCACTAAGGTATCACCACAAAGGTAAGGACTCAGCTCACACTAGGTATAACTTAAGTATGAAATTATAGATGATTATTTGTAAGTTAGATCATCTTACTTCGTCGAGAAGCTCTGCTGTTGACCCACACAGGATCGAAGATGACCCACACAGGATTTGAAGATGAACCAAACATGATCAGTATGCACTAAACCACCCAGGATCCCTGAGCACTAACCCACACAGGATCGGTATGTGCTGACCTACACAGGATCGCCGAGCACTGACCCACACAGGATCTGAAGATTCTTTAAGTACAGCCAGCCATTGGGTTTCTGCACTAAGAGCGCTTGATTCCAGGAGGTACTTCTCCTCAATCCATCAGCCAATACTTCAACTTCAATTAAGTCCCATAAAGAAGTATCACGAAGGTCTATCACGTCATAAGGGACCCAATGTAATAGACGACACATCAATCAGACACCCGATCTGTAAGTTATTAGCCTTTTAGTCCCGAGGGCCTAGTTGGATTCGGGTTCGATCCAAACCAACTTTACTCCAAATTTATCCAAAACTCAAGTGGATTATACCAAAATGACCTTCTCAATCCAAGGATTCTGGCACTATAGATGGTTCATCAAATGGATTCCCGGTTCTCAAGATATGGCCAAAAGGCATATCTGGGTCTAGATGGGCCCGGGTCCGGTCCGACCTGGCCAAACCAACCCGGCCCGGCCCGACCCAGTTCGGATCTACCTGACCCACTTTCCTCCGTGGCCGATCGGATTCTAGCCACCCTTCAACCTCCACCACAGCTAAGCGACCACGACCTCCTAATCCAGCGGTGCGGACACACGCCGCCGCTTCGCCACGCGACTAGCTGGCATGCTGACCACCACCTTGATCCACCACGACTGATGGGCCGTGGCATCTTGCTCATCCGGTGGTGCAGATGTGTGCCTTTTCACCTCCATACAGCTGACCGGCATGCCGACCACCATCCTCCTCTGCCACGGTCAAAGGCCGCTTCCTCCTCTGGCGGAACAGTTGAGCCTCTGTCGCCATCACGGCCGGCCGGAGTGCCGGTCGCCGCCTCGTGCCCTGCCGATGTTGGTCAGACTCCGCTCAACTCATTGATCTACCCTCTGGGTAGAACGTGTCAACAATAAAGTTGCAGAGGGATCGGGCCGTGTTTGTTTGGACCGTACTCTCTGTATTAAGTCGGTAGCAGGTGGTTCAAATATTGAAACAATGGTTAATCATAAAGAATAAATTAAAAGAACAATTTCCCTACCTTGACATTCGTAGGAGGTGTCGTGAGAAAGGAGATAAAGACATTGAAGACCTGACGTCCATTGCTCCTACAACTCGCTCCAAGTTTGGTTCCAAATTCTTGATCTGGAGAATGTTCTTCATTGAAGAGGTTCTTTATTTGGAGGATATTTCTCCAAATCTCTTCTTTGCCAATGATTTTCCCCAACCTCAAGAAAGGTGAGAAGCGAACTTAATAAATTAAGTTTATTAATTAAAAAATTAAAGTTAGCTCATTAAATTGGGGGAAAACCAAGAGTTTCCTACTATTCAAAGAGGGGTTCAGGCGGTCCCCACCACCGAGATTCAAAAAGGAGGTTTCAAATAAAAATAAAATTTATTGTTTTATTTTTATTATTTTCCTTTTAACTCTCCCATGAAAATCTGAAAAACTAACTTCTACCCTTGACCTACTGCAGTCGAGGTGAAGGTATCCTTAAGAGAACATTGGTGCTGTGAGTTCAACAATGTCCTCAGATTTCAATTCTGAGAACCAATTCAAAAGTTACAAAATTCCGATCACGCGTTTACTGAACACACCTAAAAAAAGTTCAGAAATCCATTCTGGGTACACTGGGCCTTATAATCATGCATCGTCAATTTTCGCGGACTCATAATATTTCCATATAATTAAAAAAAAATTACATGGAAAATTCCAGGTCTTTACAAATAATGCGTTGTACTAATATGAATTTATTTAAAATAAATAATGTTATAGAATTTTAATCACTTAAATAATGAATGGAAGGACTTTAAGTCAAACATCTATTTTGAAGACATGAAATTTATTCCTTGAAACCCTTGTATTTAAAAAATTTATAAGAAATAAAAAAAATTGATGGGTAATATTTAAATCATCCACAAATACCATTTTAACAGAAACTATTAAAATTATTTTTGAATCACATGACTAACTAAACTTTTTATAAAACACTCTCTAAACCCTTTAAAGGATAATTTTGAAATAATTATAATAGGGTCTAAAACAAAACCTATCGTATTTTAACAAACATGATACATCATGATCTAAATTAAGTTAAGTAAATATTAATAAACATCACTTCACATACCACCATAAAATAAGGAGTTTGTTATAAAAATTTACATGCTCAAACTCAAAACCGATTTCTATGATTATCTCATTACTAATTTAACAAACTTAACTGATCAATATATTTTCCCTTTTAGCCTATCATGCAATGATGGTTTTTAAAAGATCAACCATAACTACATAAAAACATTAAATTATACTTTTATTATATTTTTTTCATTAAATTAATATCTTTCTATCAAGTTATTTTTAAATATCAATGTACATAACCATAAGACTAGAGAATCCAAAACAATACATAACATGCTTCATAATACATGAGGTTGAAACTATTTCTTTTATTAAGACTAAAGATCCTATAGGATTTTTAACAAACTAAAATTATCAAGAACAAACCCAGTTAAAAACTAAATGTATTTAACATTCCTTTTATTTTCAACCATTAGTGAATTTCATTACTTCTTATAATTTCTAATTTAATATCAGGTTATGTTCCAAAAAAATAAAAGCAAACATATTGATAAGAAAAAATATTCTACAAGAATGAAAGTATAGGTAACCCATATACTATACCATGATATTATACACTTTGGGTATGCCTGAATTTATCTCACAACTTTACAATGGGTCTTGAAAATAATGCTTCATTATAATAGAAGTATTCCCCTTCTACATATACTTGAATCCATAACATACATTGCCAATACAAGAAAAATACCTTATCTTGATATCATAGAATTCATTAAAATTAATTTAATTAGGTTGATATTATTCATTTATTAACAAATTTTTATTTACTCTATTTACTTAGTTTCAATAAAAAGCGCATAATTGGTGTGAAATACTCATAATTTAATATTAAATATAATTTTTGAGCATTATTTTTATTAATCCAAATTCGAGTTAGTTTAAAATATTAATTATAACTCTCAAAATACTTATCAACATTATTTTATTATTGTTTTTAGGGTTACCAATTCAATATTATACAAATCATTTAACTGGATCTTTGGCCAATTCAGCCATTTGAAGTGTCATATGGACCACACAAGAGGGCCCGCCAAATATGTTGAGAAAGAAGGATTAGCCATGATGATTGAATTTTTGGACTCAATACAAAATCCCAAATCTTATTAAACTCCATAATATGTTATTTAATATCCCAAAACATATTTTATAAAAATCCAACGGCCCAAATCTACCAAAAAGTGGCCCAACTGATGCTTTGAAGTCCAGCCCACAATTCTGTTCGGTAATTAAAAATTTCCCACCTTTATCAAATTTTATCCAAAATCAATCCAAAATTTGATCTTAAAATATATGGAATGAAATAATATATGTAGGAGAAATAATTTTCAGAAGAAAAATTTTCATATTTGAGGGAATATTACTATCCAAAAAATCCATTCACATTATGGCCATTGAAAAAGTTTAGATAAAAATGGATAACAACACATTGTTTAGTAAAACAACCACAACATTGGATAAAAATTCCAATGGATGAAATATTTTGAGGGTATAAATTAAAAATAAATATATAAAACTTTTAAGAAGACAATATCTCTATTTTCATATGTCTATATGGCTAAATTGGTGAGCCAACTTGAGGGGTAAATTTGGAATGCAAACAGTCCACCACCTTGGTCTATAAATCCACTCCCCTATTCTCCTTATAAGGGGTTGGAACTTCATCACTTACATGGAATATTTTTCACGACTAGATCCTTTCCATGGTCCTAGGATGACTTTATTTAATCTTTTTTCAATAAGAGATACCTTTCCTATTTTCATTTTAGGTTTGTTTTCCCTTATTTTCAATTATAATCGCATAAGTTTATTTCAATTTAATTTGAATTTTAATGAATGTTTATTCTTAATAATCTATAATTATCATCAAAAATCTATTTTTTAATATTAATTTTATTAAAATTTTTTAAATAAAGTTTAAAATTATTCCCTTCTTTCACTTTCTCTTTCAATCGAGAGTATGTGTTTGATTCACTTCGTCGTTCCTGTGTGTGTTCGACACACTACTCTTATCTTGTACCATTATTTTTCTTCTATTTTTTACTCATAACCCTAAAAATAATAAACTATATTACTAAACATCTCAATGGATTAGTAAATATCCAATTGGAGTGATTCATAATTTTAGTATGTTAAATGATTGATAACTTTTTCTCGATTAATATTCTTTAAATTAATATCACGTATTCTAAACTTAAAATGTCATGGATTAATGAAATATGGATTATATAGATTATTGGAACCAAAAGTACAAATGGGTTCATGAAATATTGAACCTTCCATCAAGAAAAATTGATCTAGATCAATACCCTAGTTGAGGCTCAGATTAAATCCAATACAATTGGGAATTTTGATAAAAAATAATATTGTGAAGTGGATGTTAATTTAATGAAATATATATAAAATCACAAGGATATAATAAGATTAAGTCCCTAATGATGAAATCACCCCAATAATTATTAAATTGTTAAATTAATCTTTTTTAATTAATCATTTCATCTAAGATCTACAAACAAACCCTTCAGTCAAAAGACAATCAATTAAAAATAATCAACTCTAAAATTTATACCATCCCTTAGGATTTGAACAAAGTGCTGCTATACACATTAGCAGAGCACTAGACCATTGAATGTTAGTTAGGTGATAATCATCCATGCCACAAATGGTGCCATTTCTGGGGATAATACACCCAGTAGTCAATAGTTTTTTTATTTTTGTAAAAAAACAAAAAAAATTCAAAAAAAAACCCAAAAAAACATCTGAAAAAACACAAAGAAAAACTCGTATTCTCATAAATATAATAAATGAAAAAGAAAAAAAGAAAAATCCACCTTCCTCATCCTTTAAAATTTCTCTAAATGCCCCATATCCTCCCTAACATTACATAAAATTTGTTTGACCTGGAAATCGATCAAAATATTCACAGACTTCAGAGGAACATTATGGATAATAAAATCAGTCAAGATGCATTCATTTCCCTTACAATTGTTCTAGATGTGGCCAATCTTAGGAAAAAAACTTAAAAGAACTCACTTCTCTTAATATGAATTACCAACCCATTATTATTCAATATCCAAATATTGAGGCTGATTTTGAACTCAAATCAGGTTTGATTCATCTTCTACCTCATTTCCATGGGATAACCAGTGAGGATCCACATCTTAACCTAAAAGAATTCCAAGTGGCGTGATCTACCATGGAGCCTCAATGGGTTTATAAAGAATAAATCTAACTTCGAGCATTACCTTTCTCCCTATATAACTCTGCTAATTCATGGATCTACTATCTCCATCATAGTTCCATAACCACATGGAATGACATGAAGTGTCTCATATTATAGAAATTCCTCCATGCTTCTCAAATCACTTCTATATGAAAGTAAATAAGTGGTATCCCTTAATTCTCTGAAGAATCACTCCATGAGTACTGGGAGAGGCTAAAAAAGATTGTGTAAACCTTCCCAAACCACAAAATCCCTAACCAAATCTTGATCCAATACTTCTATGAGGGGTTTTTGGCTATAAATAAAAATCTCATTGATTAAAAAAGTGATAATGAACTTTTGGACAAAACTCCTATAGTTTCAAGAGATCTCATAAGCAACATGGCTGCAAACATGCAACAATTCCATACTCAATTACATTCTCTAGTCAAACAAGTCCAAGATAATCAATACATAGATCCCAATAAGATGACCGAGTGGATGAGTGGACTTACATGAATTTTACATAAACTAGATATGGATGTGAAATACCCAAGCCCATATAATCTACAATCTATATTCCCTAGACCAATCAAAAATTGTGGAATCTATAACTCACTAGCTCATCCAAATAAAACATATCCACAAATTCAAGAAGATCCATCTAATTTATCTGTACCAATGGAGACCAATGTAACTTATTATCAGTGGTACAACAACCCTAAAAAATCAAACCAGTTCATTAAAAAATACACCCAACCCCACTTTGATTCCTTCTCTTCTATGTATAACCCTAGCTTGAGGTATGGTAATCCCATTCCTCATCCCCCTTATTTCCATACTTAAAATCCAAACCAATTCTAATATGGTCAATGTGGTGGTAACTTAAAACAACATTATACATTTTTCATCAATCTCAAAAGAGAAATACTCCTCTTGTTCCTCATGGATTCCACTATCCTAATGTGCCTTCCCAATTTCAAACCCAATACAATCACTTTCCCAAGAACCCAAATCAAGGTAATTACAATGCGGGACATGCCTTTTATTCTAAGAAGTGATGGGAAAGTGATGTGTAAGATCTTTCCTCCTTTAACCATTATAGGATAAAAAACATTAAAAAATAGATTGGTCAACTTTCATCCCACCTAAATTAGAAACAACAATCCAATTCATCCCAACTCCCAGCTCAACCGTTTCCCAACCCCAAGGGTAATGTAAGAGAAATAACACTTCGATTGGTAATTTTTTTCTATGAATTATAATGGATACTAAAATGAACCTTTGAATATTGATCTTGAAAATAAAAAGAACAAAAATCTAGAAAAATAACCTAAAGCCACTCCATCACCTCCTTCCATTCCTCTAAGGAACCCAATTTTTTTCCCTCAAGCTGTCTATAGGCCAAGGAAGTCCTTTGAACCTGATTCTAAAATGCTCGATATGTTTAGATGTGTTGAATTCAACATTTTCCTCTTAAATTACATAAAAAAATTCCTAAATATTCCATGTTTCTTAAGGAATTGTGCACCAATAAGAGAAAACTTAGAACCATTAAAAATATTTCAGCCCAAAAAATTCATTCCTATTAAGTGAAAAGATTCAGGGACATTTACTGTTCCATTCCAAATAAGGAGTTCCAACTTTGATGATGCACTCATAAACCTATGAGCCTTGATAAATGTCGTGCCTAAATCCAACTTTTCCAACCTCAGTCTAGGTACCTTGCACCCAACTAGTGTTTTCATCTAGTTTGCTAATTGAAACAGATCTAATAATGAGGGAATAATTTAGGATGTCCTTTTCTGGGTCAATGATCTTATATTCCCAGTTGACTTTTATGTCCTTGACATAGAAGGTTAGAAAAATTCTTCTTTATCTCCCCTAATACTAGGAAGACCATTTCTCCTAACATATAGAACAAATATTGATATCCATGCGGGAATCCTATCCATGGAATTTGGTGACCAATTAGTTAAGTTCAAAATTTCTCAAGCCATGTGATACCCATATGAGGATCAATCTGCATTCTTAATCCATGCTTCTGAGGAAACTTCTGAGAGTGGATTAGCCCCCATTTTATCATGTTCATCATGTCCTAATGATAGAGGTTTTTTTGAAATTTTCACCACAATTAACCAAGTCGTAAATAGGGAAGTTGATTTGAACATTTTATTCATAGACTCCATCAATATAGAGGATCTTATGAACTCCATTGAATCCCATCTAAACTCTAATATCTTCTGTTCCACCCTGGTCAGTATTGAGGAAAATGAATCAAAATAACTGAAAGCCCTTCATCCATTCCCAAGTTTTTGGAACTAAAAATAAAGGATGTAACTGATCTGAAACCCCTTCCTACTCACCTTAAATATGAATTATTTTTCAATGATAACTTTTATACTGTCCTTATATCTTCTTCACTTACTAAAACTGAGGAGTCCAAACTTGTTCAGGTGTTAGATGAAAACAAAAATTCCCTAGGTTGGACCCTAGATGACATAATTGGAATAAACCCTTCTCATTTCATGCATCACATCCATCATGAAGAATCATTCAATCCAATCAGACAACCACAAATAAGACTCAACCCACTCATACTTGAGGTATTTAGGGACGAGATCACCAATATTCTTCAATATGGTATTATCTAACCAATTTTTGATATTTAATGGGTTAGTTTGATTCAAGTGGTACCTAAGAAGGTTGGGATAACTTTTTTCACAAATGAAAATAGAGAGGTGGTCACAACTCAAGTGAAAAACAAATGGTGTGTGTGAATCGATTATCGGAAATTGAATGATAAAATAACAAAAGATCACTGCCCTCTTCATTTTATTGATCAAATGATAGAATGATTATATAGAAATTCACATTATTACTTTCTTAATGGATAAAACAACTACTTTCAAATCCCTATAGCACCTTAGGACCAAGAAAAGGCTAAATTCACTTGACCCTTTGGAACATATGCATACAGAAGAATGCCTTTTGGTCTTTTCAATGATCATGAAACATTCCATAGGTGTATGATGACTCTTATTTGAATTCATTGAGAATTACATGGAGGTATTCATGGGTGAATTTACCATTTATGGTGGTTTATTTGAATCCTTCTTACATTCAGTCTCTTGAGTCCTTAAAAAGCATGTGAATTGTAACCTTGTGGTGAATTTTAAAAAATGTCACTTCATGGTTAATAATGGGATTTCTCTAGGGAAAATAATTTCACAGGAGGGTATTCAATTTTTTTTGAAGAAAGTAGTGCCTTGGACACAAGACAAAAGTACAATTTATTATATAAAAAGAGATTACATGAGTCGAAAAGATGAGATCATATTACAATATTTCACATAAAGGGGGAGAAAATCATCAGGGAGATCATCCAGCCAAGTAATATCCTAACATAATCATTTATTTTCAAGGCCATCCACAACCATATTTTCATCACGATATATATGAGTGGTATTATGGTTGATGTCATGGAGAGAAAAGAAATAATCCATCCAATGAGTAGTAATCGATCAAGCCAGATGAATCACACCATTCCAAATCGCTTGCACTATGGTAGTCAAATCACTTTCAATCCATATGTTGTTCCGAACCTGGTGATTAGAGAAAGAAATAACATGGATCACACTCATCATTTCAGCCTCCAAAGATGAGTCAATACCACAAATTCCCAAGAAGCACCTGAGGATCTGACCAAGATGATTCATGATGATAGCACCACATCCCGTGGGGCCAGGATTGCCTTTAGAAGCGCCATCCACATTAACTTTAATCCAGATAGAGAACAAAGGTTTCTAGAAAAACTAAAAAGTGCATCCTAACTGGAAAAATATTCCATCAACCCGTAGACACCGCATAATCATAAAGTCTTTCACTGTATTGTTGAAATATCTCTTCTGAATTAAATCAGCTTCATGAATAGCAATGAGGATCCACATCCGACCTACATTAATGTTGAGTGAGAAATTATTGTGAATAATTGAATTTATATCATACTAGATCACATGATGAAGATCAATAACTACAATAAGAAATAAGTTTTTTATTTTTTGGAAGTTATCCGTATCTATAAAATGATTTAGCTGAGTGCTGATAGAATCAAGAATCATCCATATAAAATTAAAGATGTCAAAAATATAGTACCAAAGAGCAGTAGAAGTGGAGAAAGAAAGAAATAAATGGTTAGAATATTCTCTATATTGATTACAGATATGATATTTTGAGAAAATTTGGATCCCAAAATATTGTAGACAAGTATCAATGGGGATCCTATTGTAAGAAATATGGCATATAATAGTAAGTCTTGATAGATTTATCCATAGATTATCAATGTTTTTAATCCAACTAAAATCATTTCTAGAATTATGAAAATTGTGGTTATAGAATTTTTTTGAATCCAACATACCATTGTGTGAAGGCTCCCAGATTAGAAAATCATCCGTGTTAGAAAAATTATAGTTGTCAATGACATTCACAATATTTTAAGGTATAGTATCAAGATGAGAATTAAAAACACCCCTAATAGTATTATTAATACTTTCAGAAGTTTTTTCAGTAGGGATAATTGAAATTAGAGAAGCACCAGTCTAGTTATCCAACCAGATGTTCATGGAGGAGTTCCTAGAAACCATCCATCTAGATTTGGTCATAATATTGGAATACACTTTTTTAATGGACGTCCAGATAGAGGAGTTCAGAAAATTTATGTTTCATTTCTTCAAATTATCAAGAAACCTATTTTTGATGAATGTAATAGAAGGAGATTCATTATGGATCAGGTTCCAAGTAAGTATGGATTGAAGGGTCTCATTAAAAATATTTATGTTTTTAATGACAAGGATACCCTTATCTAAAGGTTTGAAACAAGTAGACTAAGGTGTAGTCACCAATTTCCTATCTAGAGTGCTGGCAGTCCAAAAAAAATTTGATGTAAAAATTGTTTTTTTTATGAGACCGACAGGATATTTAAAAATCATCATAGAGTAGACCATTTTGGAGATAGTGACAGACTTGATAAGGCAGATTCTACCCACCATAGATAGTGTTTTTCCTTTCCAATACGAGAGATAGTTAAGTATTTGATCTACAATGTTAAAGAAATAACTAGATTTGGGCCTGTCCCAAAATACGGGAACACCAAGGTACGTGAAAGAAAATGAGCCTTCTTTAATGCCTAATTCATTGATAATACCAGATTTTCTATTAACTGGAAATTTTTTCCCAAAGAATATAGAGGACTTGTTCCAGCTAATGACCTAACCCAAGACATCCTCATAGTGAGATTGAGCACTTTTGAGAGTTTGAATGTTTCTTTTATCACCTTATAAGAATATAATGATGTCATATTCATATAAAATATTCATGGGGGAATTTAAATTCTTAGAATCATGGATGGGTTTAAATTTATTTTGATCTACAAGGTGAGTGATAAATCTACTTGAATTGTCCTCCGTAATGGATAAAAGGATGGTAGAAAGGGTATCACCTTGTCTGAAACCTTTGGTGCATTTAGAGTAACCTATGGGAGAACCATTGACTAGGATAGATATGGAGGCTGAGTTGAACAAGGTTTTAATTATAGTTAAAAAGGAATTATTGAAACCAAATCCATGAAGCACTTTAAAGATAAAATTCCAATCTATAGTATCAATAGCTTTTCTAATGTCAAGTTTTATGGAAATATTACCACCTCTATTGGAGTTGTTTAATGTGTTAGTGAATTCATAGGTAAGAGAGCCTTCATTGAACTCAAAGATATTCTTAAATATGCCCTGATAATCCAACCACCATATTGGTCCTTACCCTTTTAATTGATGTGTAATGCTTCTAATAGGGCCATTAGGTCCGTTCTTGGTCAAAGAAGAGAAAATATTCCTCATGTCATATATTATGCCTAAAAAAATTGGATGAATATAAATATCACTACACTATGACTGAAAAATAACTTTTTAGATATGATTTTTTCTTAGATAAATTCTGGACCTATACATTAGGTGTAAAAATCATCATCTTCATAGAACATTCTGCTATAATGTTCTTACTCAGGAAAAGTGATTCCAAAATGAGGCTAATAAGATGGATCATAATGTTAAAGGAGTTTGATATTGTTATTAAAGATAAACCTAGAAAAGGAAACAATGTGGCTGGTTACCTAAGTATATTTTCTAATTCTTCTCATTCTAGAATAATTGACCATGAATTTACAACTAAACACCCAACATCTCTCACTCCAAAGTTACCAGGGTATGCCCTAATTGTAAATTACTTATTTTTTGGTGTTTTTTACTAATTTATTTTTCAAAAGAACCAAAAGTGAAGTTAAAAAGTGATTTAAAATTCGATTTTTGGGAATATAATAATCTTTGTAAAATTGGGACTGACATGGTAATTAGGATATGTGTCGATGAAGATAAACATTTCTCCATCTTAGAATTTTTACACTCAATTCTTGGAAGTGGACACTTTAGACCCCAAAGGAACTCTAGAAAGTTCCTTGAATCTGTATTCTTCTGGACTTCACTCTTCAAGGGATCACATGAGTTCTATCAATCATGTCCCACTTTCCAATGTTTGGAAAAATTTACAAATGAAATTAAATTCCTCAAAAGTATTTAATCTTCTGTGATATCTTTGATGTTTGGGGAATCGATTTCATGGGACCATTACCCCTTATAATGGATTATATTAAATTATTATTATAGTCAATAATGTTTCTAGGTTGGTTGAGGCCAAAACCAATAGAAAAATTGATTCACATACTATTAGTGAGTTCATAAAAACCCATATCTTTCACCGATTGAGAACATTGTGTGCCTTGATAAGTGACTTAGGAACTCATTTCTATAATCGGACCATGGAATATCTTTTGAAAAAGAATGGGGTTGTAAATAAAACTTCAACTGCATATCACCCCCAAAAATATGTCATGGATGAACTTTATAACATAGAAGTAAAAATAGTTATTGAGAGAATTGTTAATCCCACAAGAAAAGTCTAGCCTAAAAGACTTGGTAAAGCATTTTGGGGTTATTGAACTTCCTATAAAACACCCATTGGGATGTCTCCATTTAGGCTAGTTATTTGTAAAGTGTGTTATTTACCAGTTGAAATCCAACATAAGTCATTTTGGGATGTGAAAACTTGTAATTTTGATTATGAAAAATCCGATGAAGAGATATTGTTGTAGTTGAATGAATTGGAGGATATTCAAATAGATTCTTATGAGAATTAAAATCTATAAAAGGAAAAGGCAAAAGAACTCCATGAAAAAACTTATCCTATGAAGGTTATTCCCTGAAGGTGAAAAGGTAATGATATTAACTTCATGATTTTGGCTTCACCCATATAATCTTACTTCTCGTTGGAAAGTCCTTTTATTATTACTAATGTTTACCCATTTGGTGCAATGAAAGTCCAAGACCCCTCTTCCAAAAGGAAATTCAAGGTTAATTGAAATCAGCTAAAGAATAACTATGAGAGGACACACACCTCAGGAACAAGATTGAATTCCAATGGATCACCAACTACTAAAGTAGACCCACCACTGGATATAGATGATGACCCACCAAATCCAAACCGGGGGTCACCTCTTTCCCTTTAACTCCCCATCCCTCTCTTCCTCCTCCACCTTTTTTCTCTCTCTCTATCCCTATATCTTTCTTCCTATTCCTCTCTCAATCTTATTTTTTACCACTTTCTTTCTCAAACAATTTTTTTCCTATTTTTTTGTGGGAATGTATTTATAAAAAAACTAAAAAAAGCTAAAAAATAATACAAAAAAAGAGTCCTAATCACTCACCATTAAAATTTCAAAAAATTTCCAACCTTTTTAAGGAGTCCAATGACTTGTTTTAATCTCATTTTTTTTATTTTCCTGATCAACTTGGATAAAGAGTTTTATGTCAATAATAATACATTTAGAATGATCATTTTTTGATTTAAAAAAGTATTCTTCTCCAACCTATAAGGAATAACATAAGCTTTCATGACAAGTCCACCTATAGCCATCTTTTCATATTGTATGTTTTTCACCCCCTATTTTGAGTCTTGATTTTGTATACCTTTGAGCTGAATTTCACACTTTAGCATAAATTAATATGATAAATTCTTTTTTAAACCATATGAGAATAAAATTATCCAAATAAGATCTCATTACCCTTACATTGATCCCCCTTTTGAAATACCCTTTGATCCTATGAGAACCATTTTTTGATAGCCACATTTCAAGCCCAAAACCTTGTCTCACCCATCATCTGTATGAAATTTCATTTCAGATTTTATTGGAATTTAAATGTGGGGGGATGTATTTTATTTTGGGTATTATTTCCTTTATTTTCATCATGCTATCATATGATTGAGGGAAATCATCCATTTAAGTTTGGGGGTGAGGTTATAATTCCTTGAGTTTTTGGAATGTATATATGTTTATGAAATATTGTACATTTTTTTAAAAGTGTTCATAAAAAAATGAAAAAAACAAAAAAAAATGAAAAAAATGAAAAAAAAGAAAAAAAAGAAAAAAAAGAAAAAAAGAAAGAATTGTATCTTGGGTAGGTCAAAAATAAATCTTCCTCAACCTTTTATCTTATTATAAATATTAAAATTAGTTTCATGAGGTGATCAAACATAGGTTGGGATATGAGTGTAATATTTTTTTCAAACTCAACTTTTGAAAAAAAGATAGAAAAAAAGAATAAAATAACTCTTGCATAAACTTCACATATGTAATTGGGAGAAGTTTTGTTTTTTAGTACATAAATTATCATTTTAGACCCTTAAAAATTCTCCATATCTTTTCTTACTTCACACATTCATTCCCTTGTAAACATGCTTTTCGATTTCCTTCCACGTTTCATTTAAAAAAAATGTGCGTTACTTTTTCCATGTTGGATTTTTACCCATTTTTTCCACTCTTTTGGAAATTATATTCCTACCATCCCATAGCCACTGAATACCCCCTAAAAATACCTCCTGATTCTTGAGAACTTTATGATAGGGAATGAAATATGATAGCTCTTACAAACTCTATGATTTTCACTTTTGGTTGGTGAATGAATGAACCTCCATAATTTTTTTATCATCTTGAGAGGAGTGAGTTATGAGTGCCCACATTTTCCATTACTAATTTTTATCATTAAAAATAAATTATTTATGACACATGATTACTATAATTGTTTTTGGAAATCATTATGGATGAGTGAACTTGTCTAGACCCCCTAATTTGAGAAAATTAAATTTTAATATTTTTTTTGGTGAGTGAAGATGATTTAGTTATGTTTTATATTTAATGTACATGAGGAAATGCACAATCCTAAATTTAGGTTATTTTATATTATTCATTTATTCATAACTTTTTATTTACTCACTTTTCTGAATTTCAATTAAAAATTCATAATTGGTGTAAAATACCCACGTTTTAATATTAAATATATTTTTTGAGAATTATTTTTATTAATCCATATTTGAGTTGATTTAATATTTTAATTATAACTCTCACCATATTAATCCAAATTATGTTATTATTATTTTTGAGGGTTCCCAATTCAATATTCTACAAATCATTCAATTAGAGATTTGGCCAATTTGTCCATTTGTAGGGTCATGTGGAACACAAAAGAAGGCCCAAAAAATATTTTGAGAAAACTAAACCAACAAGGATGATTGAATTTCTAGGAACAATACAAAATCCCAAATTTGATGAAATTATAGAATATCTTATTTTATATCCCAAAACTTTTGGATAAAAATTTGAAGTTCCAAATCCAACATAAAGTGGCCCAACTGATGCTTTGAAGTCCAACCCACAATTCTGTCTATGAATTTAATGTTTCCCACCTTTCTTGAATTTTCTCCAAATCCAATCCACTATTTGAGCAGAAAATTTGTGGGGTGAAAGAAAGTATGTAGGTAAGGGACTTTTTTGAAGAAATGGTTCATATTTTAGGGAATATTCATGTAAAAAAATCCATTCACATTTTGGACTTTAAAAAAGTATGGATAAAAATGGAAAACTTCACATTGTTTAGTAAAATAACCATAAATTTGGATAAAAACTACACCGGACAAAAAAAATTGATAGTATATATTCCAAATCAGTATATACAATGTTTACAAATAATATATCTCTATAT
The DNA here is from genome assembly GCA_963277665.1 of Viscum album. NCBI lineage: Eukaryota > Viridiplantae > Streptophyta > Magnoliopsida > Santalales > Viscaceae > Viscum > Viscum album. The sequence goes on along the minus strand of OY728151.1, from coordinate 1,784,667,613 downwards.
TAAACTATTTGGATGGCCAAATTGGAGAGTCAACTTGAGGGAAATATTTTGAATGCAAAGAGTCCACCAATTTGGGCTATAAATTCACTCCCCTCTTATCCTTTCATGGGGTAGGAACTTCAGAACTTATGGAGGATATTTGACATGACTTGAGACTTTAAAATGGTCTATTAGGAATTTCTTTAATCTTGTTTTAACAATATATACCTCTCTTCTTTTCATTTCATGTTTAGTTTCCCTTATTTTCAATTGTAATCGCATAAGTTATTTTCAATTTCATTTGAATTTTAATGTATGTTTCTTATTAATAATCTATAATTTTCATACAAACTCTATTGTGTGATATTAATTTTATTATTATTTTTTAAATAAATTTTAAAATCATTCCCTTCTTTTTCTTTATTTTTCAATCGAAAGCCTGTGTTTAATTCTCTTCACCGTTCATGTGTATGTTTGACGCACTAATCTTATCTTGTACCATTCTTTTTTTTTCATTATTTTTTAACCCATAACCATAAAAATAATAAAATATATTACTAACCATATAAATGGAGGAGTAAATATCCCTTTATAATTTGGGGATGTTAAGATATTGAGATCTTTTTCTCTACTAATATTCTTTAAATTAATATTGTGTATGTTGAAATTAAAATGTAATGGATTAATGACATGTTTTGTTTGAAATTTGGATTCCATGGATTATTGGAACCAAAAGTAAACATGAGTTAATTAAATATTGAACCTTAAATCAACAAGAATTTATTCAGATCAATACCCTAGTTTAGGATGGTATTAAAGCTAAAACAATTGGTAATTCTAATGAAAAATCATACTGTGAAGTGGATATAAATTTAATAAAATATATAGAAAAGCTCAATGATATCAAAAGATTAAATACCTAATGATGAAATCACTCCAATAATTATTAAATTTTTAAATCAATCTTCATTAATCAATCATTTCATCTAATATCTTCAAACAAACCCCCTAATAAAAAGACAATCAATTAAAAAGAATCGACTCTAAAATTTATACCATCTTCAAGGATTCAACCTGAGTTCCTCTATACACATTAGTAGAGAACCATAAATTTTAATAGTCGATAGGTGATAATTGGACATGCTTCATTGGTTTATTTAATTCCCAAGATCACCCAATTCAAACACAAGCATGAACAGATATGATACATGCACCTTTTATAGGTCTCCACCCTGCAATAAACACAACTTCACTTGATCATTTGATAGACTCCGAGTCCTTGTGTTAGAACATATGGTTCCCTAAAATACTATGTCTTAGATGGTCTCCTCAGTCTATTTCAAACTCTAAGCTCAACACATTCCATTTCCCTATTAACCCATGGAATCCTCAAACACACTAACTCTAATATCCATTCTATCTATCATCCATAAGATTTGATACCACTCTATTGTGACCCCTCCCTCCAAAAAAACGCCTCATATGCCAGTGGTGAAGGAAGGAAGATAATGAACGCCGAATCCTACCTTCAATAGGACATGAATTTGTGATTAAAATTGAGGGTATAAATTAAATAATGTGAGTGGAATTACCCTAAAAATAAAATTAGGACAAGATATAAGAGTAGAAACATAGATCAATACCATAGAATATAAAATAAAACAATATCCCAAAAATTAAATACAGGAACACATGTCATGTCATTTAGAACGAATCTATAAAATTAAATGTTAAAACAACTCCTAAGAAGTAGCTATAAAAAACAACTACAGTTATAAGATAATGCTATCAAAATTAGTCCCTAAGACCCCTCTTTAATAGCTAATCTATATATGGGTGATCATAACATATATACTTATTAGGATACTCCTTAGTATTTATCTTGAAAATGTGGTAAAATTATAATAATGCACCAGTGAATAAAGAGTAGAACTAGCATGGACCTATTAGGTCAACTACCAATTCCTAGACTCATTAAGTATCACTCAACAAGTACTACATCCAAATCCTAATAATATAATAATAAGAAGAATATAATTATTGGTTCCAAATAATCAATTACCCATTTTTTCCAATCTCACACCCCAAAATCTAATGTCTTATCTCACACCTTCTTACCTGTTGTGGGTTGGGTCATATCCATACCTACCCTAACTCTCACAAAGTCTATCATCTCATGTTCATATCATAAAAATACATGTATCACATCCCCATATCATAACCACATAACATCTATATCCATTACCTCAAAACCATAATTGAAGGGTATAATAAACATGGAAGACATCAACCTCATGCCCTCATCTACATAACCCAAACCACGTAACCATCATCCTATAATCTCTACATCATTAGGCAAACAGAATTACTCTCCCACACCTTGCATGATTGTACCATCCTCGGGCCATCATAGTTAGTCTATTTCTAAAGGGAGAGTGGGGAAGATGGGGGTACTTAGCCATCCACCCTCACAAAATTTTCGTTTATAAAAACAACCAATTTAATTTAGATTTATAATTATTATTCATTTAGGTGAGGTATTTATAGAAAAATACACAAAAACAATTCACATTTTCAATGAAAAACAATTCACATCTTTAATGGGGCTTACACTAAAAAATAAATTGTATAGAAAAAACTCTTTAGATTAAGAAAGATTACATTTAATTGAAAAATAAAGACTCATGCATCACATTATTTAAATAAATTTTCCATACCCTTTACTATAATATTTCCCTTTGGTTATATATTTTATTTTATTTGTGATAGTATTAGAAACAAAAAAACATGAAATAACAATGAAATATGAATAAAATAAACATATAATACTTCTCTTTTGATTATGATCTTTCTAGTTTTTATATTTATTAGGTTAATTTTTACCAATTATCGATGGAATCAAAGTAATGACAAAATCAAAGTTTGAAAAAATAAAATAGAGAGAGGGTCTTGAATCCCCTACATGTGCAAGGAGATTTATAATTCATTATAATGGAACAAAGAAAGGTGATAAGGAATAATCAACTTAATATGTGAGGAAGGAGCTTGAATTGATCAAATAAGGCTAGAATATATTAAATTAAGGAGTTTAGATCACCTAAAATTGAATAAGAACTCTACAAACCCAAACAATTAATACTCTTTGATTCCAAGATAACCAATATGGTTGGAAAATATTTCTAGACTACTAATAAATCTCCCATATTTTATGTCATGTTAATTCCTTTACATTTAATTCACTTCACATGATTCATTTTAAATATCCTAAGATTAAGGAAGTAAAAGTTTAGATCTATATTTCTCAAAGTAGATTTAAATACATGATTTTTAAGTTATTATTTCCATTTATCATCATTAAAATCATTTGATATTTATTTAAAAGAATATCCAAATTTTCAATTTTTTATAGGAATATTCATCATTATGTAAAGACTCAAAGATAATATCATGTGAGCTCAAAGACTCCCCTTGATGGGGACCGGGTTCCACCCTCATGCAAGCCAAGGGATCTCACCTGCATGCTGATGTAGTGAAGGTTTTACATGTATGTGTTAAAAAAATAAATCAAGTGTCCCTTACACTACATTTGAAACCCGACTTACCTTCATATAGGTGATACATTACCCTTACATGAGCTTAGAACCAAACAATACATGGGAATCATCCTGAATACCTTTATGTGAGAATTAAAGACATGAATACACTACCCCTACACATCAGTCTACCCACACATGAACCATCACCAAAAATTTATGTAGAAAAAATGACCACTGTTATATGGATAATGGAAATAGTTTTTGAGCATTATATGACTCCAATTTACCCTCACACAACTTATAAATTACACATGAACACCACCATTATATAGTGAAAGGTCCCTTGAAGTTTCAACCTGCTATACCAATGTTGATGGTGTAGAAACCCATTTATATCCATTTAATCCAATGCTTATACTTTCTTCATAACCATGTTGTCTCATGCCAACATGACCAACACTCTAGGAGTGTTCCCCTACCTTCTTTACACAGGTGTGTTTCCTAGGAAAAATAGCTTATGAAACAACCTATTTGGACATTTTAGTCCCTATGGTGCACCCAACACCACACAAGAAACTCTAAAATGACCACTCCCCCATTCAAAATTCCTAGACAAAATTACAGGCCCTAAACTCACAACTCCATGGCACTCAAAATAGAAAACACCACACCTACCGCTATGATGAAATGACCCTTAAGATGGAAATAACTCTTCTATCACTTCCATAATGCCTTCGAACTCCCTCGAGATGCCTATGTGCCTTAGGAAAAGATAATGAAATTAACTGGAAATGTCTGAGTCATTACACCTGTGTTGGGATTTTAACATAGGACCTCCAAGCGCAAATATAATCCCCTCACCACTGCCCAATATTTTATTTTTATATTTATGATATTTTTTTTATATATTTAGTTAAATTTTAATCCATAATTTTATCCATATATTTATATAATTATTTTTAACTACAATTATAAAATATGTGTGTGTGTTTATATTTATATATATATAAACACATATGCATGTTTGTGTTTATATATATATAAATATTTATATTTATTTGAATATATCATATATTATTATTTATTTACATAAATTAGAATAAATACATAAATACATATATACGTTTTTTGTTAATATAGATACACACACACATATTTTTATTTAAGTATTATATATACATTTTTATAAGTATATACACATTTATAAATTTCTATAATAGATAATTATTATTAATTATATATGGTATATATATTCTAAAAGAAATTTTATATGTAAATATGTTTAAATAATTATTTATACAATTAGATTTTTATATGTAAATATAAATATAAATATAAATATATTTATAAATCAAAAAAAATATAAAAAACGTTAAAATTTTAACACTATAATATTCATATAGATGTAATACTAGATAATAAATTCAGTTTCCATTGAAAAAAGTAAAAAAAACCCTCATAAGAAATGTTAAAATTCAACTTAATATTAAACAATTAGATTATCTCAACTAAAAAATCAGTTTTGGAGGTATTCTGGCCCCTTTTGACAAATAATAAATTGGGACCAAGGTCCCCCCAAGTTTATTTCGAGTTTTTCTCTTTAGAATATTCTATTTAACATCTCATAGAGCCCAAATAGACTCCCGAATCAAAGGTTATGGTCATTTCAAGTTCAAATCCTATTTTTTACTTATCTTAAGAGATTAATTAATTTTTTAATATTTTATAGCACCAAAATATTATTAAATTTCTATTACTTAGTACTAATTAGTATTTTTTATTAATATTTATTTTTAATTATTTTATAATATAATTCACTAAATATATTGGATATTAACTGTAAATAAATATTTAGTATTTTATAAATCATATTTAAGAATATATATATATACTAATAGAGATATATTTTTTAGATTAAAATTGGGTTTTTAACAATATAACTTTTTTTCCACGAAGGTCACCTTTTATTAGTGAAAACATAATTTACACTACTAGATATATGGTCTTTAGCGACCGCCAAAAGCGGTCGCTAAAGCCCTATAGAGACCGCCATGCGACCGCTTCTGGCGGTCGCATTTGAGTCGTCGCTGTTGATCAACAGCGACCGCCTCTGGCGGTCGCTAAAAACCTACCTGGAATTCTGCTTCGAGCGTCCGCTGGATGTGTGCAGGGATGCGGGGGTGTTGGGGGGTTGCAATGGGATGGACGACCGCCGACCATGGCCGATACACGGTGGCCAGAGGAGGAGGAGATGGCGTTCTGGTCTTTTGGGAAGGCTCGGGTGATCGGCGGCGGTCGTGTGAAGGGTAACGAGGTTGACTGAGAGTGGTCGGGAGAGAACTGGGGGTGGCAACGGGCTTGACTGAGAGTGGTAGTGCGGCGGCGGGGGTCACACCGACGTCGACGGGGAGTTGCAGCGGCGGATGAGGAAGACAGTGGCGGGCGGGGGGGGAAATATCCCGCGTAATTCTTTTCAGCAGTAGCGACCGCCATTGGCGGTCGCTAATACTGTCAATAGCGACCGCCGTTGGCGGTCGCCCGTGTTCCCAGGCGCAGCAGCCAATTATTCCAGTAGTGTTAGCACTAATAAAGGTAACCCCTTTATCACCACCATGAAAAGAACGAATAAAGGGAAACCTTTATTAGAGCTAAACAAAAGCACTGATAAAGGGAGACCTTTATCAGTGTGTTTTTCTTACTCTGATAATGGTTCTCATTTATCAATGTATTTTTTCATTATTAAAGGTCCCCTTTATTAGTATTTTTAGCTATCCCTGATAAAATAAACACCTTTATCATTGCTTTTTTAGTGTTAATAAATGTTAGAATTGAATAAGTGTGATTATATGGTATTGTATCTATAAAATCCTCAAACCCACACTCTCGTATTTGGTCTTGAAAACATAAAATTTATATTTCAATATTTGATACCAATGAAGCTGAACCAATTTTCACTATCCAAAACTTACAACATGAAAAGGAGAATATTGGATCATTGACATTCTCATGGAACTTTTAGGTTTATATTTTTAGATAATTAGGAAAATCTCTTAACTTCATAGATTCATAAAAAGATGGTTCAAAAAGATGAAAATCATCTCCCAAAATACCCATGTTTTTATATTCCACATTAGGTCATCCTCATCATCCATATAAACCACTTCTAGACATAATTCATTCAACCTAAATATTTATAACTTGGGGAAAATTAAACATAAGAAGGGTGATCTCAAATTTATAGTAATGGTAAACACAAGAATTAACAATTCATTTTCATCAGGGAGAATAAAAAGAAAATAATGGTATAATGAAATAATCAATGTTCATGAGTATAAAATAAGAATATTCATACCCATAAATACCTAGATCATCAAACATGAAAACATTGAACAATTATTTAACAAATTAAATATTCACCAGAATAAATAATCTTGAGCCATGTGTTAACAATATTGATTATAAGAAAGATTATAAACCCATAGAAAACATATAAAAAACTTATTGGTATCCTGGAAACAATATCATCATATCACGCTTACAAATGGAATAGCCAATATGTCTGACTTCCATCTCTAGAGTACCAAATTCATGGGAGGTCTATAATGGACCCACCTATCCCTAGTCAATTACATAACCACCTATCCTGGGTTTATAATGGAACCACATATCCTTGGTTTATAATAGAACCACCCATATTTGGTTTATAATAGAACCACCTATCCTTGGGTTATAATAGAACCACTAGATATTATAAAAAATCTCCAAGAATCGTATCATGAATAAAGTATATAGATTATTCATTTCATCAAAAAAATCATTGAAACAACCTTTATTCTATTCAAAAATTGACTAACCCATGGGAAATAAATAGGCTCTATAAAAATCTATTTGAAACCTGATTAACCCGTGGAAAATAATTAGGTTCCATAACCATATCTTTGAAATAATATTAATATATAGAGATAAATAATTGGATTTTATCATTACAAAATATCTCCATTGGATCATATGTAACAACAAGGGTTGTTGACATTGATGAATGTAAATACCATTAAAATATTATTAAAAACATTCTTGAGGAAAATAACCTTTTCAATTTGAAAATCACTTTTTAAAACTTAAAGTTCACAAAATATTGTGAAAATCCATTTCTTTGAAAACAAACTTGGAAATATATAAAGGAACGTTCAAGGAAAATAATGGTCATGATTTTGTGAAAATCTATTCATTTTGTGAATGTTAAAAATAAACATTCTTTCGAATTTTTTTTAAAGGGAGTCACAAGTGACCCATTTGGAAAATGTTAAGAATATTTATTTTTAGAACCTTTTGAAATAAGGACAAAGAATATATAAAATTGATTTATGAAATCATTTATTTTTTAATGAACATTTTTAACAACATTTTATAAAACATGGATATGGAAGAGAAAGATACCTAATCTAAAAGAAGGTGCACAATCTGTTTCACTTACAAGAGACTTTATTGACATTTATTCAATAAATAATGGAGTAATTGGAAATAAAACATGTGAACAACATTCATAACCAGAGGAGAATAAAATATATATTTTTTAATAAAATAATATCACATTATTTCCTCCAAAAATAAACTCGAACATAACCAATCCCAAAAGAAATGAGATTGTAACATAAAGACTTTTCCTCTTTGATTACTCTTTAATTTTATTCCCCATAAAATAATGACATCAAATGATACTATAAATATCATGAAAGTTAGTATTTTCATGATATAACATGTCAAAGGTAAGTATATATACCTGAAAAATTAATATAAGTGCATATCATAAACTTATATCTCAAAGAAATAGAATTTGAGATGAACAACCCTTACAAAAATCGGATAACTGAGTTTAATAATTAATGAACGAATTTATCATGTCTATAAAATTTAAATCCATATAAGAAAAGTGGAAATACGATATAATATAATAAAAATTCATTACACACATAATCATAAAATATCAAAAACAATGAAAAGGAATTGAGTTATGAAATTCTTTACCACTTGGTATCTTTCAATTCAAATACCCTTGGATGAAATACTAGAAAAGATCAGTTAGAGGAAAGCCCCTAACCATTTATTAAGAAAAAATAAAAGTACATCAAGCATGAACAACAAAATAGAAAAGACGATTACATATCATAAAATTCATACCCGTCACCACATCATGATAGATCACTTCCTCTGTAGTAGATGATTCCCATTCTGAGCTTTCATAGTGCTTTAGGATCTTGGAATATTTCCTTATAAGGTTCAATTTATCCAAAGATATCAACTCCTTCGAAGATTGATTGATAGAGGACCTAGTGGAAATCGACTTCAGCAAATCAAATTAGTCTTTCCCCGACCTTCTGTTTGTTGTGAAAGACTCCTCATTTTTGGACTTCTTCTTCCCATCCTTGACAACATCACTATAGGAAGGCCTAACCATATCACTATGATTTTTCTTGTCATTATCCAAGACATCCCCCATTTTCTAGGGACAAGAAAAACTTGATTACCATCAATCATCCTTCGATCCTTCTCACATCTCCTGTTAGAATCAATCATGGACAAACATTGAAGGATATAACCGAGGTGCAAAGCTGTAAAAATCGATTTATCACGTCAGTTATTTTATAACCAACCTAATAAAAACTGAGATTAGCTTTATCATGTCAGTTATTTTATAACCAACGTGATATATCGAATATCATCGCTTTATCACATCGGTTAAAAAATAACTGATATGATAAAGCAAATCTCAGCAATTTATCACGTCAGTTATTAAAAGAACCAACGTGATAAAGCTCCATTTATCACATCAGTTATAGTATAACTGACATGATAAATTATTTTCTACATTAGTTATTAAATAACTGATGTTATAAACATAATTTTTTTTTTCACCACATCCCTTATTAAATAACTGACGTGATAAAGCTTTTAAATGATTTACCTCACCCCATATTCAGTCATTCTATTTTCTTCGATCGGGCGACCTGCGACTCGTCTCTCTCACGCAGAAAACCTAGAAATGATTATTTAAAGTCGTGCCCTCTAGCCTCATTTTTACAACATAATTAATTATCTTTATTATCATTAGATCTATCAGGTCTAATCGCAACACTCAAGTAATCCTCATACGGATTGGTTTCAGTTTTTATTTTCTGCGATGCCCTAAACTAATTTTTTGAGATGTTATTTTTCTGTCTTTTTTCTTACTATCAGGGTAAGTTTCATAGTGCTCATTTACACCATGAAATATTTTTTTTGGTAAAATAAACCTATGGAAATGATATCATGAAATTTTACGATTTTTATGTGTTCTATCATGCGTGTGTGCGCGTACGAGGGGTTTTCAAGTGGTGGGGGGCTGTGCAAGTGGGTGGGTGGGTGGGGGGGGGGGGCTGTCCACAGGGGTGGGGGTATCAAAGGTGGTGGGGGGTGGTGTCCAGTGGGGTGCGGGGGATGTTTAAGGGGATTGGGGGTGTCTTGGGGGGGGGGGGTCCGGGGGGGGGGGGGGGGTGAGGGGGCTGTCCAAGGGGGTAGGGGTGTCCAGGGGTGGGGGGGGGGGTGCATGGGGGTTAATGGGATGTCCAAGGGGATAGGGGTGTCCAGGGGGTGGGGGGTGTCTAGGGGGTGGGGGGGGGGGGTCTGTCCAGAGGGATGGGGGGCTGTCCAGGGGGGTTGTCCAGAGGGTTGGGGGGCTGTCTAGGGGGTGGGGGGTTGTCCAGAGGGGTGGGGGGTGGGGGGGGGGCTGTCCAAGGGGGTGGTGGTGTCCAGGGGGTGTCCAGAGGGTGGGGGTAGTGTCTAGGGGGGTGAGGGGGCTTTCCAATGGGGTAGGGGTGTCCAGGGGGTGGGGGTGTCCAAGGGGGTGGGGGTGGGGGTGGTGTCTAGGGGGTGGGGGGTGTCCAGGGTGGTGGGGGTGGTGTCTAGGTAGGTGAGTGGGTTTTCCAAAGGGGTATGGGGTGTCCAGGGGGTGGGGGTGTCCAGGGGGTCGGGGGGTGTTCAGGGGGTGAGGGGGTTGTCCAAGGGGGTGGTGGTGTTCAGGGGATGTCCAAGGGGGTGGGGTGGTTTCTAGGGGGGGTGAGGGGGCTTTCCAAAGGGGTGGGGGTGTCTAGGGGGGTGGGGGTGGGTGTCCAGGGGGTGGGGGGTGTCCAGGGGGTGTCCAAGGGGGTAGGTGTGGGGGTGGTGTCCATGGGGGGTGGGGGGGGGTGTACAGGGGGTAGGGGGTGGTGTCCATGGTGGTGAGTGGGATGTCCAAGGGGGTATGAGGTGTATAGGGGGTGGGTGGTGTCTAGGGGGAGTGAGGTGGCTGTTTAGAGGGGTAGGGGGCTATCCAGGGGGGTTTCCAAGGGGGTGGTGGTGTCCAGGGGGTGTCCACGGGGGTTGGGATGGTGTCCAAGGGGGTGAGGAGACTTTCCCAGGGGGTGGGGGTGTCCAGGGGGGTGGGGGCTTCCCAAAAGGTTTGGGGGGATTTTCAAGGGGTGGGGTGAGGTGGTCGTGGGGGGGGGGGACTTTCCAAGGGGGTGGTGGTGTCTAGGGGGTGTCCAAGGGGGTGGGGGTGGGGGTGTCTAGGGGGGTGAGGGGGCTTTCCAAGGGGGTGAGGCTGTTCAGAGGGGTTGGGGGGCTGTCCAGGGGGTGTGGGGGGGGGGGGGGGGGGCTTTCCAAGGGGGTGGTGGTGTCAAAGGGTGTTTAAGGGGGTGGGTGGGTGGGGGGGGGACTTTCCAAGGGGGTGGGGGCGTCCAGGGTGTGTGTGTGTGGGGGGGGGGGTGTCCAGGGGGTGTGGGGGTGTCCAATGGGGTTGGGGTTGGGGGGTGGTGTCCATGGGGGGTGAGGGGCTTTCCAAGGGGGTAGGGGTGTCCAGGGGGTAGGGATGGTGTCCAGGGGAGTGAGGGGGCTGTCCAGGGGTGTCCAAGTGGGTAGGTGGTGGGGGTGGTGTCCAGGGGGTGAGTGGGCTGTCCAAGGGGGTAGGGGGTATCTAGTGGTGGGGGTGTATAGGGGGTGAGGGTATCTAGAGGGGGTGGGGTTGCTGTTTAGGGGATGAGGGGGTGTCCAAGGGGTAAAGACTAACCATGCGCAGTGCCCGAGTTCTTTAAAAATGTATTTTTTTACCATTTCCTCTATCAAAATTTAACACCAAAACGCCTCTTTCTCCCCCATTTGGAACATGAAACCCTAGGAGTATCCTCATCCTCTTCTCCTTACCTCTAACCTCCTTCTAATGGTGATTCCAAGTGGTTTCTACAAGTTTGGGGGTGATTTTTTCCATATAATATCCTCCTTCTCCATCTTATTCCTTCTTCCTTTTTCTTCTTAGTTGTTCTTCTACATTGGTTCCTTTTGTCCAGGGTTCTTCTTTCTTTGTTTCTAAATTTATTGTTTTTTCTTGTTATAGTTCTTCTTGGTATTTCTTGCTCATTTGGACCTTCTTGAAGCAATTATGAGTGGTCATCATTGAAGGAATATTGGATTGAGGTAGGTTTCCCTATGTATTGGCATTTAAATTTAAGAATCATTGATTTATTTATGTTTATACATTGATTTGATGCTTGTTAAAAATAAATTTTTTTTGAAAGATTACTTGAATTAAATCAAGTTGCATTCCCATTGAATTAATTTTTTTGGAATTATTTTACATAGCCTCACACAACAAGTGTTTTATTAAAAGCTTGGTTGGACCTTATAAGTGGTTTATGATTTCCAATGATGTTGTGACTTTTAAAATGTGTTTCAAATAATTCATGAATTCCTAAATGGTGTGTTTGTATACTTTTGAAAATGTTTTTCTTTTAAAATAATGGGTGTGGCCCAGTTGACACTTTTAGAAAGTGGGTTTTCTTTGGAAAACTCTCCTTGGATTGTGTCTCTTGCCTTATCATTATTAAAAGGAATGGGAATGTCCTTGGTATGGGACTTCCATTGTACGTTGATGGCCCTAAGGAAAGGGGACTTCCTTAGAGTGGTGTTCTGGGGTGATTCTTGTGGGTGTGTGGCTTATGTGTGTCTTGTAATTATTCTTTATATATGGTTGATTGTTTGATACTCCTCGAATCACCCCCATTTTAGATATAACATGGTAACCTAGAATTGGTAGTGTATTATTCAAGAATGCTTGCTGCACTAGTTTAAGGTTTTTCTACGGCTAACTTACCCTTAGAATAAACATGCTCTGCTTTGGGGATATTTCCCCTCGTGCGTTAGGGCTGTTTGATTGCATCAAGCATGCCAAAAGGATGGATTAGGTTACAATATGTTATATATTTTCCCCTAATCTCCTACGTATTACCATGTTGACACTTGTTTATTCATGGAGGATAATCTAGGTGCCTCATCTGGTATGGTTACTTGAATACTGCTTACCAATTGCCCTCATTATGTCATCATTGATTATGCTCCCTAATTGTGGTGTGTCTCTTTGGTAAAATTGAATGCTTTGTTTTAAATGTTTTCACGAGGATTATTTTTAGAAAAACTATGTTTCATTTCCTATATTTCTAAATAGCAGCAAATGAATCTTTTATTTAAATGAAATGCATAGGGATAGCCCCTACCCCCCTAGACTCCCCAACACCCTTGGACACCCTAGATAGCCCCTACCCCTGTGGACAATCCCTACCCCCTTGGACAGCCTCGACCACCCCCTGGACAACCCCCGACCCCCTTGGACACCCCCTTGGTATATATATAACCCAAAATTTTCCTTGAAACTATTGGAATATTTTAACTTCAGGTAGTCTATACCAATGGTTCCTATATAATCGTTGGTATAGGGGTATTACAATGACCATTATGACAACGCTGTGTGAAACTGTTGGGGTATTCTATCCTAACAGTTTTAGGGGCTATCCCAATGGTTTTAAATAGTTGGGATATGTGTAATTTTCAGTAGTGAATGTATACATATTTTAATATTTACACTTCATATTTATTTTTTATGGAAGGATTAATTTTTTTATCCAGTTTCACTAGGATGTATTATTTGTGTACCTTAAGAATAAAGGATCCAAGATGAATTTAAAACTGTTATATCTAACTATTTTTTCTTTTTAAAATCATTTTCATGCATATTTGTTTTTCAAATATGCATATTTTTTTATATTTCAAAAATGTTTTACATTAAAATTATGATATTTTTCCTATAAATATATATTTGTCTTATCTTAACAAGATGTATAATTTTGATATTTGTTATAGGTAATAATGAGTCAAAGATGGATTACGAAACATCGAATGAGTAATGAATATGAGGAAGGTGTTGATGGATTTTTGGAATTTTCTAAATGAAATGTTCCAAGAAGTGACATTTTTTTCTCTCCATGCCTGAAATGTTTGAATATGAAGAAGTTGAAAAGTAGAGAGATCAAGGATCATCTGATTTGTCATGGTTTTAATCCGAGTTATAACCATTGTATTTGATATGGTGAAACTGGATAGAATTTTAAATATAATGATGATGATTTTCAAGATGGTAACTTCGATGGAATTGAAGAAATGATCCATGATATTACATCAGAACAAATTGAGATAGAATCGACAGTTTCACATCTATATGGTGATGCTGAAAAAACATTGTATCCTGGTTGTATGGATTTTATGGTTTTGTTGGAAGTGTTAATATTGATTAACCTGAAGGGGAAACACAGATGGTGTGATAGAAGTTTTACAGAGCCACTATAATTGTTGAAATACATTCTTCCAAAAGACAACGATCTTCCAGATTCACATTATAATGCCAAGAAAATATTATGCCCGATGGGATTGGGATACAAGAAAATACATGCCTGTCCAAATGACTGTATGATATATAGGAAGGAATATGAATTTCTGTCAGAGTGTCCTAAATGTGGGACATCACAGTATAAGTTTAAAGAAAAATCACAGGAAGATGTAGAGATTATAAAGATCCCTTGAAAGGTATTTTGCTATATTCCTATAATTCATCATTTGAAATGATTATTTTCTAATTCACATGATGAAAAAAGGTTAAGATTTCATACTGATGAGCGGATATGTGATTGGAAAATACGTCATCTAGTTTATTGTCCACAATGGAAGAAACTTGATGAGCAGTATCCTACATTTGGAAATGAAATTAGAAATCTCAGACTAGGCTTTTGCATAGATAGAATGAATCCATACCAAACACTGAGTAACACACATAGTTCATGGACTGTTTTATTGGTAATTTTCAACCTCTCTCCTAAAGTTTGTATGAAGCGCAAATATTTCATGTTGAGTATAATGATCTCTAGTCCGAAGCAACCTGAAAATGATATTGATGTTTTCTTATCACCATTGATTGATGATTTGAAAATTTTATGGTAGGATGGTGTTAGGGTGTATGATTCTTATAAAATGGAATATTTTCAACTGCATGCAGTGCTTATGTTCACTATAAATGTCTTCCCAGCATATGGAAATTTTTCTAGATACAGTGTTAAGGGGCATAAAACATGTCCAATTTGGGAACAACAGACTCCATATTGTTAATTGTATCATGAGAGGAAAACATTGTACATGGGTCAACAAAAGTTTTTGCCTATGGATCACTCTTATAGAAGACTAAAAAAGAAAGTCAATGGCTCACAAGAATTTGATATTTCTCCAAAACCTTTATCCCATGATGAGTATTTTGAGAGGGTGGAAAACCTTGATATGACATTAGGAAAGACTCAAAAATCTGGTAATGATAGACATATTTGGAAGAAAAGGTCATTATTTTTTTAGCTACCATATTGAAGATATCCTAAAGTGAAACATAATATTGATTTCATACATGTGGAGAAGAATATCTGTGACAGTTTGATTGGAACATTTCTAGATATTAAAGGAAAGAAAAAAGATGGGTTGAATGCAAGATTAGACTTACTATCAATGAGAATACATTTGAAGTTAGCTACCACTCCTAATGGAAGACACACATTTCTTCCCCCAAATTCTCATACATTATCCAAGAGGGAGAAAATTATCTTTTCTCAGTTTCTTCATGATATCAAAGTGCCTCAAGTTTATTCTTAAAATGTAAAGAATTTTGTCTCTTTGAAGGATTTGAAGTTGATAGGTATGAAATCTCATGATTGTCATGTCATGATACAACAACTTCCACTAGTTTCATTGCATGAAATATTACCCATCTATGTCAGAAAGACTATAATGAAGTTGTGTTATTTTTTCAATTCAATTTTTAATAAGGTTATTGATGTGAATTCTTTGAACATTTTGGAAATGGATGCAATTTCTATACATTCTCAATTTAAAATGTATTTTCCTCCATATTTTTTTGATATAATGGTGTATTTATTGTTTCATCTGGTTCAAGAAATAAATCTTTGTGGACCTATATATCTTCATTGGATGTATCCTTTTGAAAGGTATATGATAATATTGAAGGGGTATGTTAAGAATTCATATCGACCTGAAGCCTCCACTATTTAAAAGTATATTTTTGAGGAGGTTTTAGAGTTTTGTACAAGCTACTTGGCTACGGTAGAGCACATAGGTTTGCCTCCATATCACCATGAACGAGTTAATAATGAGGGAAAGGGGATTCATGGCTTGAAATTCAAATCATTGTCAGCTGAACAGATGCAGAAGTTAGAATTATATATCTTGAATAACATAGCTGATGCTCAACCGTATATCACATTGCATATTAATGAGTTAAAAGAAAGTCATCCAAAGAAGAAAGAAATGTGGATTTTGAATGAGCACAACAAAACATTTTTGTCATGGTTTAAAAAAACCTTGCTTGGTAGATTAGATGTATCAGAGAAATTAATATGGTTAGTGGGTCGTCCATGTTTAAATTTGATAACATGGTCTGGTTATGACATTAATGGATATACATTTCATATAAAATCTTAGGACAACCGAAGTGAAGTTCAGAATAGTGGTGTATTGGTGTTTGTAGAAGAAATTCATTTTTCAAGTTCTAAAGACAAAAACCCAATTTCTGCATCAACTGTATATTATGGAGTCATTTAAGAAATATGGGAGGTTGATTACTTTAAAATTAAAGTTCCCGATTTTAACTGAAAATGGTTTATCGGTAACAACAGTGTCAGACACGATGAATTTGGAATGGGAGTTGTTAATCTGAATAGATTGGAAGACACAACAGATTCTTTTATAATGGTAACACATGAAAAAAAGATTTTCTATTTAGTTGATCAATCAGATATGCAGTGTTCTATTTTTTAAAAGTAAAAACAATATGTTGGTGAGGATCAACTTGATGAAGATGCTAATTTATGTGAGATCCCTACTTCCATGGAAAGATTAGCATAACATAATGATGAGCATATTTAAGACATGGTTTGTGCCATAAGGAATGATCATGAAGAAGGAATTTGGAAAAAAAATCCATTTATATATTCATAATATTATAGGTAACATATATTTATTTCTTGTTTACATTTATTATTTTCTTAAAATTTCAGATATTGTAATTTTTTCTTTATTAAAATGCGTATTAAAACAAATAAGTAGAAGTTTTTTTTATTTTAATTTTTTTAGTTTAGTTTATCATGTTTACCATTGCGTAAATTATATATCTATTATTTTTGTTGGATGACAATTACTTTACCATGTTTACCATGTTTACCATGTCTACCATGTCTACCATGTTTACCATGTTTACCATGTTTACCATAGTTTACCATATTTTACCTTTACATAACTTATATATTTATTGATTTTGTTGAATGAAAATTACACTACCATATTTACCATGTTTACCATTGTTTAACATTCTTAATATATTAACCATGTTTACTATTATGTAACTTAGTTCAATTATCCATTTTCTATTTACATTAGTGTTATAGTATTTGAATTTGTATATTTATGAACTAATATTTGTTTTTTTTGATTTCAAGGATAATGACAGATCAATCAGTTGATCAACCACATGATTCTGGAGATGAGAATAATGATCATTACTCTAAGGAAGAAAATTCACATGCTACTCTTGATGTTTCCCAATCTTTATCCTATGATCCCATAAGGACAAATAAGAGTTCAAGTGTTGGTAAACGTGGGTGCACACGTTTACCAAAATTATCACTTTCCCATACATAGGTCCAGAGGATACTCATTGAGTTTGATGAGAATGATATTACTAGAGGTTCAAATGAAAAATATTTTAAGAGTTTTGTATCAACTCAGGGTAAGAGAAAAGTAATCATTTTGTATGATGATTGGAGAAGTGTGGACAAAGCAATAATATCTCAGCTGTGGGAGACGATTTTGGTAAGATATTTTTCTATGTTTTTTCTATCCTTTAAATGTTTTTAGTATAATATGTTTTACCTCTTCTTTATTAGATGAAATTTGACATTCCTGACACTGGAGGAGTCAATAATAAATGCTTATCGATGGCTTCTAGGAGATGGAGGGATTTCAAATCAACCCTCACATCTGATTTCATTTTTGGTCATAGGAGTCATGAGAATCTATGTCATATATATCCTTTCATAAATGAAGATACATGGACACCGTTTGTTGAAATTAGAAGAAAAGATTCATTTTTGGTAAGGGAAATGTAAAATTTTATAAGCTTTATTATATAAATAATCTTATTAATGTTTTGTTAATGTTTTCTTATTCTTAATTTATAGCAAACAAGGACATCTCATCAGGAGATCCAACACAAAAATGTATACCCTCATAGTTTATCTCGGGGTGGGTATACATTATTGGACTAACAAATGATGGAAGAAAAATTACAAAAACTGAGAGGTGAGTCTTCAAGCTATGGATAGGTTGCCTCTCCATCCCCTCTATCTAGACATGAAAAATGTAAGAGAGATCAGATAAAAAAGGGGAAATATCTTTCAGAATATTTGAGAATCATAGCTGAGAGGATTGTAAGATATTTATTTTATTTATTTAAGTTAACTATATTCTTTATATAATTTGAATCATTACAGAAATGTTCAATTAATTAATATAGGATTATCTTGAGGAGAAGATCTCACAGGGGGTATTTACAGCTTCTGAGAGGCAAGATATTTTATCTACAGCATTGGGAAAGCCTGAACATTCTGGTCGTGTATGAGGATATATGATGAGTGTATTGGTAAGAAAAGTGTTTCCACATTCTTCAACTTATTCCATTGAGGGTGTTTATAAAAAAAATAGAATACTTAGAGGCTGTAGTTCATAATCTTAATGCAATGATGGAGGAAAGATTAGAGTTTTGGTACAGTCTATGTTTGCAGACATGTGAAGACAATTTTAGACTATAGCTCCCACTCCTCCACCCCCTACAGACCCCATTATTTATCATCCACCTCTGACAGTAGCTCCCACTCCCCCACCTCAGACTGCAGACCCCATTTTTTATTCTACTCCTCTGCTGCAGTTTCCTACTTATTACGAGTTGTATGTTTATGATCCTCAACATCATATAGATGCATATGGGTTGGTATATTGTACAGGAGAAACAACTCATCATCAACAGTTAGAGGTAGAGTATCATAGAATCACTATATGAGATATTATAGATATATCATCTTGAGTACCATTACCTATAGATGAGGTGATGACAATTGGACATAGTATCAACCATTTTTTAATTTGGCCATCCAGACTTCTGTGACTCATTACCATAGATGTATTTATGTTATATCTTCTATTTTATTTTTTTAATAAAGTTGTTTTAACATTTGAAAGCTAATATATTTTTTATTTATTTTTACATGAATAATTAAAAGGTAAAGAAATACTATATAGACAATAATAAATACAAATGGTTATGACATTAGATACATATTCTAGTAGTCTTCATAGATTTTCAAGATATTCAAATTTGTTGGTGGATCATTATGAGTTTCCAATGGAAGCTCATGTTTGTGGACATACAATAAATGTGGGGATTCTGAAAAATGATATCATGGAGCTTGTTACTAGAGATAAGTTGGGAAATAACATGGTGCAATTTTTTTCCATGTAAGTCTTAACACCTTTTCCTGGTGTTATATTTATTAAAAATGTATACTTATGTCTGTTTTGTATTAGGTATATGTATAACATGTGTGAGAAGAATGAGTGGATAGATGTATATGGATTCATAGAGCTGTATTTGATTTCCCCTGAAGCACATGCATTGGATGAGGAACAAATAATACTTTATATTGCTGAAATATTTGAACAGAATAGAATCACACAGTGATGGATGATTCCTTTTTGTGAGAGGTATGAAAAATATCTCTAGAAAATAGTACATTATCTTTTAACATAAAAAACCACTAACCTTAAATTTTATTTTATTAGTGATAATTGGATGTTTGGTGTTTCTTTCCCAAGGGAGAGAATACTTTATTGGATATGCGCAGTTCATGGAGATGTGCGGGAAAGTTTTAAGAATAAGTTGGAAAAGAAAGTTTTAATTTCTTAATAGTTGTATATATTATTATGAATTTTAAATTTATCCCATTCATATTATTTTCTAACCGGGGATGAGTCTACTTTCGAAAAAACACAAAGAAAAGGAGTTCTAAGATCAAATATGTAAAAGTAAAGGTAAATATCCATTTATAATATGTACTTTTTGATGTTTTACATAAAAATAATATTTTTAATTTATACTCATTTAAATAGAATTGTCATGAACAAAAAGGGGTCATCGATTGCGGATATTATATGTTAAGATTTATGTATGAAATAATTAAAACTGGAACACTTGTGCACTTTGACATGGTAAGACTTCGTTTTAAAATTTTCTATAATATTTAATTAGATTTATTCATTATACATGTTAACTACTATACTTTTACTTTTTAGCTATTTGATAACCCTCAACCCTATAGTGCTCAAGATTTCAAACACTCAGAAGTAGAATGGTCAAATTATTTTATAGGTTTGATTGGATTTTAGTTTGTTTTTAGTGTAAAATTTAATTTTGAATATTTTCATTATAATTATGTTTTTGGTAGTCATTTAGGTTGGATTTTGGTTTTTTTAGTTGACATTGTAAGTTTTGAATGTTTTATATGTGAATGTTTAATTTTGGTCCACTTCTTATTTTGGTCTAATTCTGAGGGATTTTCTGGTATGGATTCTGGTCTTGGGGGGGGGGGGGGGGTCCAGGGGTGTGGGGGGGGGGGGGGATGTCCATTGGGGTGGGGGGGGGGGTTCCAGGTGTGTGGGAGGGTTGTCCAGTGGGGTGGGGGGGGGGTCCATGGGGGTGGGTGGGTGTCCAGGAGGGTGGGAGGGCTATCCAGGGGAGTGGGGGGCTGTCCAGGGGTGTGTGTGTGTGTGTGGGGGGGTGTCTAGTGGGGTGGGGTGGGGGGGTTTCCATGGTGTCCATGGGGGTGGGAGGGTGTCCAGGAGGGTGGGAGGGCTGTTCAGGGGGTGTCAAGAGGTGTGGGGGGTGTCCAGGGGATGGGGGGGGGTTCCAGGGGTGTGGAAGGGCTTTCCAATGGGGTGGGGGGTGTCCATGGGGGTGGGAGGGTGTCCAGGAGAGTGAGAGGGCTGTCTCAGAGAGTGGGGGGCTATCTAGGAGGGTTGGGGGGCTGTCTAGGGGTGTCTAGGGGGTGTGGGGGGTGTCCATGGGGGGTGGGGGGGTGGGGGGGGGGGGTTCCAGGGGTGTGGGAGGGGTGTCAAGTGGGGTGGGGGTGGGGGGGTGTCCAGGGTGTCCATGGGGGTGGGGGGTGTCTAGGAGGGTGGGTGGGCTGTCCAGGGTGGTGGGGTGCTCTCCTAGAGGGTGGGGGGATGTCTAGGGGTGTCTAAGGGTGTGGAGGTGTCTAGGGTGTCCATGTGGGTGGGAGGGTGTCCGGGAGGGTGGGAGGGCTGTCCAGGGAGTGGGGGGGGCTGTCAGGGGGGGGGGGTGTCTGTGGGGTGGGGGGTTTTCAGGGGTGTGGGAGGGCTGTCCAGTGGGGGGGGGGGTGTCTAGGGTTTCCATGGGGTTGGGAGGGTGTCCAGGAGGGTGGTAGGGCTATCTAGGGGAGCGGGGGGGCTGTCCAGGTGGATGGGGGGTGGGTGTCTAGGGGGTGTCCAGGGGAGTGTGGGGGTGTCCAGTGGGGTGGTGGGTGGTTTATAGGGGTGTGGGAGGGCTGTCCAATGGGTTGAGGGGGTGTCTAGGGTATCCATGGGGGTGAGAGGGTGTTTAGGAGGGTGGGAGGTCTATCCAAGGGAGTGGGGGGGGGGGGGGTGTTCGGGGTGTCCATGGGGGTGGTAGGGTGTCAAGGAGGGTGGGGGCTATCCAGGAGGGTGGGGGATGTCCAGGGGTGGGGGGGGGGGTGTCGAGGGTGTCCATGGGGGTGGGAGGGTGTCCAGGAGGGTGGTAGGGCTGTCCAGGAGGGTGGGGGGGGGTGTCTAGCAGGGTGGGGGGTTTCCAGGGGTGTGGGGGGCTGTCCAGTGTGGTGGTGGTGGTGGTGGGAGGGGGGTTCCAGGGTGTCTATGGGGGTGGGAGGGTGTCCAGGAGGGTGGGAGGGCTGTCTAGGGGAGTGAGGGGATGTCCAGTGGGTGTACAGGGGTGTTGGGGGGGGGGGTGTCCAGTGCGGTGGGGGGGGGGGGGGGTGTTTTAGGGGTGTGAGAGGACTGTTCATTGGGGTGAGAGGTTTTCCAGGGTGTCCATGGGGTTGGGAGGGTGTCCAGGAGGGTGGGAAGGCTGTCCTGGGGAGTGGGAGGTAGTCCAGGAGGGTGGGGGGTGTCTAGGGGGGTGGGGGGTTCCAGGGGCATGAGAGGGGTGTCCAGTGGGGTGGGGGGGTGTCCAGGGTGTCCATGGGGGTGGGGGGTGTCTAGGATGGTGGGTGGGCTGTCCAGGGGGGTGGGGGGATGTCCAAGAGGGTGGGGGGGGGGGGGTGTTCAGGGTGTCCATGGGGGTGGGATGGTGTCCAAGAGGGTGGGAGGGATGTACAATGGTGTGTGGGGGGGTATCCAGTAGGGTGGGTGGATGTTAAGGGGAGTGGGGGCTATCCAGGAGGGTGTGGGGGGGATGTCCAGGGGGTGTCCAGGGGTGTGTGTGTGTGGTGTGTGTGGGGGGGGTGTCTCGTGGAGTGGGGGGTTTTTAGGGGTGTGGGAGGGTTGTCCAGTGGGGGGGGGGGTGTCCATGGGGGTGAGAAGGTGTCCAGGAGGGTGGGGGGATATCCAATAGGGTGGGGGGGATATCCAGGGGGGTCTAGTGGGATGGGGTGGGGGGGGGGGGGGTCCATTGGGCTGGGGGTGGGGGATCCAGGGATGTGGGAGGGATGTCCAGTGGGGTGGGATGGTTTTGGTCTTTTTTTTTCTATTTTTGGTCTGTTTTAGGTTTTCTTTTGTAGGGAATAGTTATGGTTGAACAGTTTTATTAAAAAAAAATTGGTTTTTACATTTTTTATTTTATAAAAAACGTAAGAATTGCATGTTTATGGGTTTTGACATCGATTATTTGAAAACTGGTGTAAAAAATGCATGGGAATGGGTTTTTTACATTGGTTATGAAATAACCGATGTAATAAATGGAATTTGATTCTCACTCAAATTTACCCAAGATATGAAGGTAGAACGGTCCTTGTAGTCTAGCTTGGGTTATCAAATCCACAGAGACCTAAGAAGTAACCTATAGACACGCACATTCTAAGGACTGTTTTTGGCTATGAAGTGGCCAAATTGGGTTGATTTTAGATGGGTTTAAAGGAACTCTAAGAGACTTAAGTGAATTCAATTTAAAAGAATGAGTTGATCCTAGGTTATCGCTCGGGGTGGATTGGATGAATTACTTTTTTAATGATTTTAATTTCTTATAATTGAGATGGATTCATTTAAGAAGATCAAACGAAATCATCACTTACTGTTTTAATGCCTACACACCCTAATACTAATCACCTATACACTTGAAGGATCAATGTTTTGAGCACTCCAAGGTAGAGGTTCTCGTATTAGCACTTGAATGTGTGACCTTAAATTCAATAAGGGTGAAGATGTTTTAAAATCATCAAATAAAAATATCATTTAAAAGAAGTGATTTGCCATTAATAAGGTGATAAATAACATCCAATCCAGCCCCTTGCTACTCCCTTGGATCAACCCATAAGTGGGTTAGCCCTCCATTGATTCTATGGTTTCAATGGAAGCGGAAAGTAGACTCATGAGGGAGGAAATGGAGAAGTAAAAAAAAACGCAATAAAATAAAAATCACTCCACCGTTGTGTGATAATCTCACAAGGTTTGGTATGAAAAAGTTCACACCTTGAACCAACAATATCAAAGTGAGATATAGAACAACATAATAAGAGGAGAAGAAGAACTTTTATTAAGAAACTAAAGTGAATTGAACAACTTACAAGTGAAAGACAAATTTGAGACAACAAAATTGCAGCATAACATTACAATTGAACCAAGCACCAAAGATTACCAAATCCTCCACCAACACTGCCTTAAATAGGAATTTTGGAATCCTTGAGTCGAGCCTCTAACAGTACAAAACATCCCACTTGATTATGGTAGGTCTAGGGTGGTGGAAAGTTTGTGGAAAGAAGACTTTCCACCCTTGACCCGAAAAGGCATCCAGCTTTCATGCACCGAACAGACGCGCTTGAAACACCATATGGATGGACGAATTTGGGTGGGCCATAGAAGACTTAAATTAATATCCGGACGTCCCTTAACAGCCTGTAAAATCACAGCCCAAAAGGAGTTATGGTTTTCGATATATGGTTTAATTGGTGGGATGTTTTTCTGGGCCGCAGAATCTGGCCCAGAATTTTGTCTCTAATTTGGGCCGCCTGGAAGACGAATTAGCATTAGATCCTGAAGAATTATTTGTTCCTATACATGTCTTATAGCATCCCAAGAAATTTGGGATTAATTGGGCCTTTATGTTGGTCCCCACAGTCTCATCAGTGGGCTGGTGTCCAATATGCCTTATCCAGAATTGCTTCCTTTCATTGCCAAATATCTCCATCATCCTCCATGAATTCTCCATTGATCCCTGAATCAAACATGTTCATATTTAAGTGTAGAAAAATTCCCAAAAATATCAAATTAAAATATGTATAATCATATGAATCATTGGGTACTTCAAATGATGTTCAAATATGTACCACATAATAATGCATTTTAAGAAGGTATTACAATCATAATGTGAAATGATGTTCAAAGTGTAAAATGCTCTAAAATGGTGTTTATTAATAATAAGGAAAATGAATATTATTTATATTAACAATTAATATTTGCCTCATTTAGTGGCTAATCACACCCACAACTTGAGTTTTGCTAGTCCCGAGCAAAATATATTTCAACAATATAAAATTCGAATTCTCTTTTCCAAAAACATTTTAATACACAATGATCACCAAAAAACCTTATACCAAAAAATCATGAAACCCATCAAAATATTTTAATACAAGATAGTTTCATAAGCATATCCCAATCCCAAGCCCATTCCTTTGTTCAAATTCATTGCCATATTTCATCCAATATCAATTAAGTATGAGGATGTGTTGTGCATCACAATAGACATGGGGGTTCATCTTTATTCAAGGGGGAAATTACGGAAGCGCTAGGTGGAATCACATTTCAATATTAAGATGAGTATTCATTTTTTTTGTATAATTTTTTTTTGTTTTTTTTTGTTTTTGCAATTTTGCCATGGTAATTGAAGTTGCACTCAAAAGAGTCAACCCCTATAGCGAGACTTTGCCGATGACTCCCAGGCTCAAAGACCTTAGGGCACCAAGTGAATCCCACATACTCGGGCATCATCTCGAGTTAACTCAGTCAAAAACAAATTCAAATTATCATAAATAGAGATAAAATTACTAACTTTGGGCCAGACAACTATGGAGTCACGATCCCCAAGTGCCGAAAGCCACACATTAGGTTATTTCATTGCTCTACGCGCAATTTTTTTTTAATTTTTTAATTTTTTTTGAATACTAATATTAAACTAAAATGATCACCAAACCTATGCTATTTATTTGGGGGACCCCATGAACTCAAAATAATACCCCACTATCCAAGGAACGTTCATTGTGATTTTTTTTATTTGGATGAAAATATAAACAATGAAATATCACATTGGACAGCCACACTTTTCAAAATCTATGCTCATGAAATTATACAAGGATTAAAATCAGAATCAGGGTATGCTAAATTATTTGATTTTCAGTTTCAAAGTGTGCAATGTGTATTACCATGTTTAAAGTTAAAGTATTTTTTCCTTCCATTTACACTTTTTTTTCAAATCATTAAATTTTTTTTTGACACAAAAGCATTTTTTTTATTTTATCTATCCCCCCAACTTAAAACAACACTTTCCCCAGTGTTTGAAGAAATAATGATTTAGAAGGAGTAGAGGCAGATAATGGAAGTTCAAAAAGGAAATTGAAACTGAGGATCATGGAATGAAATCACCTGGTGGTTGAAGCTGAAGTTCTTGCTGCTCCAAATTAGTCCTTTGATCTCTTGGGGGATGTAGGCACCTTCTTGATTGAACATGTATCACCCAAAATAGTACCTAAACAAAAAGAAGAACAAACCAGACAAAAAAACAACACAACGACTTATTTAATTCCAAGTATCATCGTTTTTATGGTTTTTCCTTTTTTTTTATTTTTTATTTTTTTTAAATAAAACTAATGATACATTGTCTTCTTTTTAATTTTCTGGGTAAGGTATTACTCAGGGATCACACCGCGTGACACGGATGAATACGATGCTCCCCTTTCATACCCATCCATACTCATAATAGAAGAACAGGTCAATAGTCCTTTTTTTAAATGTAAAAAAATGATTAATTAATCCTATTTAAAAATATAAAGTTTATTAAAACAACAAAATGATAAGAAACTTGAAAACCATGGGTTTCCTCCCATGAAACGCTTTGTTTAACGTCGTTAGCCCGACATGGACCCTAAATCTATCAATTTTTTCCTTGTTCATAGGTTGGCTCAGTTAACACAACCTCTATTTCCTGTTTATTGAATGATTCAATGAATGGTTTTAACCTTTGACCATTGACCTTAAAAATGTAACCACTTGTGGGATCTTGAATCTCTACTGCCCCATGAGGGAATACATGATGCACTATGAAAGGTCCTAACCATCTAGACCTTAACTTTCCTGGATGTAAATGAAGTTTTGAACTATACAAGAGCACAAGTTTTCCCGGTTCAAAATGTTTGACCTTGATATTCCTAGATTGGTAGGCTTGAACTCTATCTTTATTGATCCTTGAATTTTCATAAGCCTCCATCCTTAGTTCCTCCAGTTCATTGAGATCTAATTTCCTTTTTGTTCCGGCCAATGATAGATCATAATCCATTTTCTTAATAGCCCAAAAGGCCTTATGTTCAATCTCCACTGGAAAATGACACGATTTACCATAAAACAACCTATATGGTGACATTCCTAGGATGGTTTTGAATGTTGTACGATATTCCCAAAGAGCATCCAAGAGTTTCTCAGACCAATCTTTCCTAGAGGGGTTGACAGTTTTTTCAAGAATTTGCTTAATCTCCCTATTCGCTAACTCAGCTTGACCATTGGTTTGAGGATGATATGCAGTGGACACTTTATGAGAAATACCATACTTAGACATGAGTAAAGAGAATGGGCGGTTGTAGAAATGGGTTCCTCGATCACTGATTATAGCCCTAGGAATTCCAAATCTTGAAAATATGTTCTCTTTCAGAAATCGAATCAGAACTTGATGATCATTGGACTTAGTGGTAATGTCCTCAACCCATTTTGAGACATAATAAATAGCTAAGAGTATGTAGAGGTATCCCCGAGAGTTTGGGAAGGGACCCATGAAGTCAATTCCCCAACAGTCAAATATTTCAACCACTAAGATGGGAGTGAGTGGCATTTGATTTCTTTTTGTGATGGACCCTACTTGTTTACACCTAGGACAGCTTTGAAAAAATGTGTAGGAGTCCCTTGAGATGGTGGTCCAGAAAAGACCACATTGAAGAATCTTAGCAGATGTTTTCTTAGAGGAAAAGTGACCTCCATATGCCTCACTGTGACAGAATTTAAGGATGAACTCTTGTTCAGATTCTGGAACACACCTCCTAATGACTTGGTTAGGGCAAAACTTATAGAGGTATGGATCATCAAACACATAGTGTCTAACATTATAAAGAAATTTCCTTAGACCTTGAGTCCCTAAGAATTTTGGAATGACTCCTTTCATTAAGAAATTTGCTATGTCAGCATACCAAGGGCAGTCACTCACAGAGTATAGGTGTTCATCAGGAAACGAATCAGACACAAAAAGGTGATTTGAGTTGTCTTTGAATTCCATCCTAGATAGGTGATCAGCTACAAAATTTTCAACACCCTTTTTATCCTTGATTGTGAGGTCAAATTCTTGTAAGAGAAGGACCCACCTAATCAGTCTAGCCTTGGAATCTTGTTTTTGGAAGAGGTATTTTAGTGCAAAATGGTCAGTGAACACAGTGATGGGGGATCCTAAGAGGTAGGACCTAAAATTATCTAAAGCACACACAATAGAAAGTAACTCCTTTTCAGTAGTGGTGTAGTTTATTTGGGAATCATTTAAGTATTTTCTTGCATAAGCAATGACATAAGGAGTTTTATCACAACGTTGTCCTAACACAGCTCCAACAACAAAGTTACTGGCATCACACATAAGTTCAAAATGAAGCTTCCAATTTGGAGATTTCATAATGGGAGGAGAGGTGAGAGAGGATTTGAGGGTTGATAATGAACCCTCACAGCTTTCTGTCCAAACAAATGGAGCATCCTTTACTAGGAGAGCACAAAGGGGACGAGATATTGAACTAAAGTCCTTGATGAATCTTCTATAGAAACCAGCATGTCCTAAGAAAGACCTCACTTCCTTGACAATTTTGGGTTATGGAAGGTGATGAATGATGTCAACCTTTGCTTTATCAACTTCAATCCCCCTACTCGAGACCAGATGTCCTAGAATAACTCCCTCTTTAACCATGAAATGACATTTTTCCCAGTTTAGGACTAGATTCTTTTCTTCACATCTTGACAAGACTCTCTCCACATTCTTCAGACATCCCTCAAATGTATCTCCAAACACATAGAAGTCATCCATGAAGACCTCTAGAGAATCCCCTACCATGTCTGAGAAGATTCCCATCATGCACCGTTGGAAGGTTTCAGGGGCATTTCATAACCCAAAGGGCATGCGTTTGAAAGCAAAGGTTCCGAATGGACATGTGAATGTAGTCTTCCCTTGATCCTCTAGGGAGACCTCAATTTTATTGTACCCTGAGTATCCATCTAAGAAACAGTAGAAGGCATGACCTGCCACTCTCTCAAGGACTTGGTCAATGAATGGTAAGGGGAAATGGTCCTTCTTGGTGAATGAGTTTAGCTTCCTGTAGTCAATGCAGACCCTCCATCCACTACTCACCCTTGTTGGAAGAATCTCTCCATCCTCATTGGTTATCATTGTGATTCCGGCCTTTTTTGGAACCACTTGGATTGGGCTCACCCACTCACTCTCAGCTATGGGATATATGATACCAGCCTTTAACAATTTCAGAATTTCTTTCCTTACTACCTCCATGAGATTAGGATTGAGTCGCTGTTGAGGTTGATGACATGGCTTTGAATCAGATTCCAGAACTATCCTATGAGTCCCGATAAGTGGGCTAATCCCAGGAATATCAGAAAGGGTCCAACCAATGGCTTTCTTATGCTTCCTAAGGACATCTAGAAGCATCCTCTCATGATTGGATTTAAGAGAGGAAGAAATGACAACAGGAAAGGATTGATTGTCCCCTAAGAACACATACTTGAGTGATGAAGGTAAAACCTTAAATTCAAGATCAGAGTGGTTATCACTTTCCAAAAAAGGGTGAGACTTTGTATTGAATTCGGTTTCTTTGTTCAGATTTCTTGACAAAATTGGTTCCTTGTGAAGAGAATTTTCATCCACTAAATTAGCTAGAGTAGTTTCATGAAGGGATATGGACTCGATGTTATTGATTTCACCCATGGTATCATTGATTGGTGATTCCATAAAATCATCAATAGAGCAATCTGAAAGAGATTCAAGACAAAGAGACAAATTTCCCTCATGTGAACAAAGAAAATCAATCTCTTCTTGACTTAAACATCCTTCGGTAATTCCTTGATGTTACTTGAGTTCACTATCAACACTACCTATCCAATTAACCTCATGGATCTCTTCATCATCCCCAATTTGAGAGTTTTCATTGTACATGTTCAAGTCTAGACTCATGTTTCCAAAGGTGATGGTCATGTTCCCATTTCGGACTCAGATAACAGAGTTGATTGTTGCAAGGAAAGGACGACCAAGGATGATTGAGGTTTGTTCCTTATTTCCTAAGTTTGGATGGTTGTCAAGGACAATGAAATCAGAAGGGTAGATGAAGTTTTCAACCTTTACCAGAACGTCCTTTAAAATCCCCTTTGGAACCCTAATGCTACGATCAGCAAGTTGAAGTGTGACAGATGTGGGTTGGAGTTCTTCTAGGCCTAACTGGCAGTACACAGCATATGGGATGAGATTGACACTAGCACCTAGGTCACACAAGGACTTTACAACTTTGCTTTCTCCTAGTTCAACATTGATGTAAGGGAAAACCGGGTCTTTCAACTTAGTAGGAATGGTCCCTTGAATGGTGGTACTCACATTAGCAGCCAAAAGGACTTGGTTTTTATGTGAAAATTTTCTTTTAATAGTACAAAAGTACTTAAGGTACTTTGAGTAGGTAGGTATGGTTTGGATTGCATCGAGAAGGGATGTGTTCAACTTGACTTGTGAAAAGATTTCCCTCAATGTTTCACTGAGTTCAGGCTTAGTTTTCCCCCTCATGCGTTGAGGAAATAGTGCAGGTTGTGGGGTTGTTTGTTGAAGAGTTGTTTCCTTGACAATGTTATCAATTTCCTCAGTTTGATCTTGTGGTTCATTTGAATTTTCATCCAAGTTTGAATCTTCATGTGGGTTATGAATTAGTTGTTTAGGTTTCTCAATTAGTTTCCAACTTCTTAAAACAGTCACAGCCTTTAGTTGTTCATGAGTTGTTTGAGCACAACTTGACTCTCCCCTTGAATTTAAGGATGGAACCGCCTGAGTAGGCATGGGTGCCTTTCCAGTTTTGATGGTTTGAAGTTCTTGTTTTAGGGAAGATACCTCCAAGTTCATCCTCTCCATTTGTTTGCACAGTTGTTCTAGTAGGATTTGTGGAACAGTTTGGGTGGGTGCTTGAGTAGGTTGGTTTATCCCAGGGGGATATTTTGGAGGTGGGATGGTTTGTTGAAAATGGACCGGTGCCTGTTGGTATTGGATAGGTTGGGTTTGGAACTGGTTATGGGTTTGGTAGTTCTGATGGGGGTAAGGATTTTGTCCCTGTGGTTGGCTAGGTTGTTGGTTATCTTTCCAGTGGAAGCCTGGGTGGTCGTTATACCTTGGGTTGAAGGTGTTTTGGTATTGAGGCTTTTGGAAGTTAAAAGAAGTTACTTCCGCTGGGGGTCCTCCTAAGAGAACATCCTTGATGGATGGAATGGTTGGGCAGTTGTCTGTCTTATGGTCATGTTTGTCACAAATTGTTCAAACAGGGTCAACAATGTGGATTTCATGGACTTTCCTAAGGTCTATCTCTTCAACCTTCCTAGAGAGTGCTGCGAGTTTAGCCCTAAGGATTTCATCTTCTCTAAGTGTATGAATTCCAGTAGTTCTTTGTGGATTTTCAGAATAAGGTAAAGTTCCCCATGTTTGGTTTTGTTCAGAAAGGCTTTCTAGATACTCGTAAGCATCATTTGGGGCTTTGTTTTTAAAGGTTCCATTACACATCATGTCAATGAATTGTTTGTTCCCCGGACCCAAACCTTCATAGAAAATTATCACTTGTTCAGGAATAGAAAAACCATGGTGTGGAACCATGTTTAGAGTGTCTTTTAACCTCTCCCATGTTTCATAGAATGACTCTCACTCTTTTTCAAAAATGTTTTGGATACTCTTTTTAAGTGCAATTGTTTTATGGTGGGGAAAGTATTTTTTGTAGAATTCTCTTTGTAGTTGGTCCCAAGAGTTGATGGATGATGGTCTCAAATTGTTTAGCCAATTTTTAGCTCGATCCTTTAAAGAAAAAGGAAATAGCCTCATATTAGCTAATTCTAGTTGATGTAGGGGACACATGGTTTCTACAATGTCATTGAACTCCTTAATGTGCAGGTAGGGCATCGCGGACTCCATTCCATGGAATGTGGGAAGGTGGTTTAGGACATGGGGTTTAAATATGTAGTTGGAATCTCCTAGGGAATTGTGTCTAATTCATGAGGGGGCATTGGTCCAGGAAGGTGTGAGGTAGTCATTCATGGTTTGATCAATTACATTCCCCAAGTTTGGGGTTGCCTCATTTGGGTTTCCATTTTGGTTCCCACCTGGGTTTATGAGTTGGTTTCTTTGAAGACATTCCATTGAAATTGGATCAATTTTGGACTCTAGAGTATTAGGAAGATTAGGATCTAATGGAATGAGTTCCCTTGGTGTACTTGACTCCCCAACTCCAGGACTATCCAACCTAACTAGACGGTTTGATTGATCGCGGGTGTAGGCGGGCATGCGCCAAAAGAAAAAAAAAGAGAAAGGGACAAGATAAGAGAATTTGGATGAGAAAAGAAGAAATGGGGGAGAATAGAATGGGTGTTTAGATGACTTACTTGGGTCCCCGGCAACGGCCCCAAAATTTGATTCTCACTCAAATTTACCCAAGATATGAAGGTATAACGGTCCTTGTAGTCTAGCTTGGGTTGTCAAATCCACAGAGACCTAAGAAGTAACCTATAGACACGCACATTCAAAGGACTGTTTTTGGATATTAAGTGGACAACTTGGGTTGATTTTAGATGGGTTTAAAGTAACTCTAAGAGACTTAAGTTAATTCAATTTAAAATAATGAGTTGATCCTAGGTTATAGCTCGGGGTGGATTGGATTAATTACTTTTTTAATGATTTCAATTTCTTATAATTGAGATTGATTCATTTAAGAAGATCAAACGAAATCATCACTTACTGTTTTAATTCCTAAACACCCTAATACTAATCAACTATACACTTGAAGGATCAATGTTTTGAGCACTCCAAGGTAGAGGTTCGTATTAGCACTTGAATGTGTGACCTTAAATTCAATAAGGATGAAGATGTTTTAAAATCATCAAATAAAAATCTCATTTAAAAGAAGTGATTTTCCATTAATAAGGTGATAAATAACATCCAATACATCCCCTTGCTACTCCCTTGGATCAAAACATAATTGGGTTAGCCCTCCATTGATTCTATGGTTTCAATGGAAGCGGAAAGTAGACTCATGAGGGAGGAAATGGAGAAGTAAAAAAAACGCAATAAAATAACAATCACTCCACCGTTGTGTGATAATATCACAAGGTTTGGTATGAACAAGTTCACACCTTGAACCAACAGTATCAAAGTGAGATATAGAACAACATAATAAGATGAGAAGAAGAAATTTTATTAAGAAACTAAAGTGAATTGAACAACTTACAAGTGAAAGACAAATTTGAGACAACAAAATCGCAGCATAACATTACAATTGAACCAAGCACCAAATATTCCAAAATCCTCCACCACCACTGCCTTAAATAGTCATTTTGGAAGCCTTGGGTCGAGACTATAACAGTAAAAAGAATCCCACTTGAGTATGGTAGGTCTAGGGTGGTGGAACGTTTGTGGAAAGAAGACTTTCCACCCTTGACCCGAAAAGGCATCCAACTTTCATGCACCGAACAGACGCGCTTGAAACACCTTCTGGATGGAAGAATTTGGGTGGGACATAGAAGACTTAAATTAATCTCCGGATGTTCCTTAACAGCCTGTAAAATCTCAGCCCAAAAGTAGTTATGGTGTTAGAGGTATGGTTTAATTGGTGGGATGTTTTTCTGAGCCATAGAATCTAGCCCAGAATTTTGTCTCTAACTTGGGCCGCCTAAATGACCACCAGGGAAGACGAATTAGCATTATCTACTGAAGAGTGATTTGTTCCTATACATGTATTATAGCATCCCAAGAAATGTGGGATTAATTGGGCCTATATGTTGGGCCCCACAGTCTCATCAGTGGGCTGGTGTCCAATCTGCCTTATCCAGAATTGCTTCCTTTCATTGCCAAATATCTCCATCATCCTCCATAAATTCTCTATTGATCCCTGAATAAAAAATGTTCATATTTAAGTGTAGAAAAATTTCCAAAAATATAAAATTAAAATATGTATAATCATATGAATAATTGGGTACTTCAAATGAGGTTCAAATATGTACCACATAATAATGCATTTTAAGAAGGTATTACAATCATAATGTGAAATGATGTTCAAAGTGTAAAATGCTCTAAAATGGTGTTTATTAATAATAAATAACATGAATATTATGTATATTAACAATGAATATTAGCCTCATTTAGTGGTTAATCAGAATGAAAATAGGGTTTTACGCCGGTTATTTGATAACCGACATAATAAATGGAACGAAATAGGTTTTTATGTCGATTATTTAATAACCGACGTAGTATATATGTTTTCATGTCAGTTATTATTTAACTAATGTGAAAAATGCTTGGCACACTGGTTTATAACGTCGGTTATGAACATAACAAACATGATAAACTCTTCAGAGGCACAGATTATTACGTCGGTTATTCTATAACAGACATGAAAAAGTAGATACCACATCGGTTATTTAAAATCCTCTGTAATAAATCATGACTCTGAAGCATTTTCCACATCAGTTTTTGATGAAATGATGTGAAAAATGATTCGGATTATTGGTTTTTACGTCGGTTTTAAAATAACCACCATAAAAAACAATGTTTATAATGTCTCCTGTAATAACATATGCCAAAATCTGACGTAAAAAATAAAAAATAACCACGATAAAAAATGTTTTCTGCACTAGTGATAGATTCGAACATCAAGTACCTATCAGATAAAACTATAGAGGTAACCCCATGAAACCTCATAATCTATCGGGCATATAATTCCCCAAGCCATTCCACTTTCATTGTCTTCTTGATAGGTAGAAAATGTGATGAATATGTGAGTCGATCAATGATCACCCAAATTTCATTCTTACCAATAGGATACCATAGAAAACTAATGATGAAGTCCACTTAAATCTCACCATAATTCCATACTATAATGGGTATTTTCTATAAAAACCCTATAGTTATTTTGTGATATGCATTAATTCTATGATAAGAAAGGCACTGTGATACAATATCTTCTAGCGACCATATCATCCCCTTCCACAAATATCAATGTTAGAAGTCATGATACGTTTTTGTTACCATAGGTGCATGGATCAACAAGACCAGTTTCCACTATCTAGTAACTTCTACCTAAAGGAAAATGGAATAAAAAACCTTCTATGGAAGCACAAAGCTTCATTGGGAGATCTAGACCACTCACCTGAGGTCTCTAAGCTATAACGAATTTGACTAAAACTCTGTCACATGATGTAAGACATTCTCTAAGCCAAAATTTCTCATAAAATGACAATTCATACATCATATAATCCATACATAACTTTAAAATAGCGTCTTCTACTTCCAAGATCTTCTCAAGAAACAAAATCATCAGTGACCATCCCTCAATTGATTCATTCACTGCTTGTGTTGATAATTTTCTACTCAACGCATCAGAAACCAAATTACCTTTCCTAGGGGTTTAAGGAATATCAAAATCAAAATTATTAAGATAATCTACCAAGAACATATTTCAAAAATTTATACCCCTATGAGTAGAAATATATTATAGGATCTTATGATCAAAATATATCATAAAACACTCCCCCAAGAGATAGTGACACCACATTTTGAGTGCATGAATTTCCACCACCTACTCAAGATCATGTGAAGGGTAGTTATTCTCATGAGGACATAACTTTTGAGACCCATTATCCAAAACATATTTCCTCTATATTAAGACACATATGAAAACTATACTGAAATCATTGTAGAAAATATTATAACCTGATCTAGGTTCTAGAAGAATAAAAATTGGTGCTGAAGTCAACCTTACCTTTAGCTCCTCAAAAGATATTTGACACTAATCATTCCATTAAAACTTGAAACCCTTATAGGTTAAAACTATCATCTAAGATGTGATCATGGATAAGTCCTAAAAAAACCATCTATCAAAACCAACCATACCTAAGAATATATATATCCTAAACATATTTATGGACTACACCAAGGTAAAAAATGCATGTACCTATTTAGGATCTACTCAGACTCCACTTTTATATATCACAAAACCTAGAAACTTCACTTAATAAATCCAAAACTCACTTTTGGAAATACTAACATATATAAAATTTTCTTTAAAGGTTCAAATAATGATATCCAAATTGTTCATGTGCTCCTCCTCTGAAAGAGAGTACACAAAAATATCATCCATGAACTCAAAAAAAAAGAGAGTCCAAGAACCGATAAAATATCCTATTCATCAAAGGCATGAACACTGTAAGAGAATTAGTGAGACTTAATGGAATAACTAGAAACTCAAAATGCCTATATCGACTCTTAAGTGCTATCTTAGGTATATCCTCTTCTCAAAATATCCAATGGTGATACCCTGACTGTAGGTCAATCTTAGAAAACAAACGACCCTCTCTAAGCTAATAAAAAAGATCATCAATCCTTGGAAAATGATATTTGTTCTTAATGGTCACCCAATTCAACTTTAGATGATCATTAAAACATATTAGGATCCTGTCTATCTTCTTATAAAAGAGGATAGGAAAAGCCCATGGTGACATGTGAGGAATAATAAACCATTTATCCTCTAGGTCTTCAAGTTGAACATTAAGTTCCACCATCTCAGTAGGTTCCATATAGTAAGACGACATTGAGATGTGAATCATACCAGGGAGTAGGACTATAGTAAACTAAACCTCTCTCTATGGTGTTAAACTAGAAAAATCATCCAGAAAGACCTTAGGGTTTTCACATAAAATTGAAGGAAGTTGACCACCCAAACAAGGTCCAACTGCACCAAGAAGCATCTCTAACAACTGGCATGAGATTACCCCAGCATAAGGAATGATAGGCCCTACCCTTCTCAATCTAGATTCCCACTCACCCTGGAAAACATGAGTGACCCCATTGGTAGAAAATAACTGAACTCGGTAGTGATAATGGTCTATCTAGGCCTTAATATAGACCATCCAATCCATATCGATAGTCAAGATGAAAATGTTTAGAACAAGAACTAGAAATCCCCACTCCACCTCAATCCCGACTATCATCACCTGACACACGAGACATCTAAAACCTTGTTTGGACCAATTTATGAAAGGTGTGGAAAGATCCAATAAGAATGGAATAAATTCTAGACACAATCCCAAAACATCAACTAACATTTATGATATAAAATAATGATCAACCCATGTATCAAACAAATATATCACGATATAAGATGAGATAAACACTATACCTCTAATAGTAGCTGGAACTTTATCAAATTTTCCTAGAAGATACTATGATGTATAAATATGTCTAGTCTTATCCACATAAACATCTTCCTTGGGCTAAGTATTAGACCCACCACCATTGGAAGCATCAGTATAAACATACATACCCTTGGTGAGAATGGATCCCGCTATACTTCCTTTAGATATATTTCCCAAAAAATGTTGTAGATAGCTAGATTTTCCATAATGATTACAAGTAATAGAAACCTCCATATGGTTAGGTATGGTATAACCACGCCTCCAAAACTAGTAGTACACAACCATATGATACCATGTCTAAGCCTTTAATAGTAGTCCTAAAGAAGAATGACCACTATTATGCTTCCTTTTTTGGTCAGAAGATATACCCAGGCTAACCACTGAACCAACTAAAGCTCCACCCAAACTTGTCTTCCCAGCTATGTCTACCTCAGAAAAATCTTCCTTTTAAACTATCTCCATAAAGTTTAGAAGGCACATGATTATTAACGTCACCCAAATATCAATACTTGGTTCTAATTAAAACTTCCAAGCCTTCCGATACTCATTAGTAATAAGACTCGATGCCAGATACACTAAATCAATAAAATAGGTAAAATAATCTAGAATGTTATGATCCCCTACTATAAGTTTAGAAGCTCCTGGGTCTTCTCCACATGCAATGTATTAGGGAAAAAGAGATGGTTAAATATTTTCATGAAGGAAGCTCAAGTAATATCTGCATGAAATATAGATTATGCAATTGCTTACCACTATATCCTTCCCATTCCATTGAGAAGATACATGAAAAAATCCACCTTAGAGTCTTTATAAGTCTTAAAGAAGTTGAATATTCTATCTATCTACTCATTCCACTCCTAATATTCTTGGGTTCCTTTTTTACCATGAAATACATGTGGATTGTGCTTAGTAAATTCCTATCCATGATCCACCGGGCATCCTGGGTTCCCGAAACCAACTTGGCCCAGAGTTTGACTAGTAAAGATAATAGATTCTACCAATGTAGGGTCCAATTTAGGGTTTGAATGCGAGACATGACTCATAGATTCCTCTTTTGTATTTGGAAGAGATCTTCTCTAAGGAATTGTCTAATAAAAAACAAAAACCAATCAGTCATGAGAAAATTACAAAATCATAGGAACAAAATAAGGTATTTATAAAAAAATATTTAAAATATTAAGTATTTAAATCAACCATTAAAGACCATAACTAAAAAGGAATATTCAAATTTATATAAACACCCCATATAGTTCATTAAAATAAACTCAAACTCTAAAAACTAAACCTAGTTAAAGGTCCTTAACCCCTCATGGTAACTTGGTTTTAGTCACAAAAGTGAGTTGGATAGACTCCTTTTCTACACTTGCTATCTGAATTTCGAAGGCCCTATCTACTATCTACCCAAGAAATATAAAAAAAATATGGAATTCTAACACATTTCAACATGAAAATCCATTTGATACCAAATTCTAGTGTACAAACATAGGTAAACTATACAAGACTCCCTAACATTCATATCATGTAATATAGGTAAAATAGGATAAAAAAATAGTATTGAATATAATAAAAACAATAAACACAACAAGAGTACAAATAAGAAATAGAAGAGATACCATAAAGACCTAAAATCCAATCCAAAAATAGGAGAAATCAAAAACTAATCCAAAACCACAAGTGACCAATAGTCACCTCTAGACCAACCCAAACTGAAAGAAACAACAACTAGAGAAGCGAACATGCTATAATATGATCTTCCCTTTGATTGAATCCTCCAATACAATATCTATAAATTCATAAATTCATAATTAGGGTTTGATAAAAATGCCAATAGGATACCACCGTAATTTATATTTATATTCAAATATCAAGAGTTCAATAATTCTAGATTTTAAAACAAAATAGTTTTACAAAGCATTTTTATAAATTAAATCCAATTGTAAATCATTTTCCCTTTATATTTCATAAAATACTTCCATATTATCTAACTAGAAATATGAAAATTAGAATTGATAAAATTGTAAATCATATCCTTGCCTCAATAGGTAACCAATAAAACAAATATCCATGCAATAATCTATCATGTGAAGCTATGTGATACAAACTCATATAAAAAGACATGAGTAACAATCAATGATAAAAATAATCATGAAATGAATAATCGTAAATGAAGAAGAACCTCACATTTTGGCTCTATCCTGTGGGACATTGAGTAATAGACACTTAAAATACTGAACATTCATAATTCTTGACCCAAAAAATATCATGTTCAAATAGTCGATATCACAAAAGGTTACCTCTAAGTGGTGCCAAACACCCACTAAGGATACCTGTGTCTAATTCCTGATGCACTGAAGGTTTACATTGTGAACTTGTCCAAATTAATTTCAAAACCATGATCACAATTTTATAAAACCTTTTCAAATCCAAAACAATCTATTTTGGAGTTTGAAAACCCATTTCAAAATCAATAAAATCAATTTTCAAAGAAAACTCCCATTTTGAAAACATTTTTCTTTACAAGAAATCCTTTGAAACTAATTGTATATTTAAATAAATGAACAACTTAAAGAAATTTATCAAAAATGATATGCAATTCAATAAATTAAACCATTATATTTAAACTCCTACCTCAACATGTTAAAAACCAAGCTTACATCAACAATGGTGACTAAAAACCAAGAGAACAACCTTATAAAGATTAGGTATGATAAGAAACTAAAAATTATCAATAGAAAACACTATATGATCACATAAACAACGAAAAACACATCCACAAAAAAAATATAAAGAACAAAAAGTATTACATACCCATAAAGAAGCAATAAAACCAAAAAGGTAATCAATCACTGAACTAAGTGACCTGAATTGGAGGGAATCACCCAAAATATCCCAGGGAGAGCCTTTAGGTCAAGATAATTGAAACATAAAATGAATAAAATAAGAATTAATCTGATGCTACTATATAAAACCTCCCCTATCAAAATCAACATAGCGTGTAATCCCATTAAATGCTGCAAAATTATCGAGTATCACATAAACCTAAAAACCAATCACTTTTTTTATTAAAAACCCAAATTTCCCCATTACACAATGTGAACCCTTTACATGCAGTGTAATCCTCTCATACTATGTATCAAATTTATAGTTTCAGATAGGAAACTATTACACAACATGTACTCACATTACATAGTGTGTAATCACCCAACAAACAACAAAAACTACATGTTTAAGCTGAAAATTCCAACAATTCCTTGACTTCACCATTATAGGTATCCTACAAATTCCTTTTCAGTGTTATTCTTCTAGGGAAAATGGAAAAAAAGGTTAAAATATACCTAATAGAAAAGTAACATGGTGTTCCAATTAACATAAGGAGTTTCATGATATAACATATCAAATGGAATTATATACACCTCCAAAATGAATATAGGTGCATATAACAAATGTATATTTCAAAGAAAGATAATTTGAGATGAATAACCCTTACAAAAATCATACCAATGAATTTTAGAATTAATCAATGAATAATTGTGTGTATCAAATGTAAATAAACATAAAAAAGTTAAAATAAAACCTAATATAATCAAAATTCATTACACACATAATCATAGAATATCAAACACAATAAAGAAGTAATATAACCCAATGAAAATAAATCGAGTTATGAAATTATTTACCTCTTGGTATCTTTAAAGTAAAATCCCCTTAGATGAAATAATTCAAATTGAAACTTAAAATAAAATTATTTGTGATGGATTCATGATATTATATGATAAAGGAGAATTATATACACTAAAAAATATAAATAAGTGGTGAATATAACATATGTATCAGAGAAGTAAAAGTGAGATGAGAAACCCTTTCCTTGAGTCTAGAATTTCCATGCATGTGCTTTAACTAATTTATAATTAGATTCCATAAATTATTTTATTTATTAAGAACCATTTATATGTTTAAAAACATATACTTAAATAATTTATTTTATTTCTTTATAATTTCATATTTTAATACTTAATTAGTTAAGTCCACATTAGGTGTTTTAAGGATGTTCAGTTCATTGTTTCAAAACGTCTTTGGTGTTCTGAACATGATCAAATATTTCATTATTCCAACATCTCAAAAATTTCAATCATAAAATAATTTTCATATTTATTCATAAATTATAATTTTAAAACCAATGATGAAATATGTTTATAAAAATGAACTGCGTTGTTATCATGGATACGGTAGGCCTTACGTACACATGCGTAATGTTTCCATTTTTCAATGATCATCATGGAAAGAAGGTATGTATTATTTTATATTTTAATAATTATAATAATATAATAAATACAATATTATTTCTGAAAATATAATTATACATATCATTATTGTGAATTGGTGATAAAAATAGAATCCCATCGCTTCGTAGAGGTGACTATCCACACGTATGCGAATGACGTTATCAATTTTCAATATAAGAAAGAAAATGATATATTATTTTTTAATAATGATAAATATGACATGAATATAATTATTATTTCATTTATAAAAAATATAGTAATTAACACTATTCGTATTACCTTCCATGTAAATCGTTAGTAAAAAATAGATCACATCGCTTCGTGAGGCGGTAGTCCTCTCTACACATGAGAGACGTTATCGCATCCCACATGGAATAAAAAATTAGAGGTTATATGTGATATTATAACTCAATAAGTATAAATATTTTACAAATATCATATATATACTCTAAACATATCATTTAAATAATCCATGATAGGCGATGATGAAAAACAAATGACATCAGTTTGTGAGGCAGTAGTCCACCGTACACACGAATGATGAATTATTATCCCATTTGATGGAAGAGAATATTGATTTAGGTTATTAAAATAATACAATAACATATAATTATATAAGATATAATTTTTTATCATATGATCATAGTTTAATAATTTTTTAAGGAGGTGTAAGAAGAAATAAAACAAAAACACATTGTTATGAATTTTACTTCTTCTCAAACCATCTCTTTAGGATTATAAATAAAGTATTTATATAATGTATTTATGAAAAAACAATTATTCTAAGATGATAGTATGGATTTTGGGAAGTGATTTGGTTAGGTATTGGTTTAAACAAAGGGGTTTTAAGATGTAAAGAAGAGAGTACATGGGGTGTCATTTTATAAGTGAGGTGAGTGACACACTTATAATTTTTGAATTGAAAAAGTTGTTATAAGGCCCCAGCCTTAAACCTTACATAATCTTGATTTATCACAAGATTACACGTTGAGGATCTTTTCGGGTTTAGAGTTTTAGAGAATTAGATCATAAAACTTGCATTACATTCCACATATAAACAAAGTCGTTACATAAAGATAGTATTATTCATTCCCATCAATGGAAACATATTTAAAATAAACATGGATTCTTTCTTGACACTTCCTTGACACTATCATCATATCATGTACCTTTCCCTTGACCTGTGAAAAACATTTCAAAAAAACTTGGGATGAGCATAAAAATCTCAGTAAGGGATATAAAAATATGGAAAGGAAACATGGGTACATATATACATAAGGATGAGATCATAATTTACCCATAAAACATAAGCACTTTAACATACCTCATCAAATCATGAATAAATCATAGAAATCATAAGACATAAAGGTAACTTGAGGCATTCATAACATTCTTACGTAGGGAGTAACCCTCTTGGTTACCTTTGGAATACCCATCACAGTATATTACCTAAATCTCTTCGGAGAAACCTTAACGTTTCACTCCTTCGCGTTACCCAATGCATTGGAGAGCTATATCGGGCTCACCCGCCCTTAGTTTATCACAGAACCACCAGTCTTCATAATAATGCCCAAGAACCTCAACATAATCGTATCACAAAAAACATGCATAAAGGAAACATAACATTTCCACCTTTCAATCACAATATATCAATACAACACATTGATATAAAAATATTATGAAAACCATTTTTGATACCAAAATAAAAGAACAGTAAAACATGGTATTTATTTTTCTTTTAAAAAGAAGGTATGTCTTGTAGAGGAAGCCGAAAC
Source organism: Viscum album (assembly GCA_963277665.1). Classification (NCBI taxonomy): domain Eukaryota; kingdom Viridiplantae; phylum Streptophyta; class Magnoliopsida; order Santalales; family Viscaceae; genus Viscum; species Viscum album. The sequence continues at coordinate 1,784,624,611 of OY728151.1, read as the reverse complement.
TCAAATAACGGTCACGACGGCGGAGAAGTCGTTGTTGCCGCATACGTACGACAAAAACATTCCCTTTTGTCATTTAGTAAACGCTTCGTATAAAAAATATTCCTTTTGAATAAATGTAAAAGTCAAAGGGTTTTATACACCGTATAAAATAAGGTTGTGTATAAAACAAAATATGCCTCAATGAAAGGAGATTGAGACGAAGTCCCATACCTCGTATCCGACTTGACCCGACCATTCTTTAATCTCCTGAATAATAAACTTGAGTTAATCTCTACTTGCTTAAGAACCTTTTTCAAGTTCATTATTCCTTTTATACCATGTTATGAACATCATGTAATCATTTAAGTTAATAATGTTCATTTTGTCGGTATTTGGTTCTTAAGTAAAAAATAGACTTCTTACACTTACATGTTGTTAATTTGGTCAAAGGTTCGTTATATACAGAATGATATTAATGATTTGGATAACATATATATCATATATGTTCAGCATATACATGTATTTATAATATTACATCACATTTAGAGGTAAGAAATGAAATGCACCGTTCATGGAGACGGTAAGCCGTACGTACGCATGAACACTACTTCCATTTCTATTTCATATTTATGGAATGGAATCATAATGATATAAGAGTATATTATAATTCCAGTATAATAACATATATAATATCATTAACTTTATCCTTTACACATCCCACATATGGTATTAATGAATCAAATCACTTTCAGGGGCGGTAGTCCGCACTTCCTAAAATGAAGATTTTGTGTTTACCCATATTGGAAACAATAATGGTATGACATAAATGAAAAATACAGAAGATTAAGGAAAGAATAAACATATTATATATCATATATAAAAATAGTGACATCATAATGGCCACCTTTGAAGGTGTTAAATGAGTATTGAACAATCATCGTTTCAGGAGGCAGAATTTCGCCATCCACGGAAACCGTATGTTCTTTAACCATTTGATGTAGTTGTGCGAGAGTGTAGCTCGAATAAATCTTATAACAACATCCTAGTATATTTAAGATACTGGTTTTGTTACAAAAGAAGTAAATAAAAAGAGTTTAGGGGGTTGGAGAAGCAAAATAAAACAAATGAACATGAGAGAATGAATTACCTTTAAAAGTGTAACTCCTTTTGATTTGAGCCTAAAGGCTTCCTTTGAAAGGATTATGCCCAAAGGGAATCCTCTAGGATGAGTAGAGGGATGTGGAGAGTGTAAATGTGCAGGGGTTGGATGAGCCAAAGGCTTGATGAGTGTGTGAAATGAGGTAGAGGTGGGGGCCTTTTATAAGAGGAGAGGAGGGGTACTTTCCAAAATCATAAAACTATTATTTTATTTTCAAAAGTGTTTCGAATTTCTAAGGTCCCACATTGATATATTTCGAAGATAAGATGATAAGGCTTCGAAATATTCCCATCCAATAGTTTTTGGAAAAGTGTAGGTCTTAGATTTTATATTATCGTTTCATTTTATTTAAATTGTTCATTAATGAGGTCATCGTTGCATCATCATGATGTAATAATTAAATTAATTTATTTAATGTCTAAAAATTATAACAAAAACATCCTGATGTAGGAAATATTTTTATCTTTCTAATGAATATTTATAGACAAAAATATGACTAGTATAACCCCTTCTAAAAATTGTTTTAGTAAAACAATTTATGTTAGTGTCATTTTCACCTTTATTTAAAAAAAAGGCATTAAAGTCATTATCTCACCCAAGTGGCTCCATGGGGTCCCCTAAATCGACCCATGGGTTGTCTTGGTCGGCCATGACACAACCAATAGGGTTAGGACATGTGTCAAGCTCATCTCATTTTATTAAAGCATTACTTTTACCTTAAACTACACTAATTACCTCTAATCGCGATTAAGAACTTAATAAGTTACTATTCACCAAAAAATTATTTTAATCCCATTGAACCACATTTTACTTATTAATGACAACCATGTATGTCAGATTTTTTAAATTCAATACACATTAGTGGTAACCTTTCATTTAACTGAAAAATCAGTTTGCTTGATTACCACTTAGTGGTTTCACTATTCATCAAAAATTGGAGTTTTTCAGAAAATTACCAAAAATTCACTCTAAGATATATTCGATATTCCGAATTCAAAAATGATGTTTATATTACAAAATTCAAAACATATAAGTCACATTAATTAATTTAATAATTAATTCCCGCTGTCAGAGCAAATAGCGTGTTTTTATAAAACAATAAGTATCAAAAGATTGACACCAGTTTAAGTCTAATTTCAAAGTGAAATTGATTCCAATGACCACCATTGGATTAAATGGTAAAAATATATTCAGATTACACATTAAGACCAATACAAAAGATAATCTAATCATATAAATAAATTAGATTGATAAGCAGTTTTGATGTAAGATGCAGTATTTTTTACTATTCATTAAAAAATGAACATTGTCAGAAAAATACCAAAAATTCACACAAAGTAAATTTTTATGTCCCAATGATAAAGAATAATTTTATTTTTACAAACATAGCTTATAAAATTTTCAAAAGATAGATTCAAAAAGGGTTTTCCATCAAAAGGCAGTAAAACAATCTTTTAAGAATATTAGTGTATTCCATGCATAAGATTGTATTTATTTTCATTTTAAGCCTCTAAAACACTATCTTAATCATTAATAGACATAGATAAAAATATATATTATTCATTACTTACTTGGGATGTTACATCCTTCCCCCCTTTAGAAAATTGCGTCCCCACAATTTATTTACTTATCAAATAAATAGGGGTACTTATCCCTCATTTCATTTTCAGATTCCCATGTTGCCTCTTCCATCATGTGGTTTTTCCACAAAACCTTTACCTGATTAATCACCTTATTCCGTAACACTTGCTCCCTGTGGTCAAGAATCTGGACCGGTTGTTCCTCATAATATAGGTTCTCTTCCAGCTGAACTACCTCTAGACTCAAAACATGAGATGGATCTGGCATACACTTTCTCAACATCGAAATGTGAAAAACATTGTGTACCTGAGATAAACTTGGAGGTAAAGCCACCCGGTAAGCAACTGATCCAACTCTCTCCAGAATTTCATATGGTCCAATGAACCTTGGACTCAGCTTTCCTTTCTTACCAAATCGCATCACACTTTTCCATGGTGATACTTTGAGAAAAACATGATCACCTACCTCGAAAGATAGATCCTTCCTCCGGTTATCCGCATAACTCTTCTGCCTGCTCTGAGCTGTTCTCATGTGCTTCTGAATCAGTTGAAATTTTTCTGCCATCTCTTCTACCAATTCTGGTCCCATCAACTTCCTTTCACCCACTTCATCCCAGAAAGCTGGAGTTCGACACCGCTTCCCATATAATGCCTGAAATGGTGCCATCTATATACTAGAATGAAAACTGTTATTATATGAAAATTCAACCAAAGAAAGATGTTGGTCCCAACTTCCCTGATAATCCATAGAACAAGAACGTATCATATCCTCCAAGGTCTGAATTGTTCGTTCTGACTGCCCATCTGATTGAGGATGAAAAGATGTACTACAATTTAATTCAGTACCCAACGACTTCTGAAGGCCTTTCCAAAAGTTAGAAGTGAACCTAGGATCGTGATAAGATACAATGGAGAGAGGAACTCCATGTAACCTGACTATCTCTTTAAGATACAAATGGGAAAGTTGATCTAGGGAAAAAGTATCTCATATAGCAAGGAAATGAGTAGATTTAGTCAAGCGATCAACAATAACCCAGATTGCATTATTACCTCGAGATGTCTTCGGTAATCCCACAACAAAGTCCATGGATATATTATCCCATTTCCACTCTGGCACTGGTAAAGGCTGAAGCATCCCTTTCGGTAACTGCCGCTCTGCTTTAACCTGTTGACAAGTCAAATACTTCATAGTAAAATCAGCAATATCTCTTTTCATTCCATCCCACCAGAAATACTCCCGCAGATCTCTGTACATCTTAGTACTGCCAGGATGAACTGAAAATGGAGAACTATGAGCTTCACATAACAACTCTCTCTTCAACTGTGAATCACAAGGCACACACAATATCTTCCCAAATATCAAAACACAATCATTATCAATGTTGAATTCAGGCAACTTACCTTTCTGAACCAGCTCTACCTTTTTCTGCAACTCACTGTCTTGCTTCTGTGCTTGCTTGATTCTATCTGATAGAGAAGATCTCACTGATACCTAAAACAAAACAGAAGGACTTCCTGCACCAACAACTTCTATGCCAAAGTTCATCAAATCCTTAACCAAAGGATCAAGTTCCAAACGCAACATTGTTAATGAAGCATTACTTTTTCGACTCAAAGCATCAGCCACTTTATTTTCTTTTCCTGGATGGTAATGAATTGTACAATCATAATCCTTGATTAATTCCAGCCATCTCCTCTGTCTCATGTTTAACTCTTTCTGAGTGAATATATACTTTAAACTTTTGTGATCAGTATATATTTCACACTTTACTCCATACAAATGATGCCTCCAAATTTTCAAAGCGAAAACAACAGCAGCTAATTCCAAATCATGTGTTGGGTAATTTAACTCATGAGTTTTCAACTGTCGTGAAGCATAAGAAATTACCTGATCATTCTGCATTAGGACGCAACCAAGTCCTTTCAATGAAGCATCACTGTATATAACAAACTCACCATTCTTGGAAGGTAGTGCCAAAACTGGAGCATTTACCAAACTTCTTTTCAATTCCTCACATTCTTTTGTCCAGATAAACTTAACACCCTTCCGAGTTAGCTTAGTCATTGGATTAGATAACCGTGAAAAATTTCTAACAAACCTTCGGTAATAGCCTGCCAAACCAAGGAAGCTACGAATCTCCGTTACATTTGTGGGTCTTGGCCAGTTTTCCATAACTTCTGTTTTTGCAGGATCAACAGTTATCCCATCTTTAGAAACAATGTGACCAAGGAAAGAAATTTTTTGCAACAAAAACTCACACTTGCTGAATTTTCCATACAGTTTCTTTTCTTTTAAGGTTTGCAAAACAACCCTTAAATGTCTTTCATGCTCCTCTTTACTTTTTGAAAACACCAAAATATCATCAATGAAAACCACCACAAACTTATCCAAGAACTCATGGAAAATTCTATTCATTAAGTCCATGAATACAGTAGGTGCATTGGTTAGCCCAAAAGACATTACTACAAATTCATAATGGACATATCTCGTACGGAACACGGTCTTTGGAATATCTGCCTCCTTTACCTTCAGCTGATGGTACCCCGATCTCAAGTCAATCTTTGAAAAATACTGAGCTCCCTGGAGCTGATACAACTTCATTTGATGGCCCGAAATCTGCTGAAGTAGTTGTAAAGGATTTCACCACCCGTTTCTGCTTGTAGTCTAACTGCTTCCCATCACTCAAGCTCTTTGTTGGACACTCATTTGCATAGTGACCCATCTCATTGCACTTATAACATTTCACTAACTGTAAATCAAATTTGGTCTTACCTTCACCTTATCCTTTTCAGTGCAATCACGAGCCTTATGTCCCATCTTACCACATCGGTAGCACTTTCCATAATTCAGAAGACATTCCCCATCATGCCTTTTGCCACATTTATCACAAACTGGAAACTTAGTTTTCTTACCATCAGACTTTTTTGAATAATTCTTACCTTTCTCCTGCCACCTCGGTCTCTTCTTCTGTTGGTTGTTATAGAACACTTGATCATCGGCAAACTCCATTTCCACCTTCTCAGCACATCGAAAAAGCTTTTCATAACTTTTAAACTCATGAGAATCTAATGCCCTTCGATATTTTGTCTTTAATCCTGAGTAAAAACGATTGATTTTACTATCAAGGTCTCAGATAAAATTTGGAGCATACCTTGCCAATCGAGTGAACCTTTCTTCATAGGTATCCACTGAGTCTTCCTCTTGCCTCAATTCCAAGAATTGCTTTTCCATCCTAAGTCGAACAGCCTTCGGAAAATACTTCTCAAGAAACATACCTTTGAATTCATCCCAGTCAAGAGAATCAATCTCATCGGCGTCCCTGATATTTTTAACCATAGACCACCACTAATCTGCCTCACCCTCCAAACGGTAAATAGCAAGACTAACCTTTTGATTTTCTGAACACCTCATGGCATCGAAAATCTTCTCCAGTTCTTTAATCCACCCTTCAGATAACATAGGGTCAGATGATCCTCTGAATGATGGGGGATGTTGCCTCATGAAATGTTCCACCACTGACATGTTCCTCTGTGGTTGATCTGGCTGATCTCGTGCATGGATACCACCACCATTTATCGCTTGAGTCAACTGCGCCATTACTGCAACAAACTGTTCAGTTCCAATTCCAACCATCTCAGGATGCTGATTCGGAAGGTTATTTCCTTCTATATGCCTTCCTAGCACTGCTTCCCTGTTCCCTCTGCGGAAAACCATTCTGAACAAACATGTCTTAGATGAAGCAACATGGTAATCTTCAAATACTATATCACTTCAAAAAAAATATTTTTGGATAATAATTTAATAGAATTCTAACTCCTAAAGTTATCTAAACCAACCTCTGATACCAACTATAAGGCCCCAGCCTTAAACCTTACATAATCTTGAGTTATCACAAGATTACACGTTGAGGATCTTTTCGGGTTTAGAGTTTTAGAGAATTAGATCATAAAACTTGCATGACATTCCACATATAAACAAATTCGTTACATAAAGATAGTATTCTTCATTCCCATCAATGGAAACATATTTAAAATAAACATGGATTCTTTCTTGACACTTCCTTGACACTATCATCATATCATGTACCTTTCCCTTGACCTGTGAAAAACATTTCAAAAAAACTTGGGTTCAGCATAAAAAGCTCAGTAAGGGATATAAAAATATGGAAAGGGAACATGGGTACATATATACATAAGGATAAGATCATAATTTACCCATAAAACATAAGCACTTTAACATACCTCATCAAATCATGAATAAATCATAGAAATCATAAGACATAAAGGTAACTTGAGGCATTCATAACATTCCTACGTAGGGAGTAACCCTCTTGGTTACGTTTGGAATACCCATCATAGTATATTCCCTAAATCTCTTCGGAGAAACCTTAACGTTTCACTCCTTCGCGTTACCCAATGCATTGGAGAGCTATATCGGGCTCACCCGCCCTTAGTTTATCACGGAACCACCCGTCTTCATAATAATGCCCAAGAACCTCAACATAATCGTATCACATAAAACATGCATAAAGGAAACATAACATTTACACCTTTCAATCACAAGATATCAATACAACACATTGATATAAAAATATTATGAAAACCATTTTCGATACAAAAATAAAAGAAAAGTAAAACATGGTATTTATTTTTCTTTTAAAAAGAAGGTATGCCTTGTAGAGGAAGCCGAAACTCAAATAACGGTCATGACGGTAGAGAAGTTGTTGTCGCTGCATACGTACGAAAAAAACATTCCCTTTTGTCGTTTAGTAAACGCTTCGTATAAAAAATATTCCTTTTGAATAAATGTAAAAGTCAAAGGGTTTTATACACCGTATAAAAGAAGGTTGTGTATAAAACAAAATATGCCTCAATGAAAGGAGATTGAGACGAAGTCCCATACCTTGTATCCGACTTGACCCGACCGTTCTTTAATCTCCTGAATAATAAAATTGAGTTAATCTCTACTTGCTTAAGAACCTTTTTCAAGTTCATTATTCCTTTTATACCATGTTATGAACATCATGTAATCATTTAAGTTAATAATGTTCATTTTTTCGGTATTTGGTTCTTAAGTAAAAAAATAGACTTCTTACACTTACATGTTGTTAATTTGGTCAAAGGTTCGTCATATCCAGAAGTATATTAATGATTTGGATAACATATATGTCATATATGTTCAGCATATACATGTATTTATAATATTACATCACATTTAGAGGTAAGAAATGAAATGCACCGTTCATGGAGACGGTAAGCCGTACATACGCATGAACGCTACTTCCATTTCTATTTCGTATTTCTAGAATGGAATCATAATGATATAAGAGTATATTATAATTCCAGTATAATAACATATATAATATCATTAACTTTATCCTTTACACATCCCATATATGGTATTAACGAATCAAATCACTTTCAGGGGGCGGTAGTCCGCACTTCCTAAAATGAAGATTTCGTGTTTACCCATATTGGAAACAATAATGGTATGCCATAAATGAAAAATACAGATGCTTAAGTAAATAATAAACATATTATATATCATATATAAAAATAGTGACATCATAATGGCCACCTTTGAAGGTGTTAAATGAGTATTGAACAATCATCGTTTCGGGAGGCAGAATTTCGCCATCCACAGAAACCGTATGTTCTTTAACCATTTTATGTAGTTGTGTGAGAGTGTAGCTCGAATAAATCTTATAACAACATCCTAGTATATTTAAGATACTGGTGTTGTTACAAAAGAAGTAAATAAAAAGAGTTTAGGGGGTTGGAGAAGCAAAATAAAACAAATGAACATGAGAGAATGAATTACCTTTAAAAGTGTAACTCCTTTTGATTTGAGCCTAAAGGCTTCCTTTGAAAGGATTATGCCCAAAGGGAATCCTCTAGGATGAGGATAGGGATGTGGAGAGAGTAAATGGGTAGGGGTTGTCCGAGCTAAAGGCTTGAGGAGTGTGTGAAATGAGGTAGAGGTGGGGGCCTTTTATAAGAGGAGAGGAGGGGCACTTTTGGAAATCATGAAACTATTATTTTATTTTCAAAAGTGTTTCGAATTTCTAAGGTCCCACATTGATATATTTCGAATATAAGATGATAAGGCTTCGAAATATTCCCATACAATAGTTTTTGGACAAGTGTAGGTCTTAGATTTTATATTATCATTTCATTTTATTTAAACTGTTCATTAATGAGGTCATCGTTGCATCATCATGATGTCATAATTAAATTAATTTATTTAATGTCTAAAAATTATAACAAAAACATCCTGATGTAGGAAATATTTTTAGCTTTCTAATGAATATTTATATACAAAAAATATGACTAGTATAACCCATTCTAAAAATTGTTTTAGTAAAACAATTTATGTTAGTGTCATTTTCACCTTTATTTAAAAAAAGGCATTAAAGTCATTATCTCACCCAAGTGGCTCCATGGGGTCCCCTAAATCGACCCATGGGTTGTCTTGGTCGGCCATGACACAACCAATAGGATCAGGAGACATGTCAAGCTTATCTCATTTTATTAAAGCATTATTTTTACCTTAAACTACACTAATTACCTCTAATCGCGATTAAGAACCTAATAAGTTACTATTCACCAAAAAATTATTTTAATCCCATTGAACCACATTTTACTTCTTAATGACAACCATTTATGTCAGATTTTTGAAATTCAATACACATTAGTGGTAAAATTTCATTTAACTGAAAAATCAGTTTGCTTGATTACCACTTAGTGGTTTCACTATTCATCAAAAATTGGAGTTTTTCAGAAAATTACCAAAAATTCACTCTAAGCTATATTCGATATTCCGAATTCAAAAAAGATGTTTATATTAAAAAATTCAAAACATATAAGTCACATTAATTAATTTAATAATTAATTCCCGCTGTTAGAGCAAATAGCGTGTTTTTATAAAACAATAAGTATCAAAAGATTGACACCATTTTAAGTCTAATTTCAAAGTGAAATTGATTCCAATGACCACCATTGGATTAAATGGTAAAAATATATTCAGATTACACATTAAGACCAATACAAAAGATAATCTAATCAATAAATAAATTAGATTGAGAAGCAGTTTTGATGTAAAATGCAGTATTTTTCACTATTCATTAAAAAATGAACATTGTCATAAAAATACCAAAAATTCACAAAAAGTAAATTTTGATGTCCCAATAATAAAGAATAATTTTATTTTGACAAACATAGCTTATAAAATTGTCAAAATATAGATTCAAAAAGGGTTTTCCATCAAAAGGCAGTAAAACAATCTTTTGAGAATATTAGTGTATTCCATGCATAAGATTGTATTTATTTTCATTTTAAGCCTCTAAAGCACTATCTTAATCATTAATAGACATAGATAAAAATATCTATTATTCATTACTTACTTGGGATGTTACAGTTGTACCCACGTTTTTCACATTCAAAAAGGCTAAAAAATAGATTATTATAAAATATTATAAATAATAAAATCAAAATATGGTCATAAAATATTTTTTATAAAGAAATTTTTGTCATTTTTACTGTTATCTTTTTAGTTTAACCCCCGGTAAACCTATTTTCACCTTAACCATTGTAATTTATTTTTACTATTTTAATTATAAATTATGGTAAAAAATTTAGTTGAAGTTATTAGATAATATAAATTATTATGATTCCAAATATTTAATTTATTTTAAAAAATTAAATTTATAGAAGTAAAAAATTTAATTTTAAACAAAACTCACTAACACGATGAAAAAGCGGGTTTTCAAGACGTGTATTTTTTTAGAAAAAGATGATTTTATATTAACTATATGAATAATAATAATCATTGTATGAAAAAAATTAATATTTATTGATATATAATATATAAATTAAATTTAAATAATTATTCATTATAGGTAGTTTTAATTAATCAAAAAAGGAGAAACATTATGCACTTTAAAATAGTTTTCAGAAAAACCCTGTTTATAAACCCAAAGACAATCTTATACTAAAATAATATATAAAGTTGATTAAACAAATTTAGTGGATTAAATAAAATAGAATAATACTTATGTTACTTGAAATCATTTTCAAAACATTATGGTACTTTTAAATTTCTTATTTTATTGAAAATAAATGACATGTTTAGAGAAATCGTTATTTTCCACTATTAATTGAAAAATCAATATTTTCTGAAAAACATCAAAATTTCACCCAAAGAAAATTTTGATATGAGGATTTATAAAATGAATTTAATTTTATAAAATAAATTTTCTAAAAGTTAGAAAAAATATTTTTTTCCTGAAAAGTGATAAAAATCATTTTTCAAAAAAAACACATTTTTGTAGAATAAAATTAAATTACTAAAAATTGATTGAAGATTTAATAAAAATTTATCAGTAATTTATATTGAGTAAGAAATTTGTATATATATATATATATTTAATAAAGTGGTTAACACTATTCATACACACCAATTTAACAACTTTGTTATAATGATTATATATTTCATGGGTCATTTAAGCTCGGTGTTACGCATCGAGTACACTATCAAACATAGTCTTCTTTTCTAAAATCTTGACGTGTTAAAATATGTACATATTGAGACCAATATGATGGAATGGTGTGACAGGTAGGTGATGCATTGGGGTGACACACATGAATATTTAGATGGGAGGCTCAAGATAGAGATGGGTGTGCCCGCATATATCATCATGCCCTCTTCATATATAGATTTCCAAAGTTGGATAGGCAGGTGCCCTGAAATTGTGCGTTAGAGGGTAGCACAACATAATGATTCTTGGGGGGGATAACACTATATTTATACTGGTAACATCATGTGATTAATTCCGACAGGAGTGCGGTGTGGTGTAAGATTAGCGACACGACATGATAAATGCTTCTCATTTGGGTGTTTGGGTCATCTACTTCAGGGGTATTTGGGCCACATTCAACAGAGCCCTTATGCAATCCAGAACATAGGCCTTCAGGTTATAAATATGTAATAAAGTAGGTCCACTAGGTTCTTATATTTCCTTATAGGGAGGGATGTGTCTTAACCAACTTGAGTGTCTGAGCATGTGTGGCGTTTTCATTTCATAATCCTCTATACCTGATATATATATATATATATATATATAAATTTAAATACATATAAATATACATACATATACTTAAAATCATTTAAATATCTATAAATATCTATAATTATAAATAGATATACATTAATATATATAAATACACACACATATATATAAATAAAGATAATTGTACATCAATATAAATAAAAGCATATATAAAAACATATATAAAGATATATAAATACACACACACCTACAAAATATATATAAATATACATAAATATATATAAATATCTAGAAATATACATAAATATATATAAATATCTGTAAATATACATAAATACACCTAAATGCATATAAATATCTATAAATATATATAACTATAAATAAATTTACATAAATATATATAAATAAAGATATATATAATTGAATATAATTATACATAAATATAATAATACACACACACACACACACACACACACATATATATAAATACACACACACACATAAACATAGATACACACACACACACACACACACAATTATATATATATATATATCAACATAATATATGCATATATATAAATATATATAAATATATATAAATATACATTAATATACATAAATAAAAATAAGTATCTATATATATAAAAATATATTTACATTTATATATATATAAAATTTAATAGAATTATAATATATATATATATATATATATAGGAATATGTGTGCATATTTATATATAAATATCTACATTTATAAATAATTACCAATTACTAATTTATAATTAGTAAATATTTAATAATCAGTAATCAATAATTATTCATCCTCAATTATTTAATATTTTTAATAATAATAAGTAAATAATTATAAATAACTATAAAGAATTATTAAAAAATAATGAAATAATAAATGATTATTAATTATTAAAAATTAATTAAAACTAATTAATAATTAATAATTATTAAAAATTAATTAAAATTCTAATTAATAATAATAATAATAATTAACCATTAATATTTTTTGTAGTGGTTTATTAAAATCCACTACTAAAATTATATATTTTTTAAAATTCTTATTTAGTGACGGTTTTAACCACCACTAAATAATCCTTGCGAAATGGCAGTTTTTTAATAAACTTCCAAAAATTGGTGAAATTTTTCTAAAACCACCTCTTAGAAAATAAAATGAATGATTTTGTAGTAGTTTTGAAAACCATCGCTAAAAAACCACGCAACACAATTTCTCTTATAGTGATCGGTGTTTCATATAATATGTTTCTATGGATATTTAATCTTGAAATTATGTTAAATGATAAATGATATATATATATATATATATATATATTTGATATGTGATGGATTGGATCAATTATTATAGTCAACTAATTGTTTATATTCTCATATAGAATTTTCTATTCAAATCGTTATTCAATCTAGTAGTTTTGTGTGTGAAATAATACTCAATGAATTACTAGAAATATATTCAAACACCTTTATTTTTTTCCATTAGGAGTTTATCAACAAGCCATTATATAGAAGTAAACTCATGGATTCAACACAAGTGACACATATGTAAAAGATTGATGTTATTATATGTACTATCATTATTTTAAATCATATCATAATATTATATCCTAAATCCATTTTTTGATTAAGGTTAATCCCTAATTTTATTGTTTTTCAATTTATATTAGATCCAAGGATTTAGATATAAGTCATGATGGTTTTTTTTTTATTTTTTTTATTTACTTTATTCTAATAATCTAGTAAAACAAATTTCCTTTTTCATTTGTAAAACATGACTATCACATCACATAATTATTTTTTATTTATTAATAAATGATATATTTTTTATATTTGAACCTTTTATTTTTTTGATCCCTTCAATTCAACACATTAAAGAAAATTATTATAATAATATTTCCTTATTCCTTCAATTGAATTTACAAGAATAAAATAATCAAATTTAGAATTTTGTTATTATATTATGATTACTCTTTTTCAAAATTTTCATTGAAATATATAAAACATATATTTGATTTCCCTTTATAGGTTTATATTTTTAAATTTAATTTCAAATCAATCGATCACTATTTTTTATAAATATAGTAGTGGGATAGGGTTTCTTTTTAATTTAAATTTTTTTCATATCAATGTAATTTTTTTTATATTTTGTATAATTGTGAACCTGCCTATCATGAAAATATATAAAAATTATATATATAAATGTGTACTAGTGGAAAACAAATTTTACACGTCGGTATTTTTCATGTCGGTTCTATATAACCGACCTCCAAAACTGTAAAAATTGATTTATCACGTCAGTTATAAAATAACCAATGTGCTAAATCGAAGAGAATCAATTTTTTATGTCAGTTATTTTATAACTGACATAATAAAAACTGAGATTAGCTTTATCATTTTGGTTATATTATAACTGACGTGATATATCGAATCTCGGCGCTTTATCACGTTGGTTATAAAATAACCGATGTGATAAATAAAATCTCGATAATTTATCACATTGGTTATCAAAAGAACCGATGGGATAAAGTCCATTTATCACATCAGTTATAAAATAACTGACGAGATAAAGTTCCATTTATCACGTCAGTTATAAAATAACCAACGTGATAAATTATTTTCTACATCGGTTATTAAATAATCGATGTTATAAACATAAGAAAATAGTTTACCACATCAGTTATTAAATAATCGACATGATAAAGCTTTTAAATGATTTATCGCACCCAATATTCAGTCATTCTGTTTTCTTCGATCAGGCGACATGCGACTCGTCTCTCTCACGCGGAAAACCTAGAAAGTATTCTTCGAAGTCATGCCCTCAAGCCTCGTTTTGCCAATATCATTCATCATCTTTATTATCATCAAATATATCCGGTCTAATCGTAACACTCAAGTAAGCCTCACATGGCTCGGTTTCAGTTTTTATTTTTCACGATGCCCTAAACTAATTTTTTGAGATATTATTTTTCTATCTTTGTTCTTTCTATCATGGTAAGTTTCATAGTGTTCATTTATACCATGATAAATTCTTTTCTGGTAAAATAAACCTATGGAAGTGATATCAGTAAAGTTTACGATTTTTGCGTGTTCTATCATGTCTGTGTGCGCGTCTAGGGGGTTTCTAAGGGGGGGGGGGGGGGGTGCAAGTGGGTGGGGGTGTCCAGGGGGTGGGGGTGTCTAGGGGGTGTCAAAGGTGGTGGGGGTGGTGTCCAGGGGGTGTGGGGGCTATCCAAGGGGGTTGGGGGTGTCTAGGGGGGGTGATGTCCAGGGGTGAGGGGGATGTCCAAGGGGGTAGGGGTGTCCAAGTGTGTGGGGGAGTGGTGTCCAGGGGTTAAGTGGGATGTCCAAGGGGGTAGGGGTGTACAGGGGGTGGGGGTGTTTGGGGGGGGGGGCTGTCCAGAGGGATGGGGGGGTTGTCCAGGGGGTGGGGGGGGGGGGGGGCTGCCCAAAGGGTTGAGGGGCTATCCAGGGGGGGCTGTCCAGAGGGGTGTGTGTGGGGGGGTGGTGGTGGTGTCTAAGAGGTGTCCAAGGGGGTGAGGGGTGGTGTCCAGGGGGGTGAGGGGGCTTTCCAATGGGGGGGGGGGGGTCCCGGGGGTGAGGGTGTTGTCTATGGGGTGGGGGTGTCCAAGGGGGTAGGGGTGGGGGTGGTGTCCAGGGGGGGGGGGTGTCCAGGCTGGTGGGGGGGGGGGGTGGTGTCTGGGGGGGGGGGTGAGTGGGCTGTCCTAGGGGGTATGGGGTGTCTAGGGGGTGGGTGGTGTCCAGGGGGTGGGGGGCTTTCCAGAGGGGTTGGAGGGCTGTCCAGGGGGTGGGGGCTATCCAAGGGGGTGGTGGTGTCCATGGGGTGTCCAAGGGGGTGGGGATGGTGTCCAGGGGGGGGGGGTGAGGGCTCTTTCCAAGGGGGTGGGGGTGTCCAGAGGGTGGGGGTGTCCAGTGGGTGTGGGGGTTGTCCAGGGGGTGGGGTGTCCAAGGGGGTAAGGGGTGGGGGTGGTGTCGAGGGGGGGTGAGTGGGTTGTCCAAGGGGGTATGTTGTGTCTAGGGAGGTGGGTGTGTTCAGGGGGGTGGGGGGCTGTCCAAGGGGGTGGTGGTGTCCAGGGGGTGTCCAAGGGGGCGGGGTGGTGTCTAGTAGGAGTGAGGGGGATTTACAAGGGGGTGTGGGTGTCCAGGTGGTGAGGGGGTTGTCCAGGGGGGGTGAGGGGGCTATCTAGGGGGTATTGGTCTCTAGGGGGGTGGGGGTGGGGGTGGGGGGGGGGTGGTGTGGGTGGGGGTGAGGCTGTGTGGGGGGGTGTCTAGAAGGTTTGGGGGGTTATCCAAGGGGGTTTACAAGGGGGTGAGGGGGTGTCTAGGGGGTGAGGGGGCTTTCCAAGGGAGTGGGGCTGTCCAGAGGGGTTGGGGTGCTGTCCAGGGGGTGGTGGGGCTGTCCAAGGGGGTGGTGGTGTCCATGGGGTGTACAAGGGGGGTGGGGGGGTGTCCTGGGGGGTGAGGGTACTTTCCAAGGGGGTGGGGGTGTCCAGGGGGGGTGTCCAATGGGGTAGGGGTGGTGGGTGGTGTCCAGGGGTGGTGAGTGGGATTTCCAAGGGGGTATGGGTGTCCCGGGGGTGTCCAGGGGGGTGAGGGAGCTATCTAGGGGGTGGGGTGTCCTGAGGGAGTGTCTAAGTGGGTAGGCGGTGGGGGGTGGTGTCCAGGGGGTTGTGGGGTGCCCAGGGGTGGGGGTGGTGTCCAGGGGGGTGAGTGTGCTGTCCAAGGGGGTAGGGGATATATAGGGGGTGGGGTGTCTAGGGGGTGGGGGGGGGGGGTTCCAGAATGGGTGGGGGTGCTGTTTAGGGGGTGGGGGGGGGGGCTTTCCAAGGGGGTGGTGGTGTCCAGGGGGTGTCCAAGGGGGTGGTGGGTGGTGTCCAGGGGGGTGAGGGGGCTTTCCAAGGGGGTGGGGCTATCCAGAGGGGTTGTCTTGGGGGTGGGGGACTGTCCAAGGGGGTGGTGGTGTCTAGGGGGTGTCCAAGGGGGTGGGGGGGGGGGGTGAGGGTGCTTTCCAAGGGGGTGGGGGTGTCCATGGGGTGGGGGGTGTCTAGGGGGTGTGGGGGTGTCGAATGGGGTAGGGGTGGTGTCCAGGGGTGGTGAGTGGGATTTCCAAGGGGGTAGGGGTGTCCAGGGGGTGGGGGGTGTCCAGGGGGGTGAGGGGGCTGTTTAGGGGGTGGGGGTTGTTATGGGGGGGGGAGGGTGTCTAAGTGGGTAGGCAGTGGGGGGTGGTGTCTAGGGGGTTGGGGTGTCCATGGGGCGGGGGTGGTGTCTAGGGGGGGGGGGTGAGTGTGCTGTCCAAGGGGGTAAGGGGTATCTAGGAGGTGGGGGGGGGGGTGTGCAAGGGGGTGGGGGTGGGGGGGGGGGGTGCAGAGGGGTTGGGGTGCTTTTTTGGAGGTGGGGGTGTCCAGGGGGTGCAGCTTAACCATGCACAATGCCCGAGTTCTTTAAAAATGTATTTTCTTCCATTTCCCCTATCAAATTTTAACACCAAAACACATCTTTCTCCTGCATTTGGAACATAAAACCCTAGGAGTATCCTCCTCATATTCTCCATGCGTCTCACCTCCTTCCAATGGTGGGTGGGATTTCTAAGGGGGTAGGGGTGTCCAGGGGGTGGGGGGGGGGGGTGTCCAGGGGGGTGAGGGGGGTGTCCAGGGGGGTGGGGGTGTCCCCGGGGGGGGGGGGGGTGTCCAAGGGGGTGAGTATGATGTCCAAGGGGGTAGGAGATATCTAGGGGGTGGGGTGGGGGGGTGTCTATGGGGGGTCCTGAAGCGGTGGGGGGGGGGTGCTTTTTAGGGGGTGGGGGTGGGGGGTGTCCAAGGGGGTGGTGGTGTCCATGGGGTGTCCAAGGGGGTGGAGGGGGGGTGTCCAGGGGGGGTGAGGGGGGATTTCCAAGGGGGTGGGGATGTCTATAGGGGTTGGGGGGATGTCCAGGGGTGGGGAGCTATCCAAGGGAGTGGTGGTGTCCAGGGGGTGTCGAAGGGGGTGGGGGTGGGGTGGTGGTGGTGTCATGGGGGGGGGGGGTGAGAGTACTTTCCAAGGGGGTGGGGGTGTCCAGGGGGTGGGGGCTGTCCAGGGGGTTTGGGGGTGTCTAGGGGTGTCCAATGTGGTAAGGGGTGGGGGGTGGTGTCCAGGGGTGGTGATCGGGCTTTCCAAGGGGGTATGGGTGTCCTGGGGGTGGTGTCCAGGGGGTGAGGGGGCTGTCTAGGGGGTGGGGGTGTTCCAGGGGGGTGTCTAAGTGGGTAGGTGGTGGGGGGTGGTGTCCAGGGGGTGGGGGGTTGTGTCTAGGGTGGTGAGTGTGCTGTCCAAGGGGGTAGGGGTATTTAGGGGGTGGGGGGTGTCCAGGGGGGGTGGGGGTGTCCAAAGGGGGTGGGGGTTCTGTTTAGGGGGTGGGGGTGTTCAGGGGGTGCAACCTAACCATATGTAATGCCTGAGTTATTTAAAAATGTATTTTATACCATTCCCCCTATCGAATTTTAACACCAAAATGCCTCTTTCTACCCCTTTGGAACATGAAACCCTAGGAGTATCCTCCTCATCTTCTCTATGCCTCTCACCTCCTTCCAATGGAGAGTGGGCTTGGTTTTTACATGTTTGGGGGTTATTTTTCTGTATAATATCCTCATTCTCCTCCTTCTTCTTTCTTCCTTTTTCTTCTCAGTTGTTCTTATTCATTGGTTCCTTTGGTCTAGGGTTCTTGTTTCTAAATTTATGGGTTTTCTTGTTATAGTTCTTCTTGGTATTCCTTGCTCATTTAGACCTTCTTGAAGCCATTTTGAGTGGTCATCATTGAAGGCATCTTGGATTGAGGTAGGTTTCCCTATGTATTGGCCTTTAAATTTAAGAATCATTGATTTATTGATGTTTATACCTTGATTTTACACTTTTTAAAAATATACAATTTTTTAAAAGATTACTTAAATTAAATCAAGTTTCTTTCCCATTGAATTAAATTTTGTGGAATTATTTTATATAGTCCTACACAACAAGTGTTTGATTAAAATCCTGGTTGGCCCTTATAAGCAGTTTATGATTTCCAAATGATATTGTGCCTTTTCAAATGTGTTTCAAATATTTCATGGATTCCTAAATGGTATGTTTGGATACTTTTGAAAACGTTTTTATTTTAAATGAATGGATGTGGCCCGATTAGAACTTTTAGAAAGTGGGTTTTCTTTGGAAAACTCTCCTTAGAATGTGTGTCTTGCCTTATCATTATTAAAAGGAATAGGAACGTCCTTGGTATGGGACTTCCATTGTGCGTTGATGGCCCTAAGTAAAGAGGACTTCCTTGGAGTGGTGTTCTGGGGTGATTCTTGTGGGTGTGTGGATTATGTGTGTCTTGTGCTTATTCTTTATATATGGTTTATTATTTGATACTCCTCGGATCACCCCCATTTTAGACATAACATGGTAACCTAGAATTGTTAGTGGATTATTCGAGAATGCTTGCTGCAGTAGTTTAAGATTATGCTATGGCTAATTGACCCTTAGTATAAACATGCTCTGCTTTGGGGATGGTTCCCCTCATGCGTTAGGGCTGTTTGATTACATCAGGCACACCAAAAGGATGGATTAGGTTACAATATGTTCTATATTTTCCCCTATGCTCCTAAGTATTACCATGTAGACACTTTCTTATTCACGTAGGATAATCTAGGTTCCTCATTTGGCATGGTTACTTGAATACTGCTTACCCATTTCCCTCATTATGTCATCATTGATTATGATCCATAATTGTGGTGTGTCTCTTTGGTAAAATTGAATACTTGGTTTTAGATCTTTTCATGAGTATTATTTTTAGAAAAACTACGTTAATTTTCCTGTATTTCAAAATAGCAACAAATGAATCTTTTATTTAAATGAAATACACAGGGACAACCCCTACCCTCGTGGACAGTCCCTACCCCCTTGGACAGCCCCCACCACCACCCCTAGACAGCCACCTACCCCCTTGGACACCCCTTGGTATATTTATATCCCAATAGTTTCATTGAAACCGTTGGAATATTTTAACTTCAGGTAGTCTATACCAACAGTTCCTATAGAATCATTAGTATAGGGCTATTGCAATGACCATCATGCCAACAATGTGTGAAATTGTTTTGGTATTCTATCCCAACGGTTTCAAGGGCTATCCCAATGGTTTCAAATCATTGGGATATGTGTAATTTTCAGTAGTGAATGTATACATATTTTAATATTTACACTTCATATTTCTTTTTTACGGAAGGGTGAATTTGGTATCCAGTTGCACTAGGAATTATTCTTTGTGTACCTTACGAAGAAAGTATCCAAGATTAATTTAAAACTATTATATATAACTATATTTTCTTTTTAAAATCATTTTCATGCATATTTTTTTCAAATATGCATATATTTTTTTTATATTTCAAAACATTTTTACATTCAAATTCTGATATTTTTCATATAAATATATATTTGTCTCATCTTAACAAGATTTATAATTTCGATATTTGATATAGGTAATAATGAGTCGAAGTTGGATTACATCACATTGAATTAGTAATGAATATGAGGAAGGTGTTGCTACCTTTTTGGAATTTTCTAAATGAAATGTTCCAAGCATTGACATTTTTTTCTGTCCATGCCTGAAATGTTTGAATATGAAGAAGTTGAAAAGTTGAGAGATCAAAGATCATCTAATTTGTCATGGTTTTAATCCAAGTTACAGCCCATGAATTTGGCATGGTGAAACTGGACTGAATGTCAGATCTACTGATGATGATGATTTGCAAGATGGTAACTCCAATGGAATTGAAGAAATGATCCGTGATATTGAAAAAAAAAACAAATTGAGATAGAACTGATAGTTACGCTTCTATAAGGTGATACTGAAAAACCGTTGTATCTTGGTTGTACAGATTTTATGGTTTTGTTGGCGGTGTTAAGATTGATTAATTTGAAGGCAAAACATAGATGGAGTGATAGAAGTTTTACAGAGCTGCTAAAATTGTTGAAAGACATTATTCCAAAAGAAAAGGATCTTCCAGATTCACATTATAAGGCCAAAAAAATATTATGCCTGATGGGATTGGGATACAAGAAAATACATGCCTGTCTGAATGATTGTATGATATATAGGATGGAATATGAATTTCTATCAGAGTGTCCTAAATGTGGGATATCACGGTATAAGTTGAAATAAAAATCACAGGCTGATGTAGAGATTACAAAGATCCCTTTAAAGGTATTTTGGTATCTTCCTATAATTCATCGTTTGAAGCATTTATTTGCTAATTCACATGATGAAAAAAAGGTTAAAATGGCATGATAATGATAGGATATGTGATGGAAAAATAATTCATCTGGTTGATTGTCCACAATAGAAGAAAATTGATGAGCATTATCCTACATTTTAAAATGAAATTAGAAATCTCAGAAAAGGGTTGTGCATAGATGGAATGAATCCATACCGAACCCTCAGTAGAACACATAATTCATGGTCTATTTTATTGGTAATTTACAACCTCTCTCCTGAAGTTTGTATGAAGTGAAAATATGTCATGTTGAGTATAATGATCTCTGGTTCGAAGCAACCTGGAAATGATATTGATGTTTTCTTATCACTATTGATTGATGATTTGAAACTTTTATGGGAGTATGGTATGAGGGTGTATGATTATTATAAAATGGAATATTTTCAATTTCATGAAGTTCTTATGTTCACTATAAATGGCTTCCTAGTATATGGAAATTTGTTTGGATATAATGTTAAGGGGCATAAATCATGTCCAATTTGCGAACAAAAGACTTCATATCATCAATTTCATCATGGGAGGACATGGGTCATCGAACGTTTTTCACTATGGATCACTCTTATATAAGAATAAAAAAGGAATTCATTGGATCACAAGAATTTGATATTTCTCCAAAACCTTTAACCCCTGATGAGTATTTTGAGAGGGTGGAAAACCTTGATGTGACATTAGGAAAGACACAAAAAATCTGGTAATGATAGACATATTTGGAAGAAAAGTTCATTATTTTTTAGCTACCATATTGAAGATATCATGAAGTGAAACATAATATTGATTTCATTCATGTGGAGAAGAATATCTGTGACAATTTGATTGGAACATTGCTAGATATTAGAGGAAAGAAAAAATATGGGTTGAATACAAGATTAGACTTACTATCAAAGGGAATACATTTGAATTTAGCTACCACTCATAATGGAAGACGTACATTTCTTCCCCCGACTTCTCATACATTATCCAAGAGGGATAAAATTAGCTTTTGTCAGTTTCTTCATGATATCAAAGTTCCTCAAGTTTATTCTTAAAA
The DNA here is from genome assembly GCA_963277665.1 of Viscum album. Taxonomy (NCBI): domain Eukaryota; kingdom Viridiplantae; phylum Streptophyta; class Magnoliopsida; order Santalales; family Viscaceae; genus Viscum; species Viscum album. The sequence continues at coordinate 1,784,602,479 of OY728151.1, read as the reverse complement.
TGTAAAATTTTTTGTGTCTTTGAAGGATTTGAAGTTGATAGGTATGAAATCTCATGATTTTCATGTCATGATGCAACAACTTCTACTAGTTGCATTGAATGGAATATTGCCCATCTGTGTCAGAAAGACTATAATGAAGTTGTGTTATTTTTTTAATTCAATTTGTAATAAGGTGATTGATGTGAATGCTTTGAACATTTTGGAAATGGATCCAATTTCTACACTTTTTCAATTGAAAATGTATTTTCCTCCATATTTTTATGATATAATGGTGCATTTATTGATTCATTTGGTTCGAGAAATAAAGCTTTGTGTACCTTTATATCTTCGTTGGATGTATCCTTTTGAAAGGTATATGAAAATATTTAATGGGTATGTTAAGAATTCATATCGACCTGAAGCCTCCAATATTGAAAAGTATATTTTTGAAGACTTTGTGGAGTTTTTTACGATCTACTTGGCTGTGGAGGAGCACATAGGTTTGCCTCCATCTCACCATGAATGAGTTAATAATGATGGAAAGGGGATTCATGGCTTGAAAGTCAAATCATTTTCAGTTGAATATATGAAGAAGTTAGAATTATACATCTTGAATAACATAGCTGATGCTCAACCGTATATCACATTGTATATTAATGCGATGAAACAAATCCATACAAAGAAGAAAGAAATGTGGATTTTGAATGAGCACAAAAAAACATTTTTGTCATGGTTTAAAAAGACCTTGCTTGGTAGATCATATGTATTAGAGACATTATGATGGTTAGTGGTTGGTCCATTTTTAAATGTGATAACATGGTCTAGTTATAACATTAATGGCTATACATTTCATAAGAAAGCTCAGGACAACAGAAGTGTAGTTCAGAATAGTGGTGTATTGGTGTTTACAGAAGCAATGCATTTTTCGAGTTCTAAATACAAAAACCCAATTTCTACATCAATTGCATATTATGTAGTCATTGAAGAAATATGGGAGGTTGATTACTTTAAAATTAGAGTTCTTGTTTTTAACTGAAAATGTTTTATCAGTAACAACAGTTTCAAACATGATGAATATGGAATGATAGTTATTAATCTGAATAGATTGGAAGACCCAATAGATTCTTTTGTAATGGAAACACATGAAAAAACTATTTTCTTTATAGTTGATCAATCAGATATACAATGTTCTGTTGTTTTATAATAAAAAAACAATATGTTGGTGAGGATGAACTTTATAAAGATGTTGATTTATGTGAGATCCCTAATTCCATGGAAAGATTAGAAGATCATAATGATAAGAATGTTGAAGACATGGTTTGTGCCATATAGAACGATCATGACGAAGGAATTTGGGAAAACAATCCATTTGTACATTCCTAATATTACAGGTAACATATGTTTATTTCTTGTTTACATTTATTATTTTCATAAAATGTTAGATATTGTAATTTTTTTCTTTATTAAAATTCATATTAAAACAAATAAGTAGAAGTTTTTGTTTATTTTAATTTTATATAGTTTAGTTTATCATGTTTACCATTACATAAATTATATATCTATTATTTTTGTTGAATGACAATTACTTTACCATGTTTAACATGTTTACCATGTTTACCATGTCTACCATGTTTACCATGTTTAAAATAGTTTACCATAGTTTACCTTTACATAACTTATATATTTATTGATTTTGTTGAATGAAAATTACACTACCATATTTACCATGTTTAACATTATTTAACATGATTACCATATTAACCATGTTTACTATTATGTAACTTAGTTCAATTTTCCATTTTTTGTTTAAATTAGTATTTTAGTAATTGAATTTGTATATTTGTGAACTAATGTTTGTTTTTTTTATTTGAAGGATAATGACAGATCAATCAGTTGATCAAGCACATGATTCTGGAGTTGAGTATAATGATCATAACTCTGGGTAATAACATTCACATGATCCTCTTGATGTTCCCCAATCTTCCTAATGTGCTCCCATAACAACAATAAAGAGTTCAAGAGGTCGTAAACATAGGTGCACACGTTTACCAAAATTATCACTTGCATGTACGCTGGACCAGAGGATACTCATTGAATTTGATGAGAATGATATTCCTAGAGGTCCAAATGCAAAAGATTTTAAGAGTTTTGTATCAACTCAGGGTAAGAGAAAATTAATCATTTTGTATGATGACTGGAGAAGTGTGGACAAAGTGATAATATATCAGTTGTGGGAGATGGTTTTGGTAAGATCTTTTGCTATTGCTTTCCAATTCTTTAAATGTTTCTAGTATAATATGTTTTACCTCTTCTTTATTAGATGACATTTGATATTACTGACACTGGAGGAGTCAGGAAAAAATGCTTATCGATGGCTAATAGGAGATGGAGGGATTTCAAATCAACCCACACATCAGATTTCATTTTTGGTCATAGGAGTCATGACAATCCATGTCATATATATTTCATAGATGAAGAGACATGGACACAGTTTGTTGAAAGTACAAGAAAAGATTCATTTTTGGTAAGGGCAATGTAAACTTTTATAAGATTTCTTATATAAGTGATCTTTTTAATGTTTTTTTATTGATTTATTATTCTGAATTTATAGAAAACAAGGACATATCATCAGGATATCCAATCCAAAAATGTATACCCTCATAGTTTATCTCAGGGAGGGTATACATTATTGTAAGAACAAAAGATGGCGGGAAAATTACAAAAACTGAGAGCTGAGTCTTCAAGATCTAAAGAGGTTTCCCCTCCATCCCCTCCATCTAGACATGAAAAATGGAAGAGAGGTCAAATGAGAAAAAAGGGGCAATATCTTTTGGAATATTTGAGAATCGTAGTTGAGAGGATTGTAAGATATTTATTTTATTTATTTAAGTTAAATAAATTCTTTATGTAATTTGAATCATTATAGAAATGTTCAGTTAATTAATACATGATTATCTTTAGGAGTAGAACTCATATGGGGTATTTACAGCTACTGGGAGGCAAGATATTTTATCTGCAGCATTGGGAAAGCCTGAACATCCTGGTCATGTATGAGGATATCTAACGACTGTATCAGTAAGAAAAGTGTTTCCACGTTCTTCAACTTCTTCAATTGAGGGTGTTTATAAAAAAATAGAATCCTTGGAGGCTGAATTTCATAATATTAATGTGATTATGGAGGAAAATATTAGAGCGTCGGTACAGTCTATGTTTGCAGACATGCAAATACAATTTTAGACTACATCACCCACTCCTCCACCTCCCCCTGCAGACCCCATTATTTATCCTCCACCTCTACCAGTAACTCCCACTCCCCCACCTCAGCCTGTAGACCCCATTTTTTATCCTAATCCGCCGCTGCAACTTTCTAATTATTGCGAGTTGTATGTTGATGATCCTAAACATCATATAGTTGCATATGGACTGGTATATTATATAGAAGATACAGTTCATCATCAACAGTTAGAGGTAGAGCATCATAGGGTCACTGTATAGGATATTATAGATAGATCAGCTCGAGTACCATTATCTACAGATGAGGTGACGACAGTTGGACATAGTATCAGCCATTTTTTAATTTGGCCATCCATACTTCTATGACTCATTTTCATAGAGGTATGTATGTTATATCTTATATTTTTTTGTTAAAGTTGTTTTAATATTTGAAAACTAATATATTTTTCTATTTATTTTTATTGGAATACTTCAAAGGTAAAGAAATAATATATATACAATAACAATGAACAATGGATATGACATCAGATACATATTCTAGTAGTCTTGACATTATGTCAAGATATTCAAATTTGTTGGCGGATCATTATGAGTTTCCAATGGAAGCTCATGTTTGTGGACGTACAATAAATGTGGGGATTCTAAAAAATGATATCATAGAGAATATTACTAGAGATAAGTTGGGCATAAATGTGGTGAAATTTTTTACCATGTAAGTATTAACACCTTTTCCCTATGTTATATTTATTAAAAATGTATACTTATGTCTGTTTTTTATTAGGTATCTTTATAACACGTGTGAGAAGAATGAGTGGAAAAATGTATATGGATTCATGGACCCGAATTTGATTTCTTCTAAAGCACATGCATTGGATGAGGAACAAGGAATGATTTATATTGCTGAAATATTTGTACAGAATATAATCACACAGTGTTTAATAATGCCTTTTTGTGAGAGTTATGAAACATATCTCTGGAAAATAGTTCATTATCTATTAACATAAAAAACCACTAACCATAAATTTTCTTTTATCAGTGATCATTGGATGTTAGCTGATTTTTTCCCAAGGGAGAAAACATTTTATTGGATATGCTCTGTCCTTGATGATGTGTGGGAAAGTTTTAAGAATATGTTGAAAAAGTAAGTTTTAATTTCTTAGTAGTTGTATATATTATAATTAATTTTAAATTTATCCCATTCATATTATTTTCTAACAGGGGATGGGTCTACTTTCTAAAAAACACAAAGAAAAGGAGTACTAAGATCAAATATGTAAAAGTAAAGGTAAATATCCATTTATAATTTGTACTTTTTGATGTTTTACAAAAAAATAATATTTTGAATTTACAATCATTTAAATATAATTGTCATGAACAATAAGGCATCATCGAATGCAGATATTATATGTTAAGATTTACGTAAGAAATAATTACAACTCGAACACTTATGCACCATGACCTGGTAAGATATCCTTTTAAACTTTTCCATAATATTTCATTTGACTTATTCATTATACATGTTAACTACTATCCTTTTAATTTGTAGCTATTTGATGACCCTCAAACCTATAGTGCTCAATATTTCAAACACTTACAAGTGGAATGGTCAAATTATTTAATAGGTTTGATTTGATTTTAGTTTGTTTGTAGTATAAAATTTAATTTTGAATATTGTCAATATAATAGTGTATTTGGTAGTCGTTTAGGTTGGATTTAGGATTTTATTAGTTGACATTGTAAGTTTTGAATGTTTTATATGTGAATGTTGAAATTTTTCTACTTCTTGTTTTGGTCTAGTTCTAATGGTTTTTCTGGTATGAATTTTGGTCTTTGGGGGGGGGGGGGGTGTACAGGGGTGTGTGTGTGGGGGGGGGGGGGGTGTCTAGTGGGGTGGGGGGGGGGGGGGTTTCTAGGGGTGTGGGAGGGTTGTCCAGTAGGATGGGGGTGTCCATGGGGGTGGGAGGGTGTCCAGGAGGGTGGGAGGGCTATCCAGGGGAGTGGGGGGATGTCAAGAGGGTGTCTAGGGGTGTGGGGGTTGTCCAGTGGGGTGGGGGGGGGGGGGGTTCAGGGGTGTGGGAGGGCTGTCCAGTGGGGTGGGGGGGTGTCCAGGGTGTCCATGGGGGTGGGAGGGTGTCCAGGAGAGTGGGAGGGCTGTCTTGGGGAGTGGGGGCTATTTAGAAGGGGGGGGGGGGGTGTCCAGAGGTTTGGGGGTGTCCAGGGGGTGCGAGGGTGTCCAAGGGGTGTCCAATGGTGTGGGGGTGTCCAGGGGGTGAGGGGGTTTCCAGAGGTGTGGGAGGGCTGTTCAGTGGGGCGGGGGGGGGGGGGGGGTGTCCATGGTGTCCATGGGGGTGGGGGGTGTCCAGGAGGGTGGGTGGGATGTCCAGGGGGGATGTCCAGGGGGTGTCTAGGGGTGTAGGGGGTGTCCAGTGGGGTGGGGTGGGGTGGGCAGGGGGGGGGGGTACAGGGGTGTGAGAGGGATGTCTGATGTGGTGGGGGGGGGGGGGGGGGTGTCTGGGGTGCCCATGGGGGTGGGAGGGTGTCTAGGAGGGTGGGAGGGTTGTCCAGGGGAGTGGGGGATATCTAGGAGGGTGGGGGGGGGGGGTGCTGTCCATGGGGTCTCCCAAGGGTGTGGGGGGGGGGGGTGTCGAGTGGGATGGGTGGTTTCCAGGGGTGTGGGAGGGTTGTCCAGTGTGTGGGGGGGGGGGGTGTCCGGGGTGTCCATGGGGTTGGGAGGGTGTCCAAGAGGGTGGGAGGGTTGTCCATAGGAGGAGGGGGCTGTCCAAGTGGGTGGGTGGTGGGGGGGGGGGGGTCCAGCGGTGTGTGTGTGTGTGGGGGGTGTACAGTGGGGTGGGGGGTTTCCAGGGGTGTGGGAGGGATGTACAATGGGGTTGGGGGGGGGGGGGTTCAGGGTGTCCATGGGGGTGGGATGGTGTCTAGGAGGGTGGGAGGGCTGTCTAGGGGAGTTGGGGGGGGGGGGGGGGGTCCGGGGTGTCCATGGGGTTGGAGGGTGTCTAGGAGGGTGGGGGGATATCCAGGAGGGTGGGTGGACTGTCCAGGGATATGGGGGGGGGGGGGTGTCTAGGGTGTCCATGGGTGTGGGAGGGTGTCCAGGAGGGTGGGAGGGCTATCCAGGATGGTGGGGGGTTCTAGGGATGGGGGGGGGGATGTCCAGTGGGATGGGGGGGGGGGGGGGGTGTACTGGGTGTCCATTGGGGTGGGAGGGTGTCCAAGAGGGTGGGAGGGCTTTCCAGGGGGTGGGGGGCTTTCTAGGGGGTGTCCAGGGTTATGGGGGGGGGGTGTCTAGTGGGGTGGGGAGGTTTATAGGGGTGTGAGAGGGCTATTCATTGTGGTGGGGAGGTGTCCAGGGTTTCCATGTGTGTGGGAGAGTGTCCGGGAGGGTGGGAGGGATGTCCGAGGGAGTGGGGGGGTTGTCCAAGAGGGTGGGGGGCTATCCGGGGGTGTCCATGGGTGTGGGGGGTGTCCGGGGGGAGGGGGGTTCTAGGGGTGTGGGGGGGATGTCTAGTGGGGTGGGGGGTGTCCAGAGTGTCCATGGGGGTGGGGGTGTCTAGGAGGGTGGGCAGGTTGTCCGAGGGGGGGGGGGGTGGAGGGATGTCCAGGAGGGTGGGGGGGGGGGTGCTGTCGAGGGGGTGTCCAGGGGTTTTTGTGTGTGTGTGTGGGGGGGGGGGGAGGGGGTCCAGTGGGGTGGGGGTTTCCAAGGGTGGGGGGGGGGGGTCTCCAGTGGGGTGGGTGGGGGGGGGGGGGTGTTTTGGGTGTCCATGGGGGTGGGAGGGTGTCCAAGAAGGTTGGGGGGGGGGCTGTCTAGGGGAGTCGGGGGCTATCTAGGAAGGTAGGGGCTATCAATGGTGGGTGGGGACTTTCCAGGAGGGTGGGGTGGGGGGTATCCAGGGGGTGTCCAAGGGTGTGGGGGTGTTCAATGGGGTGGGGTGGGGGGGAGGTTTCTAGGGGTGTGGGAGGGCTGTCCAGTGGGGTGGGGGGGGGGGGTCTCCAGGGTGTCCATGGGGGTGGGAGGGTGTCCGGGAGGGTGGAAGGGCTATCCAGGGGAGGGGGGGGGGTGGGAGGGGTGCCCATGGGGGTGGGAGGGTGTCCAAGAGGGTGGGGGATTATCCAGGAGGGTGGGGGCTATCTAGGGGTGGGGGGGGGGTGTCCAGTGGGGTGGGTGGGTGTGGGGGGGGGGTTTCCAGGGGTGTGGGAGGGCTGTCCAGTGGGGGAGAGGCTGGTTTTGGTACGGTTTTGGTTTGGTTTTGTTTTATTTTTTGTCTGTTTCATGTTTTCTTTTTCAGGGAATAGTTGTGGTTGAACGGTTTTATTAAAAGAAAAAAATTTGGTTTTTACGTCGGTTATTTTATAACTGATGTAAAAAATTCATGTTTATGGGTTTTAACATTGGTTATTTTAAAACCGATATAACAAATGCATCAGAATGGGTTTTTACATCGGTTATTCAATAATCGACGTAATAAATGGAATGAAATAGGTTTTTAAGTTGGTTATTTAATAACCGACGTAGTATAGATGTTTTCACATCAGTTATTATTTAACCGATGTGAAAAATGCTTGGAAAACTGGTTTATAACGTCAGTTATGAACATAAACGATGTGATAAACTCTTTGGAGGCACAATTTATTACATCGGTTATTCTATAACAGACGTGAAAAAGTAGATACCATGTTCATTTATTTAAAAACTGCCATAATAAATCATGACTTCGAAGCATTTTCCACGTCTGTTTTTGATGAACCGATGTGAAAAACATTTCGGATTATTAGTTTTTATGTCAGTTTTAAAATAACCGTTGTAAAAAACAATGTTTATAATGTCTCCTGTGATAACGTTGGCCAAAAGCTGATGTAAAAAGTAAAAAATAACTACCGTAAAAAACATTTTTTTACACTAGTGACATGTATTTGTATATAAACATATTATATTAGTAATAAATGTATCTTATCGATACATTATTATGGACACAATTTTTTATTTATATGATGGATTTTTATTTAAATTTATGTCAATAATATATGAAATTACCTATTTGTATTAGATTTTTTATGAAATAAAATTTTTACAACATGTAACCAAGGAGAATTTATTTATTTATTTTTATTTGTGACCCTTAGATGGGATCATGGATAAAAAACATGTTTTTCTTAAATAGGAATACCAAATGTGCATTTAGAATAATTTTTTATCCCATAAATATTTTTGCATATTAAATGATTTATTTTTTCATTTAATTACAAAATCATTTCCTACTTTGGTTAAAATTCTAAATAGGATTAATTATGAGTATAGAAAATAATATCTTGATATTTATCTAGATATTATAAATATAGACATGGATTAGATGGAAGAGAAACCTCAGGGTCTTAGCAATGATACCAAGAGAGATCAAAGTTTTTCTCATGAAAAAATAGGAGGACTCTAATAGGGAGTTCTTAATAGTGAATAAATACACCTTCAAAATTTTATTAGATAATGATTTTCATTGATAATTAATGAATAATATTTTTTAAAATCTATTTTTGAATTGTTTAAAACATTTGAGAAGGATCAAAAATCTCAAAACATCTCTTTGATTTAAAAGAAAAGGAATGATGTAGTAAGTTGGGTGTGAAAACATATAATGAGAACAATTAATTATTTTAAAAAGTTAAAATATCTCATAATTAATCATAGGGATATTTGTTTGATCTAGAAAGTTTTGGATTCTTTTCCTCCTTAATTTTCTATTTTGAAAACTTTATACAATGCAAAAAATGTGAATGGTGTATTAATGAAATAATTTTTGTAATGACGTGAGTATTAAGGTTAGGTAATTTGAGTCACATATAAGATTGAACATGTGTGTTGAGACCTAGTTTAGGTGTCAAGGGTGTCAGTATACACTGGGATTCGAGTTTTGATATGTTAGCCTGGTCTCAAGGGGAAATTTTACAACTGGTAGAAAACTACAAAGTAGCATTGAGGATTGCATCATGGCTAAGTTCTATTTCAAATTAAAATATTTAGGCTAGTCTAGGATTATGAATCAGCCAAAATAATTATATCATGGTAGGTTTCTCATAAGAATATATGTATCTAGAATAAGATTAAAATTGGAAGAATAGAAATGGATCATGCCACAACACATGGGGTTTATTTTATATAACCCTGACTGGTGAGGACATTGGGTCATGATCCCAAGGGGCCATACCATAATGAGAACTCGGGTAGGGGTAGTTGGGTTATTAGTTTTGGATAAGGGATATATACCACACCGTGACTCAAAGGGCAATACCATAAGGTGGGTCCTGAGGAGGCATCTTGTTGTGAGTGAAGTGGCTATTCTATAATGGGACTTAAATATATTTTTATTTTTTAAAATAATTGATTTAAATAATAAATTTTATTCTTCATCTCATTTCTGACTAAAATAAAAGGGAAATTCCAAAGTCTCTTCTTTTCATATATTCTCCTTCTATAGGGGGTTTCTCTTCCATCAATTATCAATTATTTATTACGTTTATCATAGAAGGTTTCCACATGTAAGTCCAATCATCCTCTGGTGTAATTCAATATAAAATTTTCATTTTATCATCGCTAAAGTGATTTCTATCTAAAATATCCATTTTAGGTTTTTTCTATAGTTTTGTGATTTATTCCCTTCAAGGTCAAATTAAGGAATGGAATTTGATGACCAGGGTCTTACATCCAAGAGGAAGGGGTCCCTGGTTTTATTTTATACTTATATGTATATATGTGTTATGTGATTTTTGGTGTGTGTATAGTTCTGAAAGATACTTGTAATTAGGGACATATTTGGTCTTTTATGCTCATGGGAGTTGACCTAGGATAGTATAGGGTGGAATTTCCTAGAGATGGTTGGTTTTTGGTGTGCCTTTGATATGTAGGGACTGATGATCTGGTGGTTCATGTTTATGCATGGGATGAATCTTTAATTGGAAGTGTATGGTACTCGAGACATGGTGGAGAGGTGAGTTGTTAATGAAACACATGGGGTATTGATGATCACCAATGAAAATAGTGGTGATAGAGGTTTATTGGTTTGTATTAGTTGGGTGTTGTTGATTCTAGTCACCCTGGGGATTAGACCATTTGGGGTTGTGTGCACATAGAACACAACCCAAAAGGGGTTTTGGCCACTCATTACTTAGTAGGGCCCTCTGTAGTTGAGCGACATAGAAAGGTGATATTTATCATCAAGAATGTGGTGGGATACACCATAAGTGACTATAAGAATTTTGTAGTGATCATGATAACTGATTGGGGGCTTGGTAGGATCTTTATGAAATATAAGTATTGGGGATGTTTTTCTGAAAATTAAAAAGGGTTATTTTCAAGTTGTTTAATAGTTATTGATTAAGTGGTGTGTGTTTATTTATAATTGTAAATATTACCATTTTCATACACTTATATACATGCAGATGTTAGTTAGGGATAACACTGGTGGTGGACCACTAAATATTTGTACACACTATCCTATATGATTCATTTAATACACATGTAGATTTAATTTCTTGTGTATAAATTATTGGTAAAGTCTTGGTTTTTTAATCTTAGTGGATGGAGGTGAAGTGGACACAGTTGTAGCTGGTTATGTATTGATATTATGAAGATGATCTAGGTGGATTTTTCTTGAATTTTGGAAGATGCTTATTCTTATTTGTCTTATCTATGTGTATATTTTATTAGCCTAAGGGTGATATGGTTCTTATTTTTGAGTTTTATGTCCATGTATATAAGAATTTTTCAGAGTACGTTGCATGCTTGTTTGTACCATTTATTTTTATTTTATTTTACTCATCATTTTTTCTGATATTGTTTAGTTTTATTTTAGAGGGTATAATCACCCCACAAGAACCCCTTAAACCATCATCACAGTTTATAATCCTCTGGAAAACATAGATATGTGACTGAGGTTTTTGGAACCTTTATTTTATCATGGGTCTGGTTGGTCGATTCAAGGAACCAAACAAAGTGGTGTCAAAGAAGTGTTTCAAAAATGTGGTACATATAAGGTTGTCGTATCATAATTCAGGAATGATAGTTAGGGGTTTAGTGATTCAACCATATAATATCAGACAGAAATATTTCATCATTTTAAATTAATATTCAATACATTTAACAATAATATATTCATGAGGACCGTAAAGGTTTAGTGTCTTTAGTGATTAAACACATAATCAACTTATTACATAAAATATAATCCAAATCTCCCACCAATTTATTCTAACATAGTACCCTTATTATAAATTTCATACTCAAAACCTTTATTTATGACCTAGATAAAATAGAAACATAAGAAAGGTTGATCTTAGATGCTCAATATGGGTAAACATAAGAGAAATAAATCAATGATCACAAGCGAGCATAAACATAAGGGTATGAGAACACATACATAAATCATAACACTATGGGTTTTTTATGACCCTTTTTTTAATAAGTTATTTTTTTTGATGTCTTGAATTTCATGCTACACCATGTTATGATTTTTGAATACGCTACAAAAAGTGAATCTTGCGCTACACGCAACACTATGTTTGGCTTGCGTTACACATAACATTGAGTTTCTACAAAAAAACATTTTATTATTATAATTATTTAAACAAGATAGTTATAACCTAGATATTGAACTTATTAATATGAATTTTAATAACTAGTTTTAAATATTATTGATAATAAAATGTGTAATTTTTGGTAAAGTCTTTAAATGTTTGAAAATACTATTTTCTCAAATTATCTACATTTTATGTCCTTATATGAAAAATAATAAAACCAATTTTTGAAACATTTAGAAACTAAATTTGATAAAATAAACATCATTTTTTAATTTATAATTTCAAAATTATCACAGGTGAATTTTATCGATTTTTTCTGAAAAACTTTATTTTTGGATGAATAATAAAAAATACTGAATTTTAATTCAAAACTACTTTTCATATAATTTATTTATATAGTTTAATTATTTTTTAATTTTTTTAAATTATAATTATATTGTAACCAATTTTACATTTCAATTGGATATAAAAACATTTCAAACTTTTAAACATTTTCGCTTAAAAACCCCGTTGTCAGAACATGCATGCAGGATTTATTTTAAATTAATTTATTCCAATTATGTGATTAAAATTTTGGAAAATATATTCCATATTTGGAATCAAAATAATTTATAATTTATAATAAGGTCAAATTATTTTTTGAAAAAATGATTAGTGAAAGTTATTAAAATCAATTACAATTATTAAGAGAAAAATTAGCTTAACAAAGGACTAAACCTTAAACTAAAGGCCCAAAATGACCTAGAAACATGTCCAAAATACATTGGATGTTAATATTTAGACCCTATAACCCCTTTTCTTGGATTTTTACCATTATTGTATCCACTTTAAATGGAAAAAACGTGGGTGTAATTCCTGTTTAAAAAATTTATAAGAATTCCACACCTCCTCCACTGTAGAATGACTCTCACCACTCACACTTATTCACACCTTTCAAGCCATTTTGCTTAGAAATATCTACGCAAATTTTCTACAAGAATCCCTAAATTAATACTAGAAGTCTTACTTTGGGCATAAATCCAACCAAGGAATCCCTTTGGTGAAAACCAAGAGGGGTTACCCAAAGAAGAGGTAACATCCTTCCCGAAGCTCTTTTGTTTTATTTTCATTATCCACCTCTCAAATATTAATATTACTTGATTATATAATAAAATAAGAATAATAAATATACTTATATGTACTTATAATAAGTTATAGACCTAAAAATACACACACTTCCATCTAATGGGTAACAAACTTACCGTTTGTATGTACGATGGACTACCACCTCACGAGATGATGTTGTTCGTTTTTTACTTTACCACCTTTCATGGGTGATAATTATGATGGAAATAATTTTTTATATGATATATATGATATTTAGGATGTATTTATTCTTCTTTAATTTTACATAAAACATAACTTCATGCCTTCCATTTTTTGTAAATACGATAACTTTGTTTGTGGACGCGTGGATTACTCCCTCCTCAAAGTGATGTGATTTGTACAAAATTTACATGGGATGTATTAAGGAAGAGTTTAGTAAAATTATATGATATATATGAAATAATAATTCTACTATAATGATATTATATATATACATATATTCCATTAACTTTATTTCTTTCAATATGATAAGAAAATAGAAACAACATTCATACGTATATACAACCTTCTTTCTCCACAAATGATGTATTTAATTTTCTAATTAAATATTTCATAGTTTATTATAAATACATATATAATGAATATATATGATATTTATATCATGATTTAAATTATTCAAATCATTATATAAGTATGGGGACAAAAAATATAACAAATTAAGAGAAATATGAAAAAAAGCGGTTATTATTCGAAATAGAACCTTAATAAGGATTTGTTAATAAATGGGTAATAAAAAGTCATAAGTAAAATAATATATGGTATTAGATATAATAATATGGTTCTTTGGTAAATTTATAATAAAATTTTACTTATTATACCTGAGGTATTAATGAGTAAGATGAGAGTCAAGACATAAGGTAAGGGGATTTCTAGTCTCACTTTTATTTCTGTGAGATTTATGCCATATTCACCACAAATTTATTTTGTGTGGTGTGTGTAATAATAATTAATGTATTATATGATTATTATAAATAAATTTACTGATATTTACATCTCAATTTGATTATATCTCCTTCATGGAGTTTTACGGTTCAAAAGTTACCTAATCAGTAAGGTATTTTTGTCCCAATTTGCCTTCTTTGAGACACATGTTTTGTTATCCACCCTTATTATTTTATGAGATGTATATACTGAAATTTGAAATGTTATATCATGAATATAATTCTTCTCATGATATTTTAGGAATCATTTAATTTTATTTTCTGACATGAGGAGTATGATTCAAAGTTACCATGTGGTAAGAGTTTATTACAACAATCTCATCCTTTATTGGGATTGTTTATGATTGTGCTTCCATTGATGAAATCTTATGATCCATATCTCAAGAATACTCATTAATTTCATAATAATCTTGTTATTTATTTTTAATTTATGTATTATTAAATTTTTCCACTTTTTGGTATTTAATATAATTAAGAAAATGTTTTTAATAAAATCTTACATCTTTTCTCTTTTCGATCAGAAACCTATTTTAATCAAAAAACAATGTTTTCAAAAATGATTTCAAAAATATTTTTAGAATTATATTTTAAGATAATTTTCAAGTAAAAATGATTTTAAAAATGTTTATGGGTTTCAAATCATTAATTATAATTTTCCAAATCAATTTCAAAGGAAGAATTTTTTCAAAAATGTTTTATATTTTTTAAAAGAATTTTATAAAGAAGAAATGATATTTTAATCAAGAATTTTTTTAAAGGATATTTCCAATTTTTTCCCATCTAAGATAATATATTTTGGTGTTACTCTTTACTTTATGGGGAAATTATTCAAAGGCCCCATTCATATTATTTCTTTGAATGGTTAATGTATTGAGGACATGATGTTTATAAAAACCATTTCTCTTTCATAGGATATATGTTTATAAAACCCATTTATATTTCTTGGGTTATATTATTATAAAACTTGATTATTTTCATGAGTTATATTTGATGAAATATTTATGAAACCTATCTATTTTCTATAGCTAATGATATGATTCCATGTTTATGACACCCATTTCATTTCATGGGTTATGATATGACTATTTATGATCATGTGGAACATGTATGTATGATTCCATTATAAGATGGGTGTGACCTATATATCCTTTCAATTCATTTATTAAATACTTATATATCATGTGATAATGATGGGAATCAATTTTAAGGGCCTGATCCACTAAAGAATATGGGGAAACCCGATCCACTATGGGAAGATGGGGAAACCCCATTCACTATGGGATGAGGAAACCTAACCCCTTACAATGAAAGGAATGAGAAATGGGAGTGTGTAGTGTCCTTACAAGTAGGTTTAGTCCCCATTAATTTCCTTGATAAGTTCTTGAAATTCACATTGACTTATGGGGAATGATCTTAAAGGTTTATGTGTCTGCCACAATTTCATGTCTTGTTCCCATGTTATGATTTCATAGATATTTATCTTGATTACCTTATGATTTATGTATTATGAACAAAAAATATTTATACCATAATTAATGTTCATGATATTTGATATACAGGTTATGATATTCTAATGTTATGATGATGTTCTCATACTCTTATTCTCATGTTTATTCTTACATATCTCTCTTGTTTAGCCTTATTGAGCATATGATCTCACCCATTTTAATGTTTTATTTACCCAGGTTATGAAGATATGTATTATGTATGTTGTGTATAATAAGGTTTTTATTCATGGAGAACCTAGTGGGTTATAATGTAGCTCACTTATGTAATAGTGTTTATGTTTCCATGTTTCAAAAGGCACCAAACTAATATGGTATATGGGTGTCTATTTGTGTGATGTATTAATTATTTTAAAAAAATGATATGATGTTAATGTAAGTTAAGAGAGGGTTGTTATAGTCAGTATCATATAAAAATTTTAGTTAACATTTGTAAAATATGTTGAGAAAACCTTAGTGTTATCCCTAAGGACATGTCTAAGGATAAGTCTAAGAATGAGGAAAAGTATAGGAACATTTCCTAAAATTTTGGTAAAGGACAGGGTGTGTAGTTTTCTAGTAATACTTCCCTATATAGATACTACATGTGGATGTGGCTCCAACACATATGTACGTAGGGGTAACAACTCTAAAAATACCATATTGAGCTAGACTCGATTGGGAAATGGTGCACAAGAATAGGCCTCACTGCCCACATGGTTTGACACTCTTGTGGGATATGCTTGGGATATTCAAAAAGTATTCACAAAAAATCATAAAGGATTTAAATATAAGTTGGATATGAATAAAAAAAGATAAACCTATGGTTTCATAGATTAAATAAGGTCTCATAATTTATACATATTATAAGTTATTTTTCATGATTATGTGGTTCCTCACTATAAAAACTGGTTCTTAATCTAGGATTTTTGGTTTTAGTAAATGGATAGAACCCAAAGAAACCACATTAATAGTGATTATGATGGAAAAATTAATGATTTTACTCTTGAGAAACTATATTATATGGGATATGGAATGAAAAATCTCATTTCTATGCTCACTCATATTTCTCAATATATGAATCATGCTAGATTTCCAAATAATAAAAGGAGGGAACAAAATTTTGCTGAGTCCTTCATGAGGCAGTGTCTCCATTCTTTCAGTGGATCTTCTGATACACTTGTTTTTGAACAATGTATCTATACCATTGAAAAGAAATTCTCTTTCCTCTAGTGTTCGGAACATGAGAAAGTCATTATTTCTATTTATCATTTAGATTGTGAAGCTGACCAGTAGTGAAATCTAATCAAGAATACAAGGAATCAATATGAAATTGAATCCATTGATTGGGACGAATTAATTAAATTATTCTTCAATAATTATGTTCCTCTTGTTATTCATAAAAATATGGAAGAATAGTTCCTTGAGTTATAGAAAAATGATGATGAATCCATTGATACCTATGAGGTTAATTTCACAAGACTTGTGAGGTATACTTTTGGTATTATCATCCAATCAAAAAGTAAGGTGGACCAATTCTTTAGTGGATTAAATACAAGTATTATAATGGTGTTGTCCATAATATACTTTATTAGATTCAAAGATATTATGTTTTGTGAAATCAAAGTTGAAATGGAGGTTAGAGTTATGTATCAATATCATGGTTTTAACAAGAAAGGGAAGACAAAGTTCAATAAAAAATCTAAATACTTTAGAGAGAAGAAGATGATCCTTCCTTTATGCTCTATGAGTGAAAATAATAATGGAGGAAATTTTATTATAGGGAATAATAATTTTTTTGTGTGAGGAAAGGAAGGATATCAGGAAATTGTTCGTCAAAATGATGGGAAAAAGTTAGCTAATGATGAAAATAAAGGTAACGTTTCACATAATAAACCTCCCACACTTCAGTGATTCAAGTGTAAGAAGGATGGGAATTATGATAACTAGTTCCTAAAGCCAAGTATTAGTGATTATTATCAATGTTATAAATCTCTTTCACTGAGGGACAATGGGAAATCTAATGCGATCACTATTTTAGATGAGGGGCGCGATAACGATATGGTAAAAGGTATACTTGCCATCCACTCTAGAACTGCTACTATCATATTTGATTCTTTATCTACCCACTCTTTCATATATAAATAATTTTATAAGGGTATTAAGATTCCACCCAAATAGTTATATATTGAATTAGTAGTCTAAATCACTAATGGTATGATGATTGTATCTTTAGACTATGATTCCTCTTCAGTTGACGTTTGTGGGAATGTGCTTCCTAAAAATATTGTCATTTTTCCATTGGTTGAATTTGATGTCATCTTAGACATGGAATGAAATTCTCTACATATATCCCACATCAATTTTCAAATAAGGGAAGTTACTTTTGATATTTTAAACCAACCTATGATTTTCTATCAATGTGACGATAAGTATGAACTTCCTATGGAGATTACATCTAGTGTATGGGTATTAATTCCAATTCCGAAGGAATTTTTTTCTGAAATGGTTATGTAGAAACTTGATTTCCATGATATTCATATTATTTTGTAATTTTTGGATGTTTTTCCAAAATATTTGTATAGACTTCCACCAAAAATTGAAGTTGAGTTCTCGAACGAACCTATACTAGGTTCCACACCAATTTCAAAGTCTCCCTATAGAATGAACCCAATTGAGTTACAATAATTGAAGAAGAAACTCCATGAAAACCTTGATAAGGGATTAATTCATCTAAGTGCGTCACCTTGGGGTTCAACCATTCTCTTTGTGAAAAATAAATATGGATCAATGCGACTCTGCATTGATTATTAGGAGTTGAACAAGATTGTGGTCAAGAAAAAGTATCCTCTTCCCCATATTGATGAATTGGTTGATCAAACATGAAGAGCTCAATAGTTTTTCAAGATTGACCTTCATTCTGGATTTTATCAATTGAGGGCCATGAAAGTGGATATACCCAAGACAAAATTCCATACAAGGTATGTACACTATGAATATATAGTGATGCATTTTGGTCTAAATAATGACCTTACTGTCTCAAGGATTTGATGAGTATAGTCTTTAGAGATTAAATAAATCATTTTGTGGTTTTTGAAGATAATATCCTCAACTATTCAAAGAACAAGGAATAATATTAAGAATACTTTGGAATTGTACTAAAGAACCAATGGAAGAAGAAACTGTATGAAATATTTACAAAGTGTGAATTTTGGATACAAAAGGTTTCATTTTTGGGTCACATAATATCAAGAGAGGGTATAATAGTAGATACATCAAATATTTAATCTATTAAATGTTTTACTAGACTAACCATAGTGACTGAGATCCATAGTTTTCTTTGTTTAGTAGGACATTATTAGTGGTTTATGGAGAATTTATCATGAATTTCTAATCGTCTAACCAAGTTAACTCGAAAGGGTGAAAAATTCCTCTTGATAGATGAATGTGAGGAAAATTTCACGGAACTAAAGAGAAGGTTGATCAGCACACCTGTTCGTACATTACCCTATAGTGGATAAGGGTTTGTAGTCTATAGTGATGCATCCAAGAAGGTATTGGGATATGTTCTTATAGAGAATAACATGGTTATCACTTTTTACGTATGATAGTTGAAGATCCATTAGAAAAATTACCCACCTCATGATTTGGATTTAGTAGATATATTTTTTCCATTAAAAATATGGAGGCATTGTCTTTAGGGAGAAAAGTGATATATATATATATATATACTGATCATAAAAGTATAAAATATATATTCACACGGAAGGATTTGAACATGCACTGGAGAATATGGTTAGAGATGATAAAATATTACGGTTGATCAATACATTACCAACCTAAGAAAGTGAACAAGGTGTATGAAGCTTTGAGTTGAAAGGATCATTCCAGCTTATCCATGACAAGGATCTCAAAAGATCCAATATTTCTATATTTCAAGGGAAAGATATGTAAATATTTAAGGAAGGGGAAAAATATAATCTTTTTCAATTGAATGTTCAACCCTCTACCCAAGTTAAGATCAAAGAGGCACAAAAGGAAGATGTAGAGCTTCAAAAGAAGGTTAGATATGTTCCAGAGTTTACCTTTAATCAGGATGGAATGATAAGGTTTAGAAACCATGTATGTGTTCCATCCATACCAAATTTGAAGAAGGAGATGTTAGAGGAAGCTCATAGTTCTTTATTATCTATACATCCTAGAAGTAAGAATATGTATAGAGACTTGAGATAATACTTTTGGTGGGATGTAATGGAGAGGGATATCATAGAGTTTGTATCTCGGTTCTTTTTATGCCAATAAGTTAAGGAAAAAAGAAAAAAGTATAATGGGATGTTGCATACATTACCTATACCATAATGGAAATGGGTGAGCATCACTATGTATTTTTTCATTGAACTCCCCAAAACCTCTAAAGGTTTAAATACTATATGGATTTATTTGATCACTTTACTAAATCAGAACACTTTATCACTATCAGAGAAGACTTATATCTATATAAACTTTCTAGGATATACATTAAAAAAGTGTTAAGGTTGCATGGAGTACGATATTCCATTGTATTTGATCTGGATCTGAGGTTTACCTCAATGTTTTGGCAAAGTAGTCCATAAGGAATTGAAAAAAAAATTGTATTTCATCAATACTTATCATCCTCAAAAGGATGGTTAGTCTAAAAGAATAATTCAAAACCTAAAGGATATGTTTAGATATTGTTCTTTGGATTTAAAAAGTTAGTTGGGATCAAAACCTAACTCTAGTTGATATTTCTTACAAAAATATATTTCACTCAAGAATTAAAATGGATCCTTATAAAGATAGTTTTGAAAAAAGATGTAGAGATCCAACATGATAGATTAAATTAGAGAAATAAAGCTATTGGGACATGAGATTGCAGAAGAAATGGTAGATAAGGTTTGAACCATTTAGAATTATATCAAGGAAGCTCATAGATGAAAGAAAATTTATGTTGATAAGCGATAGCATGATCTAGAATTTGAAGTAGGTGAATATTTTTTTCTATGAATCTCTCCTCGGAAGAAGGTTATGAGGTTCAGGAAGAAAGGGAAATAAATCTCTATGTATATTAGTCCCTTTGAAATTATTGATCGTATCAGGCCGGTAGGCTATCACTTGGCACTTCCTTAAAATATATCTGAAGTCCATGATGTGTTCCATGTATATCTTATGAGGAATTACATACCTGACCCTTCACATGTAATAAACTCAAAGGTCCTACCATTGGAGTGGGATCTTTCTTACGAGGAATAATTAATTGAAATTATGGATTGTACATAGAAATTTATATGAAACAAGATGAATCACCTGGTCAAATGTTTTTGGATTAACCACTAGTTATAGTAAGCTATGTGGTAACTTGAGGATATTTTGATGTAGAATTATCCTTATTTTTTTTGTATCAGAATAAAAAATTTTGAGGGATAAATTCATTTTAAGGGGGGTAAAATGGAACACCCCAAGTTTTTATGACCATTTTTTCTATATAAATCAATTTTTATTTAATTCCTTTAATTTATTTCTACAATTTTTTTAAATTCCCAGAAATTATGTGTATTTTTTTAAATTATATGGGATTATTTCGAGACCAGGCGCTGAGACGACACATGATTCTGAGACCCGGTGAGCCCGAAATAAATGTCTGAAATTTTTTTAGTTAATTAAACTAGTGCACATGTGCAGTTTTGGAAACTTATAATTGGATGCTTGGATTAAATATATATGGGAATAATTGCGTTTAGAATGATGACTTTACCTAAGAAAGGGTGTAACCTCAACCCGCACGGGTCGAGGGTAACAGTTAATTTTTTGAGAGTTTTAAAGAAAAATAAAATAAACATAAGAAAGTTTAGTTTATTAAAATTTTGTTTCATTATGATGCATCATCGAGACAACTATTTCATTTCATAAATGAAACAACATAACGTCACTAAAACTAAAGCGTAAGAGAAGTGTTGTTTCATTTAATAAAAGAAACAGCATAACGATGCGATGACTCAGTGTAACAGAAACCCTGAAACACATTTTCTTGGTTTAATTGTTTAATAGAGATACAATATTGTTGGAATTATTTTGGAATTGCTCTGAGGATTTAGAGTATTTGTTCCTGCGAACAACGAACAATAAATCGACAATGAAATCAAGCACTCCCCCTCCTCTTTGAAAGATCTTTCCCATGAAGACAGAACTAGGATGTTCGCAGACATATCACTACCAGAGAAGAAATCTTTCCTTCGACGAGAGATCCAATTTCCAGGTAAGGGGTTTAAATCTAAGTGAATTTTTACTTTCCCTGTTCTATGGTTTGAGCAATGAACTCCGATCAACCCATGAAACTATTGACAAGCGGATCAATCACGTATCTTGTAGGATTGGTTTTCCTTGTAGGGATTTAAGGGAAGTTAGATCCATGTATTGATTCTATCCTTCGTTAAAAATTATAACAAGGACAAATAATGCCGACAAAAAAGGGGTTGTGGTCCATTCTTCTTGTATTCTTTGTGCATTCTTCTCCTCCACCTTTTTCATTTACCTTCTTTGTGATGTGACAATAACCACTGTCCAGGAAGGACCACAATGGCGAATCAACCCGCGGTAGAGGGTCATAGGATTTTACAATGCCAGGAGAATGAATATCGACCTGGGAGTTGGTGGTGGAAAAGGGCCATGAATAGGTGGTCTACGGTGGTGACAGAAGGCCACGACTAGGAGGGCCACTGGCTTGAAGTCCGGTAGCGAACATGGGATGCTGGTAGTGGCCAGTGGTGGCTCGACCAGACGCAGTGGAGGGAATCAGTCAATTTTGGACCATGAAAGGACCCTGTAGATTTTTCGTGGGGAGGTTATGCAGCAAACCACGTTGATAGGATAGATATGGCGCTCTCCGTGTCCCGGTTGGACAAGAAAGGCCTGTGAGTGTGGGTTGGGCTGAAGAGGGACTGGGCTTCTGGTTGGTCCGATAGGCTGGACCCATGACCCAATGAGCTGGGTCCAGTAGAACCAGTGGGCCTGGCCCTTGGGCTAGGCCAGACTGGGTTAGGTCAGACCGTGTTCAGACCCCATCGACCCTTTCTTTAGAAAAGGCTCATAACTTCCATACCGCACATTCGATTGATGAGCAGTTTGTGGACTTGGGACCCTCATGATGAGTCGGTCCTTTTGATATACACTAAGTGGGTTTTTGTGGAAGTTTATATATGACCAAGAGATTTATGAATATATTCTCCCAGAATCAAGCACGCTACTAGCGGGAATCCTACAACTGGCTATTATGAGAAGACTGTGACAAACAGGTCTTGGTGACCTATCAAGACAAAGTGAAGAGCAGGTCTAGGTGACCTAGTAGGCCAAAGTGATGAGCAGGTCTTGGTGAACCATCGAGGAAAAGTGAAGAGCATGTCTATGTGACCTAGCGGGCCTAAGTGATGAGAGACACTAGCTGAACCAACAAGCATAATTGGTGAGAAGGTATGGAAGAACTAGAAGGCCTAGGTGAATCATCAGGGATGAGTGTCTCAGTAGTAAAAGGTGTTCAGTATTTATGATTGATAGTCTTGATTTATATACTTTATATTATACCTGTGTGAGCTGACAACACTTTTTTCATACTTTACTTTGTGGTATTACCTTTGTGTTTTGGGTTCCTTACTGAGTATTGTGTTACTCACCCCTTCACGGGTTCTGCCCGCACATGTCGTGTCTTGTTCAGATGATATATGCTTCGACAGAAACCTTGGTGGTCTGGGACCAAGTAGTGCCCAGTGAGATTTGATAGACAAGGAATAATTCTACGGCTTCAGGAGGCACCCCATTCACATACCCTTCAGGTAGTTTTTACCATAGATGGACTTTAAGAGCTTGTATATGTCTTTTATTGGGCTTGTATTCTGGCCCCTTTACTTTAAGTTTTGTTCTGTTACTCTGAATGGTTGTAATAGTGTCATGCATATTTACCTTTAAGAATTGTGGGCTGGGGATGTGTGTGTGCTTGCATACAGGTACTCAGGAAAATGCCTCCCACTAGTGGGATAATGCCTTTAGCGCTAGTCTCTATCCCCTGGACTTTGGGGGGTGGGCTTGGGGTAGTCACGAAACTAACCCCAGAGGAAGGGTCATGACAGAGTGGTATCAGAGGCGGTCAGTTCTACCTTATGGAACATGATTCTATGGCTTTTTTGGGTGAAAAAGTGTCAAATGTTTTGAGTTCTACTTTTATACCCAGGGAGTACAGTGTTAGTGTGGTGACTGACATATCCATACACTAGGACCTGAAATTATACTTCTTGACTTGGAACATGAAAAAACTAGTTTAATTCATTATATAAGAATTGATTGTGTCCTTCTTGAGTCTTCTCACCAAGTATAATCTATTGACTGTGGTCCATCTTGATCTATTACAGGATTACACCACATAGATATCCAGCCATGATTCTAGTGCATGACCATGACGATGGTACACCTAGCGATGAGGCGTCAGTATAAGGACCGATTCTTGAGATGTCCCCATCGAGTTTTGCACTATTATTACCACTACCCATCGAACAACAGTTGATATTGACACTACCAGTAGAGGATGCACACAAACTCAGTTCCTTACTTGAGTTCCAAAGATAGAGACTTCCCAGGTTCAGGGGTGAGACTGACCCCCTAGGTAGCTGAGGATTGGATTGAGTCGGTTACATGAGTATTCTATCTAGTGAGGATGCCTCCCGACTCAATGACAATCTTTATCACAAGCCTTCTTCAGGGATCTGTGAGGAGATGCTGGAGCTTGATGATCTAGACACATGACTAGGTAACCCTCACCTAGATAGACTGTGGGTGCCTATTTATGGAGGAGTTATTTCTAGAGATGTTATTCTCTATGCGTATACAGGAGATAATATACCTACATCAGGGTAGAATGATAGTAGCGGAGTACTCAGTGAGATTAAACGATCTTTCTCACTACTCCACATACATGCTACAAGACCCATTCTTTAGGGATTGAGCTTTTGAGCAGGGACTACAGTGGGAGATCAAAGCTTTCATGGTATGTCTTAGCATACCTACTTATGAAGGGGTTCTAGAGTGATCTCTAATTGTGGAGAGATTCTTGACAGAGAAGGTTCTAGAAGAAGTCGCTACCAGTAGACACTAGGTGGTGGAGTCTTCAATAATGGGTATAAGGCAGCGAATGCGGGGACCCAAGCTAGTCAAGCCTTTCAGGGGAAAAACCCAAGAAACAAGTTTGGTAGTGCATGGTTTCCAAGGAAAAGAGAGTTAGAATAGGAGTAGGGTGTGTTACTCATGTGGCGATCAGGGACACATGGGTCGTAATTTCCCAAATCATTGTGCATATAACTAGTATATAGTTGAGAGACCATAGAGGCAAAGGCATAGGGTTGAGTACTGTGGTCCTTAGGGTAGAGGATGTGGCAAGGGGTTGGTAGAGAATCAAACAGTGGTTGGAGGTTCTTGTTACTGCCACCATCACCCCCAAGTGGTCCGACACGGGCTACATGAACAGGTGGAAAGGGGTGACCCTAGCTTTAGGCAATAGAGGCCTATGATCCTGATGCTCCATAGATGATTAAATGTATGATCTGTATCTTCTCCGCCTTAGCAGTAGTTATTATAGACACAGGTTCTAATCACTATTTAATTTCCACAGACCTTGTTTAGATCTTTGAGATTCTGATAGATCTATTGGCTCGATCCTTACGATTAGAGACTCCTACAAGAGGGGATTAAATGATCACACAATAGTTCCGTCAGTGTGAGCTTAATCTTATAGGTGAGAGCTTCAATTGGGATCTCATAGTAGTGGTATCAAGGCCTTACAATGTCATTCTGGGCATGGGCTAGTTATCTATATTCCATGCCCTGATTAGTTGTTTTAGGCATAGAGTTTGGTGGGTTCGTGGAGATAGGACTAGGTTCTATTTTACCGATGAAAATGGAATTATTGTAGTGAAGGATAGACTTTATCAGAGGATGGTGTAGCTGAACACTCACTAGTTTTCCAGCCTTACCCTCGGTGCAGTGGATGAGAGGAGTCCTCAATTTCTTTGTGTGGTGGATGAGTATGAGGAAATATTTCCTGAGGATGTTTTGGGATTACCTCCTCATAGAAAGGTTGACTTATGAATCTATCTGTACCCTAGGAAGACACTGATATCCACACCGGAATATCTAATGGCTCATGTGGATCTTTGTGATTTGAGGGTACAACTAGAGGACCTGTAGAGGAAGGGATTCGTAAGGCCTAGTGTTTTAACTTGAGAGACCCAGTTCTATTTTCCAAGAAGGTAGACAGGAGCTTGACACTATGGGTGGACTATTGGTGCCTTAATCAGGTGATCATGAAGAAAAAATATCCACTACTGAGAATTGATGACCTCTTCGAACAATTGGAGGGAGCAAGGTGGTTATCAAAGATAGACATTAGGTTCAGCTATCATTAACTTCATGTATGGGATGAGGATGTACTGAAGACATCCTTTAGATGTCAGTATGACCACTATGAGTTCTTGGTGATTCTATTCGGCATGAACAATGCCCCAACAGTGTTCATAAGTCTCATGAATAGGATCTTCCAGCCTTACTTTGACCAGTTTGTCATGGTATTCATTAATGATATCCTAGTGCACTCAACGTTTGAGGAGGAACATGTGATACACCTGCGAATAGTCCTAGATGCACTCTGAGATCAACATCTTTATGGGAATCTCTTGAAGTATCAATTATAGATTCAGGATTTCCACTTTCTGGGACACATAATTCTAGAGGTTGGAGTTGTAGTGGATCTGGTGAAGATAGAGGTGGTGTTTTCTTGGGAGCCACCCAGGAGCATGAATGAGGTGCAGAGTTTCTTGGGTTTGGATGGATACTATAGGAGGTTCGTGCCTAACTTTTCCTAGGTAGAATCACCCTTATCATCTTTGTCATGGATGGGAAAACCCTTCGTGTGGATAGAGAAGTGCCTATAGAGTTTCCTGGAGTTGAGGCAGAGACTCATGAGCGCCCCTATACTGAGACTTCCAAAGGAGGGAGTGGGGTATGTAGTTTTTTTCGATGCATTAGGGACCATAATGGGTTGTGTACTGATGTAGGGACAAGCAGTGATTGCCTAAAATTCAAGAAAATTGAGGTAGAATGAGAATAACTACGCGACCCATGATCTTGATCTTGCAGTAGTTGTCAAATCTTTGAAGATGTGGTGGCACTACTTGATGGGTGGGTGGTTTACCGTCTACTACAAATAGTAAAGTCACATGTATATCTTCTCCCAGAAGGACCTGAACTTGAGGCATCAGTAGTGTCTAGTGTTCCTCTAAGACTATGTATTGGAGATTTTCTGTACTCCTAGGAAGGGGAATGTGGTGGCGGACATGCTTAGCTGGGGAACCGAGTTGCAATTGCGGAGTGAGGAATTTGAGAAATTAGCTACGATTCATATATCCTTTATGGATGGTGATAAATAAGATTACATTCAGTCGATGGTTGCCACTACCCAACTCTTGTAGTGAGTTAGGGAGGCACAACTTGGGGATGTTGACTACAAGGCCATACCTGCTCTGTTATCCATAGGGCAAGCCCTTGATGGATATTCAATAGGTGGGGAGCACGTCATAATTTTCAGAGGGTGCACTAGTGTACCCATGGTGTTACGAGAGGAGGTTCTAAGGGAGTTCCACACCTCCCCCTTGGTGTTACATCAATGAGTGTAAAAGTTTTACTTGGATATTTGATGTCATTACTTGTGACTTGGGATGAATAAGGAAGTGTCTAAGTTCGTTTCTCGATTCCTCACTTGTCATTAAGTGAAGGTATATCATCAGGTTCCTACAAGCTTGGCTCAACCACTCAAGGAATCAGAGTGGATGTGTGATGGTATATAGATAGACTTCATGATAGGTTTACCATACATGTCCAAGGGAAACGATACCATATGGGTGATCATTGACTGACCCACCATGTCGACCCACTTCCTATCCATCTGAAAGTAGGGTTTTGTAGAGGACTTGGGACACCTCTATATTCATGAGATATTTTGGATTCTTGGGGTGAATTTGATGATCATTTCAGACTATTATTCTCGCTTCATGTCCCAAATATGGAAGGGACTATATGAGGAATTTGGGACTCAGCTTAATTTGAGCATCAAATTTCATCCCCATATGGATATCCAGACAGAAAGGATTATCCTATTTTTGGAGGACATGCTTCATGCTTGCATCCTGAACTTTGGTCGTAGTTGGGAGGACCACCTACCACTAGTGGAGTTTTCATACATCAATAGATACCACTCTAACAATGGTATGGCACTGTTCGAGGCACTATATGAGAGACCATGAAGATCACCATTATGCTGGACACACCTAGGGGATTAATCACTCATGGGTACAGAGTTGGTACGAGACACCACTAAGAAGATGAAGTTCATCCATGAGCAGATGAGAACTGCAAAGAGCAAGAAAAAATATTATGATGATGGAAGACACATGCCCTTGGAGTTCGAGGAGTGAGACCATCTATTCCTTCTGGTATCACATCGATGAGGACTATAGAGATTTGGTTGGGGAAGAAATTTGTCTCCAAGATTCATTGACCCTTTCCAGACTCCAAGCAGAGTTGGTGAGGTGTCATACCGCAAATCTCTTCCCCCATAGATGAATTGGGTGCATAATGTCTTTCATGTGTGGCATTTGAGGAGGTACATGCATAACCCATTGCATTTCATTGATAGGGGAGAGATGGACTTTTATGATGGGGTAATGTTTGCTGAGTTCCTCATAGAGATTGAGGATTGATAGGAGTGGGTCCTTCATAAAAAGTCAATTCCTTTGGCATGCATTCAGTGGCAGCATGAGAATCTCTAGAAGATCACTTGGGAGTGGGAGGCTCAGATTTTTGCTTAGTACCCCCACTTTTTTATTTATCCCTTGTTTTGGATTTTAAGGATGTAAATCCCTAAGGTGGGGAGAATGTAACGTCTTATAAATCTGATGTATTTTTTTTAAAAAATTATATGGGATTATTTTGAGATAAGGAACTGAGACGAAACATGATTTTGAGGTCTGGTGAGCCCAAAATAAATGTTTGAACTTTTTTTAGTTAATTAAAATAGCACATGTGGGATGTTTTGGAAATATCTAAATAGATGTCTGGATTAAAAATCTGAGGGCACTATTGCATCCGGAACAACGAATTTACCTGAGATTGGACCTAACCTCAACCAGTGATGGTCGAGGGTAAAAGTTATTTTTTTGAGAATTTTAAAGAAATATAAACTTAATAACTTTTATTTTATTAAAATATTGTTTCACTATGACACATAATCGAGCCAACTATTTAATTTCATAAATGAAACAACATAACATCACTGAAACTGAAGTGTAACAGAAATGCTATTTCATTTCATAAATGAAACAGTGTAACGACGTGATAAATCAGTGTAAAAGAAATGATGAAATTCATTTCCTCTGTTTAATTGTTTAATAGATATATGGGATCGTTGAACAATTCTCAAATCACTTTGAGGATTTGGATGATTTGTACCGACGAATGATGAATGAAAAATTGCCAACAACATCAATCACTCCTCCACCTCTTCTAAAGATCCTTCCCACGATGATGGATCGAGGGTGTTCACAGATGGATATCCACCAACGACAAACTCTTTCCTTCGAAGAGTGATCCGATTTACAGGTAAGGGGTTTAATTATAATGGAATTTATTATTTCCTCATTATTTCGTTTCAGCGATGAACAAGGATCAACCGACGAATTGGTTGGCCCGAGGATCGATCACTTATCTTGCAAGGATTTAAGGGAAGTTAGATCCATGTATTGATTCTATCTTTTGTTAAACCTTCTAACAAGGAAGAATCACACCAACACAAACAAAGGTAATGGTTCAATATTTGTGTGTTCCTTGTGCGTTCTTCTCCTCCACCATTTTACTTTCCGTTCCTTGTGACGCAAAAAAATGATATCTAGGAGGGACCGCAATTAAAGATCAACCCGTGGCAGGAGGCTGTAGGAGATGGTGGTGCCAGGTGAATGATTTCTGGAATGGGAGCCGACGGTGGTGGAGGGCCGCGACTAGGCGGGCTGTCGGCTTGAAGTCCAGCAATGGAAGAGACCGCGAAAACTGCCACTGGCGGCAGACAAGGACTGCCTATATCAGCTGGAGATGCCTCGACCAGACACAGTTGGGAGCCACATCATGTGGCAGAGGGACACGGTTTAGATGGACCACAACAGAACCCCGTGACTTTTTCATGAGGCGGTTATGCAGTGACCCTTGTGGCTCTAACGGGTGAGACGCTCACTGCGTACTGAATGGAAAAGACCAGCCCACCAGTGCGGGCTGGGCCAAAGGGGGATTAGGCCACTCGGCTTCTCAGTTGGGTGAAAACCAGCCCACTAGCACGGGCCAGGATAGATGAAGACGAGGCCATTGGGCTGGACCTACAACCCAATAGGATGGGTCCCGCATGCCCAATTGGCCTGGTCCTTAGGCTAGATTGGACCAGGTCAGGCGAAACCCAATCAGCTTGGGTCGGGTCAGCTGAAGCAGGTTGGGTCGGGCTAGGTCAGGTTGGCCTGGGTTCAGACCCAATTGACCCCATCTTCACAAAAAGGATCATAACTTCCAGACCACACGTCTGATTGAAAATATATTTGTGGTGTTGGGACCCTCAAGACAATTAAATCCTTTTGATATAATCTAAGTGGGTTTTCATGGAAGTTTAGATATGGCTGATGGATTGGGGAGTAGATTCTACCAGAATTAAATGTGCTATGAGTGGGAATCCCGTGACTGGATGTGATAAGAAGATTGTGATGAGTGGGTCTAGGTGAACCAGCTTTCCAAAGTGATGGGAGGGTCTAGGTGAACCATTATTCCAAAGTGACGAGTGGGTCTAGGTGACCCAATAAGCCAAAGTAACGAGTGGGACTAGGTGACCTAGCATGCCTAAGTGATGAGCTGGTCTAGGTGAGCCTGCACGCCTAATTGGTGAGAGGGTCTAGGTAACCCAACATGCCTAGGTGACTCATCAGGGATGAGTGTCTCTAAAATACAAGGTGTTCAATATTTACGACTTTTAGTCCTTCTTTCCATAAATTAGATTATACCCATGTGAGATGACAACACTTTGTGCATACTTTCCTTTGTGGTATTAACTTTGTGTTTTAGGGTCCTTAATGAGTGTTGTGTTAATAAACCTTGAACGGGATCCACACGGATGTTCCATGTCTTTTGAAGATGATAGAATATTTTGTAGAGACCTTGATGGTCCGGGACCAGGTGGTGTCCTAAGAGATCTGACAGACGAGGCATACTTTTATAGCTTCAGGAGACACCCCCTTCACCTACCCTTTAGGAAGGTTTTATCGTAGACAGACTTTAGAATATTGTACTTGTCTTTTGTTTGGATTTTATTCTAGACCCTTTACTTTCAGTTTTTTAATGTTTCTCTTAGTGGTTTTCTTAGTGGCATGCATGTTTACTTTTCAACATTGTGGGTCGGGGATGTGTGTGTGCATACGTACAAGTACTCAGGAAAATGCCTCCCACTTGCGAGATAATTCCTTTGTTGCTAGTCGCCAACCCCTAGACTTTGGGAGGATGGCTTGGGGTAGTCACGACATGGGCCCTAGGGGATGGGTGATGACAAAGTTAATCTTCCATTATACACTCAACAATCAAAGCTTGTGATACACACAACACCATGTTTGGCTTAAGTTTCACACAATATTGAGTTTCTATGAAACCAAATTTTGTAATTATAATTATTTAAATGAGTTATTTATAACATAGACATTAAACATAGTAATATGAATAGTAATAACTACTTTTAAAATATTATCGATAATAAAAAATTTATTTTTTGGTAATGTATTTATATGTTTGAAAATACAATTTTCTCAAATGAACTTCTTTTTATGTCCTTCTGCGAACAATATTACAATTAATTTGGGAAAATTTTAGAAATTGAATTTGATAAAATAAAAATAAAATTGGAATTCATAATTTTAGAATTATCTTTGGGTGAATTTAGGGATTTTTTCTAAAAAGCAACATTTTTGTATGAATAGTGAAAAATACTGAATTTTAATTAAAAAATAATTTTAATCTGATTTATTTTTATAGTTAACTTCAAATTAAAATTTATTTTAAAGTTTAATTAGATACATTTTAAATAAAATAATCCAATTTAGGTCATTGGAAAAAAATTTAAATTGAAATTGGATATAAAAACATCTCAAACTTTTAAACATTTTTTCTTAAAAAACATGCTATCACGATACGTCTGTGGGAGTAATTTTAAATTAATTTCTTCAAATTCTGTGATTATAATTTATAAAAATGGATTCCATATTTTGGATCATTATAATTTATAATTTATACTAAGTTAAAATTATTTTTTGAAAACAAATATCAGTGAAAGTGATTAAAATTAATTACAGCGATTAAGAGAAAAATTAGCTTATCAAAAGACTAAACCTTCAAATTAAGGCCCAAGACGACCTAGAAACTTGTAAAAAAGGTATTTTATGTTCATATTTTGACCCTATTTTACATTTTATTGGAGTTTGACCATTATTGGTTCTACTTTACATGGGAAAATCATGGGTGGAAATCCATTTTAAAAAATTTACAATAATTCCACTCCTCCTCCGCTATAAAAAGACACTCACCCATCCCACTTATTCACACATATCAAGAAATTTGACTTTCCCAAACTATGAAAAAATATCCTAGAAACATCTCAAAATTAATTTTAGAATTATCAATTAGGGAATATATCTAATCAAGAAATCCCTTTGGTGAAAACCAAGAAGAACTTCCCAAAGAAGAGGTAACTTCCTTCCACAAGGTATTTTGTTTTATTTTCATTATACAAACCCATAAAATATTATTATCCCATTATTATATAATAAAATTAGTATAATTAATATACTGAAATTTTATTATAGGTTTTCAACCAACACTTATTCACACTTCCATCTAATGGGTGACAAACTTACCATTCGTGTGTACGACTGACTACCGCCTCGCGAGATGATGTTGTTCGTTTTTTCCTTTACCCCCTATCATGGGTGGGAATTATGATGGAAATACTATTTTTATATGATATATATGATGTATTTATTATTCTTTAATTATCACATAAAACATATTTTCATGATTTCCATTTTTTCTAAATATGATTACTTCATTTGTGGACATGTGGACTACCACATCCTCAAAGCGATGTGATTCATTCACACTTTAAATGGAACGTGTTTAGTATGGTTTTAGTAAATTTATATGATATATATAAAAAAATAATTATATTTTAATGATATTATATATATATATGTCCTTTAATTTCTTTCTTTAATAATGATAAGAATATAGAAACAACGTTCATGCGTACGTACAGACTACTGTCTCCATAACAATGTATTTCATTTTCTATTTATATATTTCATATATTATTATGAATACATATATAATGAATATATATGATATTTATATAATTTTTTCATTATGAAAATCATTTTATAAGTATGATGATAAAAAATATAACAAATTAAGACACACGTGAAAAACAAAGAGGTTATTACACAAAACATAAACTTACCATGGAATTGTTAATAAAAAAGTTATATAAAATCATAAGTAAAATAATATATAGTATTAGATATAAGAGTATGTTTTGGTGGTAGATTTATAATAAGATTATATTTATTATAAAATATGTTTGAATGAGTACAACGAGATTCAAGACATAAGGTAAGGGAATTTCTAGTCTCACTTTTATTTCTGTGAGATTTATGTCTTATTCACCACTCATTTATTTTGTGTGGTGTATATAATGATCCATAATGTATTATTTTATAATTATATATAAATTTATATCTATTTACATATCCATTTTATGATCTCTCTGATATTGGTTTACAGTTCAAAATTTACCTAATCAATAAGGTAGTTTTGTCTCAATTTGTCTTCTTTGAGACACGTGTTTTGTTATGCACCCTTATTATTTTATGAGATGTATATACTTCCATTTGAATTATTATATCATGAATCTCCTTATTTTAATGATATTTTAATCTTAATTTAATTTCATTTACTTATATTGGGAGTATGATTCAATGTTACCAAGTGGTAAGAGTTTATTGCAACAATCTCATCATTTATCGAGATTATTGATGATTATGCTTCCATTGATGAAATATTATGATATATCTCTCAAGAACACTCATGAAGTTTCATATAATATATTTATTTATTATATATTCTTGTATTAGTACCATTTTTCTACTCTTTGGTACTTAAGATAATAAAAAAATGTTTTTAAGAAAATATGACCTTATTTCTCTTTTCACATGGAAACCTATTTTATTCAAAAAACCATGTTATCAAAAAAAATTTGAATGATATTTTAATCTCATTTTCAAGGAAAAAGGATTTTAAAAATGTTTTTTGGTTTTAAAATCTCCCTTTATAAGTTTTCAAATGTATTTTCAAATAAAAAGGCTTTCAAAAAGGTTTTATGTCTTTAAGAAGAAATTTCCAAAGAAGAAAGGATATTTTCCTCATGAAATGTTTTTAAAGGGTATTTCTAAATTATTTTCCATATAAGATGAAATAAATTGGTGTTACTCATTCTTTTATGTGGAGATGATTCAAATACTTCATTTATATTCTTTATTTTAATGGTTTATGTATTGATGGCATGATGTTTAGGAAACCCATTTCTCTTCCAAGAGTTATATGTTTATGAAAAATGTTTTTATTTTCTGGATTATATGATTATGAAACATGATTCTTTTAAAGGGTAATTATTTGATTAAATAATTATGAAAAATTTCTATTTTCTATAGGAAATTATATTGTTACATGTTTATGACACCCATTTTATTTCATGGGTTAGGATATGGATGTTTATAATCTTGTGGCATGTGTATGTATGATTTCATTCTGAGATGGTTGAGATATGTATCTCCCTCCAATGAATTGGGTAAACATTTATATCTCATGAGATATTGATAAGAATCATGCCTACTGGCTTGATCCACTATGGAAGATGGGAAAATTTGATCCACTAAGGGAATATAGGGAAACTCGATCCACTATTGGAAGATGGGGAAACCTGATACCTTATAAAAAATGGACTACAACTAGGGATGGTGGTGTGTCCCACTTAGTAGGTGTAGTCCCCATGAAGTTCCTTGATAAGTGTTATCAATTCACCTTGACTTATTGGGAATGATGTCACATATTTATGTTTCTACCATAATCCCATGTCTTGTTCCTATGTTATGATTTCATGAATTATTCTCTTGATTATTTTATAATTCATGTCTTGTGAACTGTAAATCTTTATGCCATGATTTATGTTTGTGATATTTGATATGCAGGGTATGATCTTTTAATGTAAATATCACTTTATTATACCCTTATAATCATGTCCATCCTTACATATATCCCTTGTTTACCCTTACCGAGTATCAGAGATCATCCATTTTTATGTTTCCTTTCCCCAGGTTATGAAGTTATGTATTTTGTATAATGTGTATAGGAAGGGTGATAGTCTTGGAGAACCTAGTGTGAGATAATGTATATCACTTATGTATCAGTGTTTATGTTTCCATATTTCCAAAGGCACTAATCAAATACAATCTTTGGGCGTATGTTTGTGAAATGTAGTAAGTATCACGAAAAAATGATGTAATTTTAATGTATGTTAAGAGAGAGTCTCCATATAAATTATTAAATTCATACATAATCAATAAAATATCTTTAATCATGAATCATGGGATAATATTTCTTCATAAAAAAATAATAAGTCATAAGAGTGTGGAATTTTTGATAATCAATCATGATCTATGAGAACATATCATAAGAATAAGAAATAAATTTGTGACATACAAATAAGAGTAAAAAATAATTTCCTTAGTTAATTATCACTTCCAAGACTATCATAGTGGATTTTTTACTCTATATTACATCATTTCCTTAGTCAAGGTTCACTCCAATGTATATCATAATGGATAGGGTCCCTTATTAAAGTAGGCTCGCTCCCTATTCTAGTCCATATTATCTCATAAGATGTTATTATTTTCCTAATTCATTAGTGGGATATATAATTCCATGTTTACAAATCACATAATGATAACATACACATGTGTTCCACAATATCATAAAAAAATCATCATATCATCAAAACAAAACCCATGTAAAAGAAATGTCTTTCATAAACATTTCATCATCACTTAATTAACCCTTTGGAAAGAAACAAGTTTCATATAATAATATTTAAAATGTCATCATCATAATCTATATAGAGAAATAAATAGGATTTTATCATAATATCATATCCCAATTTAATTATAAAAATACTTAAAGTATGCTGTCATAGATTAAAAATACCTCAAAAAAAGAATTTGAACATTTCTTTAAAAATAAAGAAAATATACTTTTATTTAGGTATCATTAAAAACTAAAAATTCATTAAAAATTTAGAAAAATATTTTCTTTCAAAATAAGAATAAAATTTTTAAAGTAATATTCAAAGAAAATAATTTTCAAGATGGTGGGAAAATCCATTCCTACTGTGTATGTTAAAAGAGATTTTTTTTTAAAATTTTTAAAAATTAAAAAAATGACTTGTTTAGGAATTTTTTTATAAAAAGATTAATTTTAAATATTTATAAATAAAATAAAAGGTAATAAATGTGAAAATTTTAATACATTTAATGTTTAGGTTAAAACTTCAATTAAATAATTTTTGAGAACATGTTTATTGAAGAAAATGTTCATCGATCAAAGAGGAAATGAGGTCGACTTTTCATTACAAAACTTTTCTTGATCATTTTAACTTATAGGGATAGAAAAATGTAATATTATGAGAAAATTTCAGGAATAACGAGAGGATAGTAAAATATATGTGGTTTTAAGGATAATATACATTTAATTTCCCTCAACATAAATTTAGCATATACAATCCCAAAAGAAAATGAGATTGTAACGTAAATGCCTTACCTCATGCCCCATATTACTTCATAAATGTTAGAACCTCCATCATAATAAATATAAATATATTACACATATATTAAAGAACCATATTCATAGATAAATTACTACATATCATTCTTTATAATTTACAATTATCCTTTTATTAATAATTTATTCATTAAAAATAATATTATAGTAAAAACTGGTCTATTTTCCATGCATGTTTCAGTTAGACGGTTCTTATACTTACATACTGGTCATGGTTTCATAATATAAAAAATAATAATCATGGAATATGTATCATATTTAAAAATTATATACACTTTTATGACCATTTATATAAATTTGTGATGCAAAATGAACTATATCATGTTATGGAGACAGTTGCCCATGTAAACACATGTGTGATGTTTTCACTTTTTGATGGATGGAAAGAAGGAAAGGTAGAAAATAATTTACCTAGAAAGAATCATAACTATATAATAAATATCATATATATTCATTAAATCTATTTTTATGAACAAATATATAAATAGGAAATGAAAAACAAATGGCTTCACTTCGTCAAGGTGGTAGTCCACACTTATGAACGATTGATGTTATCATTTCATAATTAATGAGAATATAAGAAGGTAGAAAAGATATTAAAATTACATAATAATAATTAATTCATAAATATAACATATAAACATAAAATATATTATAATGACCAATAATTAATGATGCTGATGGAAAATGAATCATATCGCTATATGGATGCAGTTGTTCACATGTACTCATGAGCGATACCTTCATTTCCCATTTGATAGAAAAGGGGTGGAAAATGGTTTTTATATAATCATAATATCATATAATTATATTTATTAAAATGGATTAATTATTTTAGGATGTATAAAACATATTTAGAGGAAGTTGAAGATTAAATAATCTTTGAAAGAATTGGGCAAGGTGATTACCTCTTCTTTGAGAGACCTCATTTGGATTTTACATTAAGCCTTACTAGGATGTTATTATTTTAAGAAAATAAGATCAATAATTAAGGTAATGAGGGAAAGTAGGTGTTTATGTAGGTATTTTTTGATCTATAAGGCACAAACTATGTGAATAATTGAGTAGAAGAGGTTCCCTTTTACAAGTGTGGGGAGGGACGCACATGGAATTACATAAAATATTTAAATAATACAAGGTCAATTTCATGATAAAGTGGTAGAAAATGGAAAATAATTATAATAAAGGATAATATAAGGTTTAAATATGTTCCAAAAAATAATATTTAGACACATTTATGTGTATTTTTACCCTTATCTCTTAATTTCACCCTTGGTAAACTCGTTTTGATCCAAACCACGATAATAATTTTTTAATGTTTTTAGTATTTATTATGATCACAAATGAAATTAGAGACATTAAAAAAAATTTAAATTCTAATTGAAGATATATAATATATTTTATCAAATTATATTCCTATAAGTGTGAAAAATTATATTAAAAATAAGTGCACAAAACACAATAAAACATGTTTATAGAAGAATGTGTTTTTAAGTGTAAAATGGATTTATTGTTATTACCACCCTAGTAAAAACAATTATATGAATGTTAAAAAATTTCATTGAATTTAAAATCAATACATATAACTAAATTAATTTATTAATAGTGACTTATTTAATTTATTATGATAAAAAATACATTGCAAGTATAAAAGTTTTTTTTCATACAAACATCACTTTTTTACTTTAAAATGATTTTATTTTCATTTGTAAACATTTGATAACCAATGATTTAATTTTGTAACTTTGTAAATAATAATTTCTTATAATTTTTCTATTATTATTCATAACCTATAATCTAAAAGTTAGATGATAAATCACACATTAATTAATAATATTTCAATAGTATATCATGTTTTTTTTAAACTCATTATTGTGTGTAAAAAATCCATCAATGAAATAAAATTTATTGATATAAAAATATATCATAAAATCTTAGAGTGTCATATTATACCCCCTTATATTAATTTTTCCCTTAAAATTCCATCACTTTTATAAAAAAAACATAGGATACTTTTGCCTCATCACATACTCGGGTTCCTAAGTAGCTTCCTCAAATATATGGTTTCCCCAAAAAAAATTCACTAGGTGAGTGGTCTTATTTTGTAGAAATTTATATCTTTAATATAGATTATCCACTTTTTATTCCTTATATGATATATCCTAGTCCATTGTTATAACATTATAATTCTATACACATGACAAACAAGGTATATATTTCCTTTGGAGAGATACATGGAACACATCGTGAACATAAGAGAGGTTCAGTGAAAGTATCAAGTGATAAGAAACCATCCTAATAAGATCAAGAATTTTGAAGGAACTACTACATATAGGGCCCAAATTTTACTTATTTATAAATATAATAACCTTATTCCAAGGATATATTCCCAAGAATACTTTGTCACCAATTTCAAACTCTAGATCTCACCAACGATTGTCAGAAAAACTATTATATTGACTAGAGCTTCCCTGATGTGTTAATAAATAGTTTTAGCCTTATCTTACATTTATTTAGATATATTAGGTCTCAATAAATTTCATTATCTAATATATCTCATAAAATTTTAGTTCTAAACTTACCTCCATGGTTGATATCATAATGATCCATATAAATGTTTTATTGAAATCTATCTTTATAAGAAAACTTGACGAGAGAATGGCATTGATCCCAATTTTTTTTGAAATAAATACAAATTTCTCTGAATATTTATTTGCAGGATTAAATAATCCTCTTATACTGACCATATTTCTAAGGTTTATATATTGTTCAAAATTTTAACTCTATGTTCAAATATTGCTGAAGACTTCTCCAGATAATTGAGGTAAACCTTTGTTCCCAATCGAATACAATAGAATATAATACTACATGAAACCTTACCACTTATTTACTATATATAATAGAAAAATGGTCAAGAGATAAATATTCTATGATTTCAATTAAAGTTACTAACTTTTTAAGGATATTTACTAAAATCTAAATAACATTATGGCCCTTTGATATTTCGGGAGTCTGATGATGAAATCCATGGCGATGTTTTTACATTTATATTATAATAATAGTAATAGGTTTAACATACCTTAGAATCATATGTCTCAGACATAACTTATTGATATACTATAAATCAAGATACATACTTTATAATATCCCTTTTCAATATTTTCCACCATAAATACTCTTTTAGATCTCTATACATCTTCATACTTCCTTGATTAATAAAGAATGAGGAGCTATGGTCTTCATAAAAAAGTATATTTTTCATATATGGTATTGATGAGACATATACAAGATTCTTGAACCTTATAATCCATTAAAAATAATTGTTTGACTTAGGAACATGCATCACATTTTTTTTGTACCATATATTCAGTCTACACATTCTTAACGCTCACATTGATGGATGGATGTCATTCATTTGGGTGTGATAAGATATATCCCCTTTAATTATGATTTCAAGATCTTTTTTTTGAAAATATATAGGTATTGGATCTATTCTTATCCCTATAATGGAAAAACTAATCGTGGTATTTCTGAATCATATCATTGGCCACCTTGTTCGCCTTCTTAGGGGGTAATGTATTAAGAAATCACAATCTTTTATCAACTCTAACCATTTAATTTGGAGAAAATTTATTTATTTATGTATAAATATATAATTAATGATTTTATGATCAGTATATATATCACATATTTCAACCTAAAGGTAATTCCTGTAATTCCATAGGTTTTTAAAAGAGAAAATTATTTTTTATAGTGTAGGTGATATGCAACATCGAAACCAAACAAACCCCCATTTTTTATACACGACTGTTGTAACCTAGCCATTACATTTGTAACTATGAATAGTTTTAAGTACATTAAGATATATATATATATACACAACTCAAAATAAATTTATTGATAAATTATTAGTAAATAATAACTCAATTTGTGGTAATGCCTTTTTGTTCTTCAAAATATATTTTCTTCAAAAATGATGATGATTATTTTTTTGTGAAAAAGTATTATAATTATAATATAGTAAATGTATAAACTTTATTTTTTATAATTAAGCTTCATTTTTATATCATCATATCAATATTAACTTTGTGTGAAAATTTGAGATTTTTTAGAAAATATTGATTTTTCAGTTAATAGTGAAAAATACCTATTTATTTATAAAACCGTCATTTATTTTGATAAATAAAGTAATTTAAAAGTCACATTGAGAATTTTATTTTATTTAAATTTAATTTAATAATTATTTATTTATATTAAATCCAATTAGTTACATTTGAATCATCTTTATACTGAATTTTATAGTAAGATTATTTTTAGGCTTAAAAGATTTTTTCTGAAAACTTTTTTGTAACTGATAAAGATTATCTATTATATTTAATTAAATTAAACACTAATAATGAAAGTTTTAAATGAATTTTTTTATATATCTATATTTATGAATTTAAATTCATATAATTAATATTTCTAGCAATAGAGTTAATGTAAAATCAAATGTTCCATGAAAAATTCATTCTTCAGAAAACTACTTTCTATTGCACTTGTAGGTTTTATATTAAATTAAATCCTAAAAAAGTTTTGAATTGATTTTTATAAATTTGATTCCATATTTGGAATCATCAGAATTAATATTAGTTTATAAGTTCAACTTAATTTTTGAATATTATGAATAGTAACCGTAGTAATTATTTATGACCATGATAAAAATAAAATAGGTTAGTTAAGGGTAAAAACATATAAAAAGGACTACAAAAAAGTAACCCTGAAAGTTTGAATATTTATATTATAATTTCAATATAATAATGTTTATATTTTTAATTTTCACTTTATAAATTTTTAAATAATTATTTTTATAAAAATATGATTTTTGTTACATGAAAACAGAAATTGTAGTTAAGTTAATATATTGTTTTAATAAGAACACTCTTTTTTATT
The DNA here is from genome assembly GCA_963277665.1 of Viscum album. Classification (NCBI taxonomy): domain Eukaryota; kingdom Viridiplantae; phylum Streptophyta; class Magnoliopsida; order Santalales; family Viscaceae; genus Viscum; species Viscum album. The sequence continues at coordinate 1,784,561,117 of OY728151.1, read as the reverse complement.
AATTAAATAATTTTTGAAAAAAATATATTTTAATTAAATATTATTATTAAATATAATATATTAAATATAAATGATAATATAATTTTTATGAAGCCCAATGTAATTATTATAAGGGTTCAAAAATTATTATTCTAAAAAACCAGCATTTCTCAATAAATGTTGATTCATGTTTTAAATGGAAAAATTTAAATATTTAGAAAATTACTTAGATAAAATAAAAATTATTTTTGGAATCATCATATTTAAATTATCCAATGGTGATTTTTTCATAATTTTCTAAGATAGTCAATGTTTTTCATGAATATTAAATACTGTATAAATATACAATGTGTATTATGACATAATAATGACCCAAAAGTGATGTACTAAATACTATAAAGTGTTTCAAAAATCAAATATACTTTCAACCTTTAAAATAATGTGTTTTTAAAGTTATATATATAATTTTAAAAAATTCTACATGAATCCTCCAGAACCTGTATTATATTTTATGATTTTAAAATAAATTATTTATAAACATGAATCAATTCCACATCATAAAGGGAAATATTTTAATGATTTTAGACCTTATAAATATAAAGTAATGAAAAAATATTCTCTGGAAGAAACCATGGGGAGAAACCGTGATAATTATTTTTGGTTTTGATTATTTTATTGTATAGAGTCTAAAACCAATGTTTGGGAAATAATGAAGAAATCCCCTCTCTTTTTCCATATAAACCTATACAATATGCCATTAATTATCACTAAGAAACCATAGATCACATACTTAATTCTAAATCCCCTCTCTATAGACTTCATATGGTTCCCACAAGCTCTCAATAATCTCATCCCAATATTTTGGAATCACCCTCTCAAGGTAAGTGGCCTTCCTTTATTCTTTTCAATTCAAGAACCTTATTTAAAATTAGCCTTTTGAGTCTAAATTGGTTATATTTTGTTGAATTTATACACAATACATTATAATACACTTCATTTTCTTTGAATGAAAGGTCATTTATCTTCTCTCATTTTGACCTTTACCTAATCTTTCACCATATTAAAATTTAGTAAGAGATTTATCTATATTGTTTTCCATTCATGAACCTTCTTTGTATTTAGTATTTTTAATATAAATTGGTTATTTTTAATGAATTTATAAATATAAATATACTTTTTAATTTACTTTATAATTATTATAGATCATCCATCCCTTATCATTATAGCATTTACCAAATCCGTTTCAATGTTAAAATTCAGTAAGGGATCCTTTCTTGCTTCTCCTTATTCAAGAATGTTCTTTATTTTACTCATTTTATTTACAATTAATAATGACGTGATATGTTTTTAAATATCCCTATGAATGTTCATTTTATGTAAAAATGATGATATACCCCTTTCTCTCTCATTAAAATATTTTATGAATATTTAAGTACTGACATTATTTTGTTGTAATTTCACTATGAATATTCCAAGTCAAACATCTATATTGTGAATAAAATTATTATTCCCACTCAAGGGTATTCACCTAGAAATAAATATACTCATTTTATTTTGGAATTTCATGTATTTATTCCACAATCATTTATCTTGGAATTAAATGTGATAAAATAAGATTATATTTTGAAGGATCTATGTGGCACACTTATGCATGTACATGATATGAAAGTGATGGGTGTGCTCAGAGTTTTATAGTTATCTAATGCATTGGGTAATGTTTTAGTCCCATGAGATGTCATTAAAGGTATTAGTGACTGATCCTAATACATCACAAGACTTTTCACACCATTTTATGATTCCTTGGTAGTTATCCTAGACCTATATTTATGATTTCACGTTTAATGTTATTTACACATTCCCATGAAAATTTTATGTTAATATTCTATATCATGGATTATTTTTCATGTTTATGATCCTCACCCCACTTACATTATACTTAAATTTATATTATATAACATGTAAAAAAATCTTCTTGTTATTATTACTTTATATTTCCTTACTGGGATTTATAGCTCACCCCTTTCTTAAGTATGTCCCCAAGTTATCCCATGCAGTTTTAAGAATGATGAAAAATTATGTGAATGTTAAAGGAGTTTTCAAAAATTATGTTTTTACATTATTTTAAGTAGTTATTTAATGTACCTAATTACCTAAATACACTATACTTATTGATCTTATGGTTTGTATTATTGTGTGTTTTCGTATTTAATAATTCATAAAGTAATGTGAAATAAATACACGAGTTCTCATAGTTGGTATCCAAAGAAAATATAGTTATTTATGGGATTAGGATTATAAAATTCTATAGAAAAACCTCATGGATGAGACTAAACATAATAAAACATTACTAAATTTTGGAAAAGTTTTGAGTAATTGGTTTCCAAGAAAAATAAATCCCTTCTTAAATACTACTTGTGTAAGTGGATCTTACACAGATACACCTAGGTGTAACACCCAAAAACACCATATTCAGCTACACCTGATCAGTAACTGGTTCATGAAAAAGGGCCTTGCTACACATATATTTTTAAATTCCCATGGGTTATAATTTGGTAATTCATAATCTCATTATGAACCATTATTAAGGGAAAAAAATCCCATAAGAGTTTATGTCAGTAAATATATCAAGGATAAAATAGATTGAATCCTAGAAATTCTTAAGTTAAGGAAATACATTCCATTTATAGGTTATACCTTTAATGTTATTTTCTTCTTAGTTATATTTTTAATAGTTTAAAATTAATAATCCCTAATTTTTTCCTTTATTCTAGTAAATAGATGGAAATATGAAAAACGAATTCAATAACTGATGTGATGAGAAATGCAATGAATGCCCAAATGATATGCCTAACGTGATGAGAAATCAAGTAATACATCCTGTGATTATGCATAACTAACTATGAAAAATCACAATTAAAAACTATCATATAGTTGAATGTCCAAAGACATCAAATAATAGAATGATAACATCTCAATTATGTTCTTATGATAAATAGGATAATGTAAAGAGGATTCAATTTCCTAATTGTCAAAAATTTGGAAACAGGCATCAAGGAGAATGCCACAATGGATCTGGAAGGAGTTTTCAATGTGAAAAAATTAGGTATAAAGTAGTTAGTTTTCATAAAAAAAATGAAGAGTGTGATGTAAGGGAATAAATTATATCCTAAGACACCTTTTTTATTCAATTTGTTTTGTATGGAGAATATTATTGAGGATATTTTAAGAAAACATATTATATGGTCAAATCTATTTTGATTTTGAGGTGATTTAAGAATCATGAAAAATATAAGGATTGATCCAATATAGTTTTTCTTTATGTATTTGAAACATATGTTAGGTAGTACTAATAACCTATAAAGTGATATTATAGAAAAAACATGATTGAGGGATTAATAACCCTTAATATGTGTTTTATGTTGGGATAAATCTTAAGAGTCTTGGGATGATAGGTCTAGGAATAATATTTAAAATCATTGACACCACTTTTGAATATTTATGTAATGTAAGTGAAGAGAGGACAATTATATTATATCGACCATTCAAGGGTTTGGTGTTCCGCTAATGTGTATAACAGCACTCGGGTCGAATCCTTGGCGATGATACTTTATAATAGTCGATTGTTTTTGTTTTATTTTTATTCTTAATGGGGGTTTGTTTGGAGAGATTAATTAAATTGATTAATGGATGATTTTTGATTTAAAAATTTTATAAATATTAAGGTGAGTTCATTATTGGGTATTTTAAGCATATGATATCCTTGAGATTTTCTTTATATTGCAATAAATTAACACCCACTTCACAAGATGATTTGGATCAGAATTACCGAGTGTTAAAGCTTTATTCCAATCCTTAACTTAATATAGGGTTCTAATATAAATAATAAATTGTTAATGGTTGGGTGTTTATGGTTCCAAAAATCCATGGAATCCACATTTTAAACCGAATATGTCATTAATCCATGACATTTCAAGTTCAACATACACAATGTTAACCTAAAGAATACTCAATGAGAAAAGGCCCTAAATCACTTAATATCCTCAAATTTTGACTCAACCCAATAGTATATTTACTCATACATTGAGATGGTTTTAATTTTGTTTAGGTTTTTTGGGGTTATGAGTTAAAAAGATAATAAAAAAAGGGACAACATAAGAGTAGTGCGCTAAACAGACACACAACCAGTGAAGAGAATTAAATACAGACTTTCAATTGAATGAGGAAGTGAGAAAAGGGAATATTTTTTCTACTTGTTTTAAAATATTTTAAGACCACCAACATTACAAAACATATGTTGGATGAATATGATATATAATTGAGATGAAACATGAATTAAAAATTTGATTAAAATAAAAATAAACTTACACCCTTATAATTGAAAAAAAATGTAAATAGAAATGAAATAAAAAGTGTAGGAGAGGTATATATTACAAAAAAATATCAAGTAAAGTCCTCAAATTCCGTTGTCAAGGCTATGTTCATGAAAAATATCCTCTACTCTAAAATTACAACTCCTTGCAAGGAGAGGAGGGGGATGTATTTATAGCCTAATGAGTTGGACGGTTTGTATTCCAAATCTACCCCTCCACTTGGCTCGGATATTGTACCATCCTGATGCCATAATCTTAAGATATATTATTCTTACAAGTTATATATTTGGATTTTTTCTATATACTATGAAATTTTTTTTGGCCATTGGATGTTTTTAGCCAATGTTATGTATATTTTAAAAAATAATGTACAACTTCCCATTTTTATCAACACCATTTAAAATTATGAAATGTGAATAGAATTTTGTATAGGAATATGCCTTAAAATATAAACTATTTCTTCTAAAAATTAATAAAAATATATCTTGTATTTCACACTTCAAAATCTCAGATCAATTGGATGTCTATATCAGAAGAAACGTCAACTATTGTGTGATGATTTTAATTCCCGAATAGAATGTTGGGTTGGACTTCAAATCATCATTTGCACCTTTTTTGTGAATTTTGGCCTAGAAATTTTTATAAAATATTAATTGTATTGTACCATGATTTTTTTTTAGAATGAAATAATTTGGACTTCTTTATTAAGCCCATAAATTCTATCTTCATGGATGGTCATGTTTCTTCACAGATTCCTTAGGCCTTCTTATATGGCTCATATGACCCTTCAAATGGATGAATTGGCCAAATATTCATTCTAATAATATCTTATAAATTGAATAAGGAAATGTAAAAATAAATAATAATAAAATATTGAAAAGTATAGAGATATTTATAATTAAAACTTTAAACTAAATCGATTGGATTATTTCAAATAATGCTCGAAAATTATATTTAGTATTAAAACATGAATATTTCAAACCAATTATGCAATTTCATAGAAGATCAATAAAGGGAGTAAATAAAAAGTTATGAATAAATTAATAACACCAACACCCACATACTTATTCTTGTGAATTTCCTCATCTAAAATAAACATAAAAACATAACAAAATCATTTTCACTCACCAAAAAATATAAAAAATTTGTTTTTATGAAACAAGGGGTCCTAGAACAGTTCACTCATCCATAATAAATTTCACCAAAAATTGTTACATAAATAATGTTCTGAAAACAATTCGTTTTTCATTCTCAAAAGTAGAAATGGAAAATGTAGACACTCAGAACTTACTCCGCTCAAGATGATAAAAATTTATTTCTAGAGGTTCACTAATTCACCAACTAAAAGAGAAAATATTATAATTTGAAATATCTCTCAGTTTCCATTACCTATACTAAAGTTTACAAGAATAAATAGGTATCTTTAGGGGGATTTTCTATAGAAATTTGATGGTAATAATTTAATGTCCAAAAGAGTGTAAAATAGGGGTAAAATTCCAAAATGGGTAAAAAAATGCACAATTTCCTTTAAAAAGAAACATGGAAGGAAATGCCAACACATATTTATAGGGGAGAAGTTGTGTGAAGAAAGAAACAAAGGAGGAAGAAAATTTGAATGGAATGAGAAGATGAAATATTTACAAAACAAAAAACTTCTCCCAATGACATAAGTGTTCTATTTTTTCATTTTTCTTTTCATTTTTTCAAAATTTGAATTTGAAACCGATCTCACACTCATCTCCCAACCCATATTTTATCTCCTTATGACACGATTTGTAATAGTTATAACAAGATCAATGGTTGAGGAAGAGTGATTTTTGACCAGCCCAAGATACAACCCATTTTTTTAATTTTATTTTCAAGTTTTTTGAACACTTTTCAATAACATCTACAAAATTACATAAATGAGAATTCATTCCCCAAACTCACAAAATGAAAACCTCTCCCCTAACATAAAATAGATTCTTGACCTCAAGAATATGATAACATGTTTAAAATCAATAAATGGATACCCAAAATGAAATTCATTCACCCCCATACTTAAATTTCAATAAATTATGCAATATAATTCCATGTAGCTGTTGGGTGGGACAAGGTATTGGGCTTGTAATATGTCTAGAAAAGAAAATATTTTCATAGGATCTATGGGGATTTAAAAATTTGGATTAATGTAAGGTTAATGGTAGGTTACTTCACTGTTGTGATTTTCATGTGGTTCAAAAAATGCCTCTATAATATTAAATCACACCAAAGTCGGAAATTCAACTCAAAGGTCCACAAACTGAAGACTCAAAATTGGGGGGGGGACACAAAAAATGAAAATATTTTCATAGGTGAAATTAGAATGAAATCTAATTTTGTTCCTCACAGTTGGGGAAGAATTATTTTCCAAATTAAAAATGGGGCATTCATTTTTTTTGGTTTTGACACAAGATTCCTTATCCAAATTTATGATTAAAATATTAAAATTTTTAGATAAAAACATGTCTTTTGACTCCCCAAAAATGTTGGGAAAATTTCCAAAAGTGGATGGTGAGTAATTATGACACTTTTTTTTTCATATTTTGTTTTATTTTTGTTTTAGTTTTTTAATGAAACCCCCACACAGAAATATAGAGGAAAAAATATTGAGGGAAGAAGAAGAAGAAATAGAGAAGGAGAGAAATAGAGGGAGATGGGGGGGGGGAGTTAAAAGGAAAGAGGTTCCTCCTGGTTTAGATTTTGTGGGTTATAGTATCTATCATGTGGTGGGTTGGTGGAAGTTGATGCGGTTCCAAGGGAATGTGTCCTCTCTGGTGATGCTTTAGAAAATGACCATTTCCTAAAAAATAATCAAAAAAAATATCATTCATTTAATAAAAAACTAAAAAGAAAGTAAAATTTCATAAAAATAAAAGAAAACTTGGGTTTCCTCCCAAGAAGTACTGCATTTATTTTTTCTAAGCTGTATAGTTGTAGTTGACTACCTAGAGTCTGATGGTGGAAACCGTATTTTCTCAACTCCAGCGTGCTTCTAGAAAAACTACTCCCTTTGGAGGCTCAGTTTTTCATTGGATAATTTCCTACCTTCCTTGATGCTTTACTTTCAATTCAATTATGGATGAAAGAGAATGTTGGTATCTTCTATTTTTTCTTCAACTTTAGAAATTATGTATCCCACCGAGTGTTGTAATTTTCTTACAAGTTTAGGAAGATGTTTCAATTTTTATGGTGCATTTATTTAATTTTCAGATAATATGAAATTAGAGTATGAGATCCCAGTTGTTTTGAAATAATTTTTTTAATCACATTACAATGTAAATTAATGATAATCAATGGGGACATGAGACTCAATAGATTTTTCCAGATCATCAATATCAATGTTGTTCTCCAAAGAATGGTCATTTTCAACCTCCCCAGTGATCACTTTATTAACGAGGGAACAAATCTCAAAAAATTCACTTCCATTGGGACAGTATAAGAACATTGAATCAGGTTTTATCTCACATATAATAGAATTTTCAGAATCAGGGATAAGAAATGATGAATTTTGAATAATCTAATTTGAATAAAAAATGGGCATGCTAGCTCATTTTCCTCATTATCATCCAAGTTGGAGTAGTGAAGATCAGAGGTGAGATGAGATTATAAAGGATTTTCAAGATCAATTAGATCAATGGAGTTTAAATTTGAAATTTCGACATCAAATTATTAATTTATTACATAGTTATTGAGGATGAAATATTCACAAAAAACTCTATCATTAGAATAGGAATAACATGATGGATCAGGTTTCAACAATTTCTCATAGTGAATTTAAGAAGCATGGATAGAGAATACAGAGTGATTTTCTAATGGGTATTGCATGGAATTAAAAATATTGAACTTGACTAGTTGGTCAACAAATTCCATGGATAAGATACTAGCTTGGACATCAATTTTGGTTCTAAATGTCATAAGGAAAGTTCTTCCTAGAATCTGAGGAGATTGTCAAGAAGTTGTGTCACCTTCCATGTAAAGGACATAGAACTCATCTAGAAATATATGATCATTAACCTGAATAAGGACATCTTTGATTATTCCCTCAGGACTGTCTGTGCTTCGATTGGATAACAAGATGACAACACCCGTTGGGTGTAATGGACCTAGACCAAGGTTAGAGAAGATGGATTTGGGTATGAAATTTATCAAGGATCCCATGTCTATGAGTGAAACATTGAAGTTTGAACTTTTTATTTGCAATGGAACCGTAATGGTACCTGGATCTTTGTAATTCATGGGTATGGACTACTGGGTTGAAACATTATCAAATGTTCTAAGTTTCCTCTTATGGGTGCATAACTCCTTACAAAACTTGGCATACTTAGGAATTTTATTAATTGAGTTTAATAGGGGAATGTTTACTTAAAAACGTCTAAACATGTTGAGAATTTCAAGATCGAGTTCAAATGACTCCCTTGTCGTAGAGATAACTTTAAGAAAAGTAATTGGGGCTTTTAGAGGAATGGAAGGAGGTGGGGGAGTCACTTTAGGTTCCTTTTCTAGTTTTTTTTCTTTTAATTTTCCATGTCAACATTTAAAGGGTAGTTGGAGGACTCATTATGAGGCATAATAATTTTCTTTCCCGATTTAATTAAAATTTCACTTATATTACCATTGGGTTTAGGAAATGGTTGAGTTGGGAGTTGGGAATAATTGGATGGTTACTACTAGATAAGCTGGGAATAAATTTGACCAATTTGGGTTTCAACGTTTTTAAGGCTAGAACAGGTGAAGGCGGAACGATATTCCAAAACACTTTCCCATGATTTCTTGGAAGAATATCCTTTTACCGAATTAGGATTCCCTTGATTTTGGTTCTTGGGAATGTGCTTGTATTGGGTTGGGAATTGGGAAGACTCATTAAGATAGTGGAATCCAAGAGGAGCAAGGGGAGGATTGATCCTTTTAGGTTGAGTAACAAAATGGTATGGTTGTTTGAAGTTACCAAAATATTGACCATATTGGAATTGATTTGGGTTTTGAGGAGGAAATTGAGTGGGATGAGTGAAGGGATTACTATACCTAAAGCCTGGGTTATAGGTAGAAGATAAGGGCTCGGAGTGGGGTTTGTTGAAGTTTCTAATGAAATGACCTGATTTTTGAGGGTTGGTGTTCCTCTGAGCATATGCTGCATTGAGCTCTATTGGACTAGATGAATCAGATGGATCATAATGAAGTAGTGGACATGTGACAGTTGGATGAGCTATTAAGATATAAATTCCATAGTTTTTGGTTGTTATAGGGAACATAGATTATGGAGAAGATGAGTTTGGGGCTTTGGCATCCACAACTAGTTGTCTCACAGGACCTGTAAGTTCACTCATCCACTCATTCATCTTGTTGGGCTATATGAATTGGTTCTCTTGGAATTGTTTGACTTGGGCATGTTCTTGAGTATGGAATTGCTTCCTGTTTACAGCCATATTGCTTATTAGTTATCATGTAGTTGTAGGAGTTTTTTCAATAGGAGGACCACCAATAGAGGCATCAATTATTGTTCTCTTCATGTCCAATAACCCACATAGATGTATTGTATTAAGAGTTGGTTAGGGATTTGGTGGTGTGGGTAGGTTGCCATAATATTTTTGAACCTCTCCCAGTACTCATGGAGAAATTCATTTGGGAATGGATGGATTCCACTTATTTCCTTTCAGATAGAAGTATTATGAGAATCAAGGGGGGGGGGTGTGATTGTAACATTCCCAAATGATAAAGGGTTAAATGACTAAATGATATGACTCATGTCAACAAGGTGCACCTTCCTTTTCGAGAGCCTATCCGATTAGAACTCCATAGTTAAGCATTCTTGGCCTGGAGTAGTGGTCCGGATGGGTGACCTTCTGGAAAGTTTCCCAGGGTGTGTGTGAGTGAGGACAAAACACACTGTCATCAGTCAGATGACCCACTCAGGCATGTGGATGGACCCTTGGGTGGGGACCACATGTCTGCGTGGAAACTGGTTGTACCTAGCAGACTAGGACCCAATGAACATGTTAAGGCGAGGTGTATGTGCTATCATCGAGACCCAAATTTTGGTAAATTATATTGTAGGTAATTTATAGGAAAATAATTCCCTAGCTAGTTACTACAAGTAGAATTGGATCAGGCACATATGCAACAATGGGTAACACCAAAAAACACCGTATTGAGCTAGCCTCGATGGGGAATTGATGCACGACAATGGTCCTCATTGCACATCTAGTTTGAAACTCCTAGGAGATATAATTTGGTAATTCACAAGATACTTGTGAAACATTATTAAGGTTAAGACATTACCATAGTAATATATGTTATGAAATAGATCATTCATAATTTATATTGAATCGTAGAAATTCATAAGTCAAAAAAATACATTTCATTTTTGTGTTATACCTTTAATGTTATTTTCTTCATAGTTATGTTTTAAATTGTTTAAAATTACTCATCCGTAATATTCTATTATTTATAGTTAATGGATTGAAATAGTAATAATAGATTCAAAAACCAATTTGATGGGTAATGTGATGACTACCTAAATGAGATTCCTTACATAACTAGAACTCAAGTAATACATATTGTGATTATGCCTAACGAGGTATGAAAAATAAAAATTAAAAAATGGAGCATAGTTTAATGTCCAAAGAAATCAAAGAATAGGATGATAAAATATCAAGTAAGTTCACCTGATAAAAGTGATAATGGAAATAATATTCAATTTACTACATGTTAAAAATGTGGAAAAGTGACACAAAGGGAAATTCCATAAAGGAACTCAAAGCTATATTAAGTGTGAAAAAATAAGGCATAATGTAGCTAGTTGTCATAAAAATGAAGAGTGTTATGGAAAGGAATAAATTACATCCCACAAAACCTTTTTTTACTCAATGTATTATGTGTATAGAATATGTTCATTATCTGAGTCAATTCCCTAATCCAAGGGTTAAATCCCACACTAGGGACCTATGTTATGGAGATTATTGAAGTGTATAGATTACAATGTTTATGTATTGGTATTTGAAATTTATGTTTAAGAAGTAGTATGTCAATGAAATAATGGATATAATAATCATGAAACATATAAGGATTGATCCACAATAGTTTTTATTTAAGTATTTGAAATATATATTGAATAATATCAATAACCTATAAAGTGATTTAGTGATAAAGTGATACCTTAGAAAAACAAATGATTGGGGGATTGATAACCAATAATATGCGTTTTATGTTGGGATAAACATAAAGTGTCTTGGTATGATATGTATAAGTATAATATTTAAAATAATTGATACAAATTTTGAATATTTATGTGATGGACATTTAGAATGATTAAAGATATTTTGGGAAAAAATATTATAGGATCAAATATTTTTTGATTTTAAGGTGATTAATGATATTTTTGAGATGTTTTATTTGGGTTAAAATATATATACCAATCAGGTTTAATATAAAGGATCATTTGAGAATAATTCTCTTATGTTTTTGGAATTTGGAGCAAAAGGGTATGAGACAACCTTTGAGGTTAAAAAATTATTTAATGTTGAGGTTATTTATGTTATTTAGGATATATGAGTATTCATTTAAGTTATGATCTATAATAAACCTTTGGTATTTTTTGTTGAATTTTGGAGATTAATGTATAAATGTTTATTATTTTTTAATTTATGTTACTTTATTCTAACCATTTTGGATTTAGTAAAGATATGAGGAATAACTTTTTATTATTTGATGGATTATTTGATATGTTAGAAGCTTATTATAGGGATTTAGGCATAAAAACAATCATATTGAGCTCTCATTGTTTGGAGAAAAGATGAATGTATAGTGGAAATTGATTAAAGGATGAAATTATACTTATCAAGAAAGTATATTTACTTGTGTTTCAAGTCCACAAGGTAAAGGAATTCCTTAACTCTAGAAAAAGAGTAACGAAACAATTTTTTTTCATGTTATGAATTGATGGTCTTTTTATCCATAACTGATTTATGTTTTTTATGGTCTTTGAATTTCACATAACCATGTTCTCTATCACTTTTTATTAGTTCTTGGAAATTATTTGTTTTCCATGTCTATATCTTCACTTCCCACTAATTTTCTGCTACTTTTAAACCTAGTTATGTGATGACATTTATACTTCCCTTTATCTGTTTTCATGTGGATGTTTTATTAACACTTTTTTACCATTAGGGTTTTAAATAAAAAATTTCAAGTGTCAAAACATTTATTACCAAGAAAAATTTTAAATCATGAGGATTAAATTTATTAAAGGATGGAAGAATGTAATTTTATGAGTTTTAAATGAAAAAATTATGTCCCATATCATATGTGATACCTGACACCAAACCCAAAAAAAACCTGATTATTTAAACATGACCATTTTAACGTAACTATTAAATTTATAGGTATGAATAATATTAAATACTTCATGATATATATATATATATATATATATATATATATCCAACTCAACATAAATTTTTTGGTAAATTCTTAGTTAACAATCACTCAATTTTGTTAATTCCTTTTTATTCTTCAAAATATGTTTTCTTAAGAAATGTTTTTTATTTCTTTTTTTGAAAAATATTATAATTGTTTTTTAAAACATTTAGAAAATTTATTTGATAAAATAAATTAATTTTTTTAATTATGATATCTCGATTAAATTTTTGTGAAATTTGGATACTTTTCAGAAAATATTGATTTTACATTGAATAGTAAAAAATTGCCCATTTCTTTATAAAACAGTCATTTATTTCGATAAATTAAGAAATTTAAAAATTGAGTTATTATTTTAATTTGATTTAAATTTAACTTAATTATTTTTTGGCTATATATATTCTAATTAATTATAATTAAACCATCTTTATACTGGATTTTATAATAAGATTATTTTTAGGCTTAAAAACACATTTCTATGAAAACTTTTTCAAATTCATAATGTTTATCTATTATAATTAATTAAAATAAACCCTAACTAAAAAAAATTTGAATGAAGTTTTAGATTATATATATATAGATTTATTAATTTAAATTCATATAATGAATATTTAAAATTATATAATTAAATTAAAATCATATTTTTGTTGAAAAATTCACTCTTCAAAAACTACATTCCATCATACTTACTGGTTTAATATTAAATTAAATTATCCCGACTCTGTGAATTTATTTTTATAAATTTTATTACCTATTTGGAATCATCATATTTAATATTAGGTAATAATTTCAACTTAATTTTTGATTTGTATGAATTGTGACTTTAATAAATGTTTATTACCACAAAAAAGGAAAATAATATTATTTAATGATAAAAATTATTTAATAAGTACTTGAAACAAAGTAAAACTAATATTATGAATATTTATATTTTCATTTCAATATAGTAATGATTATATTTGTTTTTCTTATTTTATAAATTATTAAATAATTATTCTGATAAAAATTATATTTTTAGTGCGTGAAAACATAATTTTTTTTGGGGGTAATATATAGTTTTAGTCAAGAAAATATTTTTTTTAATTCAATAATTTTTAAAATAAATTATTTTTTAATTTAATGATATTATTAAATATTATATATTAAATATAAATGATAATAAAATTTATATGAAGTAAAATGTAATTTTTATAAGTGTTTAAAAGTTGTTGTTGTAAAAAAAAATATTTCTCAATAAATGTTTATTATTATTTTAGAAGATAAAATTAACTTATTTAGAGAATTATTTAGATAAAATAAATATTATTTTTTTTGAATCAGAACCTCAAAAATATCCAATGGTAAATTGTTTCATAATTTTTTAAGACTATCGAATTTTTGAATGAACATTAAATATGGTATAAATATAATGTGTGTATTATGAAATCATAATGACCAAAAAGTTATGAAATAAATGCTATATATGGTATATAAGACCAAATATATGTTTCCAATTTAAAATGCTATTTTTTGAAGTTCTTTTATTAATTTTATAAAGCCTTTATGAAACCTCCAAAACCTATATTCTATTGTAAGGTTTTAAAATAATTTTTTTATAAAAATGACTCACTTACACATCACCAAGGGAAATATTTTAATGAGTTAGGAAATTTTACATATAAAATAATAAATAAAACTCCCCTTTGGAAGGAACCATGGGCATAAAACATGGTAAGGCATGTGGTTTTGATTATTTTATTATATAGAGTCTAAAACCTCTGTTTGAGAAATAATTCGAAACTCCTTTGTCTTTTCCAATATAAACCCACCCAATATCTTATTACTCTTCACTCAAAAACCATGGAGAAAATCCTCCCTCAGTCCTACCATATATATATTCTTCCAAATCTTCCTCCCAAGGTCTTAAGAATCTCCTCCCAAGCTTTTGGAAGCACCCTCTCAAGGTAAGGGACCTTCCTCTCTTCTTTGAAATTCAAGCACCATCATTAAAATTACCCTTTTGAATCTCAATTGGTTATATTTTAATTAATTTATAAAAATAACTTTACTATAAATTTGATATTACTTTAATTATAGATCATTTATCACCTCTCATTTTTACCTTAACCTAAGTTGTTACCATGTCAAAAATATATTAAAGGATTTCTCTCTCTTCATTTCCATTCAATCACCTAATTTGTATTAAACCTTTTTAATCTCAATTGGTTATGTTTTAATGACTTTATAAAGATAACTATGATATAAAATTAATGTAATAATTATGATATATCATTTATCCACTCCCATTATAGAATTTACCTAAGCTATTACTATGATGAAATTTAGTGAGGGATCCTTTCCTTCTCCTCCCTATTCAAGAATCTTCTTCATTTTATGTCTTTTATTTCCAATTATTAATGATGAGATATGTTATTAAATATACCTATTAATATTAATTTTATTTATAAAGGATTATATACACCTTTATCTCTCATTAAACTATTTTATGAATATTTAGGTATTACTGTTACACTGCTGAAATTTCACTGTGATTTCCCGACCAAACCTTTGTATTGTGAATACCATTGCTATTTCCACTCAAGTGTATTCCACTAGACATAACTATACACATTTAATTGGGTAATTTAATTTATTTATTCCATAATAATTTATCATGTAATTATATGTGATGAAATATGATCCCTTTTTAAATGATATATGTGGCACACTTATGCATGTATATAAAATTAAAGTGATGGGTGTGCCCAAAATTATAGTGCTCCAATACATTGGGTAATGTTTTTTTCTAATGAGAAATAATTAATGGGATTATAAAGTGAATATAATCCATTATGGTATTTTTTACACCATTTTATGATGTCTTGGATGTTATCCTTGACCTATGCTTACGATTTCTTGTTTAAAGTTGTTACAACATTCCCATGTTTTCTTTATGTGACCATGCTATATCATGCCTTATTGTTCATGTTTATGATCATCACCCCTTTTATGTTACATTTAAATTACTATTATCTAACATATAATACTTTCTTCATTTTATTATTCTTTTATATTACCTTATTAGGCTTTATAAGTCACCCATTTTTTATGTATATCCCTAGGTTATCCCATGCAGTTTTAATAATGATGGAAAATTATGAGCATGTTAAGGAAGTTTTCAATATTGCCAATGTACCCATATTTTATATTGTTATTTAATGTACCTAATAAACCAAATACACTATACTAATTGATCTTATGGGTTGTATTATGTTTATTAATATGCAATAAGTCATAAATTATTTTGTAATAAAGACAGGAGTTTCCACAATGCCTCTATATTTTAAATGAAAAAATCACTACTGCAAACTCTAAATTATGAGTTGGGTAATTTTTATCAAGAATTTATAATTCCCATTAGGTATAATCTATCAATATATCATTATATATGGGGACACATCTGATTTCTTTATTTGATGTTTCACTATCGATCAAAAACCCTTTTCTACTATAGGGTAGTGTGAGCACAAGTTCACTGACCAACCTTCTCTTCAGTTCATTGAATTTTTTTTCTTACAATCATCTATCCAAAGGAACTTGACCCCATTATGATTAAAATTGGTTATTGTATTAAATATCTATGATAAATATCTCACAAAGTATCAGTTGCATCTAGAAAACCCATGAATAATTTAGATCTGGGTCACTGTGGTTGTTTTGGACTATTATTTAATAACATAAGTCTTTGAAGGATCCACCAATATACCCTATCTTGAGATTACATTACCAATGAATAATTTTTTTGATATAATTCAAACTAAGATAAAATTTTCATACAAATTCTCCTTCTTTAAGATATTTAATATAACCCTCGAATGATATTTGAGATCTTATTTTCTCTTAGAATATATATAAATATCATCTATAAATATTTCCAAAAATTGATCATGGTAATATTTAATGGCTATATTCATTAAATCAATGAAGATAACATGGGCATTAATTAAGTCAAGATGACACTATTATAAATTCATAATGATCATACCTTATACAAAAGACTATATTGGGAATATAATCCTTCATAAACATCAATTTATAATATCTAAAATGAAGGTTAATCTTGAAAATGTATTGATCTCTATTTAGTTGACCAAACAAGTCATCAATACGGTGTATATGATAATTATTATTGATATTGATCTTATAAAGTTCTTGATAATCAATGAAAATATTTATTAAACAATATTTATTTTTAACAAAATTAATGGGTGCACTCCATAGTGATGCACTATAGCATATGAATCCCTTATCAAGATTCCCCTTTAGTTTTTTCTTTAATTCCTTTAATTCAGTATGGATATTCTATATAGAGTCTTTGAAATAGGTGTATCATCAAGTATGAGTTCAATTGAAAAATAAACTTCATGATTTAGAGGAAGTCTGGGAATGTGTTTGGTAAATACATTAGTATATTCCTCAAAAATAGGAATATATTCAATTTTATATTTCTCCCCATCAATTTTGGATAAATATCCTTCATGAATAGGTTATAATACTACTACATTAGAATAAATCTCTATTGGATGTTCATATTCATCATAACGCTAAAAGATGATCATATATAGATTTAGAATATCAAATATTACTTCCATTACATGGAAATTGACATAAGATCTATAATAATAAATCCAAGACATTCCCAAAATAACATAAAATTAAAATAGGGGAGAATCACTTGATTTTCATGAATCACATTCCCACAAAATTCTATTGAAGAGGAGTTATAGACATGATATACAATCATCATACCATTATGAGTCTTTATTGATAACTCAACATATAATTTTTGATTTGGTGATATGATACCCTATGTAAAATTTTGTGATATAATATAGTGGGTAGATCTATAATCAAATAATACATTTGAATGTCTAGATCAGATAGTATATGTACCTTTCACTACTTTATTCTTGTTACCCAATTCAGTAGTTGTGATCACATGAGATTTATATTTGTCTCCTAGATTAAGGGGTTAATAACACTAATTTTTATCATTAATCATAATATTAATACACTAATTGTCCTAATTTCCATACTCCTTGCAATTATATCATTAGATTGTGGGTGGATAATTTGGCTGAGATTTATCACCAACACTCACTAGCCTCTTCACATCACTTCAACATTATTTTTCACTATAACCTTATTTATAAACTTATAGAATTTACCAGAACCAATAATAAAATTTCATCCTCATTTTATTCTATAATTTTGGCATAAATTAAGGCTCATATTCTTCCCTCTTGGGTTTTTTATTATTAGAATTTCTTTATAAATACTTCTTTATCTTCTTATCAAAACCATGATATTGATGGGTGATTTCGATCTCTATTTTACCTTGAGAGTGCATTAAACAATTTATTCCTAGATAGTTATGTCTCTTATGGATAACACCTTTTATATACTTGGTTTTATTCGATTTAAGAATCAATCTGTCATACTTTTAGGTTTAATTATAATACCATAAGTGAAAATTGTATATATTGTAAAATTTTCCTGACAAGTACTATTGGATTCCTCATCATTAATATTTTTATCAAGTAATTTATTTTCTATTTTTTTTGAAGAATATGAGGAAATTAATTATTGAAAAACATCTTCCAAAAATCATCTCAATCCATGGAGTCAATTTCATCCTATTTCATATTGTTCTTGATAAGAGTCCAACATTGATACATTTTTCTATCCAAATGATAAAAAACCTAAATAATTTTTTTATTCTCTAGGGACTATATAATGGAAAATATCCTTTTAGCGGTACTGATCTACTTTTAAAAAATTAGAGGACTAGAGGACCCACTAAAAGAAGGTGTACATTGCCTCATGAAGGACTAAAAAGTACATTATTCCCTCCTTTTCTCATTTGAATGCTAAAAAATATTCATAGTATGAAAATTTTTCATAATCATAGTAAAAATATTTTTCATTCTAGATCCCATAACATTAAATTTCTCAATAGGAAAATCCTTACATTAACTTACACATTCAACATTTATATTATCCCTCCTAGTTCCATCCATTGACTAATACCAAAAAGCATATTGTGAACAATAATAATCAAAGTGAGTAATCATATAATCATGAAAAATGATTCATTGGATTTCTAAATCACGGAACCTTATTTTTAATCTATGACACATTAGGTTTATCCATGGTTATCCATGGTCATTATATTTTGAAATGCTTCATAATGGTTTATAAATAAAATGTGAATTAACCTAATAATATCCCCCTCGAGTGTCTGGTTAGGTGTGTAGTCTTAGAACCACTCGTTGTGAACTAGTGATGATCGATTTAATACCCATTACAACCTTTTATATTTGTTAACCCTATTTTTATATGTTCTATAACCACATCCACTTTCCAATATCCATAAATGGATGTATTTGTTAGGAAAACCACACAATTTCTACATAAGAAAATCTTCAGGATGAAGTCCTAAACTAAGACTTATCCTTTTATTTTTTAATAATTTTCTCTATTCATAATATCCAAAAATAATTAATCCCTTATCTAATACCAACTAAGGAAATCTAATCATAATATACATAAATATTGAATAGTTTTAGATGAATATTAAATATATGTAACAATAATACATTCCCAAGAACCATAAAGGTTTATTATATTTGAAGACTGATAAAAGATATTTAATATCCCCAAAAATATTTTCTCTTATAGTACTCTTATAATAAATTTCTTACTCAATACCTTTCTTCATAACAAGGGGAAAATGGAAATAAATGGAAGGGTGTGCTCAGATGCTTAGTAATGGTAATAATAGGAGATATAAATCAATGATCATAAGTGACCATAACTATAAGAGTATTAGAACATAAACATAGATTGAGAAATTCATACCCATTAGTCAAAAATATTTAATCATAAATCAGGGAATTAGGTTTTTTTCATAAAGAAATACATAATTTATAGGAGTGTGTAATTATTAATAATCAATCACATTCCATTAGAACGTATAATAAGAGCAATATATAAGTTTGTGGCATACATTTAAGTATATAAAATCATTTCCTTAGTCAAGGATTGCTTCCAATACTATTATATTGGATTGTTTTCACTTAACATTCCATCATTTCGTTAGTCAAGGTTCACTCCCATGATTATACTTGTGGACACAGTCCCTTACTAAATGGGGTTTTCTCCCTATTCCAGTCTATATTATCTCATGAGATATAATTCCTTAACTAATTTAATGGAGGGTTATATAATTCTATTCCCACCCATCACATAATCAAAAACATACATATGTGTTTCACAAGATCATAAAATATTAATCATATCATTATAAAATATTTTTTTGGAAAATAAATAGGTTTCATTAACAATTCACCATCACTTAATTAACCTATAAGAAATAAATAGGTTTCTAGCATTATATTTTAGTCATAATAATTATAATATATCTATAGAAATAAATTGGTAGTTATCATAAGATAATATGAAAAATTAATCATAATAATCCTTAAAATATATTTTCATATATGAAAATACATCTAAAAGAGAATTTGAATATTTCTTTGAAAACATTGAAGATATCCTTTTCATACAATATCTTAAAAAATTAAATATTTAATGAATATTTTCAAAAATATTTTCTTTGAAAATAAAAATAGAAAATTTTAATGGAATCATAAAATTAAATAACAATAAATATGGTTGAAAAAACTGTTCATACCATATACGTTAAAAGAGAACATTCTTTTCAAAATTTTATAAAAATTAAAAAATAACTTGTTGGAAAATATTTTTTTCAAAAAAAGTTTCTTTTAAACCTTTATAAAAAAATTCAAAGGAATAAAATGTGACCTTTTAAAAAAAAATTAATTATAGGGAAAAACATCCATAAGATAATTTTGAAGATCATGGACATGGATGAAAAGGCTCATTAATCAAAGAAGAAATAAAGGATATTTTATTTGAAATATTTTCTCAATAAAATTAGGTTCAAAGTAGAGGAAAAGGTACTATTACATGAAAATTTATCTGAATGAACAAAGGATAAAAAAATATAATGGATTTAAAGGATATGATCGAAATAATTTTCTTTAATGGAAGATTAGAATACACAATCCTAAAAATAAATGACATTGTAACATAAAGTGCATGCCTCATGTGCTGTATTTCTTCATACAAGTTAAAAAAACATGTATAATAAAAATATATTTTTATACATATATTACAGAATTATATTCGCACATAAATTAATACATATCATTCCTTTTATAATTCCTTATTACCCATTTATTAATAATTTCTTCATTTAAAATGAAATTCTGGTGAAAACTGGTCTAGGATTTCACATTAAAAAATCTCAAATCAACTGGATGTCTATATCAGGGGAAAAGTTAAGTATTGTGTGCTAATTTTAATTCGCATATAGAATTTTGATATGGAATTGAAAGCATCATTTGGGATCTTTTTTGTTATATTTGGGCCTTGAAATTTGTATCTAAGATTAATTTTATTGTCTCTAGACTTTTTGGGGAGAATGAAATAATTTAGACTTCTGGATTGGGCTAATAAATTCAATCTGGATGGATGGTCTAGTTTCTCCATAGATTCTTTGGGCCATCTTATGTCGCCCATATGACCCTTCAAATGACTTAATTTTCCAAATCTTCATTCTAATTATATGTTGGAAATTGAATAAGGAAAAATAATACACAATAATAATACAATTTTAATAAGTATAGTGAGAGATATAATTAAAATAGTAAACTGAATCGACTGGATTATTTCAAATAATGCTAAAAAAATTATATTAGTATTAAAACATTAATATTTCACACCAATTATTCATTTTTCATAGAATATCATTAAACAGAGTAAATAAAAAGTTTTGAGTAGATTAATAACATCATTAAGTTTATATTGATTTAGTATATTTTTCGAAAACGTATTATAGGATCAAATATTTTATATTTTTGGGATTATGATTAGAAAATGTTATCAAAAATCCACAGGGATAAGACTAAACATTAGAAAACATACCTAAATTTTGGTAAATTATATTGTAGGTAATTTATAGGAAAATAATTCCCTAGCTAGTTACTACAAGTAGAATTGGATCAGGCACATATGCAACAATGGGTAACACCAAAAAACACCGTATTGAGCTAGCCTCGATTGGGAATTGATGCACGACAATGGTCCTCATTGCACATCTAGTTTGAAACTCCTAGGAGATATAATTTGGTAATTCACAAGATACTTGTGAAACATTATTAAGGTTAAGACATTACCATAGTAATATATGTTATGAAATAGATCATTCATAATTTATATTGAATCGTAGAAATTCATAAGTCAAAAAAATACATTTCATTTTTGTGTTATACCTTTAATGTTATTTTCTTCATAGTTATGTTTTAAATTGTTTAAAATTACTCATCCGTAATATTCTATTATTTATAGTTAATGGATTGAAATAGTAATAATAGATTCAAAAACCAATTTGATGGGTAATGTGATGACTACCTAAATGAGATTCCTTACATAACTAGAACTCAAGTAATACATATTGTGATTATGCCTAACGAGCTATGAAAAATAAAAATTAAAAAATGGAGCATAGTTTAATGTCCAAAGAAATCAAAGAATAGGATGATAAAATATCAAGTAAGTTCACATGATAAAAGTGATAATGGAAATAATATTCAATTTACTACATGTTAAAAATGTGGAAAAGTGACACAAAGGGAAATTCCATAAAGGAACTCAAAGCTATATTAAGTGTGAAAAAATAAGGCATAATGTAGCTAGTTGTCATAAAAATGAAGAGTGTTATGGAAAGGAATAAATTACATCCCACAAAACCTTTTTTTACTCAATGTATTATGTGTATAGAATATGTTCATTATCTGAGTCAATTCCCTAATCCAAGGGTTAAATCCCACACTAGGGACCTATGTTATGGAGATTATTGAAGTGTATAGATTACAATGTTTATGTATTGGTATTTGAAATTTATGTTTAAGAAGTAGTATGTCAATGAAATAATGGATATAATAATCATGAAACATATAAGGATTGATCCACAATAGTTTTTATTTAAGTATTTGAAATATATATTGAATAATATCAATAACCTATAAAGTGATTTAGTGATAAAGTGATACCTTAGAAAAACAAATGATTGGGGGATTGATAACCAATAATATGCGTTTTATGTTGGGATAAACATAAAGTGTCTTGGTATGATATGTATAAGTATAATATTTAAAATAATTGATACAAATTTTGAATATTTATGTGATGGACATTTAGAATGATTAAAGATATTTTGGGAAAAAATATTATAGGATCAAATATTTTTTGATTTTAAGGTGATTAATGATATTTTTGAGATGTTTTATTTGGGTTAAAATATATATACCAATCAGGTTTAATATAAAGGATCATTTGAGAATAATTCTCTTATGTTTTTGGAATTTGGAGCAAAAGGGTATGAGACAACCTTTGAGGTTAAAAAATTATTTAATGTTGAGGTTATTTATGTTATTTAGGATATATGAGTATTCATTTAAGTTATGATCTATAATAAACCTTTGGTATTTTTTGTTGAATTTTGGAGATTAATGTATAAATGTTTATTATTTTTTAATTTATGTTACTTTATTCTAACCATTTTGGATTTAGTAAAGATATGAGGAATAACTTTTTATTATTTGATGGATTATTTGATATGTTAGAAGCTTATTATAGGGATTTAGGCATAAAAACAATCATATTGAGCTCTCATTGTTTGGAGAAAAGATGAATGTATAGTGGAAATTGATTAAAGGATGAAATTATACTTATCAAGAAAGTATATTTACTTGTGTTTCAAGTCCACAAGGTAAAGGAATTCCTTAACTCTAGAAAAAGAGTAACGAAACAATTTTTTTTCATGTTATGAATTGATGGTCTTTTTATCCATAACTGATTTATGTTTTTTATGGTCTTTGAATTTCACATAACCATGTTCTCTATCACTTTTTATTAGTTCTTGGAAATTATTTGTTTTCCATGTCTATATCTTCACTTCCCACTAATTTTCTGCTACTTTTAAACCTAGTTATGTGATGACATTTATACTTCCCTTTATCTGTTTTCATGTGGATGTTTTATTAACACTTTTTTACCATTAGGGTTTTAAATAAAAAATTTCAAGTGTCAAAACATTTATTACCAAGAAAAATTTTAAATCATGAGGATTAAATTTATTAAAGGATGGAAGAATGTAATTTTATGAGTTTTAAATGAAAAAATTATGTCCCATATCATATGTGATACCTGACACCAAACCCAAAAAAAACCTGATTATTTAAACATGACCATTTTAACGTAACTATTAAATTTATAGGTATGAATAATATTAAATACTTTATGATATATATATATATATATATCCAACTCAACATAAATTTTTTGGTAAATTCTTAGTTAACAATCACTCAATTTTGTTAATTCCTTTTTATTCTTCAAAATATGTTTTCTTAAGAAATGTTTTTTATTTCTTTTTTTGAAAAAATATTATAATTGTTTTTTAAAACATTTAGAAAATTTATTTGATAAAATAAATTAATTTTTTTAATTATGATATCTCGATTAAATTTTTGTGAAATTTGGATACTTTTCAGAAAATATTGATTTTACATTGAATAGTAAAAAATTGCCCATTTCTTTATAAAACAGTCATTTATTTCGATAAATTAAGAAATTTAAAAATTGAGTTATTATTTTAATTTGATTTAAATTTAACTTAATTATTTTTTGGCTATATATATTCTAATTAATTATAATTAAACCATCTTTATACTGGATTTTATAATAAGATTATTTTTAGGCTTAAAAACACATTTCTATGAAAACTTTTTCAAATTCATAATGTTTATCTATTATAATTAATTAAAATAAACCCTAACTAAAAAAAATTTGAATGAAGTTTTAGATTATATATATATATAGATTTATTAATTTAAATTCATATAATTAATATTTAAAATTATATAATTAAATTAAAATCATATTTTTGTTGAAAAATTCACTCTTCAAAAACTACATTCCATCATACTTACTGGTTTAATATTAAATTAAATTATCCCGACTCTGTGAATTTATTTTTATAAATTTTATTACCTATTTGGAATCATCATATTTAATATTAGGTAATAATTTCAACTTAATTTTTGATTTGTATGAATTGTGACTTTAATAAATGTTTATTACCACAAAAAAGGAAAATAATATTATTTAATGATAAAAATTATTTAATAAGTACTTGAAACAAAGTAAAACTAATATTATGAATATTTATATTTTCATTTCAATATAGTAATGATTATATTTGTTTTTCTTATTTTATAAATTATTAAATAATTATTCTGATAAAAATTATATTTTTAGTGCGTGAAAACATAATTTTTTTTGGGGGTAATATATAGTTTTAGTCAAGAAAATATTTTTTTTAATTCAATAATTTTTAAAATAAATTATTTTTTAATTTAATGATATTATTAAATATTATATATTAAATATAAATGATAATAAAATTTATATGAAGTAAAATGTAATTTTTATAAGTGTTTAAAAGTTGTTGTTGTAAAAAAAAATATTTCTCAATAAATGTTTATTATTATTTTAGAAGATAAAATTAACTTATTTAGAGAATTATTTAGATAAAATAAATATTATTTTTTTTGAATCAGAACCTCAAAAATATCCAATGGTAAATTGTTTCATAATTTTTTAAGACTATCGAATTTTTGAATGAACATTAAATATGGTATAAATATAATGTGTGTATTATGAAATCATAATGACAAAAAAGTTATGAAATAAATGCTATATATGGTATATAAGACCAAATATATGTTTCCAATTTAAAATGCTATTTTTTGAAGTTCTTTTATTAATTTTATAAAGCCTTTATGAAACCTCCAAAACCTATATTCTATTGTAAGGTTTTAAAATAATTTTTTTATAAAAATGACTCACTTACACATCACCAAGGGAAATATTTTAATGAGTTAGGAAATTTTACATATAAAATAATAAATAAAACTCCCCTTTGGAAGGAACCATGGGCATAAAACATGGTAAGGCATGTGGTTTTGATTATTTTATTATATAGAGTCTAAAACCTCTGTTTGAGAAATAATTCGAAACTCCTTTGTCTTTTCCAATATAAACCCACCCAATATCTTATTACTCTTCACTCAAAAACCATGGAGAAAATCCTCCCTCAGTCCTACCATATATATATTCTTCCAAATCTTCCTCCCAAGGTCTTAAGAATCTCCTCCCAAGCTTTTGGAAGCACCCTCTCAAGGTAAGGGACCTTCCTCTCTTCTTTGAAATTCAAGCACCATCATTAAAATTACCCTTTTGAATCTCAATTGGTTATATTTTAATTAATTTATAAAAATAACTTTACTATAAATTTGATATTACTTTAATTATAGATCATTTATCACCTCTCATTTTTACCTTAACCTAAGTTATTACCATGTCAAAAATATATTAAAGGATTTCTCTCTCTTCATTTCCATTCAATCACCTAATTTGTATTAAACCTTTTTAATCTCAATTGGTTATGTTTTAATGACTTTATAAAGATAACTATGATATAAAATTAATGTAATAATTATGATATATCATTTATCCACTCCCATTATAGAATTTACCTAAGCTATTACTATGATGAAATTTAGTGAGGGATCCTTTCCTTCTCCTCCCTATTCAAGAATCTTCTTCATTTTATGTCTTTTATTTCCAATTATTAATGATGAGATATGTTATTAAATATACCTATTAATATTAATTTTATTTATAAATGATTATATACACCTTTATCTCTCATTAAACTATTTTATGAATATTTAGGTATTACTGTTACACTGCTGAAATTTCACTGTGATTTCCCGACCAAACCTTTGTATTGTGAATACCATTGATATTTCCACTCAAGTGTATTCCACTAGACATAACTATACACATTTAATTGGGTAATTTAATTTATTTATTCCATAATAATTTATCATGTAATTATATGTGATGAAATATGATCCCTTTTTAAATGATATATGTGGCACACTTATGCATGTATATAAAATTAAAGTGATGGGTGTGCCCAAAATTATAGTGCTCCAATACATTGGGTAATGTTTTTTTCTAATGAGAAATAATTAATGGGATTATAAAGTGAATATAATCCATTATGGTATTTTTTACACCATTTTATGATGTCTTGGATGTTATCCTTGACCTATGCTTACGATTTCTTGTTTAAAGTTGTTACAACATTCCCATGTTTTCTTTATGTGACCATGCTATATCATGCCTTATTGTTCATGTTTATGATCATCACCCCTTTTATGTTACATTTAAATGACTATTATCTAACATATAATACTTTCTTCATTTTATTATTCTTTTATATTACCTTATTAGGCTTTATAAGTCACCCATTTTTTATGTATATCCCTAGGTTATCCCATGCAGTTTTAATAATGATGGAAAATTATGAGCATGTTAAGGAAGTTTTCAATATTGCCAATGTACCCATATTTTATATTGTTATTTAATGTACCTAATAAACCAAATACACTATACTAATTGATCTTATGGGTTGTATTATGTTTATTAATATGCAATAAGTCATAAATTATTTTGTAATAAAGACAGGAGTTTCCACAATGCCTCTATATTTTAAATGAAAAAATCACTACTGCAAACTCTAAATTATGAGTTGGGTAATTTTTATCAAGAATTTATAATTCCCATTAGGTATAATCTATCAATATATCATTATATATGGGGACACATCTGATTTCTTTATTTGATGTTTCACTATCGATCAAAAACCCTTTTCTACTATAGGGTAGTGTGAGCACAAGTTCACTGACCAACCTTCTCTTCAGTTCATTGAATTTTTTTTCTTACAATCATCTATCCAAAGGAACTTGACCCCATTATGATTAAAATTGGTTATTGTATTAAATATCTATGATAAATATCTCACAAAGTATCAGTTGCATCTAGAAAACCCATGAATAATTTAGATCTGGGTCACTGTGGTTGTTTTGGACTATTATTTAATAACATAAGTCTTTGAAGGATCCACCAATATACCCTATCTTGAGATTACATTACCAATGAATAATTTTTTTGATATAATTCAAACTAAGATAAAATTTTCATACAAATTCTCCTTCTTCAAGATATTTAATATAACCCTCGAATGATATTTGAGATCTTATTTTCTCTTAGAATATATATAAATATCATCTATAAATATTTCCAAAAATTGATCATGGTAATATTTAATGGCTATATTCATTAAATCAATGAAGATAACATGGGCATTAATTAAGTCAAGATGACACTATTATAAATTCATAATGATCATACCTTATACAAAAGACTATATTGGGAATATAATCCTTCATAAACATCAATTTATAATATCTAAAATGAAGGTTAATCTTGAAAATGTATTGATCTCTATTTAGTTGACCAAACAAGTCATCAATACGGTGTATATGATAATTATTATTGATATTGATCTTATAAAGTTCTTGATAATCAATGAAAATATTTATTAAACAATATTTATTTTTAACAAAATTAATGGGTGCACTCCATAGTGATGCACTATAGCATATGAATCCCTTATCAAGATTCCCCTTTAGTTTTTTCTTTAATTCCTTTAATTCAGTATGGATATTCTATATAGAGTCTTTGAAATAGGTGTATCATCAAGTATGAGTTCAATTGAAAAATAAACTTCATGATTTAGAGGAAGTCTGGGAATGTGTTTGGTAAATACATTAGTATATTCCTCAAAAATAGGAATATATTCAATTTTATATTTCTCCCCATCAATTTTGGATAAATATCCTTCATGAATAGGTTATAATACTACTACATTAGAATAAATCTCTATTGGATGTTCATATTCATCATAACGCTAAAAGATGATCATATATAGATTTAGAATATCAAATATTACTTCCATTACATGGAAATTGACATAAGATCTATAATAATAAATCCAAGACATTCCCAAAATAACATAAAATTAAAATAGGGGAGAATCACTTGATTTTCATGAATCACATTCCCACAAAATTCTATTGAAGAGGAGTTATAGACATGATATACAATCATCATACCATTATGAGTCTTTATTGATAACTCAACATATAATTTTTGATTTGGTGATATGATACCCTATGTAAAATTTTGTGATATAATATAGTGGGTAGATCTATAATCAAATAATACATTTGAATGTCTAGATCAGATAGTATATGTACCTTTCACTACTTTATTCTTGTTACCCAATTCAGTAGTTGTGATCACATGAGATTTATATTTGTCTCCTAGATTAAGGGGTTAATAACACTAATTTTTATCATTAATCATAATATTAATACACTAATTGTCCTAATTTCCATACTCCTTGCAATTATATCATTAGATTGTGGGTGGATAATTTGGCTGAGATTTATCACCAACACTCACTAGCCTCTTCACATCACTTCAACATTATTTTTCACTATAACCTTATTTATAAACTTATAGAATTTACCAGAACCAATAATAAAATTTCATCCTCATTTTATTCTATAATTTTGGCATAAATTAAGGCTCATATTCTTCCCTCTTGGGTTTTTTATTATTAGAATTTCTTTATAAATACTTCTTTCTCTTCTTATCAAAACCATGATATTGATGGGTGATTTCGATCTCTATTTTACCTTGAGAGTGCATTAAACAATTTATTCCTAGATAGTTATGTCTCTTATGGATAACACCTTTTATATACTTGGTTTTATTCGATTTAAGAATCAATCTGTCATACTTTTAGGTTTAATTATAATACCATAAGTGAAAATTGTATATATTGTAAAATTTTCCTGACAAGTACTATTGGATTCCTCATCATTAATATTTTTATCAAGTAATTTATTTTCTATTTTTTTTGAAGAATATGAGGAAATTAATTATTGAAAAACATCTTCCAAAAATCATCTCAATCCATGGAGTCAATTTCATCCTATTTCATATTGTTCTTGATAAGAGTCCAACATTGATACATTTTTCTATCCAAATGATAAAAAACCTAAATAATTTTTTTATTCTCTAGGGACTATATAATGGAAAATATCCTTTTAGCGGTACTGATCTACTTTTAAAAAATTAGAGGACTAGAGGACCCACTAAAAGAAGGTGTACATTGCCTCATGAAGGACTAAAAAGTACATTATTCCCTCCTTTTCTCATTTGAATGCTAAAAAATATTCATAGTATGAAAATTTTTCATAATCATAGTAAAAATATTTTTCATTCTAGATCCCATAACATTAAATTTCTCAATAGGAAAATCCTTACATTAACTTACACATTCAACATTTATATTATCCCTCCTAGTTCCATCCATTGACTAATACCAAAAAGCATATTGTGAACAATAATAATCAAAGTGAGTAATCATATAATCATGAAAAATGATTCATTGGATTTCTAAATCACGGAACCTTATTTTTAATCTATGACACATTAGGTTTATCCATGGTTATCCATGGTCATTATATTTTGAAATGCTTCATAATGGTTTATAAATAAAATGTGAATTAACCTAATAATATCCCCCTCGAGTGTCTGGTTAGGTGTGTAGTCTTAGAACCACTCGTTGTGAACTAGTGATGATCGATTTAATACCCATTACAACCTTTTATATTTGTTAACCCTATTTTTATATGTTCTATAACCACATCCACTTTCCAATATCCATAAATGGATGTATTTGTTAGGAAAACCACACAATTTCTACATAAGAAAATCTTCAGGATGAAGTCCTAAACTAAGACTTATCCTTTTATTTTTTAATAATTTTCTCTATTCATAATATCCAAAAATAATTAATCCCTTATCTAATACCAACTAAGGAAATCTAATCATAATATACATAAATATTGAATAGTTTTAGATGAATATTAAATATATGTAACAATAATACATTCCCAAGAACCATAAAGGTTTATTATATTTGAAGACTGATAAAAGATATTTAATATCCCCAAAAATATTTTCTCTTATAGTACTCTTATAATAAATTTCTTACTCAATACCTTTCTTCATAACAAGGGGAAAATGGAAATAAATGGAAGGGTGTGCTCAGATGCTTAGTAATGGTAATCATAGGAGATATAAATCAATGATCATAAGTGACCATAACTATAAGAGTATTAGAACATAAACATAGATTGAGAAATTCATACCCATTAGTCAAAAATATTTAATCATAAATCAGGGAATTAGGTTTTTTTCATAAAAAAATACATAATTTATAGGAGTGTGTAATTATTAATAATCAATCACATTCCATTAGAACGTATAATAAGAGCAATATATAAGTTTGTGGCATACATTTAAGTATATAAAATCATTTCCTTAGTCAAGGATTGCTTCCAATACTATTATATTGGATTGTTTTCACTTAACATTCCATCATTTCGTTAGTCAAGGTTCACTCCCATGATTATACTTGTGGACACAGTCCCTTACTAAATGGGGTTTTCTCCCTATTCCAGTCTATATTATCTCATGAGATATAATTCCTTAACTAATTTAATGGAGGGTTATATAATTCTATTCCCACCCATCACATAATCAAAAACATACATATGTGTTTCACAAGATCATAAAATATTAATCATATCATTATAAAATATTTTTTTGGAAAATAAATAGGTTTCATTAACAATTCACCATCACTTAATTAACCTATAAGAAATAAATAGGTTTCTAGCATTATATTTTAGTCATAATAATTATAATATATCTATAGAAATAAATTGGTAGTTATCATAAGATAATATGAAAAATTAATCATAATAATCCTTAAAATATATTTTCATATATGAAAATACATCTAAAAGAGAATTTGAATATTTCTTTGAAAACATTGAAGATATCCTTTTCATACAATATCTTAAAAAATTAAATATTTAATGAATATTTTCAAAAATATTTTCTTTGAAAATAAAAATAGAAAATTTTAATGGAATCATAAAATTAAATAACAATAAATATGGTTGAAAAAACTGTTCATACCATATACGTTAAAAGAGAACATTCTTTTCAAAATTTTATAAAAATTAAAAAATAACTTGTTGGAAAATATTTTTTTCAAAAAAAGTTTCTTTTAAACCTTTATAAAAAAATTCAAAGGAATAAAATGTGACCTTTTAAAAAAAAATTAATTATAGGGAAAAACATCCATAAGATAATTTTGAAGATCATGGACATGGATGAAAAGGCTCATTAATCAAAGAAGAAATAAAGGATATTTTATTTGAAATATTTTCTCAATAAAATTAGGTTCAAAGTAGAGGAAAAGGTACTATTACATGAAAATTTATCTGAATGAACAAAGGATAAAAAAATATAATGGATTTAAAGGATATGATCGAAATAATTTTCTTTAATGGAAGATTAGAATACACAATCCTAAAAATAAATGACATTGTAACATAAAGTGCATGCCTCATGTGCTGTATTTCTTCATACAAGTTAAAAAAACATGTATAATAAAAATATATTTTTATACATATATTACAGAATTATATTCGCACATAAATTAATACATATCATTCCTTTTATAATTCCTTATTACCCATTTATTAATAATTTCTTCATTTAAAATGAAATTCTGGTGAAAACTGGTCTAGGATTTCACATTAAAAAATCTCAAATCAACTGGATGTCTATATCAGGGGAAAAGTTAAGTATTGTGTGCTAATTTTAATTCGCATATAGAATTTTGAGATGGAATTAAAAGCATCATTTGGGATCTTTTTTGTTATATTTGGGCCTTGAAATTTGTATCTAAGATTAATTTTATTGTCTCTAGACTTTTTGGGGAGAATGAAATAATTTAGACTTCTGGATTGGGCTAATAAATTCAATCTGGATGGATGGTCTAGTTTCTCCATAGATTCTTTGGGCCATCTTATGTCGCCCATATGACCCTTCAAATGACTTAATTTTCCAAATCTTCATTCTAATTATATGTTGGAAATTGAATAAGGAAAAATAATACACAATAATAATACAATTTTAATAAGTATAGTGAGAGATATAATTAAAATAGTAAACTGAATCGACTGGATTATTTCAAATAATGCTAAAAAAATTATATTAGTATTAAAACATTAATATTTCACACCAATTATTCATTTTTCATAGAATATCATTAAACAGAGTAAATAAAAAGTTTTGAGTAGATTAATAACATCATTAAGTTTATATTGATTTAGTATATTTTTCGAAAACGTATTATAGGATCAAATATTTTATATTTTTGGGATTATGATTAGAAAATGTTATAAAAAATCCATAGGGATAAGACTAAACATTAGAAAACATACCTAAATTTTGGTAAATTATATTGTAGGTAATTTATAGGAAAATAATTCCCTAGCTAGTTACTACAAGTAGAATTGGATCAGGCACATATGCAACAATGGGTAACACCAAAAAACACCGTATTGAGCTAGCCTCGATTGGGAATTGATGCACGACAATGGTCCTCATTGCACATCTAGTTTGAAACTCCTAGGAGATATAATTTGGTAATTCACAAGATACTTGTGAAACATTATTAAGGTTAAGACATTACCATAGTAATATATGTTATGAAATAGATCATTCATAATTTATATTGAATCGTAGAAATTCATAAGTCAAAAAAATACATTTCATTTTTGTGTTATACCTTTAATGTTATTTTCTTCATAGTTATGTTTTAAATTGTTTAAAATTACTCATCCGTAATATTCTATTATTTATAGTTAATGGATTGAAATAGTAATAATAGATTCAAAAACCAATTTGATGGGTAATGTGATGACTACCTAAATGAGATTCCTTACATAACTAGAACTCAAGTAATACATATTGTGATTATGCCTAACGAGCTATGAAAAATAAAAATTAAAAAATGGAGCATAGTTTAATGTCCAAAGAAATCAAAGAATAGGATGATAAAATATCAAGTAAGTTCACATGATAAAAGTGATAATGGAAATAATATTCAATTTACTACATGTTAAAAATGTGGAAAAGTGACACAAAGGGAAATTCCATAAAGGAACTCAAAGCTATATTAAGTGTGAAAAAATAAGGCATAATGTAGCTAGTTGTCATAAAAATGAAGAGTGTTATGGAAAGGAATAAATTACATCCCACAAAACCTTTTTTTACTCAATGTATTATGTGTATAGAATATGTTCATTATCTGAGTCAATTCCCTAATCCAAGGGTTAAATCCCACACTAGGGACCTATGTTATGGAGATTATTGAAGTGTATAGATTACAATGTTTATGTATTGGTATTTGAAATTTATGTTTAAGAAGTAGTATGTCAATGAAATAATGGATATAATAATCATGAAACATATAAGGATTGATCCACAATAGTTTTTATTTAAGTATTTGAAATATATATTGAATAATATCAATAACCTATAAAGTGATTTAGTGATAAAGTGATACCTTAGAAAAACAAATGATTGGGGGATTGATAACCAATAATATGCGTTTTATGTTGGGATAAACATAAAGTGTCTTGGTATGATATGTATAAGTATAATATTTAAAATAATTGATACAAATTTTGAATATTTATGTGATGGACATTTAGAATGATTAAAGATATTTTGGGAAAAAATATTATAGGATCAAATATTTTTTGATTTTAAGGTGATTAATGATATTTTTGAGATGTTTTATTTGGGTTAAAATATATATACCAATCAGGTTTAATATAAAGGATCATTTGAGAATAATTCTCTTATGTTTTTGGAATTTGGAGCAAAAGGGTATGAGACAACCTTTGAGGTTAAAAAATTATTTAATGTTGAGGTTATTTATGTTATTTAGGATATATGAGTATTCATTTAAGTTATGATCTATAATAAACCTTTGGTATTTTTTGTTGAATTTTGGAGATTAATGTATAAATGTTTATTATTTTTTAATTTATGTTACTTTATTCTAACCATTTTGGATTTAGTAAAGATATGAGGAATAACTTTTTATTATTTGATGGATTATTTGATATGTTAGAAGCTTATTATAGGGATTTAGGCATAAAAACAATCATATTGAGCTCTCATTGTTTGGAGAAAAGATGAATGTATAGTGGAAATTGATTAAAGGATGAAATTATACTTATCAAGAAAGTATATTTACTTGTGTTTCAAGTCCACAAGGTAAAGGAATTCCTTAACTCTAGAAAAAGAGTAACGAAACAATTTTTTTTCATGTTATGAATTGATGGTCTTTTTATCCATAACTGATTTATGTTTTTTATGGTCTTTGAATTTCACATAACCATGTTCTCTATCACTTTTTATTAGTTCTTGGAAATTATTTGTTTTCCATGTCTATATCTTCACTTCCCACTAATTTTCTGCTACTTTTAAACCTAGTTATGTGATGACATTTATACTTCCCTTTATCTGTTTTCATGTGGATGTTTTATTAACACTTTTTTACCATTAGGGTTTTAAATAAAAAATTTCAAGTGTCAAAACATTTATTACAAAGAACAATTTTAAATCATGAGGATTAAATTTATTAAAGGATGGAAGAATGTAATTTTATGAGTTTTAAATGAAAAAATTATGTCCCATATCATATGTGATACCTGACACCAAACCCAAAAAAAACCTGATTATTTAAACATGACCATTTTAACGTAACTATTAAATTTATAGGTATGAATAATATTAAATACTTTATGATATATATATATATATATATATATCCAACTCAACATAAATTTTTTGGTAAATTCTTAGTTAACAATCACTCAATTTTGTTAATTCCTTTTTATTCTTCAAAATATGTTTTCTTAAGAAATGTTTTTTATTTCTTTTTTTGAAAAAATATTATAATTGTTTTTTAAAAAATTTAGAAAATTTATTTGATAAAATAAATTAATTTTTTTAATTATGATATCTCGATTAAATTTTTGTGAAATTTGGATACTTTTCAGAAAATATTGATTTTACATTGAATAGTAAAAAATTGCCCATTTCTTTATAAAACAGTCATTTATTTCGATAAATTAAGAAATTTAAAAATTGAGTTATTATTTTAATTTGATTTAAATTTAACTTAATTATTTTTTGGCTATATATATTCTAATTAATTATAATTAAACCATCTTTATACTGGATTTTATAATAAGATTATTTTTAGGCTTAAAAACACATTTCTATGAAAACTTTTTCAAATTCATAATGTTTATCTATTATAATTAATTAAAATAAACCCTAACTAAAAAAAATTTGAATGAAGTTTTAGATTATATATATATATAGATTTATTAATTTAAATTCATATAATGAATATTTAAAATTATATAATTAAATTAAAATCATATTTTTGTTGAAAAATTCACTCTTCAAAAACTACATTCCATCATACTTACTGGTTTAATATTAAATTAAATTATCCCGACTCTGTGAATTTATTTTTATAAATTTTATTACCTATTTGGAATCATCATATTTAATATTAGGTAATAATTTCAACTTAATTTTTGATTTGTATGAATTGTGACTTTAATAAATGTTTATTACCACAAAAAAGGAAAATAATATTATTTAATGATAAAAATTATTTAATAAGTACTTGAAACAAAGTAAAACTAATATTATGAATATTTATATTTTCATTTCAATATAGTAATGATTATATTTGTTTTTCTTATTTTATAAATTATTAAATAATTATTCTGATAAAAATTATATTTTTAGTGCGTGAAAACATAATTTTTTTTGGGGGTAATATATAGTTTTAGTCAAGAAAATATTTTTTTTAATTCAATAATTTTTAAAATAAATTATTTTTTAATTTAATGATATTATTAAATATTATATATTAAATATAAATGATAATAAAATTTATATGAAGTAAAATGTAATTTTTATAAGTGTTTAAAAGTTGTTGTTGTAAAAAAAAATATTTCTCAATAAATGTTTATTATTATTTTAGAAGATAAAATTAACTTATTTAGAGAATTATTTAGATAAAATAAATATTATTTTTTTTGAATCAGAACCTCAAAAATATCCAATGGTAAATTGTTTCATAATTTTTTAAGACTATCGAATTTTTGAATGAACATTAAATATGGTATAAATATAATGTGTGTATTATGAAATCATAATGACCAAAAAGTTATGAAATAAATGCTATATATGGTATATAAGACCAAATATATGTTTCCAATTTAAAATGCTATTTTTTGAAGTTCTTTTATTAATTTTATAAAGCCTTTATGAAACCTCCAAAACCTATATTCTATTGTAAGGTTTTAAAATAATTTTTTTATAAAAATGACTCACTTACACATCACCAAGGGAAATATTTTAATGAGTTAGGAAATTTTACATATAAAATAATAAATAAAACTCCCCTTTGGAAGGAACCATGGGCATAAAACATGGTAAGGCATGTGGTTTTGATTATTTTATTATATAGAGTCTAAAACCTCTGTTTGAGAAATAATTCGAAACTCCTTTGTCTTTTCCAATATAAACCCACCCAATATATTATTACTCTTCACTCAAAAACCATGGAGAAAATCCTCCCTCAGTCCTACCATATATATATTCTTCCAAATCTTCCTCCCAAGGTCTTAAGAATCTCCTCCCAAGCTTTTGGAAGCACCCTCTCAAGGTAAGGGACCTTCCTCTCTTCTTTGAAATTCAAGCACCATCATTAAAATTACCCTTTTGAATCTCAATTGGTTATATTTTAATTAATTTATAAAAATAACTTTACTATAAATTTGATATTACTTTAATTATAGATCATTTATCACCTCTCATTTTTACCTTAACCTAAGTTGTTACCATGTCAAAAATATATTAAAGGATTTCTCTCTCTTCATTTCCATTCAATCACCTAATTTGTATTAAACCTTTTTAATCTCAATTGGTTATGTTTTAATGACTTTATAAAGATAACTATGATATAAAATTAATGTAATAATTATGATATATCATTTATCCACTCCCATTATAGAATTTACCTAAGCTATTACTATGATGAAATTTAGTGAGGGATCCTTTCCTTCTCCTCCCTATTCAAGAATCTTCTTCATTTTATGTCTTTTATTTCCAATTATTAATGATGAGATATGTTATTAAATATACCTATTAATATTAATTTTATTTATAAATGATTATATACACCTTTATCTCTCATTAAACTATTTTATGAATATTTAGGTATTACTGTTACACTGCTGAAATTTCACTGTGATTTCCCGACCAAACCTTTGTATTGTGAATACCATTGCTATTTCCACTCAAGTGTATTCCACTAGACATAACTATACACATTTAATTGGGTAATTTAATTTATTTATTCCATAATAATTTATCATGTAATTATATGTGATGAAATATGATCCCTTTTTAAATGATATATGTGGCACACTTATGCATGTATATAAAATTAAAGTGATGGGTGTGCCCAAAGTTATAGTGCTCCAATACATTGGGTAATGTTTTTTTCTAATGAGAAATAATTAATGGGATTATAAAGTGAATATAATCCATTATGGTATTTTTTACACCATTTTATGATGTCTTGGATGTTATCCTTGACCTATGCTTACGATTTCTTGTTTAAAGTTGTTACAACATTCCCATGTTTTCTTTATGTGACCATGCTATATCATGCCTTATTGTTCATGTTTATGATCATCACCCCTTTTATGTTACATTTAAATGACTATTATCTAACATATAATACTTTCTTCATTTTATTATTCTTTTATATTACCTTATTAGGCTTTATAAGTCACCCATTTTTTATGTATATCCCTAGGTTATCCCATGCAGTTTTAATAATGATGGAAAATTATGAGCATGTTAAGGAAGTTTTCAATATTGCCAATGTACCCATATTTTATATTGTTATTTAATGTACCTAATAAACCAAATACACTATACTAATTGATCTTATGGGTTGTATTATGTTTATTAATATGCAATAAGTCATAAATTATTTTGTAATAAAGACAGGAGTTTCCACAATGCCTCTATATTTTAAATGAAAAAATCACTACTGCAAACTCTAAATTATGAGTTGGGTAATTTTTATCAAGAATTTATAATTCCCATTAGGTATAATCTATCAATATATCATTATATATGGGGACACATCTGATTTCTTTATTTGATGTTTCACTATCGATCAAAAACCCTTTTCTACTATAGGGTAGTGTGAGCACAAGTTCACTGACCAACCTTCTCTTCAGTTCATTGAATTTTTTTTCTTACAATCATCTATCCAAAGGAACTTGACCCCATTATGATTAAAATTGGTTATTGTATTAAATATCTATGATAAATATCTCACAAAGTATCAGTTGCATCTAGAAAACCCATGAATAATTTAGATCTGGGTCACTGTGGTTGTTTTGGACTATTATTTAATAACATAAGTCTTTGAAGGATCCACCAATATACCCTATCTTGAGATTACATTACCAATGAATAATTTTTTTTGATATAATTCAAACTAAGATAAAATTTTCATACAAATTCTCCTTCTTCAAGATATTTAATATAACCCTCGAATGATATTTGAGATCTTATTTTCTCTTAGAATATATATAAATATCATCTATAAATATTTCCAAAAATTGATCATGGTAATATTTAATGGCTATATTCATTAAATCAATGAAGATAACATGGGCATTAATTAAGTCAAGATGACACTATTATAAATTCATAATGATCATACCTTATACAAAAGACTATATTGGGAATATAATCCTTCATAAACATCAATTTATAATATCTAAAATGAAGGTTAATCTTGAAAATGTATTGATCTCTATTTAGTTGACCAAACAAGTCATCAATACGGTGTATATGATAATTATTATTGATATTGATCTTATAAAGTTCTTGATAATCAATGAAAATATTTATTAAACAATATTTATTTTTAACAAAATTAATGGGTGGACTCCATAGTGATGCACTATAGCATATGAATCCCTTATCAAGATTCCCCTTTAGTTTTTTCTTTAATTCCTTTAATTCAGTATGGATATTCTATATAGAGTCTTTGAAATAGGTGTATCATCAAGTATGAGTTCAATTGAAAAATAAACTTCATGATTTAGAGGAAGTCTGGGAATGTGTTTGGTAAATACATTAGTATATTCCTCAAAAATAGGAATATATTCAATTTTATATTTCTCCCCATCAATTTTGGATAAATATCCTTCATGAATAGGTTATAATACTACTACATTAGAATAAATCTCTATTGGATGTTCATATTCATCATAACGCTAAAAGATGATCATATATAGATTTAGAATATCAAATATTACTTCCATTACATGGAAATTGACATAAGATCTATAATAATAAATCCAAGACATTCCCAAAATAACATAAAATTAAAATAGGGGAGAATCACTTGATTTTCATGAATCACATTCCCACAAAATTCTATTGAAGAGGAGTTATAGACATGATATACAATCATCATACCATTATGAGTCTTTATTGATAACTCAACATATAATTTTTGATTTGGTGATATGATACCCTATGTAAAATTTTGTGATATAATATAGTGGGTAGATCTATAATCAAATAATACATTTGAATGTCTAGATCAGATAGTATATGTACCTTTCACTACTTTATTCTTGTTACCCAATTCAGTAGTTGTGATCACATGAGATTTATATTTGTCTCCTAGATTAAGGGGTTAATAACACTAATTTTTATCATTAATCATAATATTAATACACTAATTGTCCTAATTTCCATACTCCTTGCAATTATATCATTAGATTGTGGGTGGATAATTTGGCTGAGATTTATCACCAACACTCACTAGCCTCTTCACATCACTTCAACATTATTTTTCACTATAACCTTATTTATAAACTTATAGAATTTACCAGAACCAATAATAAAATTTCATCCTCATTTTATTCTATAATTTTGGCATAAATTAAGGCTCATATTCTTCCCTCTTGGGTTTTTTATTATTAGAATTTCTTTATAAATACTTCTTTCTCTTCTTATCAAAACCATGATATTGATGGGTGATTTCGATCTCTATTTTACCTTGAGAGTGCATTAAACAATTTATTCCTAGATAGTTATGTCTCTTATGGATAACACCTTTTATATACTTGGTTTTATTCGATTTAAGAATCAATCTGTCATACTTTTAGGTTTAATTATAATACCATAAGTGAAAATTGTATATATTGTAAAATTTTCCTGACAAGTACTATTGGATTCCTCATCATTAATATTTTTATCAAGTAATTTATTTTCTATTTTTTTTGAAGAATATGAGGAAATTAATTATTGAAAAACATCTTCCAAAAATCATCTCAATCCATGGAGTCAATTTCATCCTATTTCATATTGTTCTTGATAAGAGTCCAACATTGATACATTTTTCTATCCAAATGATAAAAAACCTAAATAATTTTTTTATTCTCTAGGGACTATATAATGGAAAATATCCTTTTAGCGGTACTGATCTACTTTTAAAAAATTAGAGGACTAGAGGACCCACTAAAAGAAGGTGTACATTGCCTCATGAAGGACTAAAAAGTACATTATTCCCTCCTTTTCTCATTTGAATGCTAAAAAATATTCATAGTATGAAAATTTTTCATAATCATAGTAAAAATATTTTTCATTCTAGATCCCATAACATTAAATTTCTCAATAGGAAAATCCTTACATTAACTTACACATTCAACATTTATATTATCCCTCCTAGTTCCATCCATTGACTAATACCAAAAAGCATATTGTGAACAATAATAATCAAAGTGAGTAATCATATAATCATGAAAAATGATTCATTGGATTTCTAAATCACGGAACCTTATTTTTAATCTATGACACATTAGGTTTATCCATGGTTATCCATGGTCATTATATTTTGAAATGCTTCATAATGGTTTATAAATAAAATGTGAATTAACCTAATAATATCCCCCTCGAGTGTCTGGTTAGGTGTGTAGTCTTAGAACCACTCGTTGTGAACTAGTGATGATCGATTTAATACCCATTACAACCTTTTATATTTGTTAACCCTATTTTTATATGTTCTATAACCACATCCACTTTCCAATATCCATAAATGGATGTATTTGTTAGGAAAACCACACAATTTCTACATAAGAAAATCTTCAGGATGAAGTCCTAAACTAAGACTTATCCTTTTATTTTTTAATAATTTTCTCTATTCATAATATCCAAAAATAATTAATCCCTTATCTAAAACCAACTAAGGAAATCTAATCATAATATACATAAATATTGAATAGTTTTAGATGAATATTAAATATATGTAACAATAATACATTCCCAAGAACCATAAAGGTTTATTATATTTGAAGACTGATAAAAGATATTTAATATCCCCAAAAATATTTTCTCTTATAGTACTCTTATAATAAATTTCTTACTCAATACCTTTCTTCATAACAAGGGGAAAATGGAAATAAATGGAAGGGTGTGCTCAGATGCTTAGTAATGGTAATCATAGGAGATATAAATCAATGATCATAAGTGACCATAACTATAAGAGTATTAGAACATAAACATAGATTGAGAAATTCATACCCATTAGTCAAAAATATTTAATCATAAATCAGGGAATTAGGTTTTTTTCATAAAAAAATACATAATTTATAGGAGTGTGTAATTATTAATAATCAATCACATTCCATTAGAACGTATAATAAGAGCAATATATAAGTTTGTGGCATACATTTAAGTATATAAAATCATTTCCTTAGTCAAGGATTGCTTCCAATACTATTATATTGGATTGTTTTCACTTAACATTCCATCATTTCGTTAGTCAAGGTTCACTCCCATGATTATACTTGTGGACACAGTCCCTTACTAAATGGGGTTTTCTCCCTATTCCAGTCTATATT
Organism: Viscum album; assembly: GCA_963277665.1. Lineage (NCBI taxonomy): Eukaryota > Viridiplantae > Streptophyta > Magnoliopsida > Santalales > Viscaceae > Viscum > Viscum album. The sequence continues at coordinate 1,784,518,252 of OY728151.1, read as the reverse complement.
ATCTCATGAGATATAATTCCTTAACTAATTTAATGGAGGGTTATATAATTCTATTCCCACCCATCACATAATCAAAAACATACATATGTGTTTCACAAGATCATAAAATATTAATCATATCATTATAAAATATTTTTTTGGAAAATAAATAGGTTTCATTAACAATTCACCATCACTTAATTAACCTATAAGAAATAAATAGGTTTCTAGCATTATATTTTAGTCATAATAATTATAATATATCTATAGAAATAAATTGGTAGTTATCATAAGATAATATGAAAAATTAATCATAATAATCCTTAAAATATATTTTCATATATGAAAATACATCTAAAAGAGAATTTGAATATTTCTTTGAAAACATTGAAGATATCCTTTTCATACAATATCTTAAAAAATTAAATATTTAATGAATATTTTCAAAAATATTTTCTTTGAAAATAAAAATAGAAAATTTTAATGGAATCATAAAATTAAATAACAATAAATATGGTTGAAAAAACTGTTCATACCATATACGTTAAAAGAGAACATTCTTTTCAAAATTTTATAAAAATTAAAAAATAACTTGTTGGAAAATATTTTTTTCAAAAAAAGTTTCTTTTAAACCTTTATAAAAAAATTCAAAGGAATAAAATGTGACCTTTTAAAAAAAAATTAATTATAGGGAAAAACATCCATAAGATAATTTTGAAGATCATGGACATGGATGAAAAGGCTCATTAATCAAAGAAGAAATAAAGGATATTTTATTTGAAATATTTTCTCAATAAAATTAGGTTCAAAGTAGAGGAAAAGGTACTATTACATGAAAATTTATCTGAATGAACAAAGGATAAAAAAATATAATGGATTTAAAGGATATGATCGAAATAATTTTCTTTAATGGAAGATTAGAATACACAATCCTAAAAATAAATGACATTGTAACATAAAGTGCATGCCTCATGTGCTGTATTTCTTCATACAAGTTAAAAAAACATGTATAATAAAAATATATTTTTATACATATATTACAGAATTATATTCGCACATAAATTAATACATATCATTCCTTTTATAATTCCTTATTACCCATTTATTAATAATTTCTTCATTTAAAATGAAATTCTGGTGAAAACTGGTCTATTTTCCATTCATGTTTCAGTTTGATAGTCAGAATACATGTACCATGATCATGGTTTAATAATTTAAAGAATATTAATAATGAAATAATTACTATATTTAATAATTTTACACACATTTATAACAATTCATATAAACCAATGATGAAAAATGAGTTATATCATTTCATGGTGATGGTAGTCTTATATACGCATGAGTGATGTTTTCAATTTTTATAAATGAAAAATGAAAAGTAAATAATAATTTAATATTATATAATCATAATTATTTGAAAAATACCATATATATTCATTAAATCAATTCTTATGAATATCCATGTAAATAGGAAATTAAAATGAATCTCATCGCTTCCGAGAGGTGGTTTCCCACACGTACGAAAGGGTGATGTTTTCAATTCCCAATGGATGGTAAGGTAATAAGGTATATAAGATCTTATAATTAGATAAGAATAATTATTTCATAAATATTAAATTCATCACAATAACTAACCTTTAAATATGGTGATGGAAAATGAATCATATCATTACACTGAGGCAATAGTCTATACGTACACACAAGAGATATTTTCATTTATCATTTGATTGAATGGAGGTGAAAATGGTTATCCCATTATAATAATAACATCTCAATATATTTTTTATATTGGATTAAATATGTTAGGATAGATATGAAATATTTAGTGTAAGTAGAAGAATAAATAAACATTGAAGGAGTTGGCTAAGGCAATTACCTATTTTTTGAGAGGCCTCGTTTGGATTACTCCTTATGCCTTATTAGGATGATATTAAGGTAAGAAAATAAGAATAATATTGAATTTAAGTAATCTAGTATGGTTTTTGGGTAGATCATATCTTATTTAAAAGAATCAAATTATGTTAATAAGGGAGGAGAAAAGGTTTCCTTCAATAAGTGAAGAGTTTGACACACATGGAAGTACCTAAAATATTTAAATAATATAAGGTGAATTTCATATAAAAGTTTAATAAAATAGTAAATAAATAAAATTAAGGATAATATAAGGTCTAATTATCCTAAAAAATAATATTTATACAAGTTTAAGTGGAATTTTTATCCATATATCTCAGTTTAACTCCCTTAGTAAATTGTTTTATCCCTAACTATGGTCACATTTTTCTTCTTCTATATTTACTATTTATTATGAACAAAAATAATAGTAGACTATTTATAAAATTTTTACATGATGATTCCAAATAGGGAATTCATTTTATCAAATTAAATTCCTATAATTTTCTTAAATTCATTATAAAATAAACATTTAAAACCAAATGCAAACCGTATTTAGAAAATTGAACTTTTAAGCATAAAATTGGATTTATTATTATTATTTTCATACTAAAAAAATTATATTAGTGTTGAAACATTTTATTGAATAAATAATATATAAATTTAATTAAAATAAATCATTAATGGTGATTAATTTAATTTATTATGGTAAAAAATACATTGTGCAAAAAACATTTGTTTATTTTTCTTCAAAAAACCATCTCTTTTTTCCTGTAAATGATTTTATTTTAATTAATAACCAATTAGGAATCAATAAATTAATTTAATTACAATGTAAAAAATAATTTTTAATAAATTTTTTAGTTATATTAGTACCCTCAAATCCAATATCTATAAAATAATTTTCAAATTAAATAATAATATTTCAATAGTATATCACAATTCATTTAAACTCAGTGCTGCATATTAGGAACACTTTGAAAGAAATAAAATTTATTGGAAGATAAATATATAATAAAATATTAAGGTGTTACATTTATAATGGATTAGAATTGGAAATGTATCTATTAAGGAATGCATCTAATCTCTATATATAGAACACCCTTATTTCATGGGTTTGAGAACTTGTTTTGGTTTTCATCGCTACTAGTTTGTGGATTTGGAATGTGATGTATATTTCATAGTTATGTGATTTTTGGTGTAATTATTAGCCTATATAGCTATTTTATATCCTATAAAATGATTTATTTTAGGCATCTAGGGTTGACATGGCATTTGTATGCTTGTACGTGTTTAGTCACTGGGTTCTAGAAATAAAGGCTTTAATTATTTAATGTGAAAACACACACTATACTTGATTTTCCTGCCTAATATTTTAGTAGAATTATACACAATTAAACTAGGAACAATATTGGTTTTGGTACTTTCAATTGTGTGTATCTTGTGTGTGTATATGAGGTAATTTTACTTATGTTGGGTTGGTGGGGCTGTGAAGCTAGATAGTGTGAGACAGTGGAAGTGGGTATGGTGTGTACATGATAGTGGGATACAATTCCTATTATATTTTTCCTAGTTATATATCTAATCCATAGAATATTTATTGAGCATTGTATTTTACATTTAGTGACATTCCACCCAGTTGGTAACCGTTAGAGTTCTTGGAGGGTAGAGATAGGAATACATGGAAGCATGATCTGATTAGTTCATATGAGGGTAGATACGAGCATGCATCACATATTGAGTTTCTCAGGAAGCCAAAGCTGCCTGAGTAGAAAATAAATCCAGGGTAGTGGTTATAAGACCAACTCAGGGTGAGAATAGTGTGGGTTAAAAAAATCCTATACTAGAGGAATAAAATATCTAAGATGTATATGACATAATTAAATAATTAATTTCATTCATAATATCCTATATAATTCAAGGGATATGGTATACTCCATGTAGCAAAATACTATATTGAGTTAGTGTAGTATATATTTCATTAGTTGGAGATACATATTTGGGGGATAGTGAAACTAGGAATTTATATACTCATAGGAATAATGAAACAATTACAGGGAATATAGATTCAATCTGGTAGGAATGAGGGGGTTACATTTATGTATTTGATGTGATTTTCTTTGAGAAAATTTTACCTATGACATTGAGGGAGTATACAACCAGGGAATTCATAAACCTGATGTTGGTAGAGGCATCAATTATGAACTATGCTACTAGTATCACAGATTTTTAGTACATTTCATTGACTTTGGTAGGGGATGAGGTCACTAAGTCATTATATTTCAATGACAGATTTCAACGTGTGTTTAAGATTTAGGTAAATGTATTTAGATTGATTTAGCTTTATGAGTTATAAAACTATTCCTTTATAGTAGATAAAAACTTGTGTGATAGGGGTGTACCTAGCCCTATAATGTCTAGTGGAGTAGATATTAGATCTCAACATAGTTGTAAGTGGGGATATGATGATACCTATAAAGGTGATCAAAGTAATGTGTTAATTTTTTCACCTTGGAGTGGATCATCTGTGAAATAATTCCAGTACTTCCAAATGATGTATATTTAAGATTTTAATGACATATTTTGAAAAGATAATCAAGTGTATGAATTAATAGGACATATAGAGTGGTTATTCATGGTTTCCTATTAATTATATGGAGGAATGAGATCAAGTCAAAAATAAGAAATTTAGGTAGGAACAAGAACTAGGTATCCAAAAAGTAGTTGGAGTTTATCTTTTCCCATTGTTTAGGGCAGCATGATGGGTGACCAATAGTTGGGGTAGTGGAAGAAACCAAGTATGATGCCGCATGGTTGTCAAACCTTAAGAGGCTGAAGTTAGGGTTAGTTTCATGTGATTGAGTTAACCTTATCAGTACAGGATGACGATTCAAAGATAGTTATAGGTACACTATGAGTTAATTTTACTTGTTTTAGATTATGGATATTGGGGAATAATGATAATTATATAAATAATGGATAAATAGGGTTTTGGCTGAGTTACAGGCATCATGTATGATGTGGGATGTTGATTTTTGATGGTTGTAATGTGTTGGTTTTGAGGTTATGTCATGATAGTTTTGAGGTGATGTCATGATAGTTTTCTTAGAGAATGTTAGGCTGGCTGATACCTATGGTGTGGAGTTACACATCAGGAATTGGTTTGATTGATTTATTTATTTTGGGAAATAAAGAAAAGACAAATGTATTAGGCTTCAATTAGATATTTTGGGGTTAAGTTAAGTGGGATATTTGGGTTTTGGTTTGGGATAATTAGTGTTGTGTGTTAAGGGAGATCATTGACATGCTGTCGTTTGGTATAGAGGTCCTAGAAACTATATTACTTAGGTGAGGTAATTTGAGTCTAATTTCAAGTTGATTGTGTCTATTTTAACCCTTTTTAGGTGTCTGAGATGCCAATATAGACTGAGAGTAAATTTTAGGGATGTTAGCCTGGGGTCAGGGTGGGGGGATTCCATAGAAAGTAGAAAAAAACATTACAACATAGAGTGTTGAGGCATAGTGAGGTTATGCACCAGGTTAAAAATTTCAGGTTGATCGGAAACCATGCCAAAACTAAAGTTTTTATAGAATAATGACTATTATATAAGAATAGATGTGTCTAGTGTATTATTACAATTTTTGGGCTAGTAGTGGATTATGATACAATACATGGGGTTGTTTAATGAGACCATAATTAGTGATGGTGATGTTCCATGATCCAAAGGGGTCATGCTATAATGAGACTGAAGGTAGGGTTAGTTGGATTATTGATTCTAGATAAGGGATATATATTGTTTTATGACCCGAAGGGATGCACAGTGAGGTGGGTCTGGCTGAGGCATTGTGATGTGATCCATGAAGCCATTTTATAATGGATTTTTTTTACATTTATTTTTATTTTTTTAATTAGGTAATTAAATTAATAAATGGTGGTCTTAGAATAATTTTTTAGAATAAAAGTAGGAAACTCCCCAATCTATCCTTTTCTTCTCTCCTCCTCCCCTAGGGGGATTCTCGGCCATCAAATTTCAATTCTATATTTCATTAGTTACAAGGGGTTTCTATAGGAAATGATAACCCTCCTCTGGTTATCTTCATCATTTATTTTCAGTTTTATCATTAATATAATGATTTCTATTGGAAACCTAATGGTTTGTGTCAGATTTTTTTGATAAGATGTGTTTTTTGAGAATACATGTATTTATAGGAAGGCCTAATGGATTAAAATAATATAAGTAATACTTTGTGGATTTTTATAGATCCATTAATTCCATAAAGATTGAAGAAGGAGGCTCAAGTTTGTTTGGAAGCTATAGGAGTGAAATATATCTTGAGAGAAAAATCCATTCCATATTACCATAGGCTATTCCATGGTATTTATGTGAAAAAAGTAACCATGCCACATTTCAAATGATTGTGTCAAAGAGTAAATTTGGTTCATGTTTTTTCTCTGGAATATGAGAATTTTCCATGTATTAGTGATCCCAGTTGTAACATAATGAAGGTTGGAGAATAAAAAAATATTTCTTATTAAGAGTACGGGTAGGAACAAGTGCGCGTGAAGGTATATAGGATCATGGGTAAATGTTAGGGGAAAATAATTCCTGTCCTCCCACACACGAGTCAAAATGGGAGGCTTTAGGAGATCCCCAACACCGAGCATACTTGAATGATTAGTTGAGTAGAATCTAGGCATATTATGTGATGGAATTTTGGAGGTAAGTCTGATATAGGAAAAGGTCCAACCAAGATACACTGTATAAAAAAAATCCATACTACAGAATATAGGATTGTATGTGAATTGTATTTAACACTTTTTCATAATGAAATAAACCATTCCATAGGTTGTGATAAGTTGAAATATCATGTACCTAAAGTTTTAAGGGTACTTACAACATGGATGAAACACTACACCATAGTCCTAATAGAGAAGAGAAGGCCATGCTGCATAAATTTCTCATGTCATATAGAGCATGTTTTCAATATAAATAGATGATTTGGTTATCTCAGAACCTATAGGAATCCATACTGTAGAATGGAATTGTGATGTAGAGCATTTAATATTGGAAACATGGATGAATTAGTATTTCCAATCCTATAAGTGTTCTTGTTTTAGTAGAAGTAACTATTCCAAACATAGTTCAGTGAGTTATGTAGTTATAGGAGATATTTCCAAAGATCATGGGAGAGTAGTGAAGGAGTTATTACTCATGTTTTTCAGATTGTTAAATAGGAATCCATTCCATTGAAAACCAATCCAAACTGTAAAAATTGATTTCCCCCATTATAAACTATTGTAAAATGGGATACAACATGGTTAAGAAAAAATAGATGACTCTATTGTGAAGTAATATGCCTTGTTGTATTCAAGGAGTTTTAATCTAGCTGGGAAAATCAACTGGTAACTGAAAGTGGAGTTTTGACTCAAATTTACAGGTGATTAATTTAGATTTCATTTAATATTTTGTACCCATTTAATACATATGACACACAGAATAATCATAGAGGAATGGGATTCAAAACTATCCCTTTAATTGAAATAAATAAGCAGAAATATATATAAAATTTCCTTTGGTATTTCTGGAGAAAAAAACAATTAAGAGAGTGCATATAGGGAGATCCAATTATCAAAGGAGGAACAAAAGGAATTGTTATTATAAAAAAAAAGGAGTTTGGAACTCATTGATGATATTTTTAATGGTTAAAATGAATAGATAAATATTATATAATGAAGAGAATAGAATTATATATTTTTTCACAAAAGAATAAAAAAAGTGATTGCATAACATCTCATAGATAGAAGATACTACTGCTCAAGGTGACATTTACCATAGGCCTATAAAG